>CM046658.1:16980852-17580852 GCA_025594165.1 Tamias sibiricus | reverse complement strand
TTAAAACAAAAAAGGGGGAAATGCAGGAGCCCTGTTTGGGGATTGACTTTAATTGCAGTTGACTATGAGCCGTGGAGATTTGGCCATTGTCGCCACCCGTAGTCTCACGGGATTTGTTGCGGGATCTCGAGTGACTTGGCCGAGATTGCTGATCGGGTCAGCGCGCCATTTTAGGGTGTGTTTTTGGCGTGTGTTAGTCGTTATTAGAACGAGAGAGAAAAGTTATCAGAATAAAAAGCTGTTTGTCTCCAGTTTGCTTCTGAAGTTTTTTTCCCGCGGCTCCGTTGCTCCAAGCGCTTCAGGCAGCAACAGGTGGCGGCCCGTACTGGGAACTTCGGAGCGGACAGGTAAGAACTGAAAGGTCTCTAAAGATGGGTTCGAATATAACTGAATCCCAAGTGATAGAGGCTATGCAAAGACTCCTTGATATACCTGACTCTGTTCTCAGTGAGGAGTATATAGACAAAAGTGAAAGTGATCAAAAAAGTGTAGATTCCACTGGGCCAACTGAGACCAGTAAAGAGAGTATTAGAAGAGACCCAAAAATGACAAAAATCCAAGCTATTAAAGCTATTCGGGAGTTATTGGCGAAAGCTGAAGGATACTTGCTCTCACTGGAACCTGGGCCTCAGGATATTGCTGTCAGTGAAATTAGTAGTGGTGAGGAATCTAGTAAAAGTGATCCTGAGAAAATGAGGAAAAAGAAATTTAAAAAGACCGAGAAAAAGGTCCGTCAGGCAGAGGAGTCACTTGTGTCCTCTACTCCCCCATGGGTGGAATCCATTGCAGAAAATATGAAGGGTATTACTAGGCATTTGCATACCCTAGAAACAGAAATAAAAAGTCTTTCTGATCGCTTATGCGCTCTCGAGGACAACTCACAGATACATTGGGAACCGCCAGCATTTGAAAAGAAAAATGGACAGAGTGTCCATCAGTCAGTAGATTTCAAAACAATAAAAAAAATCTCAAAGAGGCAGTAATGACTTATGGGCCCCAAGCTCCTTTCACGTTGAGTATGCTGGAGTCCCTTAACACCTTTAGCTTAACCCCCTCAGACTGGAAAAGTCTATGTAAAGCAACATTAAGCGGGGGGCAATTCTTGGTTTGGCGATCGCAATTCCAAGAACTTTGTATAGAAACGGCTAAAAGAAACGCGGCTGCAGGGTTTGAAAACTATAATATAGACATGCTCACAGGAGAAGGGCAATTCGCAGACTTACAGGCTCAAACAGATTATGACCCAGATGTATATGCTCAGATAAACACAGCTGCCTTAGAGGCATGGAAAACTGTACAAGGACCTGGGGATCTACAAGGTAGCTTGTCAAAAGTGATTCAAGGACCTAATGAGCCGTATGCCGACTTTGCTGATCGACTTTTGAGAACTGCAGGTAGTGTGTTTGCAGATGTTGACCAAGCTATGCCTTTAGTTGTTCAATTAGCTTATGAAAATGCAAATAAATGGTGCCAAGCAGCCATCAGGCCATGGAGAACTAAAAAGGATCTTTCCGTATATATACAACTATGTAAAGATATAAATGGCGCCTTTGTCACAGGAAATGTGATTGCAGCCTCAATGAGGGGTGCTTCCTCTCGAAATTTCACAAAGGCTAAACGTAGACATTATAATCAATCAGGATATTCCAGGCAAAATTATCATAATCAATCAGGCAATTCTAGGCAAAATCCCAAAAGAGAAATAAGATCAAGCTCATACCGTGCCCCAGGCCGCTGCCCCAGGTGTAAAAAGGGAAATCATTGGGCCAATAAATGCTATTCAAAATTTGACATCCATGGAAATCCTCTGTTCAGGAATTCAAAAAAACGGGGGCACGGGGCCCAGTACCCCGGGGCCCACAAATGTACGGGGCATTGCAGAAGGAGTATCCTCAAGCATCCACTCAGATGCTTCCCCGACACAATCCCTACTACCCATCCACTCCCTCGCCAGAGGAACAAGAGGAAATGCAGGATTAGACCTCTGTTCCACCGCCCCGAATAGTGTTAACACCTGAAATGGGGGTTCAACTGATTCCCACAGGAGTCAGGGGACCTCTTCCCTCAGGGACTGTAGGACTTATTATCGGGCGTAGTCCTAAAAGCTTATTAGGTTTGCAAGTGACCCCAGGTGTAATAAACTCAGACTACAAAGGGGAAATAAAAATAATGCTTAGCTCACCCCAAAGTATAACTTCTGTTAATCAAGGAGATAGAATTGCTCAGTTGCTTCTCCTTCCCAATTTACATAATTCATTTAAAATGGGTATGCCTCAAGAAGGGAACAATAGAGGATTTTGTTCCACTGACTCAAGTCCCATGGCTTGCTGGGTTCGAGACTGTTCAAGGAGGCCTATGTGTAAATAAAAATCCAAGGAATAGAAATGGAGGGATTAATAGATACTGGAGCTGACTCTTCCATTATTAATTTACGCCAATGGCCCAAGCACTGGCCTCTGCAAAAAGCTTCAACCAGTTTAAGAGGCTTGGGATATAATAACCTCCCAGATAAAAGTGCAGTAATTTTAAAATGGGAGGATGATGAAGGCCATAAAGGAACATTTCAGCCTTATGTTTTACCTAATCTACCGGTTACTTTATGGGGAAGAGATATTTTGCAACAAATGGGAGTACACCTTGCAACCAAGCCTGCAGATGTTAAATGTGAAAACCTACAGGGTAATCTTAACCATAAAAGAACTCATTATCAAAAAGTACAGAGTAATCTTAACCCTAAAAGTAATCATTGTCATAAAGGAAAAAGATATTTTTTTTTCGGGGCCACTGAGAAAATAATTTTGAAAATACCATGGCTTTCTGATAAGCCAGTGTGGGTCCCTCAGTGGCCCCTATCTAAAGAGAAATTACAAGCGGCCCAGCAATTAGTTCAGGAACAATTAGAAGCAGGTCATATAGAACCTTCCACCTCTCCCTGGAATTCCCCCATATTTGTGATCAAGAAAAAGTCAGGAAAATGGCGATTGTTACATGATCTTAGACAAATCAATAAAACCATGCAAGTTATGGGGCCTACTCAATCTGGACTTCCTAGTCCCGTAGCTATTCCAAAAAATTTCCATCTTATTACTCTTGATATAAAGGATTGCTTCTTTTCTATTCCCCTACATCCTCTGGATGCCCCCAGGTTTGCTTTTTCCATTCCTTCTATGAACAATAATGGCCCTGATCAGAGATATCAATGGAAGGTTTTACCACAGGGAATGGCTAATAGCCCCACCATATGCCAAATATATGTGGACAAGGCTATCCAACCCATTAAAAATAAATATCCAAACCTCATGTGTCTACATTACATGGATGATATTTTATTGGCCCACCCTAATCAAAAAATCTTATTTAATATATTCAGTGATGTGGTAGAAAATTTTAAAAAAAATATGGATTATATATAGCAGAAGAAAAAGTTCAAACCAGATCTCCCATATTATATTTAGGATTTAAAATCATGGATACTTTTGTTAGACCCCAAAAAATTTTAATAAATAAAGAACATTTGACCACCCTCAATGATTTCCAAAAACTACTGGGAGACATTAATTGGCTTCGCCCTACACTAAATCTCACTACTGGCCAACTAAAACCTTTATTTGACATCCTTCGTGGAGATCCTGATCCATCTTCACCACGAACATTGACTCCTGATGCTAGGAAAGCTTTAAAATTAGTAGAAAAAGCCATCGAAGGAGCTCATTGTGATAGATTTGATTTAACTCAACCGCTGATGTTGATTATTATTTCTTCACAATATACACCCACAGGAGTATTTTGGCAACAAGGGCCTTTATTATGGATACATTTGCCCGTCTCTCCTAAAAGTATAATTGAATCTTATACCTCCATGGTGGCTAAACTTATTCTTCAAGGACTTAAGACTTCTACTAAAATATTTGGCATTCACCCTGCTACTATTATTACTCCCTATTCATCATCACAGATTGAATACTTATGCTTCAATGATAATGATTGGGCTATAGCTAAATGCTCTACTTCTGCAAATTTTGATAATCATCTTCCTAAGTCCCCTATATTATCTTTTTGTATTAATCATCCTATTATATTTCCACAGGTAATAAAAAATCAACCTATTCCTAAGGCATTTAATGTATTTACAGATGGGTCCTCAAATGGTACTGCTACAGTAGTCACTAAAAAAGAAAATATGACTTACATAACTGCACACAAATCAGCTCAACTAGTGGAACTGGAAGCTGTGGTAAGAGCTCTGGAAAATTTTAGGGACCAGCCCGTAAACATTTTTTCAGATAGCCACTATATTGTACAAGCCGTCCCAAAATTAGAGTTAGCAGGACCAATAGCACCTCATACTCCAGCCTTTAAATTGTTTTATCAAATACAAAAACTTTTGTGGGCAAGAAAAGAACCTCTATTCGTAGGCCATATTAGAGCACATACTAATTTGCCTGGTCCCCTCCATGAAGGTAATCAAAAGGCTGATGAACTTACAAAAACAGTATTTATACTTTCAGCGCTACAACAAGCTACTTTATTTCATTCCCAGTTTCATGTCAACAGCACCACCTTGCAACGTAGGTTTAAAATCACAAAGGAGCAAGCCAGAACAATTGTAAAAGATTGTAAATCTTGTATGACACATTTGCCCAATCCTCATTTCGGAGTTAACCCTAGAGGATTAATGCCCAATCATTTGTGGCAGATGGATGTTACTCATGAGCCAAGTTTTGGAAAATTGCGATTTATTCATGTGACTATAGATACATGCTCAGGCATGATTTTTGCTTCCTTACATTCTGGAGAAAAAGTTAAAGATGTTACATCTCATTGTTTGCAAGCTTTTGCTGCATTGGGCATCCCCAAAATGCTTAAAACAGATAATGGCCCCGCATATACGTCCTCATCTTTCAAACAGTTTTGCGCAAAATTCAATATATCCCATAAAACAGGCATCCCATACAATCCTCAGGGTCAGGGCATTATTGAAAGAGCAAACCGAACACTGAAAATTATGTTATTAAAACAAAAAGAAGGAAATTGGAAAAGTCCTAAGGACAGATTGGCAGTTGCCCTGTTTACCTTAAATTTTTTAACTTTAGACTCTAATGGTTATTCTGCTGGAGACAGACATTGGAATCCACACCAACAACATAAACCTTTGGTTTACTGGAAGGATGTTCTTTCAGGTACATGGAAGGGTCCAGATCCAGTATTAATTTGGGGAAGAGGATCTGTTTGTGTTTTTCCAAAAGACGAATCCTCTCCAATATGGATACCATCTAGATTAATCAAACAGGTACCACATCAAAATGATCAAGATGAAGTTATTGAAGAATCAAGATTAATAAAAAAGGTACAAAATCAAGAGGACCAAGATGAAGGTATAGAATGATTCCCTCAAAAGAGTCCTTCAAAATATTTCACAACTTAAGTGTCATTCCTCCCGGCCGGGACGAGGAGATCTCTCTTTAGTGTGCACACAATTGTATTTTTTTTTCTTTTTTCTTTTTATACATGTCTTTATGTCTGTACATTTGTCTACATTTCATGTTAATGTGACGTCACAAATATATGTTTGTATGTTTGTTCGTCTGTTCAGTGTGACGTCACAAAGAACAAAGCGCTTATGAAAAAGAAAAATATATATATATATATATGGATCCAAATAACTTTAATTCATTTTAGGTTAAGAGTATTCAATTTAGGTAAATAATTTTATAAATGAAGGTACTTTCAATTTTGATTTATAGGTGTCCCTGGGACTTCTCTTTAGCAAACAATATGACTAGTGCTATATAACCTGATATTTTGGTGTTTTGACTTAAGATTGTTTATTTGTTATTAACTTCATTTGTTTAATAGCTCATTAATTTCAATTATCTCAACAGGTAAAAAATTGCTCTGTATACAGAGACTCAAGGGTTCCCGCTAACAAATTATTTCTCTCAAGTGCCTTTACCTTTTCTTTAATCTATCTTTAATGCAGTAATTTACCTCAGTCTTTCTTTGTTTTGTTCTAAATATGACATTTTTCCAACTTACGTTTGTAAAAGCTCAACCAGCGATGTATGTGAACAAAAATCAACTTTAATTTTCTAATCTAATTATTCTATTTTGTAGTTTGACAACTCGCCTCTTGACTCAGTGCTGCAATAGCACTGCCTTTCCTTTAATAATTGATGCTTGAGTTTCTAGGTAGCGGGCCCTGAAGATTTGCCGGTGGCATTGTCTAAACATAAAAAAGACGTCTGCTGCTCAAACATCAAACAACCTCACCAACAGTGTGGCCTCTGCTCTACATGCATGGGGCCTCCTACATCAACATGTTATAACAAATGGACATTTTGATCTTTCATTGTTTGGGACTTTACGGGACAATGCCTTGCGGGTATTTGTCTAGAGAATTCAGTGTGTTACTTGATGGAACTTAGGGCAGCTGATTTGTTTAAACAATTTGATATGCTATGCAATTTGGCTCATCACCAAAAGGCTTGTTGCCTTAAAGCCGCAACATCTCCTCACAATTTGGACGGCTGTTAGTCATCATATATAGTCGATCCTAAAGGGCTCCATTGGATGGCTGGTTAGCCAATGACGGGTAAGATCCCCAGAGGGGGACAACCTAAGACAGGCACAGTCGCACGGGACAGTCTCATGTGGCCGACATATCAACCTAAGACAGGAGTCAAGGGCACAGCCTTGATTATCCGATGACGGGTAAGAATGTTGGTTGCACATAGACGTCCTAGAGCATTACCTCTCTTTTAAAACAAAAAGGGGGAAATGCAGGAGCCCTGTTTGGGGATTGACTTTAATTGCAGTTGACTATGAGCCGTGGAGATTTGGCCATTGTCGCCACCGTAGTCTCACGGGATTTGTTGCGGGATCTCGAGTGACTTGGCCGAGATTGCTGATCGGGTCAGCGCCATTTTAGGGTGTGTTTTTGGCGTGTGTTAGTCGTTATTAGAACGAGAGAGAAAAGTTATCAGAATAAAAAGCTGTTTGTCTCCAGTTTGCTTCTGAAGTTTTTCCCGCGGCTCCGTTGCTCCAAGCGCTTCAGGCAGCAACACACAGGAGCCTACAAATTCCCTCTGCTGCCTGAAGTAGGTGGAGCAGGTTTCACTTACTATCCAAGACCCTGCAATCCCTGTCCCCCAAGGGCCCTATGTGGCATGTCACTACCCTCTGTGTAGAGGGCTCCTGGATCTCTGCTTCCTCCAGCCCCTGTCCTCACCCCCATTTCCAAATCCCCAGCTTCTCAGAAGTCCCATGAGCATCACCGAGTTCATCCTCCCCTTCCTACCTCCTGCAGGTGCTGCAGGGCCTCTATCTGCACTTGGCCCCTGTACCCTTGACATCCAAGAGAACCCAATCTTTTCTGCCTTGTAGACTCTGTGTCCACAAAATTCACATCCAGTCTCTAGAGGCTTCCTTTAAGAATCTCTGCTTTAATTCACTTTACTCAGGGAAACATTCACCTTCACAGATCTCAGCTCCAGTGAGTCATTCCCCTGTTTTCTCTTTTGTCTTCAGAAGAAAATTCAAAGTCCTTTAGTTGGGTGTATATACTTGGTCCTCTGCAGTCTGGCACCAACTTGCTGTTCTAAAGTTATTTCCCTTTCCTTTCGTATTAGTCAGGATTCTCCAGAGAAACCAACCAATAGGATGTAAACAGATGGAAAGACACCTAGACAGACAGAGAACTGGCCTACGTAATTACAGAGGCTGGCAAGCCCCAAGGTCTGCAGGGTGGGTGGGCAAGCTGAAGACCCAGGACAATCAAGGGTGTCGTTCCAGTCCAAGTTGAAAGGCCTGAGACCCAGGAGAGCTGATGCTTACACTCATTGTTTCAGCAGGGCACAGTGGTGCGTGCCCGTAATCCCAGCAACCTGGGTAGTTCAAGCAGGAAGATTGCAAGTCCAAGGCCAGCCTCAGCAACTTAGTGAGACCCTGGCTCAAAACTAAAAAATAAAAAGGGCTGGGGATGTAGCTCAGTGGCAAAGCACCCCTGCCTTCAATCCCCAGTACCAGAACGAAAAAAAAAAAAAAAATTAAAGTTTCAGCTTGAGTCTGAAAGTGAGAAAAATTTTTGCCTTACTTGGAGGAGGGTCAAGTGTTTTATGCAAGCCTTCAACTGATCAGATGAGGCTCACCCACATAAGGAAGGGCAACCTGCCTCGCTCACTCCACTGATTGAAATATTAATCTCTTCCAGAAATATGCTCACAGACACTCCCAACACAATGTTTGACCAAACATCTGGGCAAGATCAAATTGGCATAAAAGTAACCATCACACTTTCCATCACACAGCTTGCGCCACAGCTAGACTGGATTTCTTAGCAATACACGTATAGGTGCCATGATTTCTTAGATCTCTGCCCCTGCTTCTGCTGCCTAAAACACCTTTCCTGCTCACCCATCCTATCCGTCAAGTCCCACTCTCCTTCCCAAATGGACCACACCTTTCACCAACACTGACCTTGTATCCTTTCCCATCGCTGTGCCTCTGTAGATATGCACGATCCCCTCTCTGCCAAACTCCGATTCTTCTCTCCTTCACTGACTAGCCTGGGCCTCAGCTTGGAAGCCTCCGGGACAACCCTGGCAACCAATCCTTTCAAGACTTTGTATTTAAAGCATGCCATATTGGAATCATTTGTGTCTACACTAACTAAAACATTATGCTATCTCATTCATTTTGTATCCTTTTACCTAATTTCCTGGCACACTGATGGCCTTTAAAAATGTTTCATAAGCAGGGTGCAATGGCACATGCCTATAATCCCAGCTGCTTGGGAGGCTGAGGCAGGAGGATTGCGAGTTCAAAGCCAGCTTCAGCAACTTAGCAAGGCCCTGAGTAACTCAGCAAGACCCTGTCTCTAAATAAAATACAAAAAGGGGCTGGGGATGTGGCTCAGTGGTTGAGTGCCCCTGAGTTCAATCCCCAGTACAAAAAAAAAAAAAAAGTTTCCTAAATGGGGGCTGGGGCTGGAGTACAGCTCAGTGGTAGAGCACTTGTCTAGCATGCGCAAGGTCCTGGGTTTGATCTTATATTGCAGGCGGGGGAAGTTTGATTAATGACGTGTTGCATGAATGAACACAACGCCACCCTTCCCACAAAGACAGCTCAGCTTCCTGCTGCCAGATTCAATACTTGCCTCTTCTGAACACCCAGAGCACAAGTGACATCCCTTCCTAGGCCCTCATCCTGCCCTCGCCCATCTCCCCAGGCTGCTTCTGCCCACTGTGAGTTCCTGGGGCACACTCCACTCTGGTTGCCTCTTTGCACTTGTACAGTGCCATTCAGATGCCGGGGACACTTCACCAGCGGCTGCTTGGGAGAAGCCTCGAGCTGCATTCTATGCCAAATGGCAAAGACCACAAAGTTGCTGCCATCTATCTCCTGGGGCCTGCCAAGGTTCACTAAAGGGGAGGAGGAGCTACCTCAAAGAGGCTCTGCTCTGTGGTCTGCAGTTTTAGGATTATGTGAAAAAATCCTAATTTAAGGCTTTCAATGTGATTCATAGATGGTAAAACTAAAAAGAAAAAAGCATGAAGTGATTATCCTAAAAACTGAGCTACTGGCCACCTCTAAAGGGGGTTATAATCAGGAAGGGGGGAAGGGGAGTGCTGTGGGCAATATCCATGACCTGGGGGCCAGGGTTGTGGCTCAGCGGTGGAGCACTTGCCTAGCACGTGCAAGGCGCTGGGTTCTCAGCACCACATAAAAATAAATAAATAAAATAAAGGTATTGTGTCCAACAACAATTAAAAAATATTTTTTAAAAAATATCCATGGGGCTGGGGTTGTGGCTCAGCGGTAGAGCGTTCGCCTAGCACGTGCGCGGCCCAGGTTCGACCCTCAGCACCACGTAAACATAAATGCATTGCATTGTGTACAACTAAAGCAAATAAATAAATATATTTTTTTAAATATCCATGGGGGCTGGGGTTGTGGCTCAGTGGTAGAGCGCTCGCCTGGCATGGGTGCAGCCCGGGTTCTGTCCTCAGCACCATGTAAACGCATTGTGTACAACTAAAGCAAATAAATAAATATTAAAAAAAAAAATTCATGACCTGGGCGATGCATGGATATTTGCTTCATAATAATTCGTTATACTTGTGTGTTTTATGTGCTTTTCCATGTGTAATAGTTCATAAAAATAAAGGTTAAAAATAATAGCATTAGGGGCTGGGGCTCTAGCTCAGAGGCAGAATGCTTGCCTAGCATGTGTGAGTTCACTGGGTTCAATCCTTAGCACCACATAAAAAAAAATAATAATAATAAAGGCATTCTATCCATCCACAACCACGAAATACTTTAAAAAAAAATTACAGCATTAACACAAAATCTCTCAGCCAGGAACTGTGGTGCACACCTGTAATCCCAGCAACTCAGGAGGCTGAGGCAGGAGAATCACAAGTTCAAGGCCAGACTCATCATCTTAGTGAGGCCCTAAGCAACTTCAGGACACCCTGACTCAAAATAAAAAACTAAAGGGCTGGGGTTGTGGCTCCGTGGTAGAGTGCTTGCCTGGCAATGTGAGACACTGGGTTTGATCCTCAGCACCACATAAAAAATAAATTTAAAAAGATATTGTGTCCAGCCAGGCACAGTGGTGCATGCCTATAATCCCAGAGGCTCAGGAGGCTGAGGCAGGAGGATCAAGAGTTAAAAGGCAGCCTCTGCAAAAGCAAGGCACTAAGCAACTCAGTGAGACCCTGTCTCTAAATAAAATTTAATGCTATTAAAATAGGGCTGGCAGGGCTGGGGTTGTGGCTCAGCTGCAGAGCTCTCGCCTCGCACGTGTGCGGCCCGGGTTCGATCCTCAGCACCACGTAAACATAAATGCATTGCATTGAGTACAACTAAAGTAAATAAATAAATATTTTTTTAAAAAATAGGGCTGGGGGGTGCTGGGTGTTGTGGCTCAGCAGTAGAGCACTCGCCTAGCACGTGCGCGGCCCAGTTTTGATCCTCAGCACCACATAAAAATAAAGGCATTGTGTACAACTAAAACAAATAAATAAATATTTTTTAAAAAATAGGGCTGGGGGGCTGAGGTTGTGGCTCAGCGGCAGTGCGCTCGCCTTGCACGTGCGCGGCCCGGGTTCGATCCTTAGCACCACGTAAAACATAAATGCATTGCATTGTGTACAACTAAAGTAAATAAGTAAATATTTAAAAAAAAAAAAATAGGGCTGGGGATGTGGCTCAGTGGCTAGGTGCCCCTGAGGTCAATTCCCAGTACTCACCCCCTGGCCCCCAAAAGGTTATTGTGTCCATCTACAACTAAATTTAAAAAATTAATTAAAAATATAAATAGCCAGGTGCGGTGGCACACACCTGTAATCCCAGCACTTGGGAGGCTGAGGCATTAGGATCACGAGTTCAAAGCCAGCCTCAGCAATGGCGAGGCACTTAGCAACTCAGTGAGACCCTGTCTCTAATAAAATACAAAAAAGGGCTGGGGATGTGGCCCAGTGGTTGAGTGCCCCTAAGTTCAATCCCTGGTGCCAAATAAATAAATAAATAAATAATATAGATAAATAAATAACAAGGGCTGTGATGCCTCTGTTGTTACAAGGCTAACATCTTGCATAGGTTTGTATCACTACGTCTCGAGCTGCACCTTCATCCTGATTTCTCTGGCTGCTCATGGCCCAGGCCTTGCAGGGAACCCCAATCTGCTGCTGGGGCTCCAGAAGTGCTCCTGTTTGGTGGCCATACTTTGAGGGGCCCTGACTGAGGGACTCCTCCTTCTGCAGCCCCCTCCTATGTCCCTGCTCCATATCATCATGCTTGCTCAGAGGCCTGGACCCTGCTGGAGTTGGAGAAAGGAGAGGAACTGACCAAACCTGTTTCCTTCCTGACTTCTCTCCAACTGGTCCAGGCTTGCCTCCCTCATCTCAGTTACACATCTCCAATGCAGGCAATCTGGGTCACTGCAGATGGGCAGATGAGCTGGGACAGGGGAGGGAGGAAAGTCTACCCATAACAGAATTCCATCCCCATCCTTGCAAGGTTTGCAAAGAATCCACAGCCAGCTGTGGTGGTGCACACTTGTAGTCTAAGAGACTCGGGAGGCTGAGGCAGGAGGATTCCAAGTTGAGGCTAGCCTCAGAAACTTAGTGAGGCCCTAAGCAACTTAGCAAGACTCTGTCTTTAAAAAATAATATTTTAAGGGCTGTGGATGTAGCTCCATGGTAGAGTACCCCTGGGTTCAATAAAAAAAAAAAAAAAGAAAAAATACACCAGATAAAGTATTACATGTCACAGCTTTAGGTTGAAAACGATTTAGAATTGCTCACATTGGCTAGTTGGTCATGAGCAGGTTGTAGTCTATATTCAATAGTTAGTGTCTCTTTTGTGCTCAGTGCTTTGGATACAAAGAATGACATTCCTCTCTTATTAATGCCTTCAATAATTTTTCCTGTCCTCTGGGATAAAATCCAAACCTGTACCTATAAAGCCCTCAACAGCTGGCCCTTGTCCATTGCTCCATCCTCACGTGGACCACGCACTCACTGAGCTCCAGTTATGCTGCTTTCTTCATTGGTCCTTAGATATCCTGAGTTTATTATGCCTCAGCGCCTTTGCACGTGCCTGTTCCTTTCTACCCGCAGATCTTTGCTCAAACGCCATCTCTTCAAGAAGACCTTTTCCCAACCATTATCACCTCACACTGCCTTATGTCCTTCCTCGAGCTTATCACTACCGCCAAATTGTCTCACTTCTTCATTTTTCTTAGTATCACTCTTATCCCACTAAAAAGTCAATTCAGGGGTTTCCTTAACACTGTTCCCTCAGTGCCAGGATATAGTGCACACTGAATATGTCTCTGTTGTAGAAACAATGAAATGAAAACCCAAGCTCTGTTCAAGGAATAAAGTTCTCATAGTGGGGCAAACAATATTTAAATGTTTGGACAGATGTGGGGGAATGAGGAAGGCAGAGAACTCACGATAGTTACAGCTACCACTTACTAAGTTCTTCCTAGGCCTCAAGCACTGTTCTAAGTAGTCGGTATGTATTAGTTCACTTGAAATTCCTGAGAATCTGAAATATAAAAAACTGATCCACCAAAATCAGGCACGGAGAAGTTGGTAACATTTGCTGTCATACAGCTGAAAGGTGGAGGAACTGGGATTCCAACTCACGGGTGACCAGGGAAGGTTTTCCAAAAGGGGGAAGGTTTGATCTGGGTCTTAAGAAGCTGCACAGACTGAGCCATAATCCCAGCACTTGGGAGGCTGAGGCAGGAGGATCAGGAGTTCAAAGGCAGCCTCAGCAATGGCGAGGCACTTAGCAACTCAGTGAGACCCTGTCTCTAATAAAACACAAAAAAGGGCTGGGGATGTGGCCCAGTGGTCGAGTGCTCCTGAGTTCAATTCCTGGTACCAAAAAAAAAAAAAAAAAAAAAGCAGAAGAAGCTGCCCAGACTGCGTGCCACACATCCTGGCAGAAAGCACTGGCATGTCCAGGTGCCCAGGCATGGAAAACAGGATGCTCAATTATGTCTGCCCAGCACGAGAAGCCACACACAAAATGATTTCACTGGTTCAGAAACAGGAAACTCTACTCTGGGGCAGTTAGAAATGCAGAAATCCTATTAAATAGCAGCCATTAATGGCTGGGGATTAATGACTGGAGGAGGACATGAGGAAATATTCAGATTTTTGTTGTTATTTCTGTTTTGGAGACTTGGCCTCACTGTGTCACCCAGGCTGGCATGGAACTCCCAGACTCAAGTGATCCTCCTGCCTCAGCCTCCCAAGTGGTTGGGACTACAGGCATGTGCCATTATGTCCGGGTCAACCTTCTATTTTTGAGCTGGAAGGTAGTTATATGGATATGCCCACTTCTTACAAATTCATGGAGCTGTTGAGATTTGTGTACTTTACAAGAGGCATGCTATATTGATTTTTTTTTTAAATGAAAGATCACTACAGCAATAGTAATGACCTAAAAAACCAAAATGCTTGTGATTTGCTGAGATGTAGATATTTGGGAGTCTTAACGATGAGATTTGACTGTGCAAAAGATAATCCTAGGGGAAAGGGAAGCAGGGGGAGTGGGAAGGTAGGAACAGGATCTGATATGTAGAAAGTAGAAATGAGAAGATGAGGCTGGCTTGGGGAGGGACTCAGAAGGAAAGAATAAGATCAGACAGACAGGAAAGAATCACTCAGTCTTCCCCTCACCAAGCAGGTTCAGAAATTAACAGTATTTATGGAGGTTTTCTGTGCCTCCAGTGCTAGGATGGCCTTACCTGGGAACGAGACAGGGACAAAGCAAATGTATGAATTAAAGCTCAGAGAGGTGACACAACCTGCCTGAGATGACACACCTCATAAGTGGTGAAGCGACTACTGCTCGGAACTTCCCATTTGTGCTCCTAAGACAGGGCTCCAAAACACTGTGGGCCCCAGCTGCGGGTGGAGTTTGGAGGGAGGAAGTGAAGAGAGGCCCTGGCTGTTTTGGTGGTGGTGGTGGCGGCTTCCTGCCCAGGAGCCACACCCAGCTTCAAAATCACCATTCTAGGCAGTGGAGGTTGTTGCTAAGCACCAAAGGGGCCCTTGAGCTTTCAAGCAGAGCCAGCCAAGGGCAGTTAACCTCACCTCACAGCAAGGTCAGGTGCACAACAGAGCAGGAAGCCACCTCCTGAGTGAAGCCTCCCCCACCGATTTTTGTTTTATGTTTACCTCCATCCCCAACCCATCCACAGGAATTCGTGGTCCCATTCTTTGTTCCCTCCCCAAGGTAACATTTAATGGTCACCCATTTACTATAGTTAATTACGTTCACTAGAAAGAAACGCCATAAATCAGGCAGCAGCCATGTGCCCCACAAATGTCAGACTTGCGCTGAGATCAGCCCTGCTGGAGCAGGTCCTGTATCAGATGACAGAAACGCAGATTCCCTCTTGGAGGAGCTCACAACCTGCCAGGGGACAGAAAGGAGAGGGTGTACTGGAGTGTTTTACTCAGAACAGCAATGGCACGCTGGGCACGTGATACACATTTGCTGAATGAACGGGGACTGAGAGAGAACTACAAGTGAGGTGTTACCGGGATGCACGGGAGGACCTCAAATGTAGGTTCAAAGCAGAAATCAAAGAAAGCTTCATTAAGGTCACCATGTCTATATCATAAAGAACGAGGGCCTGGGGTAGAGTTCAGCAGTAGAGCAGTTGCCTAGCACGTGCAAGGCCCTGGGTTCAATTCCTGGCACTGAAAAAGAAAGGCAGGCAGGCAGGCTGGCTGGCCGTGGTGGGGTGTGCCTGTAGTCCACGCTGCTGAGGAGACTGAGGCAAGAGGATCACTGGAGCCCAAGAGTTGAAGGCCAGCCTGGCATCACAGTGAGATCACAACTCAAAAACAAAAAGAAAGAAGGAAAAGAAAAAAGACTAGGAGTGGGCTGGCAAAGACTGGAGGAGGTGAAGTGAAGGGACATTCAGGGCCAAGGGAGAATGTCCAATAAATGCACAGCAGTGGGTGGAAAGAAAATGTTTAGTAGAACAGTCCAGGCATTGTCAAGGGCCTTGTGCTGAGCTGCCTATGGAAACTGACCACACATGGTGTTCCTGGGAAGGCCAGCTGCACCAGAATCCTCCAGCCACCACCCCCATCGTGGTGGACTCCTCGTGGCCTCCATGTCCCCTGGAGCTGGCTTCCTCTCCAGCAGCCAGGCCCTGGCACCCACTCACTGCTCAGGGAGCAGCTGCCCAACAGATGACATGTTTTTCCATGGCACCAGTAGGTTGCTAGGCATCTCAGGTTACCTGTCCTCCCAGCACTGGCTTCCAACACAGCCACCTGGTAGGAACCTTTCTTCATCACCCTCCTCCTTACACATCACTCACACATCTATAAGTTCTTGATTCTTTAGAATCAGAGTCTGGATTGACTCAAGTAAAGGCAATTAGCCGGTGCGGTGGCGCACGCCTGTAATCCCAGCACTCAGGAGGCTGAGGCAGGAGGATCGGGAGTTCAAAGCAAGCCTCAGCAAAGGCGAGGCACTGAGCAACTCAGTGAGACCCTATCTCTAATAAAATACAAAAAAAAAAGGGCTGGGGATGTGGCCCAGTGGTCAAGTGCCCCTGAGTTCAATCCATGGTACCATAAAAAAAAAAAAAGAAAAGAAAGAAAGAAAAGAAAAAAGAGAAGGCAATTGACTGGCTACACAGACACAACAGTGCTACCTCAGGGAGTGGCACTAGGTACCATTTCTCTACTCCTGAATTCCAAGGGCCTCGATACTGGAGCTGATCCACTCTGACATTCAGAGAGTGTGGCCTATAGCAAAGGCATAAGGGCTAGGGCCAGATGAAACAGAGATGAACTCCAGCCTTCCCACTTGCTGGTTTATGTGGGAAAAGGAATCTCATCTAGAAATTCACCTCCTTGGAAAAGAGCTGGTACCACAGGGTTGTTGGGAGAAGCTAGTGCTGGTTTCACAACATGGAAGCTGAGTCCTGGCTCTGTCACTCACCTCTCTAAACCTTCCCTGTGCTGCAGAGGTGTGACTCCATGCCTAAATCCTTGACCTTGACCTTCCTACTGGAATGCCATACAAGGCACCATTACACAGCTGCTAAGTAAAGAAAGCAAATTTCTCTATATTGGTAAGCAAAAGACCACTAAGTCTTCCTGGCCAATAAAAAAAATATATACCAAGGGCCGGGGTTGTAGCTCAGTGGTAGAGTGCTTGCCCAGCATGTGTAAGTCACTGAGTTTGATTCTCAGCACCACATATAAATAAAAATCCACTGAAAACTAAGAAAATATTTTTAAAAATATATATATACCAAACATGCATACACAGTTTGTATGAATAAAAAAGATATGTAATGTGTTTCTGCTCACATGTGATTTTCTGTAAGAAACTAATAAAAAACTAATATAATGAGTTAATAATGATAAAGTCTTTAATTTTTTAAAATTATTTATTTATTTATTTAGTTGTACACAGTGCCTTTATTTTTACGTGGTGCTGAGGATCGAACCCGGGCCGCACACGTGCTAGGCAAGCGCTCTACCGCTGAGCCACAACCTCAGCCCATAAAGTCTTTAATTTTCACTTTTATACCATACCCTTTTATATTGTTGGACTTCTTTTTATTCACAAGCAAATTTTTTTTCACTTTAAAAAATGTCAGTAGGGGACTGGGGTTGTGGCTCAGTGGTAGAGCACTCGCCTAGCACGTGCGCGGCCCGGGTTCGATCCTCAGCACCACGTAAACATAAATGCATTGCATTGTGTATAACTAAAGCAAATAAATAAATATTTTTAAAAAAATGTCAGTAGGGGCTTGGGGTTGTGGCTCAGCAGTAAGTAGAGCGCTCACCTAGCATGTGCGCGGCCCGAGTTCGATCCTCAGCACCACATAAAAACAAAAGGCATTGTGTATAACTAAAACAAATAAATAAATATTTTTTAAAAATGTCAGTAGGGCCAGGCACAGTGGTGCACACCTGTAATTCCAGCAGCTTAGGAGGTTGAGGCAGGAGGATCACAAGTTTGAGGCCAACCTAAGCAACTAAGTGAGACCCTGTCTCCAAATAAAAATAAAAAGGGCTGGGAGCTGGGCGCGGTGGCGCACGCCTGTGATCCCAGCACTTTGGGAGGCTGAGGCAGGAGGATCGCGAGTTCAAAGCCAGCCTCAGCAATGGCGAGGCACTTAGCAACTCAGTGAGACCCTGTCTCTAAATAAAATACAAAAAAAGGGCTGGGGATGTGGCCCAGTGGTCGAGTGCCCCTGAGTTCAATCCCCGCTACCAAAAAAAAAAAGGGGGGGGGCTGGGGATGTGGCTCAGTGGTAAAGTGCCCCTGGGTTCAATCCTCAGCACAAAAAAAAAAAAAAAATTACTGCATAGCTCAGTGGTAGGATACTTAACAGGCATGTGTGAGGTCCTGGATTCAGACCTCAGGACAAAAGAAAGAGAGGAAGGGAGGAAAGGAAAAGAAAGAAAAAAGTCAGTGATTAAGGATCATTTTTTATTTGGGGTCTCTCCCATACTTTCTGTGTGTCAAGAAATGTTATTTTTCTGGAATATAGCTCAGTGGTACAGCACACGCCTAGCAGGCATCAGGCCCTGGGCTCAATCCCCAGCATGGCTAAATAAATAAATAATCTAACTAACGGGCTTAAAAATCTGTTGTTTTAAATTGTAAACTAATAATCTTTTTTTTTTTTTTGGTACTGAGGATGAAACCCAGGGGCACTTAACCACTGAGCCATATCCCTAGCCCTTTTTATTTTTATCTGGAGACAGGGTCTCACTTAGTTGCTGAGGCTGGCCTTGAAGTTTGTGATTCTCCTGCCTCAGCCTCCCAAGCCGCTGGGATTACAGGCATGTGCCACCATGCCCTGCTCCAAAGAGCTTCTGAAGACTTACCAGAGCCAGGCATGGTGATGCATGCCTATAATCCTAGTGGCTCAGGAGGCTGAGGCAGGAGGATCACAACTTCAAGGCCAGTCGAGCAACTTTGTGAAACCCTGTCTCAAAATAAAAAAATAAAAAGATTTTTTAATGCTGCTTCTAAAAAACTATACACTTCCATAAAACTGGGTTTTGTATTTGTATTCTAGCACCTAGAACACCCCTGGAGGCATAGGAAGTACTGAATGAACATCAGCAGAAGACGTAAAAGTGCCACACTAAGCAACCAGCCTCTGTACCAAAAGCCATTTCTGAATTGGCACCAAGCTTGTCACAGGAACAGATCTATAAGCCCAAGAACCAAGCCAGAGGCAAAAAGGTTCCTCCAGACTGGGTTGTGCTGGGGAAGCAGCTGCTGTTTACTGGGTCACCACCACAGCCACTGCTCTGTTTCAGCTGTCAATCAAAACACAGGCTCAGGACACAGAAAAGCAAGCCTGACCTCTGTTGCAGGCAGAGCAGAATGAACAGCGTCCCCAGCTTCAGAGTGAGGTATCCTGCACAGGCTCAAGCAGCAGTGCACAGGGAATGCAAACAGAGAAAGAGCAAAGGGGACAGCTCTGCCTAACTGTAACTGACCTCTTGTGACCCTGTTTATCCCTTTCTCAGTTTTGTCCAATTTAAATCCTGGTTTTGAAAACAAAGGCCACGACTGTTCCTGTCTCCCGGCTTGGTGGACACAGCCGTAGTCCTTACCTCCAGCTCACACCCCCCTCCTGAGATTTATCTTACCTTTCCCAAACACTGGCCATGGCCAATTACCACAGGACATATTATTTATCAAGAACCAAACTTTAATATAATTTCTTTTTTTTTTCTTTTTGGTACCGGGGATTGAACTCAGGGGCACTCGACCACTGGGCCACATCCTCAGCCCTTTTTTTTGTATTTTGTTGCGAAGTGCCTCGCCATTGCTGAGGCTGGCTTTGAACTCGCAATCCTCCTGCCTCAGCCTCCCAAGTGCTAGGATTACAGGCGTGCACCACCGCGCCTGGCCAAACTTTAATATTTCAAGGACGTCCCAAATGAGTTCCTGCTGGGGTTTCAGAAGCCTCCCTTTCATGAACTCTGAAAATTAAAGCTGATTACCTCTTTGGATACATACAAACAAAATATTAAATATATCACAAAGTACAAAAGAAGGAGGCATCTAGTAGAAGAAAAATAAGCTCTTGCTCCAAACAGCAGGACACTTGTCCTAACAAGAGGGCAAAACAATTCCTTCTGGAATTTACAGTCCCAGGAACTAAAGCTGCTATAGCCAAAAGGAGGTGCAGTCATGGGCTTTGAGGGATTCTTATTTCAACTAGTCAAAGACAAGCTCAAAGATGGAGGTTCAGACTTCTCTAGCCAAAGTGGAATTCTACAGCAAAGAGAACCTCTGCTTTACTTCTCACAAGTAGGCAGAGCAAAAAGCAGGCAGAGATGATTTTGACCCTAGGTTGACACCTCAGCACTTGAGCTCTGGGCTTCTTGGGCAGCACAGCCTGGAACTGCTACTCACCAGCATCTTAAGACTTAAGTCCCTCCTGTGACTATCAGGTCTCAACCGCTGTTCAGCAAGCTCCCTGAGATGTCTGAGGATGTCCCTGGGCCAGCTACAACCTCATAACAGGACTCCCTGAACCTCTCCCTGGAGGTTTAGGGTTGAGAGAACTGCTTTGTGGCGCAAGAGTGAGGTCCTCCACAGTGTTCAGAGAGGATCTCCGGAGGAGCCCAGCAGGTTCCCTTGGACCTGAACCCAGGAAACCAATATTAGAATGACTTCTGTCTCCTCAGCTATCATCTCATTTGGCAGTGACCTCATTTGATCATTCTGCACTTCTTTATCTGCAGCCCTGGGGAAACTTCATACTCCATTCTGGAGCTCTGCAAATGTTTCAGACTCCTGGGCACAATTGCAAAAGTCGAGGTCAGCCAAAACAGACCATAAAGGCTATTAAACCACCCTGATCTCGTGGATCTTGTCCAGACCCAGGTTGTGTCAGCTTTCCAAACTTAACAAGGCTTCCTAAAAAAGCTACTAGAAATTCTATTTTTCTTTTCTTTTTGCTGGATCAATTGACACAATTGAGAAAATGTGCAAATGGTTTGCCAAAATGAAAATAAAACAGTTTTGTTTTATTGTTGGGGGGGTGGTGATTTACCAGGAATTGAACCCAGGGGCACTTAATCATTGAGCCACATTCCCAGCCTTTTTTTTTTTTTTTTTTTTTTTTTTTTGGTACTGGGGATTGAACTCAAGAGCACTTGACCACTGGGCCACATCCCCAGTCCGTTTTTTGTATTTTATTAGAGACAGGGTCTCACCGAGTTGCTAAGTGCCTTGCCATTGCTGAGGCTGGCTTTGAACTCGCAATCCTCCTGCCTCAGCCTCCCAAGTGCTGGGATTACAGTCGTGCACCAACACACCCAGCTATCCCCAACCTTTTTTAAATTTTGAGACAGGGTCTCACTAAGTTGCTCAGGGCCATGACAAATTGCTGAGGCTGGCCTTGAATTTGCGGATCCTCCTGCCTCAATCTCCCAAGTCAATGGGATTAGAGGTGCGTGCCACCATCCCCAACAAAGAAAAACATTCTTTTTTTGTTGTTCTTTTAGTTACACATGACAGTAAAATCTGTTTTGATGTATTTATACAAGCATGGAATATATCTTATTCTAATTAGGATCCCAGTTTTGTGGAGGTACACAATATTGAGATTCACTGTGGTGTATTCACATATGTACATAGGAAAGTTATGTCAGATTTATTTTACTATTAGATTCTTTTTTTTTTTTTTTTTTTTTTTTGGTACTGGGGATTGAACTCAGGGGCACTTGACCACTGGGCCACATCCCCAGCCCTTTTTTGTATTTTATTAGAGACAGAGTCTCACTGAGTTACTAAGTACCTCGCCATTGCTGAGGCTGGCTTTGAACTTGCGATCCTCCTGCCTCAGCCTCCCAAAGTGCTGGGATTACAGGCGTGCGCCACCGCACCCGGCTTTAGATTCTTTTTTTAATATTTATTTTTTTTAATATTTATTCTTTTTTTAATATTTATTTAAAATTTAATTTTATTAAATAAAGGTACACAGTACCTTTATTTATTTTTATGTGGTGCTGAGGACCAAACTCAGTGCCTCACACTTACAAGGCAAAAGCTTTACCACTGAGCAACAGCCCAGCCCTAATATTAGATTCTTAACAGCAGAAAGAATGAATGACCTTGCTAGAGAATCTTACATGCATTTCCTGGCATTCTGATGTATCTGACATTAGGCTACAACAGAAAGAATCATACATATACACATGGTGGTGGGTCTTTAAAATCATGGGTGCTTGCTTCTTCCAGCCATTTTTACACATTTTCCAGATCCATAAAACAACTGATGAAGATGTACCAAAACAGAGAAAAACTCCCCATCTACTCTACAATCTTTTCTACCTCCCTACAACTCTCAGAGCAGGGAGTAAGGCTAAAAAACACCCCTCTACTTTAGGACCCTCCTCCTCCAGTATCAGTTTAAGAGAGCTTATCAGAATCCTAGCAGTGCAGAATTCCCACCCTTTGGATGTATGACAGCCCCAGGACTTTCAAACCAGCTGTAATGGAAAGGGAACATGGCACATGTTAATCCCAGCTACTAGGGTGGCTCAGGCAGGAGGATCACAAGTTCAAGGGCAAGCTGGACAACTCAGTGAGACCCTATCTCTAAATACAAAAAATTAATTAAGGGCTGGGGATGTGGCTCAATAGTAGAGCATTTGCTTAGCATTCATGAGGCCCTAGATTCAATCCCCAGTACAACACCTTTATTTATTTATTTTTTAAATATTTATTTATTTGCTTTAGTTGTACACAATGCCTTTATTTGTACGTGGTGCTGAGGATCCAACCCGGGCCACGCATATGCCAGGCGAGCGCTCTACCACTGAGCCACAACCCCAGCCCCACCTTTATTTATTTACCACTGAGCCCCAGCCCCAGACCCTAGTCCCCAGTACAAAAAAAAAAAAAAAAGTGAAAGTATTCAAATGACAGAAATGACTAAATTAATTCTCACATCAGGGTATATTCAATACAACCACTACAATGATCTTTTTTTTAAAATATTTTTTAGTTGTTGATGGACCTTTATTTTATTTATATGCAGTGCTCAATCGAACCCAGTGCCTCACACATGCTAGGCAAGTGCTCTACCACCAAGCTACAGCTCCAACCCTACAATGATCCTTTCTAAGGATCATCTTTTTCATGAACATACCTCCCAGAGCTCCATAGCAGGAGTGTTGATATTTACAATCCCTCCCACCTCAGAGTCTCTCAAATCTGTTTCCTGAACAACAACTGACAGAGGTAAGCACTATTTGCCCTGCATCAACTAGTTCTCAGTGCCTAGTTACTGCTTCTCTAAAGTTTCCCTGACCCATTTTCTAAGGGCCTTAAACTGATCTTAGACCTTATGGGTTGGATATTCTTGGGAGTGTGCCAGTCCTCGCATTATCTGGGGTTTTTGCTCAGTCAATAGGGTACTCATCCCCAAAAGTTGTTACTAACCTAAAGTGATGAAAAGGGCAAAAGAATACTCCATAGTCAGCAGTACTGCTGTAGTTTAGATGTGGTTTACTGCTGAGGGTTCATGGTTAGAAGCCAGGTCCCCAGTGTGGTAACATTAAGAGGTGGTGGAGCTAGGCACCGTGGTTCACATCTGTAATTCCAGTGACTCCAGAGGTTGAAGCAGGAGGATCACAAGTTTGAGTCCAGCCCCAGCAACTTAGCAAGGCCCTGTCTCAAAACAAAAAGAGCTGGGGAAGTGGGAGGTCATTAAGCTACTGGAGGTGCTGCTTTGGGAAAAGATGGATATTGAGGATATTGACCTTCTGGGGTAAATTAGTTGTTCTGGAGAGTGAGTTGTTATAGAAGAGACTGGTGCCTCCCAGATCTCTGGTTTCCTGTCTCCACATGTGATCTCTAGATCCTGCACAATCTTCTGCCATTCTGATGCGATCCACCAGGAGGTCCTTGCCAGAGGCAGTGTCATGTCCTCAGAGCCTCCAAAACTGAACTGAATAAGCCTCTTTTCTTTATAAAGTACCCAGGCTCACATATTTTGCTATGGTCACAGAAAACAGACTAAAATTGGTACCTTGACTGAAAAAGAAATATCCCAGTCAAGGAAAGCAAAACAATGGGCACAACTGAAGCAACTGGCAAGCAGTCCATGGAATATTATACAGACTTGTAAAGAATGAATGAAGCAGGGCTTGAGTTGTGGCTCAGTGGTAAGAGCACTTGCCTAGCATATGTGAGGCCCTGGGTTCGATTCTCAGTACCACATATAAATAAATGAATAAAATAAAGGTCTATCAACATTAAAAAAAAAAAAAAAAAAAAAAAAAAAAAAAAAAAAAAAAACAACGAAGCAGGCCTGAGTACCTAAGTGAAGTCAACCTAATATATCACCACCTGACCAAGATACATAGCAACAAGTATATGATCCCATCTGAGGAAATTAAAAAAATATGCACATAAGTATATGTAACCTCATCTATTCACAAACAATATCTGAAGGTTATCAAATAGTTTATTCACTTCTGAAAGGCAGGAACAATAGAAGAAAGGGGAAACCTTCCTCACTGTATCTCTCTCTGTACTGTTTTCTAAACTACAAGTGTCACTTTCATATCAAGAGGGAGAAAAATTTTCTGGTTTCCCCTCCCAAACCTTTCTAAGTGGAAATCCCTAACCCACTCGGAAAACACCTTTGTATTCATTGTTCTAGTTCCAAGCACCAGGCCTTCACAAACCTGGTTTCTAGAAGTAGTCTCAATGGTCAGCAGGACCAATTTCAAGGTTAGTTCTAAAAGATGGACTAGCTCCACAAGCGACCTATCTTATAAATCCTATCTGTTCTGCCCCAGCCCGCTTCATTAGCAGGAGCTGCTGCTGACGCTGTTGAATCTTAGGGACAGACGCTCAGAAACCTTCCTTCACCCAATCCTCGGGATGACCCACGGGGCAGACACTATCATCGCCATTTACAGAGAAGAAAACTGAGGCACGGAGCGAGGGGCCCTCTCAGGGTCACACAACTAGAAGGCAATGCAACGGTTCAGTCCAGTACAAAAAAAAAAAAAGCCTGGCGTCTGAGCGGGGGGCTGAGCCCGACTCATCCAGCCCCACGGACGGGGCTCAGGGGCCCAGGCTGGATGCCGAAATGAGGTTCCGGGGTTCCACTTCCGGGGGGGGGCGAAATACAAGGTCACTCCAGGCCGAGGGGCCGCTGGTCGCAAGGGCATGGCCTCCCGACTCCTAGGGCTGCCACCACACGGCCACTCGCTCGCAGGAGCGAGGGAGGACGAAGAGGGAAGGAGGGAGGAAGAGTTCACCTGCGCAGGTGCCACGTCGGAGGGCGGGGAATCGGGGCGGAGAGGACCACAACACCCAAGCCCTACAACCGCCTCCAGGAAAGGAACACCACCTCCGCCCCCGAGCTCGGTGGCGCATCGCCGGAACCGGAAGCCACGCCCCCGGAAGTCGGGGGAGACTCGGTTAGAGGGACCGGGCCTTTCTGGGCCTCGGCGGTGCTCGCCAATTCTATGATTTTAACCCTTGGTGGTCTGTGGGCGTCTTGGGTCCCGACCGCGCTTTCTTGCTGGGGAGGTTCTTCGTATTTTGGAGCCGCAGTGTGCCCAGTTACAAAATGGTAATAAAGAAGCGGGTATTGAGATCCCCTGCGAGCCCGCCCACCGCTGAGTCAGCGCCCCACCCTGAGGTTCTACCCTTGGGCCCTTGCACCACCCCAGGGAAAGAAACCAACAGAGAGGCTGCTGGCTGCTGTTTGGAGACAGTGGTCCTGTGCTGCGCATCCAGTGGTATCACTCCTGATGACACATGGCACAGTCTATAAAATAGGCGCTGCCTCTTTGTACCCAGACAGCAGTGGCCATATGCCCCAGAAGTTTGACAGTCTGTCCAAGGAGGGACCCTATGTGTATAGGACATTAAATCTTAGCCCTGTATGCCTCTCCCCCAAGTCTTTCCAGTTGCTACCAGAGTAGGCACTCTAGCCTCATGTTTAAGAAGTGAAGCTTTAGGTGGGCACAGTGCCATGCACCTGTAATCCCAGTGATTCAGGAGGCTGTGGAAGGAGGATTGCAAGTTTGAGGCCAGCATCAGCAACTTAGCAAGATCCTGTCTCAAAATTTAAAAAATAAATAAATAAAAATAAAATTGTACTGGGAATATAGCTCAGTGTGGTATAGCATCCTGGGTTTAATGCCCAGTACAAAGTGTGTGTGTGTGTGTGTGTGTGTGTGTGTGTGTGTGTGTAATCACCTAGTGACATCATAGCCATCTTAGTATGTAGAATAAATTTCAGGATGTTTGAGCAACAACATCACCTGATGCATTCCTTGGTCATATCCCTCTGGTTATGAGTTTATTTTCTATATTACTGGACCTTGTCTGTCCTCTCACCATCAAGTCCCCAGCACTTAAAACTGAGCATAGGCTGGGTAAGCATTGGTTGAATTAATGAAGGAAAGGAGATACAGAGAAGACTTCTATGATGAAGCCAATCTGATACAGATCACCAACAACCCAGCTGTGATTTAACAGAATTGATGTAGCAAGGGAAATAGCACACCAAAGAAACTGGAGTGTCTCCCCAAAAGAAAGGGAAGGGTGGTCCAGGTGTAGTGGCCCGTGCCTGTAATCCCAGCACCTCTGGAGGCTGAGGCAGGAGGATTGTGAGTTCAAAGCCAAGCTCAGCAACAGTGAGGCACTAAGCAACTCCGTAAGACCTTGTCTCTAAATAAAATACAAAATAGGGCTGGGGATGTGGCTCAATGGTTGAGTGCCCCTGAATTCAATTTCAATGCCTGATAACCCCCCCTCCCCCCCCCAAAAAAAAATAAAGGGAAGAGTGGAGTTGAGGTAAAATTAAAGTGAATCTGGGTTGATGGGCCCAAAGCAACCCTGGCTGTTTGTAAAGGGTTTAACATCTGGCTTGGACTAAAAATCAGACTAATAGTTCTGTTTCCTTGGACACCACAAAGTTAGAATAAATATAGACTGTAGTGTTCAGAAGCCTCTTTTCTGAAGCTCTGCACCTGGGCTGGAAATCGAGGCTGTTTCTTTTGTGTTGAATCCGGCTCCAACAAACTAGGCAAGAGCGGGATGTTCTGTTCTCACGGATGTGATTTCAAGCAGCAGAGCTTCCAACAGTCTCTGGTTTTAGACGAGGTTCGTCAGCACTCTGTCTTTGGTGCTAATTAACAAAAGAAGGTTTGGGAAAGGGAGTAACTTGGGAGTGGGGTACCATAAATTGAACCCAGGGGTGCTTTACCACTGAGCTACATCCCCAGCCCTTTTTATTTTTTTTTTTTTAATATTTTATTTGCTTTAGTTGTACACAATTTGTTTTTACGTGGTGCTGAGGATTGAACCCAGGCCGCACGTGCTAGGCGAGTGCTCTACCACTGAGCCACAACCCCAGCCCCCTTTTTATTTTTTTTTTATTTTGAGAAATTTCACTAAATTGCTGAAGTTGGACTCCAACCTGTGATCCTCCTGCCTCAGCCTCCCAAGTTGCTGGGATTACAGGCGTGTGGCATGGCGCCCCATGATGGAGTTATTTGTTTATTTATTAGTACCAGGGATTGAACTCAGGGGCACTCAACCACCGATCCACATCCCCAGCCCTATTTTGTATTTTATTTAGAGACAGGGTCTCACTGAGTTGCTTAGTGCCTCGCTGTTGCTGAGGCTGGCTTTGAACTCGAGATCCTCCCGTCTCAGCCTCCTGTGCCACTGGGATTACAGGCGTGTGCCACCACGCCCAGAGGGAGTGATTTTGTTTGAAAGATCTGTTTCCCAAAGTAAACATGTCTAAAATGTGGCCAATACTAATGTTCCGGAAAAGGAAAAAGAAACAAGTAAAATGGAATTGTTGACTTTTATGATTAAAAGAATGGCTCATTGACACTTTGATGATTTTAACAGGAGAATGAAATGGTTAGCATCATGCATTAAAGAGACAGCATCCCAATTGCTGAGCCTTTACCATCTTTCTAAGGGAAGTAAGTATTGGCATGGTGCTTTTTTTCCAAGCAGATTGTTGATTTTTCATGATTTGGAAAGCAAAGGCGAAAATTGTTGTTGTTGAGGACTCCATTTGTTGCCCTAAAACTTAAGTTATTGACTATATGGTCTTTAATAAATCGTTGAGGTTTGGAGATTTATGGAAAGGAAGACTGGGTGGTTACATTGTTGACAGTTTTAGGAAAGATTCCTTGACTCTCTGCTGCCCTTGTGTGGCTGGAAGAGGGTCATAGCAGCCCCTGGCCTCCCCCAGTGGCTGGGTGGAGGCCCCTGGGCCCACAGCTTGGTCACAGTGTGGGATCACACGGGACTCACTTCCCTTCATTCTGAAACTGTTTTGGAAAATTATCCAAGGGCCCCTCCCTCGGCCGTGCGTAGGAGAGGACTCGGCCCTTGCAGCCCTGCTGCACTCCACCACACCTGCTTGGCCCCGTGGTCTGACTCAGTAAAAATGATTAATGTGTGTATGGTGCCAGAACTTCCTCTCGCCCTCCCCCACGCCCCCACGATGCAGAAGTCTTGGCTCTGCTTGGTTCTGTTCCCGGCGTGCCTTCACCCTGGCCTTGCCAGACCAGTTCTTGAGATTTTGTAAGAGCTAGAGTAGGACCGAGGGCTGGAAGACAGCTTTGTGGGAGAGGGCTGCAATCCCAGGAGTGGTCTTAGGAGAAAAATGTGGGCAGTTTGTAACATGTGGGGGCAGTGCTAGAGAAAAGGGGGGAAAGGGGGGACCTTAAGAAGTATTGTTGACCCAATCATTTTGAAGAACCATTTGGTAATCGGTAAAGTTGAAAATGAGTACACCCTCCCACTCAGCAGTTCCATTTCTTGGAATATTCCCTAGAGAAGTCTCGCACATGTGCACCTGGAGGTAAGTCCAAGGACATCCACTGAAGCCCTGGTTGTGATCACACACAAAAATTGGCTCTGTGTAAATGTCCACTGTTGCAGGGAAAAGCATAAATAATTGGTGGTGTTACGCAAGGAGGTCCTCCACAAGCTAGCAGCAGTGAACTAGGAATAGATAAAACAGCACCATTACACCTCAAAAAATTAAACATTAAATGAAGAAGTGAGTTGCCTGTCAGATCAGACAACATGAAGCTGTGTCTGTATTTTAAAAACCCAAAACAATGCAGCATATTGTTTGTGGATATTTATATGTGCAACAAAAACATAACAGCATGGAGCAGAAGGATAATTACCAAACTCATTTTGTCAGCCAGAATAAGTTAAGTCCATGCTGCTGTAACAGATGCTCCAAGCCTTAGTGGCTTATGACAACAGAATTTATTTCTTGGTTGTGCTACACGTTCATCAGGGGTTTGGTGGAGTTTCTGCTCCACAACAGCTCACTCTGGGACCAGGTTGACCAGCAGCCACCAAATGCCATGGCAGAGGGAACAAGAGCTTGGCAAACGGGCCCTGCACACCTGTGTGGACATCTCCTTCCCTATGCAGCTAGGCTCTCTGTGAGGTTGGCTGACTTACCTCTACTCCCAGCCCTCAACCTGCTACAGGCACGAAGCTAGTAAACGTTTAATGAATGGCTCTCATATACTCATTTCTTTTTAAATAATGAGCCACATCAGCACAGGAACCCTATCTTCCTCCCGCTCTGATCCTTCTTCTGGAACAAGGAATGAATGTTTGTTGAGTGAATGAACAATCACGGCCCTCCCTCTCCAGCCCGAGAATAGAAGCAGAAAACACCTGGTCCGCCCCGCTGTGCCATGAGCCTCCCGGGAGGCTGACAAGGTCAGTTTTCCTGCAGGTTTTTATTCTATTTTTAACATCTTTATTAAAAGCCACTGATGTGTGTGTGTGACTATATACTAGGGTGAACAACTTGTCCCAGTTTTCCAGGGACTTTCTGAACTAAAAGTCCTGTGTCCTAGGAAACCCCTAGGCAACCAGGATGTCTGGGCACACCATAGCAACCCCTTTCTTCTCTACAGGCCTCAGGTTTTGCTCATCTTCATCTGAGAGGGTTGGATCTGGTCTCCTCTGTGCATTTCAGATCTAAGAGTTTAGGGACAAGTCAGAGGGGAAACGGTAAGCCAATGAAGGCAGACAGACTCGGGGCTTCTGAGATCTTTTTTTCTTTTTCTTTTCTTTTCTTTTCTTTCTTTTTTTTTTTTTTTTTTTTTTTTTTTTGGTACTGGGGATTGAACTCAGGGGCACTTGACCACCGGGCCACATCCCCAGCCCTTTTTTGTATTTTATTTAGAGACAGGGTCTCACTGAGTCGCTGAGTGCCTCGCCATTGCTGAGGCTGGCTTTGAACTCGCAATCCTCCTGCCTCAGCCTCCCAAGAGATTTTTATTCTTTTCTTTTTAATATGTATTTATTTGCTTTAGTTGTACACAATGCATTTTATTTTTACGTGGTGCTGAGGATGGAACCCAGGCCGCGCACGTGCTAGGTGAACGCTCTACCGCTGAGCCACAACCCCAGCCCCCGATCTTTATTCTTTATGAAGGGGGTGAGGTTGACACCGCCAGCTGGGCCTTGGTTTTTAGTGGCTTGCTATGACCTGGAAAAAAGTGGGTGGGAGGGATACAAGACAAAATAGTCTAGTTAGGAGGACAGATTCTGGAACCGGAGGGAACTCCCAGCCCTGCCACTCACCACTCGCTAGTGTGACCCTGGAAGAACGCCTGCACCGCCCTGAGCCTGGATTCCTCATCTCTACAGTGGGAGGAGGAGGAGGAGCACTTACCTGGAGGGGTTCTGGATTCAACTCTTGGCTCAGGTTCTGTTCCCACACTGTGCCTGGCACTTGTGTCCTCGATCTACTACTGCTATCCTCTCTGACCTCCTGTCCCCACATGAGGTCTGTGCTCTCACTGGGGCCTGAAGCATCCCCTGTCCCGTGGTGCTCACCACCTTCTTTTTTATTTTATTTATTTATTTGGTATTTGGGGTTGAACCCAGAGGCACTGAGCCACATCCCCAGCCCTTTTTATCATTAGTATTTTTTAAAAATTTTGAGACAAGTCCTCACTAAGTTGCTGAGGCTGGTCTTGAACTTGGGATCCTCCAGCCTCAGCCTCCCCAGTTGCTGGGATTAGAGGGGTGCACCACGGCGCCCAGCCCCGGATCCCTCATTCCTGTCCATTTTCTCATCTGTCCCACCTTGGGCAGCCCTTTGTCGGGCGTCTCTATCCTCCAGAACAAGAAAGGTCCTGGTCCAGAGAAGACGCCCATCAACACCCCTGACGAAGGAAGTGCAGAAGCCGTTCAAAGCTCCCCGGAAAACCCTGAGGTTCTTGGGGCCCCATTAGGGCAGAAAACATCCCCAAGGCCTCGTGGAAGGTCTCCACGGACCCGGCCCTAGCCTCAGGAGCCTCCCAGGCCCCTGCAGGCCATGGCTTCTGTCCAGAGCCCTCCTGGCCCCCTCGGCCCCTCACCTCCTCGATCCACTCGTTGAAGGCCGAGACCCGCGTGAACACCGTGGGCTTCTTGAGGGTGTTGCAGCCATAGGCAGACACGAAGCTGGTCACACCGTGGACCTGCCAGGAGCCATCCTCTGCGGGGCAGTTGAGGGGTCCTCCAGAGTCACCCTGGAACATCAGGGAGGGGTCAGTTGGTTCTGAACTTTAGAGCTTTCAGGCAACCCTCATATGAATTGAATTCTCTGGGAATCAGTTTCCTTATTTTCTTTTGTTTGTTTTTTTTTTTGTTTTTGGTACCAGGGATTGAACCCAGGGTCCCTTAACCACTGAGTCACATCCCCAGCCCTTTTCATTTTATTTGTTTATTTTTATGTGGTGCCGGGGATCGAACCCAGTGCCTCATGCATGCTAGGCAAGCACTCTACCACTGAGCCACAACCCCAGCCACACCAACCCCTATTTATGTTTTATTTTGAGACAGGGTCTCACTGAGTTGCTTAGGGCCCGGATAAACTGCTGAGACTGGCTTTGAACTCATGATCCTCCTGCCTCAGCCTCCTGACCCACTAGGATTACAGGTGTGGGCCACCACACCCGGCTCAGTTTGCATTTTTTTTTTTTTTTTTTTTTTTTTGGTACAGGGGATTGAACTCAGGGGCCCTCGACCACTGGACCACACCCCCCAGCCCTTTTTTTGTATTTTATTAGAGACAGGGTCTGACTGAGTTGCTAAGTGCCTCGCCATTGCTGAGGCTGGCTTTGAACTTGCGATCCTCCTGCCTCAGCCTCCCAAGTGCTGGGATTACAGGCGTGCGCCACCGTGCCCAGCCCAGTTTACTTATTTTTGATGGGAAAAAATAATATCTTCCTTATACAGTTTTGTGTGGATTAAATAAGATGATATAGGATCTTAGCACCGCACCAAGTAGAGAAGAAGCACTCGAGGAAATGGCAGTTTCCATTACTAGCAAGTAATTATTAATATTGTCATTCATACCCACAATACAAAGAGATTTTTTTGTGTGTGGGTGTGCCAGGGATTGAATCCAGGGGTGCCTTACTACCGAGCCACATCCACAGCCCTTTTTTATTTTGAGACAGGGCCTTGCTAAGTTGCTTAGGGCCTCACTAAGTGGCTGAGGCTGCCTTTGAACTCAGGATCCTCCTGCCTCAGCCTCCCAAACTGCTGGAATTAAAGGTGGGTGCCACTGTACCCAGCACAAAGAGAACATTCTCAATGTTAGTTATAACCTCAGAGCCATAGTTGACAGGACTTTGGAGGTCGCTGTGCCAGTGTCCCTTGCTCGGTAGATGGGAAGCCTGAGGACCAGGGGGTAGCAGTGACTTCTCCAGGTCAAGTCTGCATGTGAGCTGGGACTGGGGTCAGGGCTCCCCACCCCCAGGCCCAGACCTGTCTGGGCTCCACGCTTGCCTAGCCCGGGGGTGGAATGGAACAAGTGGGCAGGATACCTCCTCCACCTTGAGGCAGGTGGCAGGGGGACTTCAGGCACGGCACCCCCCACCAGCGTGGACAGGCGAGAGCTGACTCACGTTGCAGCCGGAGCGGACGTCCCCGCCGGCGCACACCATGGTCTTCTTCACAGAGAAGCCCCACCAGTCCCACTGGGAGCAGTGCTCGTAGTCCACCACGGGCAGCAGCAGCGCCTGCTGCAGCTTGTCCGGGAGAGGCCCGTTGGCTGCGGGGATGGAGAGCGCTGAGAGGGAGACCCGGGAGGGGGCTGGGAGCCCGACAGTGGGGGTCCCTCGAGGCCCACAGCTCTTCCGATCTGATGGGGCCCATGGGGTCCTGCGTTCGATTTGCACCCCTCCATCCTTGACACCCAGCACCCAGCAGACCCCCCAGAATGTTTGATTGAACACATTCACATCTGGGAGGATGGGGGACAAGCCTGCAGCTGGAAAGGGATGGGAATAAGGTGCAAGGACCAGTCCTGGTGTGGCCTTCGACCCCCAGCCCTTGCCCTTTGGCCTCGGTCCCTGGGGCTGGCTAGAGGGGTCGGCACTTACTGTAGAGGCGGCCCCAGCCGCTGATGTAGCAGGGCGTCTCATTGGGCAGGATGTCGCCAGCTGGAGGGAGACTGGCGAGCTGGACAGTGTCCCCCAGCTGGGCGCTGCGTGAGAGCTTCACGAGGGCGATGTCATTGCTGGAAAGTAGGAGGGAGAGTCATGGGGAACCCGGGCCTCCGCAGGGGTCAGCTCCCACCTCTGGCCTCCAGTGGAGGCAGTTTTGGCTCCAGGGGCCCCCTGCTGTCCTGCCCTGAAATCTGTCCGGCAGTTTAGAAAAGACCCCAGAGCCCCTTCAGCCTTGCTGGCCTCGGCTTTCATGGTGGTCCTGGGCACATTCCCAGGGGCCCTCTCACATGGCTGCATGGGAGTCGCCTGGAGGGCTTGTGAACACGGTTGCTGGGACCCCACCCAGAATCTCCAGGGCAGTGGGTCTGGGCCCAGAGGACTGAGAACCCGGGGCTCCCAAGGGCCACAGCCGCCGCTGCCCCAGGACGGCACTTTGAGAAACAGCGCCTCTGTCTTGCCTGCCTGCTTGTCCCTTGAGCCGTTTCTCCAGGATTGATTTGTCCCTCTGCTCACCCCAGGAGCCCCGCGGGGACGGGTCAGGGTCTCATCATCATGGCCCCTCACTCCTATGCTGCACTTTCAAGGGCTCTGCTTAGGAGAAGCTGAGCTTGAAGGGCTTAGAGTGGTCTCCTCGACCTTCCCAGCCACCCAGGAAGCCCTGCTTCGTGGATACCCTTTGTCAAGTGGCAAAAGTGCCGTCCAGAGAAGGACAGTGATTGCCCAGGCTACTCGGAGCTGTGCCGGAGGCTGACTCCCAGGCCAGCGCTCCTCCCTCGCCCACAGTGCTGGGGACCCGGGATGGCCGTCTGTTGAAGGGAGGAAGCCTTGGATTTGGGTGAAGGGGCGAGAGGAGCCCCAGGTGTGGTGAGTTCGCCCCGGGGCTCTGCTGTCCCCTCTGTAAGGAGAGGTCTGGGGCCTCCTGCCTCAGGGTGTGTGGCCTGGGCCGAGGCCGCTGGCAGGCCCACTCTCCCTGGGGGTCTCCTCAGGTTCACCTTGGGTCATGGAGGGACAGGTGGAAGAGCCCGGTCCCGGGCCTGACAGTTCACTCACCCACAGGCCACGCAGTTGGAGTTCCATTTTGGATGTACGAAGAGGTCTCCGGGGTTGATGGGGATCACCTGCTCGGGGCCCTCCTCCACTCCCTGGTCGTACTCGCCCAACACCACCTGGTAGGTCCGGGAGCTCCTGCCGGTGGAGGTGAGGTCAATCGAGGCCTGCGGCCAACTCAGTGTCCCAGGCTGCCTGAGTCACACAGGGGCAGCAGCTGAGGAGGGCCAGCGGCAAGAGAGGGAACTCACGAGATGCAGTGGCCTGCAGTCAGAACCCAGTCAGGGGCGATGAGGCTGCCGCCACAGGTGTGGTAGAAGACGCCGTCCTTCTCATACTGCAGGGAGACCTGGTGGCCAAGGAGCAAAGAGCCTGGGTGGTCTGGGCCCCACAGTTTGGGTCACCAGCAATGATTTTGTAGATGGTGTGTTGTGCAACCCTAGAGGGCGCTGTCCACACAGAAAGGAATGTGCGGTGCATAACCTACAACTGCTCAAGGTGGCCCTATCACTTTCCCTCTGGGATCATATTCTGATTTTGCTAAACTTTATGTCCCCAGGCTCTGTTTCCTCTCTGGGAACCCCAACATGCTCTGAACTATAGGGCATCCCCAAACGTTTCATATCTTGACAGTTCCCCAAGGCCCTCTGTTCTGTCACCACCCACTCCCACTCGTCTGACCCTCAGATCTCTCAAGGCCTCTGGGATCTGCTGATGCACAGCTCACCCAGAATCCTTTGCCTCACTTCTCATTCCCTACATATTCCTGACTTTAGAAATTCCCTCTAGACCAAGGTTTGGCAAGCTATGGTCTGGTTTTGTGCATAAAGATTTGCTAGAACAGACTCTCACTTATTCACTTATGTGTTGTCTGTGGCTGCTTTCATGCTACAGTGGCAGATTTAAGTCCCTGATACGGACACCATAAGGCCAATAAGGCCTACAATATCGACTGTGTGGTCCTTCGCAGAACAAGCATGCTGACCCTATTCAGCTGGACTTTCTGTGATAACAGAAATGTTCTGTCTTTGCTGTCCAATATGGCAGCTGCCAAATCCTGATCCCCAATATGGCAGCCACCATATCCTGTTATCTTTGGTTCCCAATATGGCAGCCACCATGTCCTGATCCCCAATATGGCAGCCACCATGTCCTGATCCCCAATATGGCAGCCGCCAAGTCCTGATCCCCAATATGGCAGCCACCATATCCTGTTATCTTTGGTTCCCAATATGGCAGCCACTAGCCTCATGTGGCTAATGAGTGTTTGGAATGTGGCTAGCACAGAAGAATTGAATTTTTAACATTGTTTCATTTGAATTAAATTTAAATAGCCACATGTGCTGGCTGGTTTCTACCATGGCCGACAGCACAGTGGCTCTAACCCTCTGGGCTTCCCTCCACTGGCCTCTATAAAGCTCCTACCTTTTGTTGCTTTCAAACTGTATAACCCTGTTGCAGGATTCAAGGAATCTAGAAAGGAGTCCTCAAAATCTGCCCCCTAAACACAGTGCCTGAAGTTCCACTCTTAGTGTGCTACATCCTTAAACATTGCCCTCACCCCAGATTCTTTTTTTTTTTTTTTTTTTTTTTTTGGTACCAGGGATTGAACTCAGGGGCACTGGACCACTGGGCCACATCCCCAGCCCTTTTTTGTATTTTATTAGAGACAGGGTCTCACTGAGTTGCTAAGTGCCTTGCCATTGCTGAGGCTGGCTTTGAACTCGCCATCCTCCTGCCTCAGCCTCCCAAAGTGCTGGGATTACAGGCGTGCACCACCGCGCCTGACTCCCAGATTCTATTTTTAAATGGCAAATGGCCCAGTGCAATGTTACACGTGAGCGAAACCTTTGTGAGAAGCAGATTGTCCAAGGGTTTGGAAGCTGAAGCAGACACTGGAAAGGAAGCAATGCAGCCAGGACTGGATGCTGTGTGACCAGAGGCTGGAGTCCAGAGGCCAAGATGGGCACGAGCGTGGCTGCCATGACTCTTACCTGCCAGGGCCAGCTGTAAGGAACTGCGTCCTCACCATTGACAACTCGGCCGGTGGACTTGTAGGAAGGTCGGCCGCAAACTGAGGCTAGAGTGAAGAGTAGACGTGTCAGTCCTCCAGAGGGTCCAGGGTCCCAGTCCTATTTGTGCCACAGATTGGCTGTGTGACTCCATATAACCCCACTCCCTCTCTGGACCTCAGTAGCCACATTTGAACTAGCATCTGGACGAGAGCAGGGCTCCCTAGTGTCCCCAGAGTGTGGGCCCCCTTCAGTGGGAGGACTGCATGGTGCCTGGCACCCAAAGAGCCCTTCAGAGTGATAGCTGTTGTCACACAGAAAGGAAGCTTCAAAGGAAGGAGTCAAGGTGCAACTAAGTCACTTGTTCTAGGATGAGCTAACCTTACTTCTCTGAGGGTCAGTTTCCCCATCTGTAAAACGGGGACAACAGTACTGTCCTCATGGGACTGTGATGAGAATGCTACGAGCATTCTGCCTGGTATACAGTCAGCACTCAGTTAATCTTATCCTTTACCATTATGGTCAGTCAAGAGAGGCTCCTTAGAGGAGGTGGCCCTGAGCTGGACTGTAATGTGGCAGAGAGACGAGGAAGAGGCCCCGCCACAGGATGTGAGCTGGGTGGAGGGAGAGGAGAGGAGAGGCGCAGTGTTCAGCGCAGGAGTGGAAATTCCAACCCAGCCATCCAAGCGCAGGGTCCACATTCCACCAGGAGACGTTCATTGTTCAAGGACTCCCACAGCCTTTGGGGACATCGGGTTTCCACTGACCTATTCTGGCCACAGCTTCCCTCCCTTCTCCCGCTCCAGCCCCCAGCTGAAGGCCCCACAGTCATGCCCTGACTCCCTGCTATGGAACCAGAGCTGGGGTGTCACAGGACCCAGGTGGATGCAGAGTTCAAGGGCTCCCAGGCCAGCGCAGCTCGGGGACACAGGCACAGGTCTGGGTCTTACCAAGGGCCACAAATAGGAGGCAACTCAGCAGCCGGAGCATGGTGAGTTTTGAGACGATAAGAAAGAATCAGAGAGCCAGGGGCTCTAATATAATGCAGAAGGCAGGCGGAAGGGCCCACATGGCCCCAGAACAGGTGGCAGAATACCGAGTTTCCCACGGTCAAGGCCATGGCTCTTCCCACGGCAGATAGAGGACCAATAGCCAATAGAAGGGCCCAGGGTTCCCTCCAACATGTGACTGCACAGGTGGCACGGAAGAGCCAACTGATAACAAGGGAGCGGGGGGAAAAGGGTTACATCAGAACAGCCAGCGTCTTCCAGGAAAGAAAGTGGGCATGGGAGCTGGGCAGACCCGGCCAGGCAGATCCCGGCTCTGTCACGTCCGAACTCCGTGACCTTAAGCACATGGTCCAACCTCTCTGAGTCCCAGATTAATATTAGTATCCACCTCAATTAAAATAATTTTATTAGGCCAGGCGCGGTGGCGCACACCTGTAATCCCAGCACTTGGGAGGCTGAGGCAGGAGGATTGCGAGTTCAAAGCCAGCCTCAGCAATGGCGAGGCACTTAGCAACTCAGTCAGACCCTGTCTCTAATAAAATACCAAAAGGGCTGGGGATGTGGCCCAGTGGTCGAGTGCCCCTGAGTTCAATCCCCGGTACTAAATAATAATACTACTAATAATAATTTTGTTGGGTAGCTCAGTGGTAGAGTGCTCGCCTAGCATGTGCGAGGTGCTGGGTTCAATCCTCAGCACCACGTAAAAAATAAATAAATAAAATAAAGGTATTGCATCAAACTACAACTAAAATATATATTATATATATATTTATATATTTATATATATATTTACATATATATATTTATGTATATATATTTACATATATATATATAAATTAAAAGAATAGTTTTGTTGCCAGGCACAGTAGTGCACACCTGGTAATCTCAGCTGCTCTAGAGGCCTGAGGCAGGAGGATTCCAAGTTCAAGGCCAGCCTCAGCAACTTAACCAGAGATTGTGTCTCAAAATAAAAAGGACTAGGATGTCGCTTGGTGGTAGAGCATCCCTGGGTTAAATCCTCAGTACATTATAAAAATAAAAATAAAAGAATTTTATTGGGCACTTTCTGTACGTACATCCGACCTGTTCTAGGCCACGATCTCAAGTCTAGCAGAGTGAGCAATTATGAATCGACATAAATGACTGAAGCCCATTTCCAGGTGTGGTGGCAGGTGCTGTGACGGGAAACATGGTGGCTGGGGTGGGAACAGGAGGAACTCCTTTAGGTGGGAACCGGGGAAAGTGACATTTGGGCTGGGAGTAGGTATTGGATTGAGTCCTAAAGGATAAGTAAAAGTGAGTCATGGGAAGTCCTGCTGGCCAAGCACCCTGGGTGGAGGGGACAGCAAGCGTGGAGCTCTGGAGGCTGGAAGGGACTTGGTTTGTTCAAGAAAAGGGAGGCTTGGGGCTGGGGTTGTGGCTCAGCGGCAGAGCACTCGCCTCGCACGTGCGCGGCCCGGGTTCAATCCTCAGCACCACGGAAACATAAATTCATTGCATTGGGTACAACTAAAGTAAATAAATATTAAAAAAAAAAGAAAAGAAAAGAAAGAAAGAAAAGGGAGGCTTGCCGGGTGTGGTGGTGCACACCTGTAATCCCAGCACTTGGGAGGCTGAGGCAGGAGGATCGCGAGTTCAAAGCCAGCCTCAGCAATGGTGAGGCATGTACCAACTCAGTGAGACCCTGTCTCTAATAAAATACAAAAATGGCTGGGAATGTGGCCCAGTACTGGGATCGAGTGCCCCTGAGTTCAATCCCTGGTACCAAAAAAAAAAAAAAAAAAAAAAAAAAAAAAAAAAAAAAAAGAAAAGGGAGGCTAGCGTGGCTGGAGCTCAGAAGTCCAAGTGGGGAGGGGGAGATGCTGCCAGCCAAGAGGCAGCTTCTGAAGCGAAGTCACATGTGACCCAGCAGCTCCGCCCCAGGGGACATGGACATTCGTTTGTAGAAAAGACTGAGCCCCTCCGTGTCATTTGTTGGAAACAGCCTCCCAGCCCAGGGCCTGAGATTTTGGGGGCTCCGTACAATGTTTGCTCAATAAAGCCAGCCAGCGGCTCCCCCTCCCCCGAGAAGCTCTCCTGCCCCTCCTCAGCACCCTAAGGCAGTGCGCAGCTCCCTCTGGAGCACCCACATTTTGGAAGCCGGGGTGAGGGCAAAGCTTAGCTGCGTTAAGTGGACCTCTAATGGTGGCGGGGGGGGGGGCACCTGGCTGGAGGATTTCTTTTAGGAGTGGACCCCTCCCGTCACACCCACAGTGACACCCGCCACTCCAGTAGCCTGGGTCCGTGGAAAACGTGTGGCTGCAACTGAAACAGCTGAGAGTCCTTCACACTGTGGGGAAAATAGCCCCACCCCACCACCCTGCTCCCCGTGGGCCTGGGCATGTGTGTTTGACGAGCTTTGACGCTCAGAGCCATTCCCCTGACCCCGAGCCCAGGAGGAAGGAGGGAGGACACAGGAGCTGGCTGCCCAGAGAGGCAGGTCAGACCTCCCAGATGCCACCACAAAGGGTCCGACACCCACAGGGCCTCAAGCACCACCTAGTGCAACCTCTGCTCTCTGAGAGAGGGGACGTCATACCAGAGAAAAGCTAGGACTTGCTCAAGGTCCCTGGTTTGTCACTGTTTGGCCTGGCATAGGGGAGGGTTCAAGCCCTCCCCCAATTTCAAACAAGAAACCTCCTCAGCCCTTATCCAGGTGGCCTTGAGCAAGTCCTGGCCACACTGTACGCTCCACAGACACGCGGCCACCTGGCCTCTGCTTGGTCCCGAGAGAGACGGCCCTCTGAGGCCAGCTGTCCATCACCATCCCTGCCAGGTGGGTCTCATCCGTAAGGCATGTCTGTGGACAGACATTGTCACTGCACTGCTCGTTAACCCTGGGCGGGCAGAGGGGGTCTGGCCTGGGAGATGCCTGAGCAAAACCACTGGAGAAGGTGTTCCCAGGCAGGAGAGGGGGTTCCATCCATGAGCCCAGGCAGGAAGCAAGGCTGCCACCCCTGGGGAGGGTGTGGCAATGAAGGTCTGGTGGGAGAGCGTGAGGGGTTAGGAGGTGGGTCTGGGAAGCCGGGGAGACTTTATCTTGGAGGGTGGTCCGTTATTTCTGGTTCCCACCCAGTAGGAAGATCCACAGGGACCACAACTTTATACATCTTCAAATCCTCAGTGCCTAGAAGGGAGCTTAGCACATAGTAGGTATTCAGTAATACTTACTGAAGGAGGCGACAAAAGCGTCGCTGAAGGGATTGTTTGTTTGTTTTGCAGTACTAGGGATTGAACCCAGGGGCACTTTACTACTGAGACACATCCCCAGCCCTTTTTCATTTTTTTATTTTAAGACAGGGTCTCACTAAGTTGCTTACACCTTGCTAAGTTGCTGAGGCTGGCCTCGAACTTGTGATCCTCCTGCCTCAGCCTCCTGAGTGGCTGGGATTGCAGGAGAGCGCCACCGAAGGACTCTAAATGCGGTCCTCTCCTACTCTGAAAGTGCAGTTGACTCTGACATTCATGCTGGACACATGAATGTCCCCAAAAAGCTTAGCAGCAGTTCTTGGATGGTGACTCAGAAGAGCGGCGTCTAGAGGAGGTGAAGAGAGTTTCGGGATCTATGAACCCACGAGGGGTTTGTCTGCTTGGTTCGCTGCTGTGGTCTCTCAGAGCGGAACCAGGGGGCATTCAATAAAGCCTCAATAACAAGACTGGGAAATATGAGCCGGGCGTGGTGGTGCATACCTATAATCCCAGCAGCTGGGGAGGCTGAGGCAGGAGGATTGAGAGTTCAAAGCCAGCCTCAGCAACTTAGCGAGGCACTTAGCAACTCAGTGAGACCCTGTCTCTAAATAAAATACAAGATGGGGCTGGAGATGTGGCCCAGTGGTCGAGTGCCCCTGAGTTCAATCCCCGGTACCCACCCATCCCCCCAAAAAAGATTGGGAAATACGAGGTCAAACAAAATCCAGATGACTACTTCCTACAACACCTCTCCGAGCCTTCAGTGTGTGGTATGAACTGTGGGTCACACGCAGTGGTGTGAGCCCAGGCCCCTCTGCAGCCTTATTGCCCTGAAGCTCCCCGGCTACCAGCCCCATCTCTCTCCGATGGGCAGCCCAGCACTGGGGAGGAGAAGGAGGCCCAGGGTCAGGCAGGTGCCCCATCTGCGGCACAAAAAAACAGCCACTGCAAGGTCTCAGGCTGGGACAGGCACAGGTGGCTCTTGTCTCAAGGAAGGTGCCGCCTCACCTGGAACCTGAGGGGCTGTGGGGCAACGGGCACAGCCTCATTCCCACAGCAGGTGCCGCGGCTTCCGGGGCGAGCAGGGAGGGGCGGGAGAAGCCCTCCAGCTGCCCTGTGGGGCGGGACAGAGGCACCGGGGCCCCTCCTTCCCCTGCTTTCCTTCCACCCCCCTCCTGGCAAATACACATCAACATACATTTGCGGGGCACCTTCCGGAGCCCGGGCACTCTCCAGCCACCAGGGACCCTCTGTGCAACATGCAGAGATTCCTCGTGGGCGCTTACGGAGATGGTGGGGGCCTCTGGGGAGGGGCAGCCCCTCTGCACAGTGCCTGCTGGCTGCCCCCGTAGTAGCTTCTGGGGGCTCCTATGTCGCTGGCCTTGGTCTGGTCAGTGGGAGGTGCCAGCAGGAGACTGGGGGACAGGGAGCCGTTGGGGAGTTTGTTCCTGGGCTCCCCACGCGTGTGCCTCAGGTGTGTAATGGCTGCAGTCTTCCCCAGAGGCCCCCGCTCACGGCCTGCGGCCTTCTCTTTCCCCCTTCACTACTATCTCTGAGCTCCATTAACCGCTTCCTCCCTTTGCCCCTTCAGGCCTGGGGGGTGGGATGGGTTCCTCACTGCCACTAGCGTCTGGACACTTCGCCAACCCTGGTCAATTTATCCAACCCTGTCCCTGCTTCTGTTAAGTATTCCTCAATGACCCCTTGGGTTGCGTCTGTTCCCTTCAAGACCCTGCCTATGAGGAGGGTTTGGCTGAATATAACTGAGGTCCCGAATAACACAAAAGAAACAGCGCTGTTCACTGCCCTCTGATGCCAAGGCCCGCACTAACTTGGCGCCTCTGCTCTGTGGCCTTACCTGCTCCCTCTCAGGCTCCTCCATCCCAGGGTGGGCCCTCTTTAGCAAGTCATATTACTCCAGAATTCCTCCATTGAAACCTCACCCTTTGTGTCAGTCAGCTTTGTTTTACTATAACGAATGCCTGAGACAGTCACCTTCTAAAGAGAAAAGGTTCAGAGTTTCAGAGGTTTCAATCTGTGGTTGGTTGGGCCTGTTGCTTTGGGCCTGTGGCCAGGCAGCCCATCGTGGTGGAGTGCATGGGGGAGCAGAACCCTTCAGCCATGGCAGGAAGCAGAAGAGGAAGAGACCTTCGGTATCCCACGATCCCCTTCCTCAGCGTAACCCCAGTGACCTGAAGACCTTTCCTAGGCCCCACTTCTTAAAAATTTCACCACCTCCTAATACTGCCAGGAGCACCTGGGTCTTTGGAGGCCAATTGACATCCAGACCATAGCACCAGATCCCTATTTTGGAAATAGGGTCATTGCCAATGTAATTAATTAAGATGGGGTCCTTAGGGTTGGCTCTCATCCAGTATGACTCATGTTCTGATAGAAAGGGGAAATCAGAGCCGGGCGTGGTGGCACACGCCTGTAATCCCAGCAGCTGGGGAGGCTGAGGCAGGAGGAACGTGAGTTCAAAGCCAGCCTCCGCAATGGCGAGGCACTTAGCAACTCAGTGAGACCCTGTCTCTAATAAATACAAAAAAGGGCTGGGGATGGGGCCCAGTGGTCGAAAACCCCTGAGTTCAATCCCTGGTACCAAAAGAAAAGATGTAGCTGCCTACTGCTGCCGCTTGCAGCTACGTCGCCGCGGGAGAAAATTCGGAGGCAGGATGGAAATGAAAAAGTTCTTTTATTCTTCTCTCTTCTAACTTCTCTCTCCGGCTCCAACAACCTCTCGAACTCCAACCGCAACTCCAACTCTCCTCGAACTCCAACCACTCTAACTCCAACCACCCTAGCCACTAACCCTCACCCGGTTAAATACATTTTGCTTTAACAAGGACACGTGCTTACAGCTCAAGCTTACAGGTGCGTCACACAGTGTTCACAGGCATAAAAAGATTCTTAGATGAATGTATGAATATCAGGTGAAACTTGAACATCTTTTATGGCTCTCAGCTAACCACAATCTTAGCTATCTCCTTAATTAGGGCTCCTACAAAAAGATACCAAGTTTATGGTACTCTGTGAGGGCAGCCCTAACAATACAGCATGTCATGGCTTCATGGCTGTGATCATATCACATTCCAGCCGAAGGAGGGCAAGGGCTGGCTTCATCTTTATTCATGTATTTATTGATTTTCAGTACCAGGGATTGAACCCAGGGGCACTTTACCACTGAGCCACATCCCAGCCCTTTTTATTATTTTGAGTCAGGGCCTCACTAAATCACCCAGGCTGCCCTCAAATGCACAGTTCTCCTGGGATTACAGGCAGGTGCCACCTCACCGTGTGGCAGTCCTTATCTTTAAGCTCTCAACCTGGAATTTGCATACATCTCTGTGCCTCCCCAGAAATCAGCTGCTGGCCTCATCAGTCTTCCCGGGAGGCAGCAAAAGGTGGCCTTCATTCTGCACAGGCCTGCACATGGTGAAAATCCTCTTAGTGTGGAGGAGGGGAAGAATGGATGGCAGAGGGAGCTACAGGTCTCTGCTCCAAAATACAAACATTTTCAGATGCAAGGGACAGAGTCACAATTATGAAATTTATAATCTCACAGGACTGGACTTTGAGTTGAGAGGTGGGGGGGTCAGAGTGAGGCCACCAGGGCCCAGGCTGCAGCTCTCTGCAGTTCTCTTGGCTCTGCCTGATACAGGCCACCAGCCTCTTCCTCAGGCTGGAAGTAAGAGGGCCACCCGGGCCAGCCACGTCACCAGAAGAGAGAACTCTCAGGTATTTGAAATCGAGTTTAGTCCAGGGAACTGGCTGCCTAGGCAGGGGAAGTGCAGAGAGGGGAAGGCCACAGAGCCCAGGGATTAGACAGTGCCACTTCCCAGGATGGCAGACAGAGAGAGGAGACGCTGGGAACTGGAGCCCAGGAGCCAGGATCACCCAGCAGAAGCTGGGCCCAGCCCACGCCTGTCCCGCGGGGTCCATGCGGGAGGCGTAGGGAGAGAAACACCCTGGTTTCTCTTTTCCTTCCACCCTGCAAGCTCCCACCAGAAGCCTGCAGACACAGGTGGCTCCTGCCCACCCAGGTGCAGTAAGCGAGGGCCGGAGCGTCCATGGTGGAAGGACGGGCGGAGGAAACGCTCAGCTCCTGCGGCTAGGAAGTGGGGGGAGGCGTGCCCCCAGTGACCTACTTCCTTCAACATCTCCCAGCAGTCCATTCAGCCATCAGCCGATTAGCCACTGGTGAGATCAGAGCCTCGTGACCCAGCCACTGCCCTGCAGCCCCACCTCCGGACACATGAGGCTTGGGGGGGGGCATTTCAGATCCAAACTGGAACAGCCACTTCACAGGGCCGTGTGCACAGCAGGCGTCAGGGCACACAGGGTGCACACACACCCTCAGCAGTGTGCTGCATCCTCGGGACCAGGCCACACCTGGCTGCTGGCCTGCCTGCTACATGGAACACACCCTGGAGAGGGCTGTGTTCTCCGAGTGTTCAGCCACAAGTTACAAGTTCCACTAAAAGAGCCTTAAATGCTAAGGGTTTCCTCGCCTCACCGGGAGGCAGGGTGAGTCAGTCAGTGGTTGGCTGATTCAGCAGCACGGTGACGTCACCATGGACCCAGGCTAGGGCCATCCTTGCACTCTGATGACCTCCGAGTGCTGTCATCTCCGCTTGGGCTGCCTCCCTCTAGCCCAGAGAGCAGACTCCAAGACAGAGTGGAGCACAGGCGGTCTATGTAGAAGGTGACTCTAAAAAGCACGCACAGGGGAGGAAGAAACGAGGGACAGGAAGGAAGCCCACGCAGGTGCATTCATGGACAGCTGGAGCCCGCCCCACTAGGGAGCCTGGGGCCACCGCCTCAGAGTGGCTCTGTCTCACCATGCACGCTCACAACCTCCACGTTCACTCAGAGAACACCCAGTGTGCACCGGGAAGGCACCCCCATCGTGCCTAGAGCTGGTGTGCAAGCACACACTCAGAACTTGCACCCTGGCACCCCGTGCACATACAACACAGGAGCACACACATACACAATGCGCAAAGGCACTATAGAGCCCCCACGCTCTCCCCAAACACCTCTCTCTCTCTCTCTCTCTCTCTCTCTCTCTCTCCTTTCACTGCTTCTTACTCTGGCATTTGGATTGGGCAAAGCCTGGATCACCAAATATTTCTAACTAGAACCCCTCTGTTAGAAACCCCTAAAATGGGCTGGGGTTGTGGCTCAGCGGTGGAGCGCTCGCCTAGCACGTGCGCAGCCCGGGTTCGATCCTCAGCACCACGTAAACATAAAGGCATTGTGTATAACTAAAACAAATAAATAAATATTTGAAAAGAAAAGAAAAAGAAACTCCTAAAATGGAATTGCTGAGGGCTGCAGGCATAGCCCAGCAAGGCCCTGGGCTCCATCCCCAGCACCACAAAACAAATAAAAAATGTTGGCTGCAGTTGCAGCAGGAAGAGTGAAGGGGGAGCCAGAGCAGCCCCTCCCACAGGCCAACACCGGCTCCCCAGCCAGGGTGTCATATCCAAGTGAGCAGCAGGGGGTGCCCAAGAGCCATGACTGCCTCCAGGATTTTTCTAGTAAGTTTATGTAAGGGTGTTTGTCCCTGGGTGTGTCCGAGGCAGAGGACCAGTGGCAGGGGCCCCTATAAGGGTTTGATTCAGTTTGACAGATGCCCTCACCACCGGTTCTAGGGCCTGTCTGTCAGGCTTCATGGCCCTGGGACCGAGTTGGAGCTCAGTTTCATGTAAGATGGATGGGCTGGAGGGAGGCTGGACAGGGGACTGGAAGAGAAGAGCTAGCCCGAGAGAAAGAAGGTAAAAAGAGAGGAATTAGAAGGACAAACAGCAGACAGACCAGGGAGAGGCTGGAGAAAGTGAAATGTCAGAAAGTCCTGTGGCAGAGAGGAGCCTGGGGCTGGGAGAGTGGAGAGGGAGAGTCCTGACGGCCTGCGTGGGTGCCTTGGCCCACAGGGTCTCCTCCTCCTGGTGCCTCCTGGGGCTGCCCCCTCAGAGCTCCTCATCTTCCCAGACTGCTTGGCACTGGCACTTCCCGCAGGGATCCCCCACTGTGTTGTGGTGTGCATTAATCAATAAAATCAGTAAGTGTGTAAGTTATAGATTATAGATATAAGTGAGATAGGATAAGATAATTATAAAGCAATAACTGTCACAGACAGGTCTAGGACTCCATTTTGCTGCCTTCTATTAAAAAAAAAAACTGTTACAAGATCTGTTTCTGAGAAACTGAAATGAAAGCTGTTTTCTTTTTTTTTTTTTCTTTTTTTTTTTTTTTTTGGTACTGGGATTGAACTCAGGGGCACTCAACCACTGGGCCACATCCCCAGCCCTTTTTTTTGTATTTTATTAGAGACAGGGTCTCACTGAGTTACTAAGTTCCTCGCCATTGCTGAGGCTGGCTTTGAACTCGCGATCCTCCTGCCTCAGCCTCCCAAAGTGCTGGGATTACAGGCGTGCGCCACCGCGCCCGGCTAGCTGTTTTCTTATAATATATTATTTTTTCTGTACTTTGTACCCCACGAAATGTACCCAACACAAGATATGGCGATGGTCTTGGTGAGCTATGTCCTGGGTTCGAGTGCATTTGTAGGTCTACATGATTTTGAAGCAGATTCTCAGCCCCACTAACCACCTGCTCAAGCCCAGGATATGGTTGTCTAACACCTTCTCGGACCCAAGATGCAGTTGTCTGAGTTGCCCTACATTATTTTTAGCTTCTGTAATCTGCTTGCTCGCTAACTAGACCTGCCAAATGCTGGTTTAGCTTCTGTGATTGGCTTGCTTGCATGAGGCTGAGAAAGTTATGGTTTTCATTCTTAAATTCCCAAGGAAAGCCAGGAAAGGCTGCTGTTTTCCTATAGAGCTTCAGTCTCTGAGGGTGGCAGCCCCTGGCCAGGTAATAAAGCTCTCTAATTTGTTTTAAATTCAGACTTGGAGTGTTTTCTGAAGCAGCTCCTCATAACACTTGCACCCCCTACTCAGATCAGTGTGCTTCCTGCCTAGGGCTCCCAGCTCAGGGGCTCTCTCTCTGGTAAGAATGTGGGCAGTGGAATCAGTCAGACCAGGGTTGGTCTGAATTCCGGCCCAACCACAGTTATGTGGCTTTGCCAAGGTACCTCTCTGGGCTTCAGCTTCCTTAGCTGAAGTAACAACAGTAACTCCCTCACGTGGGAATTCGAGCAGGTAAAGCACTTAGCACGAGTCTTAGCCGAAGAGAAGCACTAGACAGAGTGGCAAATCATTGCTCGTACCTTCCAGGGAGTCCCAACCTCAGTCTGCCTCATTATCAAGCCATTTGCCTCAGTTTGAATACAGAACATGCTGTCATCAAAGTAAATGATGAGCTAGCTACGATGGTGCATGCCTGTAATCCCAGCAGCTGGTGAGGCCGAGACAGGAGGATTGTGTGTTCAAAGCCAGCCTCAGCAACAGCAAGGTGCTAATCAACTCAGTGAGACCCTCTCTCTAAATAAAATACAAAATAGGGCTGGGGATGTGGCTCAGTGGTTGAGTGCCCCTGAGTTCAATCCCCGGTACCAAAAAAAAAAAAAAAAAAAAAAAAATTAAAAATTAAAAAGGGCTGAGGGGGCTGGGATTGTGGCTCAGCGGTGGAGCGCTCGCCTAGCACGTGGGCGACCCGGGTTCGATCCTCAGCACCACGTACAAATAAAACTCATTGAATAAAATGCATTGTGTACAACTAAAAGCAAAAAAAAAAGGGGGCTGAGGATGTAGTTCAGTGGTAGAGTGCCTGCCTAGCATGTATGAGGCACTGGGTTTAATCCCCAGTACTAAAAAAATAGATGAACACCACTGAGCAGTGAATGTGAGCTCCCTGATAGAGCTCATCTTTACCTAAAACATTTTTTGACATATACAAGAATTTTTACATCAGTGTTGTTTGACAGAACGAAACATAACTGGACACAACTTCAGTGTATAGCAGGAGAATGGATGAATTATGGTATATTTGTTAAAGTGCAATTCTAACCCATACAAATGATTGAACCAAAACTAAACATGTCAGCATGGCTAGATCTCAAAAGCATTTCACGGAGAAGGAGAGCAAATGACAGGTGGACATACCCAGCAGAATGCCGCAATCTATGTAAGTCTCGAGTACGTGTCGATCAGAGCTACTCTGGGGACAGCAGCCAGGTGGGCCTGGGACAGACTTGCTAGCAAAGAAACAGGAGATCAGGGGTTGGGGTCGTGGCTCAGCTGTAGAGCGCTCGCCTAGCACGTGCGCGGCCCTGGGTTCGATCCTCAGCACCATGTAAAAATAAATAAATAAAATAAATGCATTGTGTCCAACTACAACTAAAAAATAAATATTAAAGAAAGAAAGAAACGGGAGATCAGATGATGTCAACCAAGAAGGGAGAGAGTGGAGCTGGGGAGGGCTGCAGGCAGCTCCAGCTGTATTTAGAGACTTTTTTTTTGAGTCCTTGACAATGGAAAAGGAAGGGACTTGAGATGAGTCCTTCTTCTTCTTCTTCTTCTTCTTCTTCTTCTTCTTCTTCTTCTTCTTCTTCTTCTTTTTAACATTTATTTCTTTGTTTTAGTTGTACACAATGCCTTTACTTTTAAAGTGGTGCTGAGGATTGAACCCGGGCTGCGCGACTCAGCATGCCTGCCTGGTAGGGACTTGGGCCCAGGTCAAGGAAGGCTTCCTGCCTTCCGGTGTATGACCTGGCGCTGTCCTGGTGGTGAGTCAGAGGTCTAGTTCTGGAGCCAGGCCTTGAGCCTCCGGGCCTCCAATTCAGCTTCCTTCCACTCCTGCATCACATCCTGGGGGCCCAGGCAGGAGGAAGTATGCAGAGTGAGCCCCAGCCTCAAGGAGACTCCAGGCTTTCTGACCTGGGTGGCTAAACCACAGAATCAAAGCCTTCAGGGGAGCCGGGCATGGTGGTGCAGGCCTGTGATTCCAGAGGAGGCGGAGGCAGGAGGATCACAAGTTCAAAGCCAGCCTTACCGAGGCCCTGAGCAACTTATTGAGACCCGTCTCAAAATAAAGAATAAAATAAAGAATAAATAAAGCAGGCTGAGGATGTGGCTCTGTGGTTAGGTGCTGCTGGATTTAACCCTACACTCCCTCCCTCCCTCCCTCCCTTCCTTTCTTTTCTCGCGCTCTCTTTCTTCCTTCTGGGGATTGAACCCAGAGGTGCTTTATCATTCTTATTTTTTTTTTTTTTTTTTGTGGTACCGGGGATTGAACTCAGGGGCACTCGACCACTGGGTCACATCCCCAGACCTCTTTTGTATTTATTTAGAGACAGGGTCTCACTGAGTTGCTAAGTGCCTTGCCGTTGCTGAGGCTGGCTTTGAACTCGCGATCCTCCTGCCTCAGCCTCCCAAAGTGCTGGGATTACAGGCGTGCGCCACCGCGCCCGGCTCATTCTTATTTTTGAGACAGGGTCTTACTAAATTTCTGAGCTGGCCTCCAACTTGCAATCCTCCTGCCTCAACCTCCCCAGTTACTGGGATTATAGGTGTATGCCACTGTGCTGGGCATTATATCTTTCTTTTTTTCCTTCCTTCACTCATCTTGCTAAGTGCCAGGTCCTGTGCTATGCACGGGGAGACCAGGATGAAGAGACAGCCCCTACTCTGCAGGAGCTCTGTGGCTGGAGTGGGGATTAGGAATGCAAATAAGCAGGTGCCCAACAAATGCTCACTACCTCTTTGGGTTGAGGAAAATGAAAACTCTCTGCTATAGTTTAAATGTGTCCCTAAAAAGTTCATGTGTTGGAAGCTTCATCCCCGAATTTGTATGTTGATGGTATTAGGAAGTGGGGCCTTTGGGAAATATTTAGGGATTAGATGTCCCCCATGATGGCATTAGTGGCTTTATAAGAAGAGGAAGAGAGCCATGTGTGGTGGCGCACGCCTGTAATCACAGCACTTGGGAGGCTGAGGCAGGAGGATCGCAAGTTCAAAGCCAGCCTCAGCAATGGCGAGGCACTTAGCAACTCAGTGAGACCCTGTCTCTAATAAAATACAAAAAAAGGGCTGGGGATGTGGCCCAGTGGTTGAGTGCCCCTGAGTTCAATCCCCAGTACCAAAAAAAAAAAAAAAAGAAGAAGAAGAAGAGGAAGAGAGTCCCAAGCTCACACCCTGGCTATTGTAGCCCATGATGTTTCCTGCCATGTCGTGATGCAGCAGGAAGGCCCTCCCCCAGATGCCAGCACCTTGAACTTGGACTTCCCAGTCTCCAAAATGCTAAGAAATAAATCTCTGTTCTTTTTAAATTACCCAGTTCCTGGTACTTTGTTATATTGGCAGAAAATTGACTCTGACACGAGCCAGTACAATATTAGCACCAGAAGGGCTGCTAGAGAGTGGCCCCTGTGGCCCAGAGAGGGGCTGTGACGTGCTCAAGGTCATAGGATGGGTCAAGGGCATGACTAAAAATAGAACCGATAATTCTAGTTTCAACCAGGCTTCTTCTACAGCATCCAACCCTGCCTTTCTTTTCTCTCTTTTTAAAAAATATTTATTTATTTGCACACAATTTACGTGGTGCTGAGGATTGAACCCAGGCCGCGCACGTGCTAGGTGAGCGCTCTACCACTGAGCCACATCCTCAACCCCAATCAACCCTGCCTTTCTTTCCTCCCTTTCTCCTCTCTCCCTCCCTTCCTCCTTTCCTTCTCTCCTCCCTTCTCTCCTTCCTTTCTTCCTCTTTCAAGTTGACCACTGTGAAAGATTTCAAGTGTACAGAAGAGTTGATAGAGCAGTACCATGCCCCTTGGGAACCCCCACCGAATCCTCACAGTGGGCCTGGGCCCTTCCTTCCCTGCCTGAGTCAGCTGCTGTCCTTGCTTCTGGGACAAGTTTGTTTATGGGCGGGGGGCGTGTTTCAAAGGAAGCTGCGAGGTGTGTTTGGACACCAAACAATCCTGTAATTCTTCATCACCAACTCGCTGTCCAACAATTGGATTTGTTTCTGCCACAGTCCACTTGATTTTAGCCTACGTCTCACAAGACGAAGGACTCGGGCTCGGTCCCACAAGACTGCCCCCCCTTCAGACACTGGTCACAAGTCCTGAGGCACCTCTTGCTCCGTGCCAACCAACAAGCTAGGAGTTGGAGGTTCTCACAACCTCCTCCTCCTCTGCTAGAACTCAGGAGATTTCTTCCTTTCTTTCTTTAATGTTTTTAGTTGCTCATGGACCGTTATTGTAGTTGCTTATTTATATGTGGTGCTGGGAATCGAACCCAGTGCCTCACACGTACGAGGCAAGCGCTCTATGGCTGAGCTACGACTCCAGTCCCAGAAAAATTCTTATGTTTACCAGCTCGTTATAAAAGATGCAAATGAACAACCAGCCAGGCGCAGTGGCACACACCTGTGATCCCAGTGGCTCAGGAGGCCGAGGCAGGAGGGTCATGCGTTCAAAGTCAGCCTCAGCAACTTAGCGAGGCCCTGTCTCCTGGGGACAGGGCTCAGTGGTAGAGCACCCCTGGGTTCAATCCCCAGTACCAAAAGAAATAAAATAAAATAAAAAAATAACTACTTGAGATATGTAGGAACAGGCCTAGAAGGGTCCCCCGTGCACACTGTAAAGATTGCTGGGGGTCATTCTTGAGGACGACAGACCTGGACTGGGCCTTAGAGACCATTCTGTGCTTCCTTCTTCTTTCCAGTTGGGCAAACTGAGGCCCAGCTCACTGAGCACATTGATGCCAGACTTGGGCCTAGACCTCAGTCTCTCTCAGAACAATCCTGGCAAGAGCCAGCTTGTAGGTATTTAATTGAGAGCCTGTTACCTGCCAGGGGTCAGCCTTGTGGGCAGGTATTCTTTTTTATTTTTGTACTGGGGATTGAACTCAGAGGCACTCGACCACTGAGCCACATCCTCAGCCCTTTTTTTGTATCTTATTAGAGACAGGGTCTCACTGAGCTGCTAAGTGCCTCGCCATGGCTGAGGCTGGCTTTGAACTCGCCATCCTCCTGCCTCAGCCTCCCAAGTGCTGGGATTACAGGCGCGCGCCACCATGCACGGCCCTTAGGTATTCTTATTATCCTCGGTTTACACAGGAGGCATTTCAGGCTCAGGTATAACTTGCCCAAGATCCTATAGGTACCACCTGGTGTGAAGCAGCACCTCGGTGCTCAGTCCTCCCTGGAAAAAACAAAAGCTTTTACCTCAGGAAGGGACTGGAATGATCCAGTCACCCCAAGTGCATTTACAGGAAGGACATCAGCTGTGGCATCTCAGTGGGGGCAGCTGCAGGAAGCTTGCTCCTTAGTAAGCCCAACAGCTTCCCGTGGAAGGAAAGCCTTCCCGCCCAGAGCAGCACCGGGGAGTCGGAACCCGTTTCCTGGGTACAACAAAGAAAGAACTGGGAAGCTAGCTTTCATCAATGTTCAGAAAATGGCCAACTTTTCAGGCTCCCACCTCCCACCTGAGGGTGGGAGTCCTGTGGGGGTGGGAAGAGCTAACAGGAAGAAGGCTCTGCAGTGCCCTTTGTGGTGGAGGCCTGGGTCTGAGGAGGAAGGAGGCCAGGAGGCATGAAGAGCCGGGTGATTGTCCTGTATTTGGTGCCAGCTCTTTTCCACTCTGTGCTCTTTCCTCCTCTCAGTGAAGTCTGTCCAGTAGCCGCCCGTCTGTGCGGGTCAGGTGCATGGACCAGGAGGGAGTAGTAGGCACACTTGGGGCAGGGGCGTCATTTGTCTGAGAGAAGATGACGTTCGCAGACAGTGGGGCAGCAAGAGGAGGCTGAGAGTGGGTCCAGGAGCAGAGGTTCAGAGTGAGGTGGACAAGAGGCCCTAAGGGTCCCCTGGGCGGCTTCCTCTGAAATACTGGGGGATGCTCAGAATTTCGGGAGGCTGAGACAGGAGGATCACAAGTTCAAGGTCAGCCTCAGCAACTCAGTGAGATCCTGTCTCAAAAAATAAAAAGGATGTAGCTCAGTGATAAAGTGCCCCTGAGTTCAATCCCCAGTACCACCATAAATAAATAAATAAAATAAAGGAAAGACTGACCTCAGAGGCTGGAGGGATTGGGAGGGGAGCACCTGTTAGAAGCCAAAACCTCGCTGGGCACGGTGGCGCACGCCTGTAATCCCAGCACTTGGGAGGCTGAGGCAGGAGGATCGCGAGTTCAAAGCCAGCCTCAGCCATGGCGAGGCACTTAGCAACTCAGTGAGACTCTGTCTCTAATAAGATACAAAAAAGGGCTGGGGGTGTGGCCCAGTGGTCGAGTGCCCCTGAGTTCAATCCCCAGTACCAAAAAAGAAGAAGAAGTCAAAACATCAAGCATGGTATCTCCACGCAGAAGCGCTTAATACACCGCAAGTGCGCTTGTGTCAGGCAGGCGATAGAGCGCAGAGGCGAAGGGCAGACCTGAGCTGCCCTGTGTGGCTCAGAACTTGGGCTCTTTCCTATTGCTTTGGGCAAGTTACTTCACCTCTGCCCTTCAGTCTCTCACCGGCAAAAATGGGAGGTGCTGTGAGCATTTAGCACATAAGTTTGCAACGGGGAATAAATGAGTCAATGCACGTAAAGCTAAGACTGAGCATAGCTCCGGGGGCACAGTGGGCATCCGTGGTTTTCTGGATAAGGAAACGGGGTGCAAAGGGGTTAACACATAGCCAGGGGCTCGCAGTTTCAGTGGTGCAAACCAGGTCTCAAACCAAAGGCGTCCTGATCTGTCACACAGGCCGATTCTGGGCCAGGCTGTAAATGCTCCAGCTGTGGCTGATTTCAGACCACTGATGGTTAAATCACCAGCGCATTCAAATCCAGAATATTGAACAAGGGAGTCCTGGCGACTCCAGCAGAGCTCAGTGAGTGTGTGGGCGTCGGTGCCTGGAACACGGGGCATTTTGCGGACGTTTGTTCTATGGACAGTCATCAAGTCAGCAATGTCCCCTGAGCCTCCTCCTGGCCCCCATCTTTTTTTTTTTTTTTTTTTTTGTATATTTATTTATTTGCTTTAGTTGTACATAATGTGTTTATTTGCATGTGGTGCTGAGAATCGAACCCGGGCTGCACACGTGCTAGGCAAGTGCTGTACCACTGAGCCACAACCCCAGTCCCCTGGCCCCCATCTTACCCAACAGGGGATCCAGGTTTGCAGAATCGTAGCTGCCTACCCCCCTCCCTGGCCCCAGGCATAGCACAGGCCGGTCACTTGCTGTCCCACTTCCTGTGGGCCCTGTCTGCTCTTGACAAGGCCACACAGACACTTACCGTGACCATCCCCCCATGCACCTTTGGAGGGCATTTCCCAGGCCCCATGAACAGGGGAGCCCTGTGCCCTCCCGGGTTGGCTGCTGTCCCTTAGAAGACCAGGGTAGCTAGGCAGGAGGGCAGCTCTTGCTGGCTGGGGCACCTGCCCGGCCTCACCTGCCCAGCACTCCTGAGCTTAGATCTGCCCTGGCTTGTTCTCACCAGCCGAGGGCTTGGGCAAGCACTGTCTTGGCAGCGCAGGAGTGGAGGGTCTTTATCCTTGAGGGTTTTTGGGGGCACAGGTGTGTGGCTCATGGTATCCAATATGGATACCATCTAGATTAATAAAACAGGTACCACATCAAAATGGTCAAGATGAAGTTGTTGAAGAATCAAGATTAATAAAAAAAGTACAAAATCAAGAGGACCAAGATGAAGGTATGGAATGATTCCCTCAAAAAAGTCCTTCAAAATATTTCACAACTTAAGTGTCATTCCTCCCGGCCAGGACGAGGAGATCTCTCTTTTAGTGTGCACACAATTGTATTTTTTTTCTTTTTTTTTTTTTTTTTTTTTTTTGTGGTACCAGGGATTGAACTCAGGGGCACTCGACCACTGGGTCACATCCCCAGACCTTTTTTGTATTTTATTTAGAGACAGGGTCTCACTGAGTTGCTAAGTGCCTCACCATTGCTGAGGCTGGCTTTGAACTCGCGATCCTCCTGCCTCAGCCTCCCAAAGTGCTGGGATTACAGGCGTGCACCACCGTGCCCGGCCTTTTGTTTTCTTTTTATACATGTCTTTATGTCTGTACATTTGTCTACATTTCATGTTAATGTGACGTCACAAATATATGTTTGTATGTTTGTGCGTCTGTCCAGTGTGACGTCACAAACAACAAAGCGCTTATTAAAAAAAAAAAAAATATATATATATATATGGATCCAAATAACTTTAATTCATTTTAGGTTAAGATTATTCAATTTAGGTAAATAATTTTATAAATGAAGTTACTTGGACTTCTCTTTAGCAAACAATATGACTAGTGCTATGTAACCTGATATTTTGGTGTTTTGACATAAGATTGTTTATTTGTTATTAACTTCATTTGTTTAATAGCTCATTAATTTCAATTATCTCAACAGGTAAAAGATTGCTGTGTATACAGAGACTCGAGGGTTCCAGCTAACAAATTATTTCTCCAAAGTGCCTTTACCTTTTCTTTAATCTATCTTTAATGCAGTAAATACCCTCAGTCTTTCTTTGTTTTATTCTAAATATGATATTTTGCCAACTTATATTTGTAGAAGCTCAACCAGCGATGTGTGTGAACAAAAATCAACTTTAATTTTCTAATCTAATTATTCTATTTTGTAGTTTGACAACTTGCCTCTTGACTCAAGTGCTGCAATAGCACTGCCTTTCCTTTAATAATTGATGCTTGAGTTTCTAGGTAGCGGGCCCTGAAGATTTGCCGGTGGCATTGTCTATAGACATAAAAAAGACGTCTGCTGCTACAGCTGCAGGGATCGTGGTCGCCACAAGCATCCCTGCTGCTCAAACATCAAACAACCTCACCAACAGTGTGGCCTCTGCTCTACATACATGGGGCCTCCTACATCAATGTGTTATAACAAATGGACATTTTGATCTTTCATTGTTTGGGACTTTACGGGACAATGCCTTGTGGGTATTTGTCTAGGGAATTCAGTGTGTTACTTGATGGAACTTAGGGCAGCTGATTTGTTTAAACAATTTGATATGCTATGCAATTTGGCTCGTCACCAAAAGGCTTGTCGCCTTAAAGCCGCAGCATCTCCTCACAATTGGACGGCTGTTAGTCATCTTACACAGTTGATCCTGAAGGGCTCCATTGGATGGCTGGTTAGCCAATGACGGGTAAGATCCCCAGAGGGGGACAACCTAAGACAGGCACAGTCGCACGGGACAGTCTCATGTGGCCGACATATCAACCTAAGACAGGAGTCAAGGGCACAGCCTTGATTATCCAATGACGGGTAAGAATGTTGGTTGCACATGGACGTCCTAGAGCATCCCCTCTTTTAAAACAAAAGGGGGGAAATGCAGGAGCCCTGTTTGGGGAGATGGCTATGATTGCGGTTGACTTCGGGCCATGAAGTTTTAGACATTGCCGCCTTCCGTAGTCTCACGAGACTTGGCCCGGGATCTCGAGAGACTTGGGCCTAGCGCGGAGCGGGTTGGGGCCATTTTGGTTGTTGGTTGTTTGCTGGTGTGTGGTACGTGTTAGAGTTGTTAGAGCCAGAGGGAGAAACTGACAGAGTAAAGATCCTGTTTGTTTCCAGTCTGCCTCTGAACTTATTCCCGCGGCTTTGCTGCTCCAAGGGGCCATTGCTTCAGGCGGCGACAGGTGGGTGGAAGCTGCAGGTGGGGGAGGGTCAGAAACTTGGCCCAGGGGAGATTTTCAGCCCTGCAGGCAGGCTGGCTCAGTGCCAGGGAGGGGTTCAGGTGAGTCAGACTGCCTGTCGTCACCTGAGGCTGGGCACAGATGTCCTTTCAAGCAGAGCAGGGGCCAGAATTTTTATGGCTTTTGGTTCCAGCTGTCCCTGTACTGAGCTGGGGGTCACTCGCCTGTGGCGGCTGAGCTGGGGTTGCTTCTACATGGTTCCAAAGAAGCCTGTGGCTGCAGGGACCAGGAGACGCTCCTCCCTTCATCTCAGGCTCTGGGGGAGGGGAGAGACTTCTGAGTGGCAAATAAGCGATTGACCAGCCCCATGTGTTTTTTGTTTGTTTGTCTGTCTGGGTTTTTTTTTTTTGGTACCGGGGATTGAACTTAGGGGCACTGGACCACTGGGTCACATCCCCAGCCCTTTTTTTTTGTATTTATTAGAGACAGGGTCTCACTGAGTTGCTAAGTGCCTCACCATTGCTGAGGCTGGCTTTGAACTCCTCCTGCCTCAGCCTCCCAAGAGCTGTGATTACAGGCGTACGCCACTGCACCCGGCTTACCCCATATGTGCTAAAGGGACAGGGTCCTGATGTCTCTGGAGAAGGGGACTGCTCTCCACCCCACACTCTGGGGAACCCAGAGAAATGACATGCCCTTGAATGTTTTGTGCTAGGAAACTGGGAAGGGGCCCCTGCTGGTCTTGGTGGGGAGGATGATGTTGGTAGTACAGGTAGGGGGAAGTCAGGTGAGAAAGGAGGGCAGGGAAGGATGATGGACAGCCCCCACCCCAGTTTGGTTTGGCAGTGGAGCTAAGAAACCAAAGCTGGCTGGGCGCCATGGCACACACCTGTAATCCCAGCACTAGGGAGGCTGAGGCAGGAGGATCGCAAATTCAAAGCCAGCCTCAGCAGTGGCGATGCACTTAGCAACTCAGTGAGACCCTCTCTCAAATCAAATAAAAAAAAAAAAAAAAGGGCTGGGGATGTGGCCCAGTGGTCGAGTGCCCCTGAGTTCAATCCCCGGTGTCCCCCCCCCCAAAGAAAAAACAAAACTAAAGTTGTAGGTGGTCCAGGTGGGGCAGAGGGTGGGGGCTGTGGCTGGAGATGGTTTGAGGTGGGGAACCCAGAGAAATGACATGCCCTTGAATGTTTTGTGCTAGGAAACTGGGAAGGGGCCCCTGCTGGTCTTGGTGGGGAGGACATCCTAAGAACCTGGCCCCATCCCTGCAGTTCTAGGGAGGGAGAGGCAGCTGAGTCTGGCTAGGGGGTGGAGGAAGGGGGCTCAGTGGGCTGTGAGGTGACAGCTGCCCATGTCATCCTATGTGCCCCCTCCCATGCAGCTCCTTCACAGGGTTGTTCACTGAGCCCTTGCTGAACCAGAAGGGTGACCCACCCTCTCCCTGGCTCAGTCCTGTAAGGATGGCCCTAGGCCTTAGCCGGAGCAACTCCATTCTGCAACTCCAGTTTGAAACCTGCCGTCTCTCCAGGCACGCCCACAGAGCCCTCCAGTCTGGTCAGTCCTCAGGCACAAACAAGTCACTTCTCCCCACCCTGACAAACTCAGAGTGAAGTCTCTGGCACGTTGCCCTCACTCTGATAAGGGTGAGAAGCAAGAAAATCAGGGTGGGGACCACCAGACCAGACACCTTAACCTCAGGACGAATGACGTCACTGAGAAATCCGGTAGCAGCTGATAGGGATTGAAAGGGCGGTCAGAAGCCCCCAAATTTAGTATAAATGATGGAGCCAATGAACAGACATCCAGCTGGCCTACACGAATGCCCACCTGCTGGAGAGCCCCATGAGGACCTGGACTGACCTCCAACTCTGCTCATCGTCACCGCTCTCAAACTCTACAGCCACATCTTGACCCTGGTGAGCACTGCCACTCCTCCCTATGACCCTCTCCTCAACCGGCCGTCACGTCCACACCAGAAGAAGCCTGCCTTGGTTCCTGATCTGACCGCCATGGTCTGAGTGCGCGCGCCTCCGCTGGATTTAGAGCCTCAGGCTGGGGACTTTAGATCTGACCCTTGAGCTTGGCCTGCGGAGGGAATGTCATGAGCCTGTCATGATTAAGTGTGTTTGCAGCATGTAGAATTAATCTCGAATGGTTTGCGGTGAACCGATGATGTCTATTGCAGTGCCTAGCATTAAGGATTGTCATTTTCTTGACTAAGAACCTATAGAGTCGGGGCTGGGATTGTGGCTCAGCGGCAGAGCGCTCGCCTCGCACGTGCGCGGCCGGGTTCGATCCTCGGCACCACGTAAACATGAATGCATTGCATTGTGTACAACTAAAGTGTTGCTGCCTGAAGCGATGGCCGCTTGGAGCAACGGAGCCGCGGGAAGAAGTTCAGAGGCAAACTGGAGACAAACAGCTTTTTATTCTGATGACTTTTCTCTCTGGCTCTAACAATGACTAACACGCGCCGCACACACCACCAAAATGGCGCTGACCCGATCAGCAATCTCGGCCAAGTCACTCGAGATCCCGGGACAAGTCCCGTGAGACTACGGAAGGCGACAATGCCCAAATCTCCACGGCTCATATTCAACCGCAATTCAAGCCATCTCCCCAAACAGGGCTCCTGCACTAAAGTAAATAAATAAATATTAAAAAAAAAAAAAAGAACCTATAGAGTGAAATTGTATGGAGTGATTTGATGAATAAAGCATTGAAAAGGCAGAAGCGCATGGACATTTTTTTATTTCTCCCCCTCGACTGCAGAGGTCACACCTTTGCCCATCGCAATAAGCGCTTAAGCCCATATCTCTGGAGCCAGAAGATGGGGCTGATTCTGTGTTGCTGGGTGAGTGCGCAAGTCTCTTGCCCTCTCTGAGTCTCTTAGGACCTTTTCAGGAAAACAACACCTACCTCTTAGGGGTGCTAGGAGGATTAAAACTGAGGGAGTGGACCAGAAGGCCCAGGAGCTGACAACGTCAGGTTCTATGCACGTGACAGTTGCTCCATCAGCCTCGACTTCTTGGGGGTGGGCCTGGGCAGATGGCTTCCTCCATTTTTCCCCATCAAGTGTCCCCAGCCTGAGAGTCAGCTGGACCTCAACAGGACCACCCTGGAGTTGGGATCTAAGGATGCAGCCAACCCTCTCCGTACCAGGGAAGGGAGCTTTGTCCTTACCCTTGTCCCCCAGCCCCTTCTAGCTCTGAAAGCCTCTGTGCCCCCAGCAGGCTGCAGGTCCCTTGGAGCAGGGAGATCCGAGAGGGACTTTCCTGCCTCACAGGGACTCAGTTTGGCTTTCTGGGAAGATAGAGAAATAGCACATTCCTCCAGAAATAATTGTCCTGAGCTATTTCCAGCAGCTCTTAGTGCCCAGGCCAGAAATGGCTAGTGATCTGGGTGCCTGGGTATCGTCAGGACAAACAGCCCAGAAGCCCAGCCCTCTAGCTGGCTGCCTGCCTGCCCGACCAGTCCCCAGCCCAGAGCTGAACCAGGCCTGGCTCAGGCCCGCTCCGTGGATGCGGACACCATCTCCCTGTTCACTGAATTCCCCCAAGTTGTTCTTTCTCTGCTTGGGGGGAGCCCCTCCGATCCCTTCCTCTGCTCCCTCTTTTAGCCACCGTAACTCAGCCAGCCCAGGGCCAAAGGCCTTTCACCTTTAGTGACTCTGCACTGATGACATCCTGCCCAGAGTGGGGAGATCCTATGCTAAGATGTTTTGTAATCCTGAATCTGGTCATTAAGAAATATCAGATAGGCTGGGCACGGTGGCGCACGCCTGTAATCCCAGCACTTGGGAGGCTGAGGCAGGAGGATCGCGAGTTCAAAGCCAGCCTCAGCAATGGTGAGGCACTTAGCAACTCAGTGAGACCCTGTCTCTAAATAAAATACAAAAAAGGGCTGGGGATATGGCCCAGTGGTCGAGTGCCTCTGAGTTCGATCCCCCAGTACCAAAAAAAAAAAATAAAAAAATTGGGGGGAAGAATATGATAGAAGCTTTTTCTGGCAAATACACTGAGACCTCAAAGGATAATCTTGTTCATTCATTCAATACAAATGTCCTGGGTGAACAAGGGATGCAGGTTTCTGAAAGGATTTGCTCTCTGAAGGGTCCTCAAGCTGGGTGTGGTGGTACACATCTATAATCCCAGTGGCTCAGCAATTTAGTGAGGCCCCAAGCAACTTAGTGAGACCCTGTCTCAAAAAATAAGAAGGGCTGAGGATGTGGCTCAGTGGTTAAGCGCCCCTGAGTTCAATCCATAGTACAAAACAAACACACAAAAAAACCCCCAGTGTCCTCCGGCTCCCACCAGAGCCTGTCACATAGTAGGTGTTCAACATGGGATTGTTGGCCATGTGGAGAGAGGCGAGAAGGGAAAAAACCTAAAGGGACAGCCCTTGAGGGACACTGGATAAATGTTGGCCCACCCAATGAGAAAAGGGAAGTCGGAGCTGACCGCAGCGAGCAGGAGTTATATTTGAGCTAGCATAAAACCTCCTGGCTCTTGGCACAATTAAAGATGAGGAAAACAACAAGGAACACTGGAAAACAGCCACCCCAGCCTCATTTCAAAAATAGGACCCATCTGTCCCGGCAGGCTTAAAGTGGCTCCTGGCCCTTAGGCAGGGGCCTGGCCAGGATGACCCCTGGAGGCCCCTCCCAGCTCTAGGGTTCCATGATTCTATGACATGGCCAGCAGTCTGAAGTGGCAGCATGAGGGTATCCCCAGTGGAGAGCCAGAGGAGGTCTATGTCATCTACCTCCTAAGAGACGGAGTGAGAGGGGAGCGGGCCCTGGTCACAGATGGGACCCAGCCAGCCAGGGGGAAGGGCCGGTCCTGCGGGAGTCAGCCCCCAGTCCTCTCCCTTTTTTTTTTTTTTTTTTTTTAGGGAGCAGATGGGGTGGGGCTGGACCAGGCAGGGCAGAGGCCTGAGTCTGGACATTCCACCAGGACAGACTCGAAGGACAGGGGCAGCTGAGGGCCGGGACATGGGCAGGCAGCTGCTCTCTGAACGGGGTGGGCTCTGAGCCGGCGGTGCTGGCGCTAGGCAAGCATGGACGCTCACCACGCTCAGTCGTGGGCGGGAGGGGTCGGAGCTCCCCTTCTGGCTGGGGTGGGGGTGGCGGTTAGTACTGAGGAGCGGAGGGACCATGGGGACAACAGACACTACACTGCCCTTGTCAGGCCCAGGCTGGGCCCAGGGACAGGAGGTGGGTGAACTGGACTGGGCATCTCTTTGGCCTAGCCAGGTCTTACCCTCCATGAAGTGCCTACTTTGGGGCCAGGAGGAGTAGGAACCCCGATGCCCCTTCCTCTGGTGGGTCAGGTGAGGAAATCCTCTGTGGTCACAGAGTGGCCAGACCACACGACTTGGCAGGCTCTCACCTCACAGGCCCAGCCCCACGAGCAGACTTGCTCCACTAGACCCTCAACCCCACTTGAGTACCCTTTAGCAGGGACAAGCTTAGTTTCAGGGTTAACTAGTACTTCCATGCAGGCTGGCAGTGATGAAAACTCACCCTCAGCAGATTGTCGGGGAGACCAACATCACCCTGGCAACATGCCATTGTCTGTGGGGAGGTCATGCTCCCTTGGCCCTTACAAGCTGTGTGATCGCAGGCTAGCCACATCACCTCTCTGAGCTTCAGTTTCTCCCATCTGTCCACTGGAACTAGAACACAGTCTCCTATGTGTAGTGGGAATTAAATGAGTTGACCCACGTGGGGCGCAGGGTGAAGGGCCGGGCACACAGAGATCTCTGTGGGTGTAGAACCACATCGAGGCTGAGACACAGTTTTTTTTCCAGTCTCGGGGCGCATTGCACTGTTGATGGTGAGCTCTTGATAACACCTAAGGCCTGTCTCTGCTTGCAATTCCACCATTGGAGATTCTGTCCTTGGCCTTTGTGGTGTCCTGGAATTCCTGCTTCAAAGGTGGACGGCAATTCCAGAACGTAATCGAGAGCTAGACACACAAGAAGACCCTGCCTCTGCTTTTCCCAGGAGGCCCTCTGGTCTCAGTCTTTCTGAGGATCTTGCCTTCCTCCCTCTCTCTTGTCCTTCTCTTGTGCTTTCTGAGGAAGAGGGTATTGGTTTTACAGTATGAAAAGTCCCTGGGCCTGTGGGGAGGAGAGGGAGAGGGGGCAGGGCAGTGCTGGACACCTGTGGACAGAGGGAACCCCTAGAGAGAAAGTCTGGAGGGAGGTGGGAGGGAGCCCAGGTGAGCCCACCAACTCTCTCCTCTCCAGGTCCAGGTAAGCAACCTCCAGGTGCAGCCACAGCTCAGCCACAAATCTGATCCCTCCAGCCAAGGTGATGTCTGGTTTCCCAGAGAGCAGGTCCAACATTTACAGCCGTTCAAATAATTCCAACAGCGTGTCCTTCCCGGATCGAGTTCCAGGCTGGACCCAAGGTTCTGCTCCCAACAAAGTCAACAACCTCAAGGGCTCCCGCGCCCACATCCCCAGTGGTTCAGACCTCAGCTCCTGCAGCAGCAACTCGGAGCAGTCCATCGGTGTCAGCTCCCCGAGACTTCCCAAGGCGAGAGTCTGCATGGGCCGGCCCTACAGCTCCAACTTCGTAGAGACAAGTCATTTGGTGAAAGGCTCCAAGGTGGCCAAGAAGTCCTCTTACAGCAGCCCCAACTGCTTGCTCTGCTCAGAACGGCCTTTGGGCCCCTCCAGCCCCACCTTCCTGGACCAGCTCATCAAAGGCATCAACTACCTGGACCGCTCCACCAGCGCCATCTACAACTGCCCCAAAACGCTGAACCTGCCCCGGCTTGCTGCCTGCTACCTGGAACGAGCTGCCAACTCCCTCTACCTGGACCACATGGAACGCACCTCACCCCGCAGTTACTCCGCCCCCAGCAGCAGCCTGCATGCCCCAGACGACTCCAACACCACCTGCATGGTGTCGTCCACCAGGGGCGCCAACGAGCTGCAGTGTCTGGCCGATTCCACCAACCAGGGCTGCCAGCACCAGCGACACAGCCAGAACCTCACTTCCATGCGGCAGAGGGCGGGCATAAAGCTCCCTGAGCTCCCCTTGTTTGGCAATGGGCTCTTCTCCTTAGATCGTCTGCCCAAGTTCTGGGAAGCAATCCGTTCTGGCTGGAGCACCCCTGAGCCCGTCTCCAAACCCTCCAACTGGTGGTAAGGTTGACACCAGCCTGTGACGGGCACACGTCCCTCAGGCTACAGTTGTGGAAAATAAATTGTCTGTGGCAAAATGCTTCTTCCATTTAGACTGGGGCTATGCGCTCAACGGGGGGGGGGGGTGCGGGGGGTCTTGGGACAGTCAAGTAAAAATGAGTGAATTGGGCTGGGCAGAGAGTGGCAGAGACTATGGTTAAGTGGGCAAGGACCACCTGGTCTCTCTCTGGCTCTAAAATGGTTGTTGCCTTCACAAGAGAAGCTGGGGTGTGATTTTCATTTTCATTTTATTTATTTTTGACAGAGTCTTGCTGGGTTGCCCCAGCTGACCTCCAACTCCTGGGCTTAAGGGATTCTCCTTTCTCGGCCTCCTGAGTATCTGGGATCACAGGTGTGCACCACACACCTGGCTTGGGGATCTGATTTTATGTTAGCAACATAATTTAAAAATGTTACCATGCTCCGTGTGCTCAACAAATATACTTGCAGGCAGAGTGAGAAACCCACAGTTCCTAGGAGTCTCTGGCTTATATCTTGAATGGATCCCTGACTCTCTTGGAGATGCTCACATTCAAAATGGTCCAACTTCCCACAGCTATAAAGTGTAAGACCCTCACCTGCGGCACTGCTCTTGAGGTCACCAGCATCTAGCTCCCTTCTGGCTTTCATTAGGGGTCATTTTTTATCCTTTTTTTCTTTTCTAGGGGGTACTGGGGTTTAAAATCGGGGGCACTGGACCACTGGGCCACAGCCCCAGCTGGGGTTTTTTTTTTTTTTTTTTTTTTTGTATTTTATTAGAGACAGGGTCTCACTGAGTTGCTAAGTGCCTTGCCATTGCTGAGGCTGGCTTTGAACTCGTGAACCTCCTGCCTCAGCCTCCCAAGTACAGGCGTGCGCCATCGCGCCCGGCTTCTGCTATTAAACGATGATTATAGTACTCCAATCAACGAATGCTCCAGAGCTAATAATTTAATGACACCCTATTTATTAAGCTCTTTGTGTGTGCCAGGCATTTTTTTAAATAGTTTTATTTTATTTGTTTATTTTTATGGTGTGCTGAGGATCGAACCCAGTGCCTTACACATGCTAAGCAAGCGCTCTGCAGCCCCAGCCCCCCAGGCATTGATTTAAGTGCTTTGTATGTAAGGGAGGTTCTGAGGCCTCCCTTGGCCTCAGTTTTCCTATGAGAAGAAACAGACCAGCTGTTTCTATTCCCAATTCCTATTCATTCTCCTCTCTCTTCGGGCTGGCTGATCCTTAGCACTGTCCCATGTGAGCAGAAACGTAGATATGATTCCAAGAGGAACGATGAACACTCATAGAGCCCTTGTATGTGGCAGGAACTGTTCTAAGCACTTTCTGCATATTTATTCTCTTAAAGATGTGATTTTGACAACCATTATGGAAAGCAGTTTGGAGATTTCTTGGGAAAATGGGAATGGAACCACCCTATGACCCAGCCATCCCACTCCTGGGTCTATTCCCAAAGGACTTAAAAACAGCATATTACAGTGACACAGCTACCTCAATGTCTATAGCAGCACAATTCACAATAGCTAGGTTGTGGAACCAACGTAGATGTCCCTCGGTAGATGAATGGATGAAGAAAATGTGGCATATATACACAATGGAATTTTACTCAGCAATAAAAGAGAATAAAATAAAGACATTCGCAGGTAAATGGATGAAGTTGGAGAATATAATGCTAAGTGAAATCAGTCAATCTCAAAAATCCAAATACCAAATGCTTCCTCTGATATAAGGAAGCCGGTTCACAGTATTGATGGGTCGGGGTACATAGGAGGATTAGAGGAACACTATAATGGTCAAAGGGAAGGGAGGGGAAGGGAGAGAACAAGGGGGGAAGGGGGAAAAAAGTGGTTGAATAAGATGGATATCATTATTCTAAATGCATGTTTGAGGACTTGAATGCTGTGAATATACTTTGTATACAAACTGTTTTATGTAAAAAGATGCTCTATATGTATAGTATAGTATGAACTGTAATACATACTACTATAAATAAAAATTAAAAAAAAAAAAAAAAAAAGATGTGATTTTGGTGACCAGGACCAAGGGTAGACACAGAGAAGAACTTTCTGACCATTAGTGCAAGAGGCACTGAAGAGGAGCCTGGGGTGGCTATGGGTGGGAGGATGGGCCTTGCTGGGAACTCTCTGGAGAGTGGTTCTGTGTGAGCCTGGAGGGCTCGGGAGGAGTTGGTCCCCTTTTCTCACATCGGTGGGTTTCTTGCTCTCTTCCTTAGGCCACTGAGAAGTCAGAGACCTGAATGATTCGGGAGTTGGGAAACCAGGCCCACAAGGTCCCCACTGCCCAGTCCTGCTGGCCGAGGGACTCTGGAGACAAGGGTTCCAGCCCAGCTTTCTGCTGGTCTGCCCTGAGACCCTGGCCCCTGGCTCCCTCTCCACTCCCTCTCCTCATCTGGAGCATGAGTGCCGCAGCTTTGAAGCTCTCTAAGAACCCTCTGGACCCCGGTGTTTCTGAGGCCAGGCCTGGAGACTCCCAAGCTGAGAGCGAGAGTGTCTACCCAGGAACCTGGGCTCCCAGTTTGTCCCATGCCTGTCTCGGGCCTCGGGGTCCATTTCTGTGTGGGTCTAACTTCAGACCCAGGCCCTACTGCTGCTGCTCTTCTGTCTCCTTGGCAACAGGAAGGCCAATAGCAGCTCCGCGTGGAACAGCCTTGAGATAATGCAGAACCTGGAGGCCCACCAGGTTCTTTGGTGTTTGAAGGCAGTGTGGCCTGCCGTGGCCCGCAGTGGCCCGGCCCTTATGGCCAAGCAGAGAAGGTGACAGACCTGAGTATCCCCCCCAGGGCAGGAGGAGGGAAGGGGACAGCAAACCCCTGGTCCATTGAATTCATCTCCACTTCTATGTCGAGGGAGATGGTCCGTGGGCCAACGCTCAGCCCGGAGCAAACTCCCCCTCTATCTCTTGCTTTCCCTTTTCCCCCAGAGAAGACTGCAGCTTAATCCATGGAACCCCACCAGTCCCAGCTCCCAAGGGGAACATTCATAGGGATTGTTAGAATCCACTTTGAACTGAGGATGGCGGCACACACCTGTGATCCCAGCAACTTGGGAGGATGAGGCAGGAGGATCTCAAGTTCAAGGCCAGCTTGGGCAACTTCATGAGATCCTGTCTCAAAATAAAAAAAAAAAAAAAATAAGAAGGACTGGGGGTGTAGCCCAGTGGGAGAGTTCTCTTGGGTTCAATAACCAATACACCTCAGCCTCCCTCACCCCCCAAAAAAATATTGAGCTATTGAGGTGTTGAGATAGTTCATTAGTGTCTGATTCTCAGACCCTTTGTCAAAAGCACCCCTCCTGCTCCAGGTCTGTTTGCTTGGCTCCCAGGCACGAGAGCTAACTCTCTGACCCTCCCGCCAAGATACTCATTTCCAAAATGGTGCAATTTCCCCCAGTTAGAGAGGGTAAGACTCTCAAATGGGGCACTGCTCTTGAAGTGGCCAGCATATATCCCTTCTGGCTTTCAATAGAGGTCATTTTTTATATCAACATTGGCTGAGGGCCTTGTGTCCAACAAGTGCCCAGGAAAGCTAACCGCTGTTACCCTGAGGATGATTATAGTAATTCACACAATGAAGGCCCCATAGCTGATAATGTCAACGATGCCTCATTTATTAAGCTCTTAACTGTGTGCCAAGCATTGTTTAAAGTGCTTTGTATGTATTCACTCATTTAATCCTCGTAACTATTGTCCCTACTTTACAGATGAGGAAGCCTGCAGGCACAGAGAGGTCAGGTATACAGGATTATGAGAAAGTGCACAGGATATGGTGGCTCTAAACAATGTGGTGGGGCCAGGCGTGGTTCCCCACCCCCAAGCCCCACCCCCGCCTGCCCGCTGGCCACCAATCCCGGTGGATTGGGAGGCTGAGGCAGGAGGATAGCAGGTTCAAGACCAGCCTCAGCAACTTAGTGAGGCCCTAAGCAACTCAGTGAGACCTTGTCTCTAAGTAAAATATAAAAAAGGGCTGGGGGCTGGGGTTGTGGCTCAGCGGCAGAGCGCTCGCCTCGCACGTGCGCGTGGCCCGGGTTCGAGCCTCAGCACCACGTAAACATAAAATGCATTGCATTGTGTACAACTAAAGCAAATAAATAAATATTAGAACCCGGGCCGCGCGCACGAGCGCTCTGCCGCTGAGCCACAACCCTAGCCCAATAAATAAATATTTTAAAAAATTAATTAAAAAGCAATAATAAATATTTTCAGCATTGTCATTATACACTCAATAATGATCGGTCGCAAGATCACAAGAAACTATTTCTTTTTTAATGCTTTTACTGGTGCGTTACAGTTATGCATAACAGTGGGGTTCATTCTGACATCATCAGACATGCATGAAATATCTTGTTCCATTTCAGTCTACGGGGTTTCCTTTTTCCCTCCCTTCTTTCCCTCTGACTGTTCACCTTTCTCTCCTCTACTGGTCTTCTTCCTATTTATTTATTGTTTTGTTTTTAAACGGATGCCTTGTAGATATACACAAAGGGGGGAGACACTGGGGCATATTCAAATACATACATCCCGTAATTTTCTCCGTTTCATTCTGCAGTTCCTCCCTTTCCTGTCCCTCCTCCCTCCCAGATCATGACCTCTGGAAACTAGTGGTGCTCCGCAGGTGCACAGGTGAGAGCTCAATGGAAAGCAGAGGTTATTCTAGGACCTGGTACACAGTAGGTGCTCTCATGAGACTCGCCCATTGGCTGGGGACTGGATCATGCCCAGTAGGGACAACAGAGTCTCTGCCCTTGCCCAAGCTGCTACTGGGGATAGGTACTCACCCTTCACAAATCCCTTCCACAAGTTAGTGAGCCCAAGTCCAGAGAAAATAAGCCTGTGAGTTAAAGATCTGTTGCTCCGCCTGCCAGGCAGAGGCCCCCAGGCCCTCATTCAGGCCTTGCAGGGGCTGTGTAAACAGGATGCAGCATGCTGCTAGGAACAATGGGGCAGCCTGCTCTGCGGGTCCCTTGTGGATAGAGGTGGCCTAGGTGTCCTGTGAGTGAAGTGGCAGGGAGAGTCCTTGGCATCCGCAGAGGCACACCGTGGCACGCGCCCTGTGCCCTGCTTGCTGCCAAGGCCTTAAACTAGGCCGTCAACCCCCTCCACCCTGCCAGGCTGTCTTCGTAGCCCATTTTACAAAGGGGAAACCAAGGCTCGGGAGAAGGTCTCTCACCCAACCCCTGGCTTTGGCAAGAGGCAGAGCTGGGATCCAAGCCAGGGCCCTGACCCTCAGTCAATGCCCGCCCTTTCCATCTCAAGTGGAGTTTCCTTCTTAATATTTATTGAATGAATTTCTTTTTTCTTTCTTTTTTTTTTTTTTTTTTTTTTTTTTTTTTTGGTACCAGGGATTGAACTCAGGGGAACTTGACCACTGGGCCACATCCCCAGCCCTTTTTTGTATTTTATTTAGAGACAGGGTCTCACTGAGTTGCCAAGTGCCTCGCCATCGCTGAGGCTGGCTTTGAACTCGTGATTCTCCTGCCTCAGTCTCCCAAGTGCTGGGATAACAGGCGTGAGCCACCATGCCCGGCTTTATTGAATGAATTTCAAGAGAAAAGGGTAAATCTTGGCCTCCAAAATAATCAGTAAGTTAGATAAAGTAAGGATGGTGTTGCACTCTGGGGTTTGAACTGTTCCTCAATATCGTGTCCTCAGCAGGCAGGTAAACCTGGAACAGGCGCTTAAAGGTCACCCCTGGTCTCAAAAAATTGCCCAATCCCATGGCCCAACTGCCCAACTGTCCAACCATTTAGTATCACTTGGCATGGTGGCATAGCACTGAAATTTCTTCGTGTGTTAAAACAACAACCACCACCACATGTGGCCCTTTCCAAAGGATAACGTGATATCGATGTTCTAGAATTCTAGAAAAACAAACGTAGCTCTCTTGAGTACTGGAGACAGAACCCAGGGCCACCCATGCTACATCCCCAGATTCTCTTATTTATTTATATTTTGAGACAGGGTCTCGATACATTGCTGAGGCTGGGCCTCAAAGTTATAATCCTCCTGCCTCAGCCTCCTGAATAGCTGGGATTACAGGTGAGCATCATCACCATGCCCAGCCAGCTTTGTTTTTAACCACCCAGGTGTGTGTGCAAGAGACACACTCATCCTTCTCCTGACCCTCACTCCATCCCCAACCTTCCCTCTGAGCCTCAGCCCAGCCCACCCCTCACCCCATCTCCTCCCTGACTGCCTGTTCTGTCTATACGGCGCTGCTAGGAGTGGGCAGTCCCCGCTCCCCGCCAAACCGTGTCCACACTGCCTTCTTTTGAGTTGAAATCTGCACAGAAGCAAAGAGCCTCAGTGTGTGCTGGGCCTGAGCCGGTCCCACCATTTTTGGCAATCCCTTCCACGGGCTCTTAGGCCCCTCCCAACGGGGCAGGAATTTCTGGTGAACAATTGAACAAAGCCGGGAACTTGGAGGGAGAAGGCACAGGACATTCCAAAAGGATTTCTCTCAGCTCCTAAAGAAACAGGCGGGAACAGCTCAGAGAGCTCGTGGGCTAGTAAAGGAGAAGCACGCTGTAATCCCAGACTTGGGAGGCTGAGGCAGGAGGATTCGCGAGTTCAAAGCCAGCCTCAGCAATGGGAGGCACTTAGTAAGACCCTGTCTCTAATAAAAAAAAATACAAAAAAGGTCTGGGAAAATCAATCCCCGGTACCAAAAAAAAAAAAAAAAAAAAAAAAACAAGAAAATCATGAGAGAGACGGAAAGTCTGCCTAGGAGGAAGGGCAGAGCGGGCCGGAGGAAGGAACAGGGGCCCCAGGGTCAAGAGGCGGGGGGAGGGGGGGGGGGGCCGGGGGGAGGCCTTTCTCCGCCACTCGTGTCCCTGCAGAGGCCTCTCCACCTCCGTGGCCTCAAAAACTGAGGGAGCTACAAAAATAAACACATGCCGAGCTGCTCCCAGCCAAGCAATCGCTGGTTGATAACAAAGACCTGGAAATAGCCCAAGTAGCCACCAGCAGGAGATGGTTAATGAAGGATGGCGAGTCAAGGACGTGATATCAAATAATTATTAGAAATATGACGTGCAAGGGCAGCGTTAACGTGATTCAAAGCGGCTGGTCCTGAGCTGTTACCCTCTGCAACGCGGAGCCCGCACCAGAGTTGGAACCCACGCACGCGCTGCTCCCCACGCGGAGCAGGAGTCGCTGAGAAAGAGTGATGTCAGCTGGGCCAGACTGCAGGCTCAGGGACACAGCTGACTGACACGGGGGGGGGGGGGGGGGGGGGGGGGGGGCGAGCCCTTATCTCAGGCTGGTGATAAACAGTTTAGGGACTGGCACTGGTCCTCGAGTCCACCTTCAAGTAGCCCTGGTCTTGACACCCAGAGCTGTGTTCATGAAAACCATGTTAAGTGAGAAAAGCAAGACGCACAATCACGTGTGTTCCCCGATGCCCACACAATGGGGTGACATGCACATGTCCACGTGGAGGAAGGAAGAGAAAGGAACTTTCTGGAGCTCCAACTGCAGGCCCTGCTGGAGCAGGGGCTTCTGGGCAGGAACGCGAGGGTGTGTGTGGGAGCCACAGAATTCCAGCCTGGCCAGGTGGAGGTGGGGGGAGGACTAGTGACAAATTCAAATTATGAAGGACCATTTATGGTCAGCTCAGGAGCCAAGCTCTGGGGCAGCGTCTGCCAAGTGTGTTACGAGAAACACCAGGACTGTGAGAAGTTCAAGGGCTTCCCCTCAACACGAGGGGCTCTGGCCTCCACACAGGGAAGAAGAGATGAAGGGGTGATTTCGCTGGAGGCCTGATCAGACACTTCAGTGTACTGGTGTCCCTTGAGATGGGCAAAGTGTGGGAAGAAGAGCTGGGTTCCCAAAACTCCTTTGACCAGAGAAGCCCCGTTCCGGGGAGTATTTCAGAGGGCAGGGCGAGGTGCAGTGTGGGAACCCTGGGACTCAGGGTAGGAGCTCGACAGGAAAGTGATGGGTGTTGGGACAACATCAGGAAGGGGCCAGGTCGAGGGCCACGTTCAGAAGTCCCACACTGCTGCCCAAGCAGGGCGGGGACACCAAGGTCAACACGTGGGGTGAGCTTCTAGAATCAGGAGTGTGAACCCTGGTTCTACCTCTTACTGACTGCGCGACCCCCAGAGCCCTCCTCATCCTCTGGACCTCAGTGCCTTCATCTGGGAAAGGGGGACAATAAAACATACACACTTGGTGACCACCAGGACTGTGGTGGGGATCGAAAGCGATTCAGTGTCAACCGAACAGTAAAGGCGGCTTATTTTTGCCTCAAGTGCAAGCCGGGAAGAGGAACGCCGTATGCCAAGCTTGAACCAACTCGTTCTTTCAGCCAAGTCAAAACTACCCAAGTGCCAACTCTGTGCCAGGAGCGGCGCTCTTCCCCAGGGATGTAACTGGGACTGAGACATGAACGCCCTCTGCCTTCAGTAGGCCTGGTAATGGTAATCGCCTTCCAGGTCGTCCAGATTGTCAATGTTGAGAAAGAGGTTGAGCACGTCTGTAATCCAAGCAACTAGGGAGGCCGAGGCCAGAGGATCCCAATTCGAGGCCAGCCTTAGCAACTTAGCAAGACCCTCAGCAATGTAGAAACCCTGTCTGAACTGAATCCTACAGGAGGGTAGAGCAGGGAGGCGGGCATTGGTGGGAAAAGCTCGCTAGAAGAAGGAACTGCAGGTGGGAAGCCCATGCTGGGGAAGGGAGGAGCTGGAGAGATGGGCGGGGCCGGACCTGACCAGTCCCTTCCTTCCCCTGGGAACGTTCACTGCCTCCTTAGAACTGAATCCCTCACCTCTTCCTCTTCTCTTCCAGCCCCCTCTCCTTGTTTCCTCTCCCCGATTCCAACTCTCTTTTCTACATCAATTTCTGCTTCCCTAACAAACCCAAGGGCAAGCCGGGTGCGGTGGGCGCACGCCTATAATCCCAGCACTTGGGAGGCTGAGGCAGGAGGATCGCGAGTTCAAAGCCAGCCTCAGCAATGGCCAGGCACTTAGCAACTCAGTGAGACCCTGTCTCTAATGAAATACAAAAAAGGGCTGGGGATGTGGCCAGTGGTTGAGGGCCCCTGAGTTCAATCCCTGGTACCAAAACAAAACAAAACAAAAAACCAAGGGCATACTTTGCCAGCATTTGTTTTTCCCCACATAGGCATGGAAAACCCTTTTGCATGGTAACTGTTTACTTTTTTTTTTTTTTGTACTGGGGATTGACTCCAGGGGTGCTTTGCCACTGAGCTACATCTCCTGTCCTTCTTATTTTTTGAGACAGGAATTCACTAAATTGTTTAGGGTCTCGCTAAGTTGCCCAGGCTGGCCTGAGTTACCAGGATTACAGATGTGCACCACAGTGCCTGGCAGGAGCTGTTTACTTTCATTATCTAAAGAGTGGAGGGCCACAGGTAGCCCAGATGCCTTTGCTCATATTATCGAAAGGTACCCTCTGTGGGAAGATACAGCCTCCCAGAAAGCATACCACCGCTCCTGTTTACACATTTGGATTTGGATGCATACCTTTGTCCGGTGAACAACCTGCCCAACTGTCCCCTGAAGCCTTGAATGAATGAACAAAGGAATGTAAGATGAGTGAGAAGCCCCAAGGCAGAGAAAAGATCTGGAGTAGGAAGGAAAGCAAGGAGAAGCTGGGTCCTGTGAATTTTGGAGTGGCAGACAGGTGAGCCACAAACTCTGGCTGCTGATTCCAAAAGGCCCCAGTTGCTGATTCTCAGAAGACAGGTTGTTTGCCTTTTCCTGCTTATCTAAACTCTTGTGGTCCCCCCTTACCTAAGGAACCTTGTGTGAGACTTTGGTTGTTTCAGTCCCCAAGAGTGCCACAAACACCCTGAGCTTTAAGCACTTCCAGTAGTGGTTATATATGAGCCTTGGAGGCTCAGCAGAGCCCAGAGGCTCAGCCCCTGCTGCTGTTCTAAGCCCTAAGAGGAGACAGGCCCTAGACAGCAATCTGAGCACATTTACCAAAGACGCTGAAGACTGCAAAATAAAACAGAGCCAGCCAAATCCCTTAGTGGGAAACCCAGGATGCAGGATACACGGGTGGATGAGGGATCCTTGGGTGGGTGGGGCTTCTCTGGAAGACCTGCTGGACAGGCTGTATTTTCCGGCTCCCTGTGTCAGCCCAGCTCCTACCAGGCCCTGGTCAGCCTTTACCATCTCTTTCCCTACACTCCTTTAGGAAGTAAGCCTTTCAGCTCTGGGCTGGTCTTGACCCAACTTCTACAAAGGGTAGTTTGTTCCCCCTTCCTCTTTGCTCATGAGCGAATCATGCAAGAAGCCAACTCTCTGGGCCTTAAAGAGCCCGAGGTAGGGAACAGACACGGAGGCAGCTCATGAAATGGGATTTGTTACGGATGCTGACCCTCCTCACACAGGCAAAGGCTTGGAAAAATCCTGCCACCAGCTTGGCCACCTGCCAACTCTGAAGTCAGTGGAGTTTTGAAGCCTTCCTCATCCTTCAGGGAGCTCCCGAGAAGCGAGAGGCTGTACTCCCCCATCAGACTGGACATCCTTGGGGTGGGGGCTGCGTCTCACCACCAGACTGGGACCAGCACATCAGGTGCAGAGGCCGCACCACTGCCACCAGCCTGGAGCTCCCAAAGGCAGCATTGGCTGTCTCTCATCAGATTGGGCGGACACCTAGAAATAATAAGTATAGTTACTGCCTATTAAGTGCTTAATTACCACGTGCCTGAAACTTCTTTTAAAATGAAAAATTAATTCATCTTAAGCCTTATGGATTAGTCAGTCTTATGAATTGACTAATAAGAAGTCAATCATTTTTTAAAAACATTTTTAGTTGTAGATGTTCACAATACCTTTATTTTGTTAATTTGTGTTCTTTTTTTTTTTTTTTTTTTTTTTTTTTGTACCAGGGAGTGAACTTAAGGGCACTCAACCACTACCACATCCCCAGCCCTTTTTTTTTTTTTTTTTTTTTTTTTTTGTGGTGCTGGGGATTGAACCCAGGCAGGGCCTTGTGCATGCAAGGCAAGCACTCTACCAACTGAGCTATGTCCCAGCCCACCCAGCCCTTTTTTGTATTTTATTTAGAGACAGAGTTGCACTGAGTTGCTTAGCGCCTTGCTACTGTTGAGGCTGGCTTTGAACTCACAATCCTCCTGTTTCAGCCTCCCGAGCTGCTGGGTAATTTTGTTGTTGTTGTTTTGTTGTTTTTTAATGTGGTGCTGGGGATCTAACCCAATGCCTCACGAATGTTAGGAAGTCACTCTTATTCTCACTTTCCACATGAGGAAACTGACTCGGGGCAGAAGCATGAGCTCAGGTGGATGGTGGAGGCAGGAGGCTCCCAGGCTGAGAACAACCTGAGGACAGGGGCTGTGTCCCACTCCACCCTCTCCATCAAATCAGGGTCTGCTGAGGGCTAGAGCAGGCATTCCTTCCCTGCCTGTCTCATCTTCTGGTCTGGAGCAGAGGCAGACCTTATTCGGTGCTCTGCTCGGAGTCTGGGCCAGGGCCAGGGTTGACCAAACACTCTGGATGTGGTTTTCACTCTTCACAGTTCTAAGCTGATCTCCCAGAAATGTGCCCACAGGGCAGAAAAGAGCCCCCCCCCCCCTTTTTTTTTTTTGGAGATGGGGCATCTATTCGGGATGGGGGTCAGAACACCACCATTTTTTCAATCCCCCAAGTGTCTAGACAGGAGTCCCCAGAATGCCTGGGAGCCTGCAGGTCCCTATCACAGGGAACACACCTTCCGGAGCCGGCAGGGTGCCACCCACTTAGCTGGGCATTTCCTTCTGTCCACAGTGCACCTCAGTCCTGGCTGCAAACCCTGCCAGGAGTCTCTGGAGCCTAGCAACTCATAGGAAACAATGGAAACTTCAGTTTTGATTCTCCTCCCTCTATCATTACTCAAAAGGTTTTCCTGAAAGCCACACCTACCCCACCCCCTAGCCCCACACACCAGTTTTCTCTGTAGGCATCACTCTGGCGCTGTCTGGAAAATTTCAGGCAGAGGGGGCCTGAGCTAGGCCGTGGAGAGCTCGTGGCTGGAGGTGTGGCTGTCTGTGGGACTGCGTCAGAGGTGGATCACTGGCGGTGATTTACAGCCTGAGCATCTGCGTTGGGGGCTTTGGCCGGGTCTTCAGTGTCTGGGCCCTGGGGTGTGAGCTCGTGTCTTTGGCACTGGGCTGTGATTTATGTGGATCAAACTTGGTCTGTGACTGATTCCGGTGGAAAAAGTGGTGCGAGGATAGGAGGGTGATTCAGTTCAGTGTTAAGCCCCCACTGCGAGTCACTTCAGTGTTTAGAGTGTGAGAAAGTGCGAAAAAAACATCCAGGCTGGTAAGCGTGCAACAAGTGACATGCGCCTGCGTGTGAAATGTGAGTGTGAGAGGAATCTGTGTGTGCAAATACATCCATGTGCTTCGTGGCTCGCTGGATGAACGTGAGCTGAGTGCAAGCGGTTGTGTGAGGCTGTGTCTGCAGCAGCACCTGCGGGGGTGCCGGCAAGTTTGCGTGCAACAGCGAGTGAGGACTGTTGGTACGCGAGCGCGGGGCGCAACGCTTCGACGTGCTCGGGGGACGGTGAGCGTGTCAGTACACGAATGCTGAGCGAGAAAGTGTCCGTGTGAGTCAAAGTGGGCGTGAGCGTGCGGCGCGGGTGTGAAAGCGGCGTGCGTGTGAGCGTGGGAAGAAGGTCCCGGGGTCCTGGAGCGCCGCCCGCCGTGCGGGGTGTGCCCTGGCCGCGGGGAGCGGCCTCGGACGGGGCGGTCGGCGGAGGCGCCAGCGCGGGCCGTACCGCACTCCAGGCCGCGTTTGGCCGGGAGCCGGCGGGGCCGCGGGCGGCTGGGGGCCAGACAAAGGCCCGGCTGGCGGAGCCCAGCCCGCGGCCAGGGGCGGGCCGGGGGCGGGGCCTGGCGCCGGGCTGGGGCGGGGCCTGGCGCCGCGGGGGCGGGGCGGCGGCCGGGGCGGGGGCGGGGGCGGGGGCGGGGGCAGCGGGCGCGCGCTGTCCCGAGGACTCGCAGGACAGCGAGCGGCGGCTGCGGGCGGCGCCGAGCGAGCCAGTGAGCGAGGCCGGGCCATGGGGCGGCGGGCGGCGGGCGCGCTGCTTCTGGCGCTGCTGCTGCACGGGCGGCTGCTCGCGGTGAGTGCGCGGGGCGGGGGCCGGGGGCGCCCGCCAACTTGGCGGGGGCTCGCGAGGCTGCGCGGCCGGGACTCCGGCCCGGGACCGCGGCGCACGCCGAGGACCCCGGGCCGACAAGGCTCGGCGCCACCCCGCGGCGTGGGGCCACTCCACGGGACTCCCGGGGACGCTGCGTGGGGCCGGGGGCGGGGTCGCCCGCGTGGAAGTCCTGGGTTTGGCGGCCACGTTGCCGAGGTTCAGAGTCACCCTGGGCATGGCCCGGCCTGCCGTTCCTGGGGACCAGGAGAAGAAACTTCCAGCGGAGTGGGAACTTGGCAGGATGAGGGTGCCCCTTTTTGCGCCAACTTGGCAGAGGGACACTCGGTGATGGGGGACCCTGTCAGCCCTCACTGAAACTATAGCACGCTGCCTGTCCCCGTGTGGGTAGCTTGTAACCAGGCAGGCACAAGTAAAGAACTTTTGGAACAAATCTAAGGCTTGTGTGGAACACCAGGACTCTGGAGTCATAAGCTGACTCCGTGAGGAGCAGGATCAATCCCTGCCCTTCACTGAGTAACTTGTGTGACCTCAAGTGAGCTGTTAACCTCTCTGAGGCCAGCCCTGCCTGGGTAAAGAAGCAAATGCCTGGCCTCAAAATGTGTAACCGCAGGGTGGTTGTCCGCAGGGATGAAACCAGCGAGCGTTGGTGTGCCTGGTGCAGGGCCTGTTAGGGCTGGGCCCCCATCGCATCTGACTTTTCTCAGCTTGCCCCTTCCCAGGTATCTGCGGTTTAGGGCCCCCTTGCCCTGACAGCCCAGTCCCCTGCTCTGAGCTTAGATGGGCCCATATGGAGGAAAAGAGAATCCTCAGGTCCAGGCAGGAATCCTGAGGCCTAGAAGGCACTTGGCCAGGAGAGGCCCGGAGGACCTGAGTGAACTCAAGGAGGGCTGGGTGGGGCCGGTGGCCGGGAGCTGGTGGCAGATGTGGGTGGGGGCGCATCTGGGCCTGCTGTGGTGAGCCACAGAGCCACCCCCACCCTCTCTGAGGTGCTCCTAGACAGTCCCTAGCCCTGCCTCCTGTTCTCAGAGCCAAGAGAGTGACTTTTCCAACCGGGCCAGTGTTTGCCCAGTGACTGATTCCCTGTCCTTGCCTTGCTGGCTCCCTCAGCTCTGCCCTCCTGAGTCACTTGCTAACCCCCTTTCCAGACCTGACCTCTCACTGCTTCTGCCCACCTCCCTGGCACCTCTCCTCCTGCTTTCCCTAGCCCTGCAGCCTCTGTTCTGTCTCGGCCTGTCACCCAGCACATCCAGTGGCACCCTGTAGGTGCTCCCAGTTGACCTGAACTTGGAGCTCCCCACACTGCCTTCACCTTCCCAAGGCACCCATCTACCTGAGTTTTCTTCCCCCCCCCCCCCCCCCCCCCCCCCCTCCCGAGACCCCCCCCCCCCCCCCCCCCCCCCCCCCCCCCCCCCACCCCCCCCCCCCCCCACCCCCCCCCCACCCCCAACCCCCCCCCCCACCCCCCCCCCCCTGGAGTGTCTTCCCAGCCAACAGTCTCTCCCGACCTTCCCCCAGCTCTGCCCCTGTAAGGGGCTCCTCCATGCATGGGGTGTACAATGGCAGGAGTGGTGGGTGGAGCTGTTTGCTGAGCGCCTGAGGAATTCCACAGACATTCCCGGCCTCCAGCCCATCATCTCATTCACTCGTTCATTCAACAGATCTCATTGAGCAACGTGCCATGACAGTCACTGGGAGTCCAGGGGTTCATTCATAGGGCAGACAGTTGCCGAGCACCTACTGTATCCCAATGCCCAGGCACGTGGTAGGGGGCTGGGGTGGCCAGAGGGAGCCAGGATTGGGCCCTGTCTGTGCCTTCCTGGAACTCAGAGGCTGTGGCCATAATTGGGACCTGCACACAACCATGTGGAGGTCTGCACGGTCCCACCCAGGCTGACGGTGGGGGCTGGAAGGAGCTGGGCCTCGGGAGTCTTCCAGGCCCAGGTTTAAATCCCAGCCTTGCTGTTGGCTAGCTGCGGGATCTGCAGCAGGATCCTCTCTCTGACCCTTAGTTTTCACACCTGTAAAATGGGAGGGAGAAGTTTGCTGTGAGTCTTAAAGGACAGCAGGTTCCTTCCAGGTGTCCCAGCAAGCCCTGGGCTCCTCTTTGCCTGCTGCCCTTGATCTCTTCTGCCCTGGGTTCACAGTCACAAGGCAGGAGCGAGGGGGAGGGAAGGACACCGTGCAAGGCAAGCTGGGCTGCGGGCGCTCCAGCCTCACTGGGGCAGGAGATGGGACCACGCGGAGAGGGGTCTGTGATTAAGTGTGGGAGTAATTTCAGTTCTGAGGAGTGGAGAGGGTGCCGGGAGTGGGGGCTGGGCCCGGGCGGCTCAGGGCCTGTCCTAGCCTCCTGACCCTTTTCTTCCTTTTGGGGGCCTTGGCCCTTCCTTTCTTGGGCCGGCCCTGCAGGAGACAGGAGACTTGAGGGGGCCGTGGTGGCGTGGTGTTTTCCAGGGCTGAGGAGGGAAGTTAGCTGGGGTACCTGCTTCCTGCCTCTGCTTGTTTCCTCGCAGGGGAGGCTGCTGGCTAGAGTGGGGTGGGGGTGGGGGGAGCCTCCCCTGCCTGGCAGGACCTCAGCCTTCCCCTCCACACACCTGGCTGGCCTGTCCCCCCACACTGACCCCCTGCCCCCAAGGGCTGGACAGTAAAGTGCCCCGGGGGGATTCCGGAGGGAGGGCTGCAGGTCCATCCGCAGAGATGCCCCCACCCTCGGCTCTCAGGCCCAGTGCCCTGTGTGGGGAGTCCTGGCCCCGCCTGGCTTGGCCCGGGCCTGTTCCCAGGCTGAGCGCAGGCAAGTTGGGATCCGTGGGCCTGGGGCCCTGCCTGGAGATGGGAGGGAGGGTGGCTGTAGGGGACTGGATTCAGACTTGGAAGACTGTGAGCGTGGGGATGGGGTGGGAGGTCGTGGGGCCCCAGGCCAGATGACGACAAGAGCTGTGGCTGGTTCTCACTTATTCAGGGCTCACTGTCTGTGGGACGCTAAGCCGGTCGGCGAATCCTCACATTACCTCTGTGGCTCCTTGCTTCCCACCGTCTCTAGTTGCTGAGAATCAGATCCAAGCCCCTGACTTCATCCAGCCCACGAGGCCTGGGAGGGACATGTGGCCTCCCGACTCTGTCTCGGCTTCCCCTCCTGCCAGCATTCCCCGTCTCATCTTGGCCAGCGACACCAGCCTTTGTTTCTTGAGCATGCTAAGCACACTCCTACCTCAGTGCCTTTGCATCTGCTGTTCCTCTGCCTAGAACGGTTGTCCCTGAAGTCTCAGGACCTGCCTGCTTCATTCAGGTCCTGGCTACTCTGTTCATGGTTCCGATTTCTTTTTCTTTGTCTTCTTTGGTACTAGGGCGCAAACCCACGTGCTAATTGTGTTCACTACTGCTGAGCTACTGGCCCCAGCCCTACTGTTTTATTTTTCTTCTTCATCTGACACACATTTATTGGTTCACTTCTTTATCTGTCTCCTCTGTTGGCTTTATTCAGAGAAGGGCCTCGCCTGTTTTCATTCACCATCGCATCTTTAGCACCTGACAGGTAGTCGGTGCTCAGCAAATATACTTGTCCAGTGCCTGAATCCACAGCTCCCCATGTGGTCCCCACCCTCTCAGCGGAGGAAATGGAGGCTCAGAGAGATCAGAGAACTTGCCAGGTGACTTGTGTACCACACGCTAGGGAAGCTTTTTCTTTTTTTTTTTCCTTTTTCTTTTTGCAGTATTGGGAATTCAACCCAGGGGTGTTCTACCACTGAGCCCCTTTGTAGTTTGAGGCAGGGTCTTGCTAAGTTGCCAAAGCTGACCTTGAACTTGCAGTTCTCCTGCCCCAACATCCCTGAGTAGCTGGAATTACGTGTGTGTGCCCCTATACCCGGCAGGAGCCAAGTTTGGAAGGCAGGTGAAGTTCTCTGGGCCCTACCTGCTGTCCCATCTGCCGGTAGCCACAGTCAGGAGATGGTGATAAAACTTGTCTCTGATGTTGATATAACCAAGAACTCTGGCCCCAGGTAGCACAAAGGCTAGTTCAGAAAAGGAATGGTAGGAACATGGCCCCGGAGGGCTGTGCCTGGGTGTCCCTGGGGCCTCCTGGCGATGCCTGTGCTGGCGGGAACCTGAACTCTGGGGTGGTTATTTGTAGGTTTTTGGTTAATTAATTTTCTCACCAGAGACTGTAAGGAGAGTTGAATTAGTCGCAGGGCTTTCCGGCCTCCGTGGGCCAGGTCAGTGTGGGATGTGGGGGGCTTGGGCCCTGCCTGCTGCTGGCGGGAAGCGGACAACCTCAGGACCCTCTGCACGGAGCCCCCCAGCTTCCCTGGGCTGTTGCCTGGGTGCTGAGGGTTTTGGGAGGATTTTTTTTTTTTTTTTTTTTGTACCAGGGATTGAACTCAGGGGCACTTGACCACTGGGCCATATCCCAGCCCTTTTTTTGTATTTTATTAGAGACAGGGTCTCACTGAGTTGCTAAGTGCCTCGCCATGGCTGAGGCTGGCTTTGAGCTCGCGATCCTCCTGCCTCAGCCTCCCAAGTGCTAGGATTACAGGCGTGCGCCGCCGCGCCGGCCTTGGGTGGATCTTTAGAGGCTTCAGGACTGCCTGACTCTGGGGTGAGTCTCGGGAGAGGGCAGGAGGGGCTGCCCAGGGTGTGGCGAGACCTGGGGTAATGAATCAGAGGTACCCGGAGGCTAGACCTGTGAGTTCTGGTCCCTCGGACCACTGGGGTGTCAGGGAGCCTTCCAGCCCTGACCTGTGGCCCCTCCCCCGTTCAGCCCCAGCCCCGAGAGGTCCTGGTAGAAGAGGAGAGGGGCGTGTCCGGCTCCCCAGCAGCTTCCCGAGGGTCCGCTGCACCCACCTGCCTTCTCCCTTCTGGCTCCTGCTTCTGCCAGGGAGGGGGAGGCTGGCTGAGGGTCCCGGCTTTGCTGGAACGCTGCCCCAGCCCATGCCTTGGCCTCTTTGGCCCTGCCACCCCCTCCTGCTCCCAGGGCCTGGCCGGGGCCGACTGCCCCAGTGCCCAGAGCAGGCTGACGGAAACCCAGAAGTATGTGTGGAACTCGCTTCGCGGGGAGCCGCCAGCCCCGCTGCCCAGCCTGGTGGCGTCGGAGCCCTGTCAATAGCCGCCTTGAGAGGGGAGTGGCTCATGGCTGCCGGAGGTGGCTGTGCGGGGGGCGCCATCATGAAAGCCCTGAGAACAAGGTGGCTCTTTGAGGCCTGGGAATGTGGGGCCTTCTCAGCCACCACCAGAATCACAGTCCCCTCCTGTCCACGCTGCTTCCTGTGCCAGGGCTGCAGGGACCTCACGGCGTCTCTGGGGGCATCTGTGGCATCCTGAGATGTCCTTGGGACCAGCTCTCAGCTTCCCACCAGAGCGTTTCCCTGGGGTGCAGAGGAGGGCACCCTGTTGCTGTGTTTTGGGGAGGTGTCTGGCACCCCACTTGCAATGCGTGTCGAATGAATGATTGAACCAGTGATGTACGTAATTAAATATTCTGTAAACCAAAGTCCCCCGTAGGTGTGTGTTAGACTTTAAATTCACTTAATAAGCATTGGTGGAGAATCTTCTGTGCATTGAACCCTGTACCAGGTGTTGGGTTTATAGCAGGGAACTGAAGAGTCAGAGTTCCTTGTCTTGCACGTAGCTTGCACCGTGGCTAGGGCAAGAAGACAGACAGCCAATCTGTCAGGTGGTTGGAAGGAAAAATAAAGCAGGGGAGAAGAGGGTGAGGAGGTGGGTGGGGTGGGAGGGTCAGGAAAAGCCCTGATAGAGATCTGCAGGAAGTGAGGGTAGGAGCCTGAGGGTATCTAGGAAAGGGTATTATAGACAGTGTGAACAGCCAGTGCAAAGGCCCGGGCGTAGGACCGTGCTGGGCATGTTGTGGAGAAGCAGGGAGGCCTATTTGGCACGGACTGTATGAGAGACAGGGAGCATTCGGAGTCCTCAGAGGGTCAGCGGGGGAGATTGGCACAGCCGTGCCTCGGCGGGAACCTGGGATTTGCTTCCCAGTGAGATGAGAACTTGCTAAGAACTCTGGTGTTTAACAGGATTGCTCTGGTTCCTGGGTGGAGGGTCAAGGGCAAAGGCAAGGGGGCCCTAAGCCAGGCCAGAGATGTCTGGGGCTTGTACCAGGCACTGGAGATGGGCGAGGTGTTGAACCCTGAGTATATTTTGAAGACAGGGCTGGGAGGAGTGGCTGCCGGGTGGGTGGGAGGAGAGGAGTCCCACATTGCCCTCCCGGGTGTGAGCAGTGGGGGACGGAGCTGTCGCAGACCGAGAGGGGACAGCTCGGGGAGCACGGAGGCGGGCGGGTGGTGGAGGACGGTGTGGGGCGGGGCTGACTCACGTGCCAGCCAGTCTGCCCTGGCCTTCTCCATCCGGGCCTCTGCGTGGGCCTGGGGTAGGAGAGGAAGGGGTGCCTGCCCAGTGAGTGGCCTTTGCGGAGCCCGTGGCCCGAGCACCTGGTTTATATGTATTGGAACCTCCACAGGGGAGGGTGGCTCTGTGCATTGTCATTTTGCAGGTGACAGATTGTCCCGTGTGGAAGTCAGTGGCCTCAAGGAATTCGACAGCTCCTGGCTGAGGGTGGGGAGGGCTTCCTCTAGCCCTGGCTTCCCAGCCACGCTCTCTGCTGGGTCCCAGGGGATGCGGGCAAGCTGGGATGCCCCCGTGCCAGCTCTCACGAGCCCCGTGTCCTCGTTGGACTTGGAGCTACTTCCCTTGAGGGTCTCAGTGGAGGGAAAGAAGGGAGGCTAGAGGACCCTGCCTCCAATCCTTGGCTCCGCCCTGGCTGGCTGCGTGACTTGGACCAAGTTGCTTTACCTTTCGGAGCCTCAGATCACTTGTGAAATGGGTGTCACGGTACCTATTTCTTGGTGGCTACGAGATGGCCAGGTGGATACGCCTGGAATGCGGTAGGAGCACCGTAGCCGGTGGCCGCTGTGTTAGTCTGGTTCCTGCTGAGGGCAGGGCCGGCCTGGTATTTGATTTAGGGTTTCCCGCGCGCCCGCAGGGCACACCTTCCTTCTCCGTGGCCCAAGCCCTGCCCCAGGCTTGCTGAATGAATGGCGGTGTGGAGGGGCTGTCCCCTCCTGCTGCCTGGCTTTCATAGGCTCAGAGTCCCGGATGCAACTGCCTCTGGTCCGTCACGGCCCCCCTTCCCCCACTGAGGCCACAGCTGCAGGACAGAGTCCACCCCTCCACCCTGATGGCTCCTTCCTGGAGGGGGAAGGAGGGGGGCACACCCCAGGGTGTGGCCTGGGAAAGGCTGGAGCCTGCAGGCGCTGTCCCTGTCCAGATGTGTGCAGTTGGTGGGCTCTGAGCCGCAGGGGGTGTGGCCGCGTGGTCCCCTGGGTGCAGAAAGGATGTTCATGCAACTTGAGGGGAGCAGCGGAGGGGGGGCGTCCTAGGACCCCATCCCAGTCATGTCCTCTCTCAGGCCCAGGCTGGAGGGGGTGGGACCTTGCCCGGGGGTCTCTGGGCAAGCGGAGGGTGGCCCTCCTGCGCCAGGGCTGGTGGGCTGGGCGGCTCTCAGGGAAGCGGCAGGACCAGGAGGACCAGGCACCCTGCCTGAGCTCTGGGCTCGGGCCGTTGGGGGCCTCCTGTACCTCCTGCCGTCACCGAAGGTCCCGTCCAGGTGCCTCTGGTTTGAAAACAGTCTCTGTCTTCCCCCAGTTGGTGGGAAGGGGAGGCAGCCGGGGCTGGGCAGGGGGAGGACTTCAGGGTGGCCTCGGGTGACCCCACAGATGCTTCTCCTGGGGTGGGGCTGGGAATTCCCAGCTGCCTCTGGCCCCTTCCAGCCCACCTCGGGCCTGCCCCCACCCGCGGCTCCCAGCCCCCTCCTGGCCCGCTGACTCACGCTCTCCTTGTTTGGCGTTTCCAGCCTTCACATAGCTGGGAACTGGGGTCATGCCTCTTCTTGGATCGCTCCGGGGCTGGATGGGTCGAAATTCTGGCCTCATAAATCCCGGCCCAGTGGCCTCTGTCACTTCAATGGCTCTTCTCCCTGTCTTGCCTTTTGCCTTCCTGACCCTTGGGCTGGAGGAACAGGGACCTGGGAATTTCCTGAGGACAGGCCAGTCCCCTTCTCTGCCCCGGGAAATGCAGGGTCTCCTCCTCAGTGACCTGGGTCACCTGGGTCACCGGCCAGTGTTGAGTGAGCACTCGCGCCGCCTCTTCACTGAAACTGCCCCCTCTCTGGGCCAGCCCGGCCCGGGGCTCTTCCCTCGTGCGCATCACCTCAGAGTCTTCTTCACAGCGGTTTTTTTTTGAGGTCGATGTCGTCACCCCATTGTGCAGAGAGGGAAACTGAGGCACCAAGAGGGACAGTGGCTGGCCTGTCATACACTAGGCTGTGGCACTCCCTGGAGGAGAGCCCAGGCTGTTCAGCTTGAGTCGTTCTTCCTCGCAGGGGTCTGGCTGTTGGTTGTAGAGAGAGGCCATCTGGGAGGTCAGGCTGCCTGGAGGAGGTGAGCTTGGGCTGCCCTTGGCAAGGGGTCACAGCAGACCCCCTCTCTGCTACCCAGACTTTGCCAGCTCCTACTTCTCAGACTGGGGTGCCTTTTGCCCCTCAGCTTCCATCTGGGCCCAGTGAGATGGATTTGGCTCTTCCGGGGGACTGAGACCTCCTGCAACCTGGCCCGTCTGAGTGCGGTCCCGAGCTCCCAGAGGGCCTTGGGTTTTGTCCTGTGGGGAGTTCAGAGAGCTTTTGCTGAGTGCGGCCTGCTCTCACCCAGCCTGGGCCCCACTCAGTACTGGGGCCTTGGGTGACATACAAGGCCCAGAGGCCCGCGGCCAGCTGGGAGTCTGCAGAATCTGTGTACAAGTCCCAAACTGTCACTTGAACAGCCCGAGCCGTGAGAGGTAGAAGAATGCGTCCATCTCATGCCCATTCATCTGTTTGCTCGTTTGCCTGAGGACCTACTCTGTGCTGGTTGTGGTCTGAGTGTTTTATCTGCATTATTAATAACCCCTGGCGGCTGGATTATACTTCCAGTTCCAGGTGAGGCGTGGCTCAGAGAGCAGTGACTGCCCCAGATCCCAGAGCCACCTGCAGAGCAACGTGGGCTGGCAGGAGCCTGAGGCAGGTCCCTGGGTCTCCCTGCACCTCAGAAGCTGTGGGTCTCACTGAGGCCAGACTCGGGAACCCTAGCCCCAGCATGACTCAGCCCAGACGCCGCAGATCACCAGGGAAGGCAGAGGCCATTTGGCTGAGTTATCTGGAAAGACTTTCTGGAGGAAGTGAGCCTAAAGGGCCAGGAGGATTTGCTGGCGAAGGAGGAAGTCATGGGGCAGGGGTCCAGGAATCTCTCCCCTTGTCCCTGGGCTGTATTGTCCTGTTGGCTGTGCAGGCGGGAAGGTTCTCGCCTCCTGCTGGAGTCGTTAAGACTGGGGAAAGAATGAGAGGAAGTTCCCAAGATAGCCGAGGTGACATCCCTCCAGCTCCCCCACCCTGTACCTGGGCCGCCCAGGAGGCCAGAGGTCAAGGCCTGGGCCTCCACTGGGGCACCAGCCAACCACCAGCCTCTTTCCTGGGCCTTTTCCTACTTAAAAAAATGGGCCATGTCTTGCTCTTTTGGCCACATCACAGGAAAGGGACTCGAAGTTCCCCTGGGAGCTGGTGGAGCTCTGTTCTGTGGGGCTGGCATGGCCGCCTTGAGGAGTCCACGCTGTCTCCACGCCACACCCTCTGCTGCTGCCACTGGCCCACCAGTGCCAAGGCCTGAAACAGACCAGGGGGCCGTTCCCTGTGTCCGTGGACCTCTCTGAAGCCTGCCCTGACCTCGCACGTGTCCCCTACAGTGATCTGCCCACATGGGGTCCCCCTCTGGGCCCCTTGGGTACCTGGTGCTGAGGGAGCTCCAGGGGCATCCCCAGTGTCTGTTTAGCCAGTGAGGTCTACACCAGGCACCCCAGGGTCCTCAGACTCAGGTGATCCAGGACAAGTCTGTGACCTCCCAGCTCCAATTTATTATTGTAGGTCCTGCCCAGTCTGTTTCCCTCTCTCCTGGTGGGAAGAGAGGGGCTGGGGGCCACTGGGGCAGAGGAGAAGACCCCCAGGGTCAGAGCAGAAGGGAGGGCGCCGTGAGCCTCAGGTGAGCTCCTGGACACAGCGAGGGCTCTGAGGGCAGCTTTGCCCGCAGCCTGGAGTTGACTTGAGGATGGGGAGGAAGGGGTTTAAGTGGGCCTGGTTCCCACCTGGCTGGTGGGGGTGGGGGAGAGGGGACAGGGACTGCCGCTGGGGCAGGAATGTGTGATAAGATCAAAGCTTTCAGCCTGCCTGGGCCTCACCTGGGTTTCACCTGAGCAGCTGAGGGGAATTCTCTGGGTGGAGGACCTGGGGGGTTCGGCCTCCGGGAGGGGGCTTTAGGTCCCACCTTCTCCGGCCCCTGCCCCCCTCTCCCCTGCAGTCTCCCAGAAGGCCCACTTCTTGCCCTGACCAGTGCCAGGAGCCCCAGGAACCACCTTTGAAGGCACAAAAGGTTGTGGGGGACACCCTCTCTAACACACCCCTCTCCCGGTCCCTCCCCAGTTCTCTCTCCACTAGGGTTTCTGAGCCCAGGACTCTGGCGAGGGAACTGAGGACTTCACACAGCCTCCTTTATGTGACTTTACCCCCAGTTTATTCGGCTCCACTTAATTCTGCAGGTTGTGCTTTGGGACGATGTCATGGAAAGGAAGGACAGTGCTGAGTCCTATCATAGCTCTATCACTTAGTGCTGTGTGACCTTAGGCTGGTGGGTTAACCTCTCTGAGCCTCATCTGTCAAGTGGGAATGGCTTCTGGTAAAGAGTAGAGACCATCTGAATAACCTGTGGCCAGAACAGGCATTCTACAAATAACAGGAACTGTTACTTTGTGATTTTTCTCTTTCTTTCTTTAAGACTTCCCCTGGTGCCTAGCCCTGGGCAGCTCAGGGGCCTCAGTTTTGAAGGCCTCAAGCCCTGGTCCGTGCCACCATGCAGTGCCTTTCACCTTGAGATCTTCATGACAGCGGTAGGAGCAAGGCAGGAGGCATGTGAGGGAAGGGCCACATACTTTGTCATGCCCTCCAGGTTCCTGCTGGGCCAGCTGGCCTAGTGGCAGCAGCCTTCCTCTCTGGCTCCCCAGCCCAGCCGTGTGGCTGCAGAGTGGCCCAGGATGCCTTAGGTGGGGAGCTGGCCCTGGGGGTGCTGCCGCCTGGCCCTGCTGGGCTCCGCCCTGGCTAATGATTACCCTGGGCAGCGGGAGGGCTCTCCCGGCTCCTTAACCACTGGCTGCACCCCAGGTATGTCAGCAGCCTGGGTGTTCCCTGCTTTAATGTGGCAGCCCTGGCCTCGCGTGTCTCCTACAGTGATCTTCAGCGCTCGCTCGCGGCTGGTGGCGGGCGCAGTGGGGCTTGGGTCACAGACCGACAGGCGGCTTGTGCTCTGGGGCGCTGGGAACTGATGGTAGGGCCCACGGGGTGGATACACCAGGCCCCTGTGGTGGACCCGCACACCAGGCAGCAAGCCCCTCCCAGCACCAGGTACCCACCCGCCTCCAGGTTCATCCCTTGGATGATGGGGGGCAGGGGCGTGTCGTGGGTAGGGCTTTGGGGCTGCAGGGCTTAGTTTCCCACCCCGACTCTGCATGTTCTGGGCTGTGTGACCTTGGGCAAGTCACTCTGCTTTTTGAGCACCTGCTTCCTTATCAGAAAGCAAGGAGGGCTAATCTCCACCCGGGGGACTCCAGTTAGCCCAGGTGTAGGAAGTATTTAGCTCATAATTAATACCCAGAGAACGCCGGCAGTTATTATTACATTACGGTTACAGCTTTAGCTGTTAGGAGAAAGTGAAAGTTGGATCCAGTTTTGGGTAACCAGGGCAACAGTGGCCCAGGGGGCTGAGCTGGAGGAGTTGGGGGCAGAGCCCAGGGACCGGTGTGAGGAGGACACAGGAGCTGCTACAAGGTTGCGAAGCCCAGGGAGCCCCGGGGTTCTCGCAGCTGTCCCGCCTCTGTCCTTTGGGCCTAGGCTCCTCCTGGGCCGGGTCCTGAGGCTGGCGCAGGCCAGGAGGCGGGAGGAGGAGGACTATTTATTTTGATAGCATTAGGGCATTTCCCCACTGGCAACTGCTATTTTGAGAGCCCGGGAGCAGGGCGATGGTTTAAAATTAGGTAATGTTGCTCCACAAGGAATGTGTGAAGCCGGCGGGAGGCTGCGGGAGAGGCAGGCACTTCAGCCCCCATAAAATGAAACTGCAGCTTGGAGAAGAGCAGCTCAGGGCCACTTTATAAGGTGATGGAGAGAAGGCGCTGGAAGCCGCTGCTGGGGCACGGGGTGGCGGCCCCAGACCTCTTTCTGGCTGTCTTGGCGAGGGGGCTGGTGGAGGGTAGGGCTGGTGTGTGTGTCTTCAGCTGCTGCTCCAGGTGGGTGGGGCTTGGGGTGGCCTGATGCATGGGGAGGATGGATGGGCAGCCTTGGCCTTGAGTCCTGCTTCTGCCTCTGTCTAGCCTTCTGCGCTGGCTCGAGCAGGCCACTGGGCCTCATTGTCAACAGCAGTGAAAGGCAGTTCCAGTCCCCTTGAAGGGTTCCTTACACTGAAACCACAAGAAGAAAAAGCACAGGGTGGGGTTGTGGCTCAGCAGTAGAGAGCTCGCCCAGCACGTGCACGGCCCGGGTTTGATCCACCACGTAAAAATAAAGGCATTGTGTACAACTAAAATAAATAAATAAATATTTTAAAAAATATATAGAAAAAGCACAGCTAGCTTTTACGGAGGCTGTCTATGTGCAGTTACAGCTCCGGGTTGTCTACGCACCAGCACCTTAATTCTCACCTGGGAGCTCAGAAATGTAGTCCCAGGCCCCACCCCGACCCACAGAAGCCCAATCTGTGTGCTAAAGAGATCCCCAGATGATTGGGGGCACAGTCCAGTTGGAGAGGGGAAAGGGAAGCGCTGGTCTCTATAGTCTGATTTCATCCTGAAAACCCCCTCAGGGGCGTAGGACTGCTGTCATCCTCACCTGACCCCGTGAGGGGTGTAGGAAGCACAGGTGTTCACACGCCACCTCCCCCTCCTCCTGCCTGGGCTGGGGTTCGCAGGGATGGGGTGTCACAGGCCCTGGCCGTGTCTTTAGGCCCCCCTCCATTCCCCGCGCCCAGCAGAGCTGGACAGGCACCCCTCCAGAGTTGTCCAGGGGTGATGGCGAGGAGAAGGGCCCTCCGCTGCGGTGGCCTTCGGTGTAGACAGCGCCCTGCCCCATCGGTCCCAGCCGGGAGGAGGAGCAGCTCCCTGCCCGGGTGCAGGTGCCTTTCCTGCCCCCTTCCACGGCTGTGGACCTGGAACTGAGTTGACGTAGCAATAACTATTCAAGAAATAGCTACTATGTCTCCTGACTTTGCCCTGGTTCTGCAGACCTTTGACTACACAGAAAAAAAGAAAAAAAAAAAAAAAAAACCCAGAACCTACTACAGTTTATTTAGTACCTTGCCTGATCCCACAGGCCGCAGTAGGCTCTTAACTTACATGATTTCTTTGATCCGTTTAATTGTGACGTCCGTAATGGTGGGGGGTAGGGAGAGAGCAGTGCTGCCTGTCTCGTGGGGCTGTTAGGAAGGTAGCTTAGCGTTTGTCAAGTGTCTGTTAAATAGGTAGAGTAAGTGCCAACGATGTCCCAAGAGGGCAGGGGGCTATTGTTGCCCCCCTCCTACAGAGGAACAATTCCAGATCCACGCAGGGAGGGACTTGCCTCCTGTGATCCCCGGGATTGGAGCGGAGCCATAGGAAATTGAGTCCCCAAACTCGTAAGCCAGGATTGTGCTTCAGTTTAATTTAGTAAATACTCTTGTATGATCCACAGGCTGCTGGGCACTGGGCAGTATCTACAGGTTAGATGGATACGTTAATAAGGTGAATATTGGGGCTGGGGTTGTGGCTCAGCGGTAGAGCGCTCGCCGCCTAGCACGTGCACAGCCCGGGTTCGATCCTCAGCACCACGTAAAATAAACGCATTGTGTACAACTAAAGGAAATAAATAAATAATTTAAAAAAAAAATAAGGTGAATAAAAACCCCCTGGGGACTGTCCCTGAGCAGCCTTGGTTCCTGCGGGAGGGGAGGGGAGGGGAGGGGAGAGACGTCAACCCGAGTGACTGTAATTGGGACTGAATCTCTAGTGCTTTAAGGTGGGGATTAAGGTCCACAGCTGTAGAAGAAGGTGTCCTGGTGGGGGTCTTGGGGAGGTGGCCTTGAGGGAGGAGACTGAGTGGGAGTGGAGGAACAGCATCCAGAGGGGGGAACAGCATGCGTGAAGGCCCAGAGGTGGCCAGTGAGCCCGCGCAGGTATGGCGTCAGGGTGACCAGGTGGAGAGGGCCCAGCCCAGCGTCCTTGCCACTGAAGACTCCGGGTGTTGGCAACGACTTGGCTTCCCGACCAGCTGGGATTATTCCGTCATCCTTCTGCTGGTTCATGACAAAAAAAAAAAAAAAAAAAAAAAAAAAAAAAAAAAATCAAAGACCTTTATAAATGGCCCGTCAGAACTTCTGGTCGGCGTGTGATAACCGTCGTGGCTGACAGACGTCGGGCCAAAAGCAAAGAGGCTCGATGTCTTGACTAACTGCTTATCGCCACACACGTACGGTTTCCGCCGTCTCGTTGACAATGACCTGGGTGGGAAGCCCGTGCAGGGGCCAGGCCTGGTGCCAGTGTCCTCTTTGGCTGAACAGCCGTGTGGCCTCAGGCGGGCCTGTCCCCTCCTCTGTAGATGGAATAAGCCGCACCTGCAGGCAGGGCCTGAGGGTCAGTGATGGCTTGACCGACATGGTCCTGAATAGCAGCTGCTGGTTACAGCTGGTCACATGTGACTGTTTAAACGTGAAACGTGATGAAGTAAGATCACATAAAATGTTTTAAAATGGACATTCACTCCTCACGCTGGGTCCTCAGTGGTCACACGTGGCTAATGGCTCCTTATTGTACAGCGCAGAGATGGGCGCTTCTGCTCGCGGGGAGCCCCTGGGGCACCGCTGCCGTGTGTCAAGTGCGGTGTGCCCCCATGGGACCTGCTGGGGCTTCCTGCTGGTCCCCATCGAGCTGCGGTCTCCAGGGCCTTGAGGGAGGCCGACAGGGCCGCCCCCCACGGTGGCTCCCCTGCTTCCTGCACAGCCCAGCGGCCTGGCCTTCTCTAGTCTCCCCTGCCTGGTGTCCCCACATTACAACGTCCGTGCCTGGCTCCCTCCAGCCCCTTATTTTCCCACCCATTTCCCTCAGCCTGGTCCCGTGTGTGTCCCTGCTCAGCTGCTGGTGCGTACACTCTCCCCGTCCAGCCTCCGAGAGTCCCACTGCCCGTTCCTGGTCGGGAGGGAGAAGGCCTCCCTGGCGTCCCCAGCCCCCAGCTCCAGCAGGGGTGCCGGCCGCCTGGGCCCCCGGGCAGGCAGAGATGATGGTTTGTTGTGACGGGGTAGTGGGCAGCCTGCCCGCTCCAACGCGCCTGTATCTGGGCGCCAAGCGTGCTGTTTGCACTTGGCTGGGCCTCAGGGTCTGGCCGGGTGCCCACGAGGGCTGGCCGGCTCGGGCACCCTGGTAACAGAGGCTGCTCGCGGGCCTCTGCCTGCCCAGGAGCGCAGGGCTGTTCCTGGGCCCCGTCCTGGGGCTGAGGGTGCCCTGACCTTGGCTGGGCCGTGGGCGCTAGGTGGGGAAAAGGCCCAGGAGGACAGGGGCAAGGTGCAGACCCCTGGAGGCCCGGCAGGGGGCTGCCTGGGCGGTTCCGTGGGAGGCTTTGCACCCATGTTCCCGCCTATCTGGGAAGCCCCGGGTCTCCGTCCAGCGCCCAGGTCTCCCTTCCTTCCTTCGGCCTCGTCCGGGCAGGCAGGTGGAACGGGCATGTGGTCCGTGACAGGTGAGGACCGGGGCCCAGCAAGGACGGTCACGTGGCCGGTTCTGGAGGAATGAGAATCTGGACTCGACCCTGCTGTGCTTCTCTCCCCGCAGCCCTCCCCGAGGGGCTCTGAGGACAGTGGCCGCTGGACACCCAGCCAGCGGGAGCGTCGGGTCTTGTCGTGGCCTGTCTCACCGGGGGATGGGGTGCCGTCGGCCAGCTCCCGGCGGCCGTGACGCTTGGGCAGTGGCCTCCTGACCATTGCCCCGACACTGAGGTCCCTCTGCAGCTGCGGGCCTGAGTGCTGGAGCGGCCTCCTCCGCACACGCCTCGCCTGCCTCCATTCCTCGGTGCCTCTGGACGTCGCCGCCGTCCCCCACCCCCGGGCAGCGCCCCTCCCCATGCGCCCCGTCCCCTCGCCTGGCTGGGCTTTTGCTTTTCTCTTCACCAGTCACACGTGCATTTTGGTGCTTGACTTAGGGTCCACCTGGCTCGGACAGGGTGGCAGCCCCGCGTGGGGGAGAGCCTTGCTGGAGCTCGCCAGGCTGTGCTTAGTGACGCAGGGTCCCCACCAGGGCCTGTTGTCACCTGTATCAGAGACCAGGGCTGGGAGGAGCTGCAGGGTTGCCCTGCGCCACGCACCTTGGCCATGGCAGAGCCCTGCTGCCCCCTGGCCGGTCCTTCTCCGGAGCTCACCCCGTGCCCACTCCAGTGTCGGTTTCTGAGGTCAGAGCCTTCACCAAACCGTGGTGCACCCGTGACAGGGCCGAGGGGGTCAGATGTCAAGGTGGTCCTCGGTCTGCTGGGCCCCGCCCCAGCCCTCTCCCCTTCTCCTGAGGTTGGTCCTTTACCGCAGCGCTCCCTGCCCCAGAATCGCGGGTGCCCCGTCCCTGGGAGACCCAGGCCCACCAGCGGCCCCCAGGGCAGGGCGGGGAGCAGAGGGTAGTCCCAGGTCCCTGGCTGTCCCAGGCTGTCGGGGCAGGTGGACAGGATGTTACCCCCGGGCAGCAGACATTCCAGGTCCGAGGTGACGGGCAGCAGGGAGATTTACCATTTCCGGTAACCCGAGTCCCTGCGATGTGGCGTTCTCCCTGCCAAGGACGGGCACCGGCCGCTTGCCAGCCCTTGCTGCCCACTCCTAGGCCACCTGCCTGTCTGGGGTTGGAGGGCAGGCTGGAGGGCCACCTGTCCATCCCAGAACTTGAGATGGCTCTCCGGCCCCACAGAGACCTAGGCTCCTGCCGCCCTCCCAGAACCCTCATCTGTGGGTCCCTTATCCTGGCCTCGGGGAGGACCTGTCCCCAAAGAGGGAAGGAGGGACCCTGGAGGGTGAAAGGCCCTGCCAGAGGCTGGGCCTGCCTCCTCCATTGAGTGGCCGAGGGCTCTTCTTCCTGTCCCCTTGGGGCAGCCGCCATGTCCTTGCTGTGTTCTAAGCACACAGGATGCCACTCATCCCTGTCACCATGGGGACTGGACCGCGAGGGAAGGAGCTTAGGGGTAAAGTCACCCAGCAGCTAGGAGTGTCAGAGGCAGGATTTTTTGTTTTTGTTTTGTTTTTTTGAACCTAGGGCCTCATGCATACCAGACGAGTGCTTGACCCCTGAGCTACATCCCCAGCCCCAGAGACGGGATGAGTGAGGTTGTCCCTTCCCGCCTGGGAGCTCAGGATCTAGGAATGGGTGGGTACGTGTCTTGCACCTTACCAAGCTGGGGAGGGGGTGGAGCAGGAATTGTTTTCCCTGGGGGGTTCTAGTGAGTGCACTGTCTTGGTGGTGAGCTGGGGATGGGAAAGAGGGGAAGAGGTGACGCTTAGCCCTAGTAAGTGCCAGACAACAAGCCCCTAGGATTTCTGTTCAGTCTTCATTTTTATTCCCATTTTATGGTTGAGGGAAATAGAGGCTCAGAGAGGTCAAGTGATTTGCCCAGGTCCACACAGCTCAAAGTCGCCCAAGTGTGGAATGGCTATGATGACTTAGATTCACTACTAAAATACAATAAATAGTAGTCTTCCCCCAGAATGAATTAACATGCCCTAGAAATTTGAAAACCTCTACATCCAAACTACATCTCCCAGGCTGCCTCCGACATAGGAAGTAGCCCAGAAACCCATTGTTCAACAGATTCTTGAGTTTTGCTTTGGAAAATATGGTCAGCCGTAATTATGGGTGTGCGAGAGTTCAGAGGAGAGAGGGCTCGTGGGCTGGAGCGGCTGGGAGCTCAGAGTGGCCGGGCAGGCCAAGTTCACAGCCTCCAGCGAGGCCCCTGAGTCAGCCACAGGGCTCTCCTGGGACTTCAGCCCTGCCCGTCCCCCTCCTGCTGTGGTCCCGAGGTCCAGCTTGAGTCAGGGCTGGTTTGGTCCACAGACCTTTGCTCCAGCCTCCTCCTGGCCCAGGCTCCCAGGGAACCGGGTGAAGGGCTATGGGGGTGGGCGCCGGCTGCTTCCTGGGGTTTGAGCGGTGGCTCCTGCAGGAGGACCAAGAAGGCCCAGCCAGCCTGCCAGGCCCCTGCCCCTGCCTGCTGGGGGGCCCTTGGCCCTGAGGCCCCAGCAGCTGTCAGCCGGGCAGGGTGCCTGAGGAGGGCCAGAGGTGACTTCCAGCCACCCCTTCTCCCCTTCCTTGGGCCAGGCCCAGAACTGTCACCAGCTTTGTCAGCAGCTGCAGAACTTCGTTCCAGAGCTGGCTCTGGGTCCTCCTCCTCCCTGCGCCTCTTCCCACCATCTTTCCCAGCCGCTGGGGAGGAGTTGGGGCTAATGGGGGGGGACGTGGTCACATCCTTTAGCTCCTTTGATCCTATTAAAGATCTGAAGGACTAGGAATGAATGTCATGTTTTTGTAGAAGAGAAAACAGATTCAGAGAGGCCAAGTGACTTGCTTAAGGTCACACAGCTCAACTCGGGCTGCTGGCCCCCAGCCAAGTGTTATCCCTGGTTTTCTTCAAGGTTTTATACAGGACATAAAAGCTTCTAGGTTTCTAGCCAGGCGCAGTGGCACACGCCTGTAATCCCAGCACTTTGGGAGGCTGAGGCAGGAGGATCGCGAGTTCAAAGCCAGCCTCAGCAATGGCGAGGCACTTAGCAACTCAGTGAGACCCTGTCTCTAAATAAAAAAAAACAAAAAGGGCTGGGGATGTGGCCAGTGGTCAAGGGCCCCTGAGTTCAATCCCTGGTACCACAAAAAAAAAAAAAAAAAAAAAAAAAACTTCTAGGTTTCTGAGTCTGATTCCTAGCTTGACCACTGAGTAGTTTAGGACCTCAGGCAGGCTCCTGAATCGTGTGGAGTGGAGCTTCCGTTTTCGTGCTCATACAATAATAACTGTACCTGCCTCTTGGGAATGTTGGGCCCATTAAGTGAAATAATTGACTTGTCATCATCAGAGGGTTTGCGGCCGTGCACCGGAGCTCGGGCCGTTCCTTGGGGGCTCCCGACACATTCCACAAATACTTAGATTAGTCAGTAAATATTTATTTGGCACCTACTGTGTGCCAGGTGCTGGAAAAAGAGCAGTGACAAGGGACAAAACGTGGGGCTGGGATTGCGGCTCAGCGGTAGAGCGCTCGCCTAGCACGTGCGCGGCCCGGGTTCCACCCTCAGCACCACGTAAATAAAACACACCGTGCACAACTAAAGCAAATAAATAAATATTTAAAAAGAGGCAAAACGCCTGTCCCTGCTCACAAGTGTCACAGGCTGTGGCTGGGGCAACCTCCTCTCCTCCACAGAAGCCTTCGAAAGCGCTTCGTGCGCCCTGGGATCCTTCCACACGCACTGCGGCCAAGAACGCTGGGACCCAGGAGACCCTGGTGTCAGCTGGGGGAACAGGAGCCAGCTCTCCTGAGGGTCTGCAGGATGCTGCGGGACCCTGGAAGTGGCCTGTGGGCTTCCTGGAGGAGGAGGCAGCCTGGGGCTTCCTGGAGGAGGACCTGCCCGGAGAGGCTGGGAATGGCCAGGGGTGCAGCCGCTGCAGTCTGGGGAGCAACAATTTCAGGAAGGTCTTGCAGAGGGCAAGGCCTCTTGTTCTCCAGGGAGCAGGCCCAGTCAGAGCTTTAAATACCCCATGCAGCCCAGAATAGCCCCTATTGTCCTGGCCCGGGCTGCAGGAGCCACAGCAGACCTGGGGGAGGCTGGGCCTGGAGGTGGGAGCGAGGTCTGGGCCCTTCCCTAGATGGCGCGGGTGGCGTTCTGGGAAGGCTTTCCTTTCTGGCTCCTGCAGGAGGACCCGCCTTGTGGCCAGGCCCAGCAGCGGCCTGGGTTCTGCCCTGCGTGAGCAACGTGCTAGGAGGGGAGCTGGTGGGCGGGGGACGCCCGGGAGGGCCGTGTGCCCGGCGATGGCGCCCCTCTGCGCGCCGCCTGTGCGCGCTGGCCCACTGGGCCTCTGTGGACAGGCCTCGGCAGGCCCTGCCTGGGGCCTCCTGGCACCGTCCCCTCTCTGGCTATTTTGGGCACTGCCTGCTTTTGGCTTCGGGAGCCATGGGTAATCCCGCCCAGACTGAGGATGCTGGGGTGAGGCGGGAGGCCCTCCCCGGCCTCTGTTCCAGCCTCCCAGGATTGGGTCGTGATCCCGCCTTGCCTCACTAATAGGGCAGAGGAGGGCCAGGGCCACCTCGTCCTGGGAGGTGCCCTAAACATCAGGAGCAGCTGTGCTGCTTCTCAGCAGGGGACACGCAGCCGAGGACAGGTTAGGTTTCCTTCTCCCCCTTGGCCACTGGAAAGCTCCAAGCCCGACACGCTGTCCCTTTCCCAGATCCCCGGGCTTCACACCTGCCCTCTGTCCAGTTTGCTCACCGCCCGGAGGCTGGCTGGCCGTCTCCCCGGGCAAGTGTTGCGTGTCTTTAGTTCACGTTCTCCTGCTCTGGTGCCCGTGGGCTGTAAGCTGCCGGGCGTCTTTGGAACAGGGCGTGGGGTGGGGGTGAAGCTGGTTAATGACGGTGGTGACAAGAGCCCTTGCTGGCTCCTATGCTCCATGCTGTTCTGACTTTGTCATTTCCTCCTTTAGCCAGCCTCCCCCACCCCCTGCAAGTGCTCTACCCCCAGAGCCGCACCCCCAGCCCTAGCCAGGGTCCTGTGGCTGGTAGGAGTCACAGTCTAGAATTTTTTTTTTTTTTTTTTTTTTTTTTAGTTGCAGGTGGACACAATACCTTTATTTTATTTATTTATTTATTTTTAAATATTTATTTATTTGCTTTAGTTGTACACCATGCGTTTAGTTTTAAGTGGATGCTGAGGATCGAACCCGGGCCGCGCAAGTGCTAGGCGAGCGCTCTACCGCTTGAGCCGCAACCCCAGCCCAATACCTTTATTTTATTTGTTTATTTTTTACACGATGCTGAGGATTGAACCCAGTGCCTCACGCAGGCTAGGCAAGCACTCTGCCACTGAACCACCAACCCGCCCCACAGCCTAGAATTTTAGAATCTTAACGTTTCAGGGCTTGGGGTGCTAAAATGTCAAAGCCAGAGGAACTTTTAAAGCTTCAGAGTGTTCAGATTTACTAAGCAGAAAAGCTTTATTCCAAAGAAAAGGATAGTGATAAGTGAGGGGCTGGATGTGACTCCGTGGCAGGGCACTTGCCTAGCACCCAAGGCTCCGGGCCCATCCCCAGCACCACCGAAAAAAATTTTTAAAAAATCCTAGCCAGCCGGGCGCGGTGGCACATGCCTGTAATCCCAGAACTTTGGGAGGCTGAGGCAGGAGGATCACAAGTTCAAAGCCAGCCTCAGCAATGGCGAGGCACTTAGCAACTCAGTGAGACCCTGTCTCTAAATAAAATACAAAAAAGGGCTGGGGATGTGACCCAGTGGTCGAGTGCCCCTGAGTTCAATCCCCGGTACCACAAAAAAAAAAAAAAAAAAATCCTAGCCAGGGGCTGGGATTGTGGCTCAGCGGTAGAGCACTCACCTAGCACACGTGTGGCCCGGGTTCGATCCTCAGCACCACGTATAAACAAATGCATTGTGTACAACTACAAGCAAATAAATAAACATTAAAAAAAAAATCTTAGCCAACACAGAGGTATCACTTCACATTTTAGTTTGGTCTTCACACAACCCCTGAGGAGATGTTTTTTACAGTTGTCCCTCGGTGTCAGTGGGGGGTTGATTCCGGGAACCCCATAGGTCCCAAGCCCTGAGGACACTCGAGTTCCTTAGGAGAAGTGGCATCAATCCTCTGCACACCTCCTGTAAACTTTAGATCATCTCTAGGTGCTTCAGTACCTCGCCTGTGAAGGCCTGTGAATGACGGCTCAGCCGTGTGTGGCTGAGGGAGGGACATCGAGGGGACAGGTGCCTGTCCAGCGCAGGTGCGGTTTCTTCCCAGTTATTTTGGGTCTGGTTGGTTGAAGCCACGGATGTGGAGGGCCCTCTGTTCAGAGTGAAAGTGCCCATTTTACAGGTGTGGAAACAGAGGCCCTGCAGGTGCGGTGGCTTGCCAGTGGCCTCGCAGCTCACCAGGGACAGAGCCAGACGTGTCATGTAGAGGGTCAGAAAACAAAATAGGAAGGAGTGGATTGGTTTTGATGGAGATGAGTATTGGGGGCAGGGGACCCCAGCCCTACCTGTCTCCCCTCTTTCCCCTCACCTCCTCTCCCAGGGGGGCCACAAGGCTGCTGGGACAGGTGGGACACCTGTGATCTAGGCCAGCTATGTCACTTGCCGGGGATGGAGTCTGAGGCTAGGGGAAGGGAACAGACCAGCCCACGGGAGCCCCTCGTGTCCCATGCTGCCACCTGGGCACGCCCCTGCCCTCAGCCCTGCCCGCCCCACCTCCTCCTCCAGGAAGCAGGAGGGAAGCCCTGGGGCAGGGTGCTGGTCTCCTGGCCACAGCTGTTCCAGCCTGTTTTTTCCTGTTGCCGGAGCCCATGGGAGCCGGTCACTGGGGCCTGCTGCCTGGCCATCTTATGCAAGGCCCTGGAGCTGGAGCCCAGCCCCCCTGAGGCCCCCACCCGCTCCCTGGGATACCCTTCAGTGACCACATGGCCTCCTGGCCCCCCAGGATGGACTTCCAGCAGGGAAGCCCAAGCATCAGTGGCCAAAGACATGGCAGGAGGAGGGACCTGGGAGTCCAGAGTCCTTCAGGTCGGGAACTGGGGTCTTGCTGCTCTGCGACTACTGACCTGTCAGTCTCTGAGCCTTGGTGTCCTCATTCGTAAACCCCGTCCGTTCATTAACTTAGCAACTATTACTGAGCATCTATCTCTTCTATAGATGGGGAAATAGCAATAAGCAAAATGGGCAAACCCTGCCTTAGCGTCACTCACTTCTTAGTGGAGGAGACAATGAACAGGGAAATGCATGAACACAGGAAAAACCTTCCGGTGTGAGCTGGACCGGGAAGAGCAGTGCAGGCAGTGGGGGAGGGGAGAGAACCATAGCAGGTTCCAGTCCTGGAGGAAGGGAAGGAGCGACTGATGGAACACCTGGGGGCAGTGTCCCAGGCAGGGGCACGGCAAGTGCAAAGGCCCTGGGGTGGAAAGGGGCCTGCTGCTGGGCTTGAGCACTGTTGAGACAAATGTGGCCCGAAGGGAGGAGGTAGGGAGAATAAGCAGAAGAGGTTGGCGTGGGGGGGGGGGGGGGGGGAGGGAGAGGGAGAGAGCTTGCAGAGCCTGGCTGGTCACTATAAGGACTTTCCTTCCTTCTCACACTGTGGAGCTGAGAGCAACAGAAAGGCCTAACCCAACAGGCTCCGGAAGTGGCATTGTTGTTGCGGTGTCTCATTTCAGCAGGTGTGTGGATCGATGTTTTGATTCATAAACCAACCCCCACACACCAGGGAGGCTTCATTCATGAGGGCTGTGGGCAGGGGAAGGCCCCGCCAGGCTGGAGTGGCCTTGAGGCCCACAGAGGTGCTGGTGCCCCAGGGCAGCAGGGCACTGGAGCCCGAGAACCACACGACGCGGAGGGGAGGTGACAGGTGAGTGCCGCGGCGCTGCTGGCACCCACAGCACTTGGCGGCTGGCGCTTGACCCCGGCGACCTCCTCGCTGGGCAGCGCCTACCCCTGCTGCCTCGGCTACCCCGGCCCACAGGCGAGGCAGGGCGTTTCCTGGTGGCTTTCTGCACCTTCCCTGGAAGCTGGCAGGCAGCTCACTCAGCTGCCAGGGGAAGCTCATTCTTGGGGTGTCTGGGGGGCCAAGGAGAGTGCAGGGAATCAGAGGGCTGGGGACAGTTGGCCGTCGCACCTGGCCTGAGGCCAGCCGCTCAGGCAGGCAGGTGCTCCTCAGGGAAAGGCCCACGGGCTGCTGCCTGGACTCCTGCCACCTCGCGTGTCCCCCTGCGCCCTCCTTCCCTCCCCCCACAGGCCCCAGTGTGTGCCCTCCCCTCCCCTGGCTCACCCTCGATTGCTCAGGGTCATCGTGTCCCCTGGGAGGGAGCTCTTTTCCATGTCCTCTCCCACCCCCGTCCTTCCTCTCCAGATCCCTTCGCACACAACAAATTGGGGAGCAGTTGTGAGATCTGCTTAGAATAAAACAAATGTGAACCCTGAGTGTTGTCACCATGTGGTTTAGTGGCCTGTGACCCCCCTCCGCCCCTGCTGCCTTAGGAATACAGAACTCCCTGAGTCTCTGCTTCATCATTTTATCCCCAGGACCAAGCACATAGTAGGTGCTCAGTAAATAGAGGTCGAAATGACCTTATGATTCAAGGGCGGGCCTGAGGGATGGTCTTTCTTAGTGGGTGGGGAAGCTGAGGCTGCCCAGTTAGAAGGTGGCCGTGGTGGCCTGGAATCTGGATGTCCAATTGAGCATGGAGTTGGCCCTCCCTGCTCACTGCCCCAGTCCCCCCCGAGGCCCAGAGCCCCAGGGTTCTTGCTGAGCCTGGGCTGGGTCAGTAGCAGACCAGTTGGGGTACCCACTCCACCTATGCAGAGGGGCCCCCAGGGCAGAGACCACCCCAAGGCCACCTGGGGAGAGGAAGGCCGGGCAGTTTCAGGGTTCCCTGGCCAGGCTTCTCCAGGAAGTCTCCTCTGGGAGGGCCCCGCGCCCGCCCGCCCGCGGGGAGCTTGCTTCCACGCAGGCTGCAGCGAGGCCCGGGGGATGGGGGGACCGTTCCTACAGGGCAGGGGCGTCCAGGTGGGTTCAGGGACCCCGTGCCAGCCTCCTCCCTCCTGTGTCACAGGACCCCTGGCTCAGGCCGGGTTTTGTCAGTGGAGGGCGAGGCCCGCAGGTGGCCCGCCTGCCGCCCCTGGCTTCCTCTCTCTGAACTCGGCCTCCTTCTGCCGGTGGGCTGGTTCCCGCCTCAGGGTGGCTGCACAAGTCCGTTCAGGAGCCTGTCAGTGAGCCACAAATACCGAGGGCCTACTGTGCGCCTCTGTGGTGGGCAGCAGAGTCCTGCGGCCCTGCTGGTGGCTCCGGGCACTTCCACTGAGGGGCTGCTGTGGACGCCTCCACGGAGAGCTCCCCCCGCCCCCCGCAGGGGCTGGAGGTGATGTCGCTAAAAGGGAAGGAACCAGGGGCTGTCCAGAGCCCCAGCTGAGCTTGGGGCAGAGCTAGAAACTTCCAGCCCACGTTCCTGCTCCCTGGGTCTCTGCTGAAGGCCTGACCCTCCTCGGCCACCTCGGTGTGCCCTCAGGGCCCCAGCTGGAGTGCACCTTCCCTCGTCCCAGGCCTTGGTAAGAGAGCAGAGGGCAGAAGCCAGGGCCTGGGGTAGGGGATGGGAGAGTGAGCCTGAGCCTCGGTGTCACACACAGTTCTCATTGCTCCCGCTGTGTGGCCGTGGGCTGGTGAGTTACCTTTCTGAGCCTAGCTTCCATATCTGTGGGATAGGGCTGCCACCACTGCCGGCCTCATGAAGTTTGTGGCTTTGAGTGACACCAGCCTTTTGAGGACTTAGACAGCACCTGGTGAGTCGGTGGCACGCGCGTGTCTGCCCTCGCTCTGGGAGCCAGCCTTCTTCCTGGTTGACTGGCTGGCGGAGGTCCTGCTGCCTTGGGAGCCCAAGTGTGAGAAGCTGGCAGGTCCCCGAGAGGCACGGGTGCACAGGCGTGCCGAGGAGGCCGCAGCCACCTCCTTTCCGGCCCCGGCGCCCCCTCAGACTGCCTGGGGATTAAAGGCCTTGGGGCCTTTGTGCCGGCTCCCCGCCCCTGGCAGTTCGCACAGCAAAGTGCTGCCCTGACAGATTCCTCACCCTCGCCTCTGCTGCCTGCAGTGGCCGGGACCCTGCAGCCTGGGGGTGGGGCAGAGCTCCTTGACCTTGTGTCTGGGCAGGGCAGGAGGGAAGCACTCTTTGGAGGGCTTCCTGAGAACCTGCATCCTGGAGTGTGTGGGGGTGGGTCTGTGTCCCCCACTAGATATTTGGGGGCCTTGGGCTTGTCCCCACCCCCGAACTGTCTCTGGATTTCCACGAGGTGAGCTCACTCCAGCCCCAGATGCCTGGAGCCTTGCCCTGGGCAGCTGCAGGCGCCCTGGGGACCGTGCGGTGCTCAGACCTTCCTGCCCAGCTGCGGGGGCGGTGGGGGCTCAGACCCAGGCCCAGCCAGGAGGAGGGAGGCGGCGGGCTGGGTGCCCGAGGCATGTGAAGAATGCTTCGGAGAAGCCCAAGCCCCCACCCCTGGGGGTGTCCCAGAGCCAGCCTCAGAGCAGGCAGACAACTGCAGCCTTGGAGCCCAGCTCTGCTGCCCACCGCCGGCCCCAGGCCCAGGCCCCGCCTCATCCCGCACCGAGTGCGACCCAGGTCGGAGCCCACACCCTGCCCTCCCAGCACCACCCCTCCTCCACCCGCCCCACCTGTCCCCCCTGAGCCCTGCATGGTGCTCGTTTGAGCACTTACTGAGCACTTACTGTATACGAGGCACTACGGGCCTCGCAAGCAGGGTCCCATTTTGTGGACGGCCCTCCCTGAGCCCCGGTTTCCTCAGCCATAAAGTGGAAGTGAGCAACGCAGCCTCTTCCTGACACTTGGGGAGTCCAGGGCACTCATGGAGAGATGCCTGAGCCTGTGCCAGCTGCGTGCCACGGCCTCGGGGGACCCGTGGGACGCCATGATCAGACGCAAACATGGCCGCCCTGAGCCAGGCCTTCCCTCCGCACTGTCGGTGAGCCAGGAACAGCCTTGTACTGCTCCAGTCAGGACCTGGTGTCCAAAGAGTCTGCTGGAAACATTAAAAACAGAACAGCATTGGCAAAAGGGGCTGGGGTGCCGCTCAGCCCTGGGCTCCACCCCCAGTCCCACAAATCAAAACCCCAAACCAACACTTCTAGTTTTCGGAGCTCTTTGGATTTCTCTCCTAGCAGACGAGGGACAGTGTCCCCGTCGCACCAGCCCCGCCCTGGGGTGCTGTGAGGGTACCTGGAGAGGGTCCGCGGGGACCTGTGTGTGAGACAGCCTGGCTCGGAGGAGACCCTCTTGCTCTCGTCTCTTCTCTGTGCCGCCGTCTGCCACCAACTTTGATTTTAGCAAAAACCTGAAAACTCTTATCTTCGAAAAGTCCACACTTGCCGACCGTGGTGTCGCACGCCTGTAATCCCAGCACTCGGGAGGCTGAGGCAGGAGGATCGCGAGTTCAAAGCCAGCCTCAGCCATGGCGAGGCACTTAGCAACTCAGTGAGACCCTGTCTCTAATAAAATATAAAAAAGGGCTGGGGATGTGGCCCAGTGGTCGAGTGCCCCTGAGTTCAATCCCCCGTACCAAAAAAGAAAAAAAAAAAGAAAAGTCCACACTTAAAAACGCCCTTGGGAGCCTCAAACCCTGTGTCCTGCCTCTGCCTGGGCGTCCCTGCCCCACGCCTTCTCCGCCTTCTGCCCTGGGTCTCTGAGGGCGTGGCCTGACTGCGGTGCCAGGAGCTGTCCTGCCCAGCGGGCTCTCCCCACATCCTCACCCAGGCTGGAGCAGAGGGTCTGGCCTCTGTCCTGGTGCTTTGAGCCTCTGCAGGACTTGAACCTGGAGCTCCCCGTGTGCACCCTCATCCTGACTAGGAGAGCCTGGACACCCAGCCCGAGGAGCAGGTGCCTCCCAGGAGTCCCTGGGTCCAGAGGGTGCCTGCCACTGGGGCTACCCTACCCATGTCCCTGCCCAAGCCATTGTTCCCGTGTGTTAGGACAAACTTCTGGCCTTGGCCGCCATGAGTCAGCCGCCTCCTCCCCCAGGAACTGCAGGGGCTGGAAAATCCCCTCTCAGCTTGGCTCCTGCCCTCTGGCCCAAGTCTCCCCCCAGACCCTCCTCTCTGCCCGCCATCCGGCTGCGACGCCGCCTCAAGGACTGGGTTCCTCTGGGAGGAAGCCGGGCTTCCTCACGGCCAGAGGCGGGCGAGGGGGCAGGAAGCCTGGGTTCTATTTCTGCCTCTGACCTTGGAGCCACTGGTGGCCCTTCTTGGGACCTGAGGCACGCGCCGCACGGCCCAGGCTGCTGCCAGCTCGGGCGTCCCTGGGGCCTTCCTGGGATGCCGGTCAGGTTGGGGCAGGTCCTGGCCAGATCTGGCTTCCTGGTTGTGCCTTCAGCTCGGGCCTTGGGGGCAGCCCAGCCCCCCTCCTTTCCTGATGGCAGAGGGCTTGGGTGGGGAGCTGGGCCCTCCGTGACGGCACAGGTGCTTCTCGCTGGGTCCCGGCTCTCTCGGAGCATGGGGAGCACTCGGGCTGCTCGGCCACCTCAGTGGGTTCTCGTCATCTCCGATGGCGCTGAGGCTGAGGAGGCGTGCAGTGATGAGCTGAGGGGCTCTGGGACAGGGACTCCCGGGGAGCCAGCGCAGGGCTCACTGGAGGCAGACTCTGGGCTCACACCCAGCACTGCACCGTGGCCTCCGCCCGCCTCCTGCGCCCAGGGCGCACACCTAGTGTAGCCAGGTGAGCGCTCACTATTCCGCAGGCAGATCCCAGCTCCCCAGGTCCTGACCCGACGCCCTTCCACGGCCAAGTCCCCAGCTCCTCTCTGCACTGGCCAACAGCCTCTTTCCCGTCTGGCTCCGTCTCCCCTCCCAGATGTGAAATGCAGCTGCCGGGACCTTTTGATCTCCAGCCTTTAACAAGTGAACTCTGCTTGGCTGACTTGTCCCTTGCTGTGGGCCCTGAGCTGACCTCTATTCGCTGACCTGGGGAGGGGGCTGAAGCGAGGGCAAGGTGGCATCTGGATGGGTCCACAACCTGGGGTCCTTGGGACTCAGGGACTATGTTCAGGCCCTGGCTCGCTCTGAGTCCTCTTCCCCTCTCACTGCAGATGTGTGTTCCTGGCATTTTTTCCATGTTGAATCTCACTTTGCTATTTCCTGTCTAGTCCAAAGTCCCCCCCCCCCCCGCTCCCCCCATACACACACACACTGGCTTCTCTCTCCCTGGGAAAAAGCGCTGGACCTTGCTCACTACCGAGGTTTTCCTTTGCAGAGAGCAGTGTCTAGGGGTGCCATGAATCTCTGTGCCCGTACTTGGTTTCTGCAGCCTTGCTTGCATGGGAAGGGAAAGGGTAACTCAAAGAGTCTTCGGGTGGGAAGACCCTGAGCCTGTCTGCTCCAACCTCCTGTGCCCAAAGGCAGTGCCCCTGCACCAGCCTTAGCCTCATACTCCCCTCTAGTCAATCTGGGCCTGCTTGAGACCACCCTCCAGCCAGTGGAAAACCTTGCCTTCAACCCCTAGCCAGGAAAGGAAGCTGAGCTTAGGTCTTGTCTTACCCTGTGGCAGTCAGAGTCCCCTGGACTTGCACAACCATGCATGCAACCCTGATGCGGGGGCTTTGAGCTGGGGCCCAGAAATCAGTCGTTGCCACCAGCTCTGGAGGTTCTAAAGACCCGCGGACATGGCCCAGAGGGCTTTGGACATTCTGAAGACCCATGGACATGGCCCAGAGGGCCTTGGGCCACCGCTCGGAACAGGGACGGCACTCGTGCGGAGGGGAGAAGAGGAGCAACAGGAGGTGGTGGTGCCCGGGGACCGTGGGGAAGGGGCTGCAGGCCATGGAGGACAGGAAGGTGTGGCAGTGCCTGTCTTACCCGAGGCCTCTAAACACCAAGCGACCCAATGGCACCCACCCCCTGACCCCTGGGAGCTCTGAGCCTAGGAAGGAGCTGCAGGTAGACCCTGTGGGGGCGGGCTGCTCCTCAAACCAAGTCTCGGGCGGGAGCTAGAATGAGCAGGTGCCTCCTCTTCTTCCTTGAGGTGCTGGGCCCTGGAGCCAGGGTGCTCTACCACGAGCTCCATCCCAGCCTTTTTAGGTCTTATTTCTTTTCTTTTTTTTTTTTTTTTGGTACCAGGGATTGAACTCAGGGGCGCTCGACCACTGGGCCACATCCCCAGCCCTTTTTTGTATTTTATTTAGAGACAGGGTCTCACTGAGTTGCTAAGTGCCTCGCCATTGCTGAGGCTGGCTCTGAACTCGCGATCCTTCTACCTCAGCCTCCCAAAGTGCTGGGATTACAGGCGTGCGCCACCGCGCCCGGCTTCATTCAAGTCTTTTAATTTAATTTAATTTTTCTCATTCAAGTCTTGGCTGCGCTCGGGGCTGAGAAGGTGGAGGTGGGTCCGCTGCAGCCCCTGCCTTCCCGGAGCTTCCATCCCGGCGGGATGCAGACAGCAGTGAGCCCAGCTGGGCCAGGACCGGTGGCGGGGAGGTGACGGTGAAGGATGAGTGGGACTGTCCCCGGGACGTTTTCTTTCTCGGCCTCCTCCTTGTCCAGGTGGCAGTGACCCACCTGCGTTACTGGCACAGCTCAGTCATGAGAACAGGGTGGACAGAGGTGGGGAGCAGCACCCAAAAGCTTCTCTTGTGCACCTTGACCCTGGGCCCAGGCAACTGCTGGCCTTCCTGTCGCTGCCTGAGACAGCTTGGAGTCTCCTGTACGTGGTGGCGCGTGCGTCACCCCCGCGGCCCGGCCTCTGTCACCTGTGCTGTGGTCTTGCTGGGCCCTGAAGAGGGGCCGTCCAAGCTGAGGGGGAGCAGGAGTGGGCGGGGCCCGTAAACAAGGGAGGAAGGACCGTCCAGCGGCTGGACCATGGTTGGGGGCCGTGGACTTGGGGACGGAAGGTGGTGTCACTGGCTCTCGGGTTTTTTCTCCCGCGTGGGCCTCGCCCCGTTGTCTAGCTGGTGGACCTGGCTTTCACCATTGCTCAGACAGAGCAGAGCGAGCCCAGGGCAGGGCCGGAGGGCCCCACACCAGGACCTTTGCACGTGGCTTCAGGAGCCACAGTGACTGTGCATGTCATTGCTTGTGGGCTCGTGTGACCTTGGGCTCCCCTGGGTTCTTCTTCCTCTGAGTTACCTGGAAATGTGGAATCGGTCATTGCCCACACCCACACCCAAGAGCCTGGGGCAGGGCCTCACGGCCTCCGCAGGACCTCAGCCCGGGAGCTTGTGCTGGGCTCAGCGTTAGCCTGAGGTCACGTGGAGTTGACACCAGCTTGTGCTGCCCCCATTCAGCCCAACTGCCGGCCCCCACCCCGGGCGAGGAGGAGCCTGGCAGCGGGCGGAAAGGGCCGGAGCTGGTGGTCGGGACCCAGTAGAGGCGGCCAGCCTGGGCGCCAGGAGCTGCTGCTGGAGGAGCAGCCTGGATCCGCTCACCCCTGATGACTGCCTGTCCCCTCTGTGCTGACCCTGGCTGCCCTTCCACTTGTCCCCTATCCCTGCTGGTCCAAGTCACCCTTTAACTGCTGGTATCCCCCGTCCATTCACTCATATCCTGATTGTCCCTTGCCTTCTCCAAACAAAAAGGAGCCGTCGTTTACCTACGTGATCTTCATTTTATGGTCTGCTTCATTTGAAAATTCTTTCAGAATTTGCAGGGTTGGGCACTGAGGCCCCCAGAGGCCAATGGGAGCTGGGGAATCTCAGTCAAGAACAGTGCTTCAGCCGGGCGCGGTGGTGCACGCCTGTAATCCCAGCACTCGGGAGGCTGAGGCAGGAGGATTGCGAGTTCAAAGCCAGCCTCAGCAATGGCGAGGCTTTTAGCAACTCAGTGAGACCCTGTCTCTAATAAAATACAAAAAAGGGCTGGGGATGTGGCCCAGTGGTCGAGTGCCCCTGAGTTCAATCCCTGGTACCAAAAACAAAACAAAAAATCCCCAGTGGTCAGTGCAGCCTGGCTCTCTTAGCCAAACTAAATCTAATTTTACCACTGGGCAGCTGTGGGGTGGACTCTGGGTCCTCCCTGAGGTGAGGGGAAGGCCCCAGGGCTTGGCAGCAGCTAGAAAATATGACTCAGTTGGCTCTGTCATCTCTCACAGGTGACCCGCGGGCTCAGGGCATATGATGGCCTGTCTCTGCCTGAGGACACGGAGACTGTCACCGTGGGCCGGGCTGGCTGGAGCTACTCATACCTTTCTGACGATGAGGACCTGCTGGCTGACGATGCGTCTGGAGGTGCCCGGGGCCCCAGCTGGGAGGGTGGGCTGCGGGGTGGTCAGTTCTCCCCGATGGCCCTCCAGGAGTCCCCCTGAAGTTCTCCCCAGGCAGGGCCTCAAGAGAGGCCATGTGCACCCCGAGTCCTGGCCCTGAGGACCCGGCATCCTCCACTCACACCCTCTGGGACACTGGCCGGTCACTACAACTCTCTGAGGCTTGGGAGCGTCAGGACCGCCGGGGGAGAGTGCTGGCAGCACACAGTGTGGGGTGACCACCCAGCCTCTGCCCTGGCCTCGTCGGAGGCCAGTCTGACCTGACCCTTCTGCCCCAGCCATCAGACAGGTCACTGAGTCCCTGGAGTATGGGACTCAGTCCACACCCTCTCTGATGGAGTCCTGTAAGCTGACTTCACGGGCCAGCTCTCCTTGGGCACGGGGGGAGGGCAGCCGTGCTGTTCCCATGACCTGTCTCTGCGCGTGCCCGGGCCCACACTGTGCCTGACAGCCGGGAGGTGCTCTGAGAACGTGTGGAGGTTCGTTGTGCTGAGTGTGCCTCTCTTGTGTTTGCAGATGACCTGGGCAGTGGGGACCTGGGCAGTGGGGACTTCCAGATGGGTAAGTGGCTGAGGGCATCCTGTAGTCCCCAGTCTGCTGCCTCAGAAGCTCCAGAGCAGGTCTCCTGAGCAGAGGTGTACTCTGACTGCAGACAGTCCCTGCGAGGTTGGGGAGAGCAGGCTGTGTCACAGGCACAGGGACAGCAGCTCAGGGCAGTGGGCAACAAAGCCTAGTTTTGTTTTTGTTTTCTGGTACCGGGGATTGAACTCAGGGGCACTCGACCACTGGGCCCCATCCCCAGCCCTTTTTTGTATTTTATTAGAGACAGGGTCTCACTGAGTTGCTAAGTGCCTCGCCATTGCTGAGGCTGGCTTTGAACTCGCGATCCTCCTGCCTCAGCCTCCCAAGGGCTGGGATTACAGGCGTGCACCACCACGCCTGGCCCAAAACCCAGTGTTGATGGGGGCTGAGAAGCCACCAGCCACGAGGCCTCTGAAGCAGCCTGGGCCTCCCAGGAGTGGGGGGGCACTTGCCCAGCTGCAGACAGGGCCATCCAGGTGGCCAGTGCAGGTGGGAGGGTTGGGCTCGGTATGACCTGGTCCTGACTGTGACCTCCCGCACCTGGACTTGGCCTCCGCCTCAAGCGTAGGTCTGTACAGGGTGATGGGACCTGGGTGCCAGGTGCGGCCCGGGAATGGGGGTGTCAGGCGAGCCCCAGGGACACGCCACATCCCGGGTGGTGGATACTGGGGCGTCCCTGCCTCCGGCCAAGCCAGCGGCCTGCTGAGCCCCGTCTGGTGCTCCTGCCATTCAGAGACACCTGCGGCCCCTCCCATCGGCCGCCCACAGGCAGCTCTGTCCTCTCTGAGTGGCCCTTGCCAGCCCGTCTCTCTCCTGAGAAGCAGCTCTGAGGACAGCAGAGGTCAGAGTGGGGGGAACGGGGAACAGCAGCTGGCCGGGGCTGGGGGTGGTGGTGGCCAGACTAGGACCTGAGCTTTCCTCGTGAGTGGGGCTGACCTGTGGCAAGAGATGGCGCCGTGACCCTCCAGGGCAAAACCTTGGCTGCCCTTAGGGCACGTCCCTCCAGCTGGACTGAAGCTCAGGCCTGGGGCAGCAGGTGTGGCTCTCGGGTGGGTGCCCAGGGTCCCCGTGTGGCCCCTGCAGGCGTGTCCAAGGGCAGCACCCCGCTGTGCTCTTCAGAGAGCTGCCCTGACTGATGGGCGCAGGCTGAACCTGACCTTGGAACCGACCCGGAGATGGCCCTCCCCCCCCCCACCCCCCACCCCCGTCCCCCTCAGACCAGGCTGTGACCCCCTGGCTGTGCCCAGCCCCACTGTGTGTCTGCTCGCCTCCCCGGGTCGCCTCCCCCCTGCCCTCCGGGGCTGCTGACCTCCCTCCTGTCTGTCCCACCCGCCCGTCCTCCCCGGCCTGTCTCCTTGTCTCCTCCCGCCACGGGCTCTTCTCCCCCCTGCGGTGTTGGCCTGCCCCGTCCGCCCTCTGCACCCCTCTGCCTCGTCTGGCCTTCACCAGCCCTGCTTCCTCTGTCTCCCCCGCCTCTCACCTCCCTCCCTCTGTCACCACTCGAGGCTCAGAGCCACCCGGTGCTGGCATGATGGTCTTGGAGCCTGATAAGGGGCCTCGTCTCCCCCCGTGGCCAGGCCCGAGCTGGGGGGGAGCCGCTCCCCGCTGCCTCCCCCCTCCTCCTGCCTCCTCCTCTGCCCTCCTTTCTCCTGGTTCTTTTTCCCAACTGCACTTGACCATGAGCTGCACAGGAGGCTGTGTCTGCCTCAGGACAGGCTGGTCCCAGGCTCAGCCAGGGAACCCAGGGTGCCGGGAGCTCTGCTGGGCATGGGGGGCGCTGGGAATAGGGGGGCAGCCTGCTCAGGGCTGGGGTGGGCGGTGCGTGTCCTACTCCACCGCAGTCCAGGGCGGCTCCCGCCTCCTCGGCCGCCTTTGCTTCAGGTGCTGTGGGAAGGAGAGGCTGACCAGGGCCTCCTCGTCACCCCCCCCCCAGCCTCCAGGAAGGAGAGGCTGGTCAGGGCCTCCTCGTCACCCCCCCCCCCCCAGCCTCCAGGAAGGAGAGGCTGGCCAGGGCCTCCTCGTCACCCCCCCCCCAGCCTCCAGGAAGGAGAGGCTGGCCAGGGCCTCCTCGTCACCCCCCCCCCCCCCCCCCAGCCTCCAGGAAGGAGAGGCTGGCCAGGGCCTCCTCGTCACCCCCCCCCCAGCCTCCAGGAAGGAGAGGCTGGCCAGGGCCTCCTCGTCACCCCCCCCCCCAGCCTCCAGGAAGGAGAGGCTGGTCAGGGCCTCCTCGTCACCCCCCCCCCCCAGCCTCCAGGAAGGAGAGGCTGGCCAGGGCCTCCTCGTCACCCCCCCCCAGCCTCCAGGAAGGAGAGGCTGGCCAGGGCCTCCTCGTCACCCCCCCCCCCCAGCCTCCAGGAAGGAGAGGCTGGCCAGGGCCTCCTCGTCACCCCCCCCCCCCCAGCCTCCAGGAAGGAGAGGCTGGTCAGGGCCTCCTCGTCACCCCCCCCCCCCCCCGCCTCCAGGAAGGAGAGGCTGGCCAGGGCCTCCTCGTCACCCACCCCCAGCCTCCAGGAAGGAGAGGCTGGCCAGGGCCTCCCCCCCCCAGGCGGCCTCCCGCCTGGCTGCCCCAGCGCCTGCAGCCTTGGGGCTGCCTCCTGGGCCTGCGGCCTCACCTCTGCCCAGGTGCTCAGGCATAGTAGCCGGGAGCAGCCCAGGCTGGGTGGCCTAGGGCCTGCCCTGCCCCGGCTCTGGGGGAAGGGAGGGAAGGGGTCGGGCTGGAGGGTCGGTGCCCTTCCCAGGCCCCAGTAGAAAGGGGCTTTGTGGAGCTCTGGCCCCCTCCCCGGGGAGTGGGCACATTCCTGGGCAGAGGCCCGGCCTCCTCGCCCGCGCTGGGCTGTGGGCTGAGGCCAGGGGCTGGGGTGGGGGACTCTCAATGGGCCTCTGTGCCGCTCACAAGAGTCCTCTGTGGCTGAGCTCGCGGCCCCCACGCGCTGGCCCCCAGAGCCCCACCCTCCCAGCACCCAAGAGCCCAGCCCTGCTGCTCTGTGGCTGGGGTTCCGAGCCGGCCTTCGAGAGCGCCGTGCTCAGGGTGGAAGTCCGCCCCTGACCTGCTCAGCCGGACCAGCCCAGGGCGCTCACCTGAGCAGCAGAGGGGGACAGTCCCGGCACCGGCTGTGCACCTCTGGGCCTGAGGACCAGAGGAAAGTGGAAGGCACCCTGCTGTCGCTGGGCCGCCCGCCGGGTCTGCAGCCTCTCTGAGCCCACTCGGGGCTTGCGCTGCTCTGCCGCAGCCTCCCCAGGCCCTCCCGCCCTCCCTGTGGCTCCTGCAGCGCACGTCGCTGCTCCTCTGTTGGGTTTCCTTTCTGTCCCCGCTGGAGAGGGGTCTCCCGGGACGGAAGGCTTCTTGTGGGGCTCCTGGCTGCCTCTCCTGCCCCTGACGTTCCCCCAGCACACAGTAGGCCTTGGTGTCGGCTTGTGGAGGGAATGAGGGTCTTTATTGAATGGGAAGAAATAAAGCCAAGGCTGGGTGTGTTCTGAAGACAGCGTGAATGATAACAGCCGTGCCCCCTGCCGTTGGCACCAGCATGTTTATCACCCGCTAATCCTCACGGCGGCCTCAGTGGGCTGCTCTTACCCCCAGGTTCTGGGTGGGGGCTGAGAACGTGGAGGGGTGAAGTGCTCGCCTGATGTCCCAGGGCTGTCAGTGGCAGCTGTGTTCCAGGGGCTCCCCCGTGGTGCACCCACTCGGTGCCAGGCTGCATACTGAGCCCTTCATACCCATTGAAGAGTCCTTGGTGACTCATAGCTTCCTGATATTTATAATTTATACCTTAATTCCTAAGCAGTATGAGATTTAATGCATAAAAATATTTTGTACATAGTAGGTGCTCAAGAAATGATTGTGTGTGCATGTACACATACACCCCTCTGTGTGCGCCACAGGCCTAGGGTAGGAATTGAGTCAGCTACTATTTATCCAGCATTAACTGTGGACCAGTCTGTGTGTGTGACTCATTTGCCGCTGAATTTCATTTGTATTTGTAACACATCAGAACTCAAGAACGATATAATGTGTAATGACTACAAAGTGTCTTATATGTAGCAAGCGCTGAAGAGACCACAGCTGTGTGTGTTCACACCAGGATGACGTGGCTTTTCTCAACAGTCACTTAGAAGCTCCTGCCACGTGCTCCCCTGGTGCAAGTGCCTGGGCTCAGGGATGGGAGAGAGCCAAGGGTCCCCCCATGGAGCCGTCGGGTGGTAGCCAGAGAAAGTGGCTGCGCTCCTTGCCAGAGACTGCGCGGGAGCCCGGGAAGGGGCGCGGTGAGCGCAGCACCCTTTAGCTCTTGCGGCACCCGGAGCGGGGCCTGCATCTGACACCCGCACTTTACTGGACCCAGAGATGGGGTCACTGCCGAGATGTGGCTGACTCAGAACCGGGATTGCAGCCAGGTGCAGTGGGTCATGCCTGTCACCCCCACTACTCAGGAAGCCTCTGCAGGAGGATCTGGAGTTCAAGGCCAGCCTGACCAACAGAGCGAGAGACTTTGTCTCAAAAAACAACAATAACAACAACAAAAGAACCATGATCGTCCTTGTCCACGTGTAACCCAGCAGGGTCTATGCGATGCAGGGAAAAGGTGCTGTGGGAGCCCCAGGAGGGGTCTGCGACCCAGCCAGGGCATCCCAGGCAGTCTTCCTGGAGGAGGCGATGGCTGAGCCACGTCTGAGAGATAAGTGGACCCAGACAGGCTAGGGAAGCACATCTGTGTTCCACACGGAGAATGCCGTGTCGGCCAGCCTCCTCTGCAAGCCACCCGCCTGGTCAGCCTTCCTCTGAGCCCCTGGGGTTTCTTCGGCAATTTCTGAATCAGCTCGTTTTCCCTGTTCGTTGAAGCCCCTCCGTTGGGCTGCGGCCTCTGCTGTGAGCCCTGGGCAGGCCGAAGGCCGCCGCAGCCTGTGTCCCCTGGGCCAGCTGGGCTGTGCACGCAGGCTTCTGTCAGCCTGTGGGGGGCCTCTGGGGCTCCCCGCTCCGCCCATCGGTCCAGCAGCTGGAGGCCCCCACATGCCAGGCCGGGCCCCTCACCTTGGCAGGCCTCCCCTCTTTTCCAGTTTATTTCCGGGCCCTGGTCAACTTCACCCACTCCATCGAGTACAGCCCTCAGCTGGAGGACGCGGGCTCCAGGGAGTTCCGGGAGGTGTCTGAGGCTGTGGTGGACAAGGCAAGATGGGGGGTCGGGGAGCCCCCTGCGGAAGGCGGGTGGGCACAGGAAGGCGCCTGGGGCTGATGGTGCGTGTCCCTCCCCAGCTGGAGTCTGAGTACCTGAAGATTCCGGGAGACCAGGTTGTCAGCGTGGTATTCATCAAGTAAGAAGGGTCCCGGGGGCTGTGAGGGCCTGGGCACCCGGGGTGGGGGGCAAGAAGGCAGCAGAGGAGCCTGGGCACGGAAGGCCTGGTGGGAGAATCGCTGGGGTGAAAGTCAGGAACTGGAGGGAGGGTCATGGGGACATCAAATGGCCCTGCTTTGGCCCAGTCTGTGCTGGACGGGGCCCGGGCCGGCGGGGCTGAATGGAGAAGCCGAGAACCCAGGCGTCCCTCTCCTGCCCCTGCCCCTGCCCGCCCCCAGGGAGCTGGACGGCTGGGTCTTCGTGGAGCTGGATGTGGGCTCAGAAGGGAACGCGGATGGGGCCCAGATTCAGGACGTGCTGCACTCAGCCATCTCCAGGGGCTCCATCGGCTCCTACGTCACCTCCCCCCAGGGGTTCCAGTTCCGACGCCTGGGCACAGGTGAGCCTCTTCTGGGACTTGGGGTCACCTGCTCTGGTCCCTTTTGGTGTCTCCACGGGGGGCTTTCCTGGCGTGGGCTTGTCCACCACAAGGGACAGAGAGCTCACTACCCCCTGAGCCTGCCCCGTCGGCCCTGGGCGGTGGCAGCCGGCCTGGAGCACTAGGTCCCGCCACGTGCCCGCCAGACCCGATTGCTGCCCGTTCCACGTAAACCTCTGTCCACTGACCACGCCACCAGAGGCCTGCCTTCAGCCGTAAGCCACAGTCGCTCCTTGGCACCGAGGGCAGGCCGGGCGCTCCGCTGAGGGCTCGCGTCCAGCTGCTTAGCAGTTCTGAGACGGCGTCCTGGTGTTTTGGAGATGAGGGAGCCGAGCCCAGGAGGGAAGGGGCTCGTCCACACTGACACAGGCAGACAGTGGACAGGCGAGGATGGAAACCAAACCCTGTGGCCATAAATAACCTGTGACCGGGTGAGAATAGGGAGAGACAAGGAGGCGTGGAGAGGACAGGAAACTGGCCGAAGTCGCTCAGGTGTGGGACGCTGAAGCCTGGCCCTCCTGCTCGGGGTGGCCCAGGCTGCTGTCGTGGACTCTGACTCCCGTCCTGACCCTGTGCGAGGTCTAGTTCCTTCCTCTCAGCTGTGATCCCCAGCCCCGTCTCCACTCCTCTCTGGAAAGGTCCCATTGTGTCACCTCCCTCTGACTCAGTGGAACTCAGAGCAGAGCAAATCCCATCCCTACAGTGGTTTAGCCCAACCAGGAGAGGCGCAGTGGACTCACCCCCTTGACTGCGCATCAGCCCTCAGCCAACGCACCCCGAGACCGGGCTGGCTGGCCTGGCATGCCCTGACCCAGGCCCGGCGATGGCTGGGCCAGCCCTCCGCACCCCACCTTCCACGTGTCCTGGCTGGAGGTGGTGGGGTGGACGGCCGGGCCCTCGGCACCAGGTCCCAGGTGGGATGGCTGCTGACCCCACCTTCCTTTCCAGCACAGACCCCCCCGCCCCCACTGGGGGTGGCAGTGACACCAGGTGAGAGTGTGAGCCCGGCTGAGGTCCGGTGGGACCCTAGAGCGTGTCGGGGGCGGAGCCTGTGGGCTGCCTTCTCCCTCCCTGCCCCCGCTGGCCAGGCTGTGGCCTGCCCGTGTGTGGTGCAGTGGCTGCATGCGTGTGGCACGTCAGCGTGTGTGGGTCTGCGTGAGGGGTGGGCGAGGCCACTGCCACGGGTCCCGTGCCTGTGCGAGCTGTGGGTGTGTCCCCCGAGTGCGCCTGTCCCTGCCATGTCTGCCACAGCGGCCTGATGCCGGGCGCCCAAGCCCGCTCACAGCCACGCGTTGCCTGTGCTGTGCCGTCTGCCGCGTGCCCCCAGCCTCCGGCCTGCCGCCCTGACTCCCTCCACCCCACAGTGCCCCAGGTCCCCAGGGTCTGCACGGAGGCCGAGTTTGCCTGCCACAGCTACAATGAGTGTGTGGCCCTGGAGTATCGCTGTGACCGGCGACCTGACTGCAGGGACATGTCCGATGAGCTCGATTGCGGTGAGTGGCTGTCTGGGGGCACAGGTGGCCTGTGGAGGGTTAGGTGCCTGTGACCGGGTCTCAGAGTCGATCTGGGGCTATGAGAGTTTGGTGCTGGCCCATGGGGACATGGAAGGGTGACGGCACTTGGGGCTGGGGTGCCTGGTGTGGCAGGGAGTGGACCTGAGGGGTGGAGGGAGGGTCTGAGGAATGTGGGGCTCAACATCAGGGGCTCTGTCCACAGAAGAGCCTGTCCCGGAGGTGGGCTTCCTGCCACCCGCGGTGGTGGAGGTGACACCTCGACCGCCCTGGCCAGAGGCGGCCACCACACGGCGGCCACCAGAGACCCGCGCTCCCCCAGCCTCTGCTGCCCAGCCCAGGCAGTCCCGGGCCCTGTGGGCCCCAAGAGGCCATGTGCCACAGCGGGCACTGCATCCCCAGAGACTACCTCTGTGACGGGCAGGAGGACTGCAAGGACGGCAGTGACGAGCTGGACTGTGGTGAGCACGGGGCGCGGGGAGGCCTGGCCTGGGCGCCGGGGGCCGCTGCTGAACCCCGCTGCTGCCCACAGGGCCCCCCCCACCCTGCGAGCCCAATGAGTTCGCCTGCGGAAACGGGCACTGCGCCCTCAAGCTGTGGCGCTGCGACGGCGACTTTGACTGCGAGGATCGCACGGACGAAGCCGACTGCCGTGAGTGTCCCAGGGTCCAGGTGGCACCCCGGCCCCCACCCCACTGCTGGCTCCCGCTGCACCCCCACCACACAGTGTGCGGCCTTCCCTGAGGCGCGGGAGGCCCTGACATAGGTGTCATGCAGTGAGGACTGCTGTCAGTCTTTGTGACCTTTAGTCTCGTCCTTGCTACTGGGCCTGCATGGGGGTCAGATGAACGACTGAGGGCTGACATGCCAGGTCCCCTTGATGATGGGGACCTTGATGTGTGTGTGCATCAGAGTCGTCCCTGTGGGCCGGCTCTGCTCGTTCTCTGCTGCTGTAACACATCACCTGAGACTCGGTGCGTTATAACCAGTAACAGGTTAGTGGACTCACAGCGCTGGAAGCTGGGAAATCCAGGACCACAGCCAGTGAGGACCTTTTTGCTGCAGCCTAACATGGCGGAAGGCATCACCCCAGCGAGGATGAGGGAGGGACCAGCCATCCTTTTTAATAGCAGCCCGCTCCTGGGATGGTAGCATTAGCCCATGCTGGAGTGCAGAGCTCTCGGGACCTGGTCACCTCTTCAGGGTCACACGTCTCAGCGCTGTGGGTTTGGGATTAAGTTTCTAATGTTGGACACAGTCAGACCATGGCACAGGCCTAGAGGTTTTTCATCTACAGCTGGTTCTGAGTCATTTGCCCCTCCATCGTCCAGCTCTTGTCCATCAGGTCATCCGTTCCACCATCTATGCCCCTTCACCCAGCCTCCTGCCTGTCGTCCGTCGACCCAGAGCCTCATCCAGCTGTTTACCAGCTACCCAGGGCCTTCCTCCATGCGTCCCACCATCCACCCGCCGTCCTCTCTCCGTCTTCCCCGCTCTCCCTCCGTCCATCCCTCATCCCTCCTTCTCTGCCGTACGCCCACCCACCAGCCACCTCTCCGTCACCTATTCCTCTTGCCGAGGCTTTGGACACTGCTGATCTCATGACAGTCACGCAGGTGGGGGGGCTGGAGAGTCAGACGCCACGTCGGGCAGCCACGTGTGCGTCGTGTCCTCACTAAACTGGAGGGTCATCTTGAAACCACCGCCCTGCGGTCCTGGGCCGCGTGTCTGGGTGCAGGGTGACCTTTCTGCTCTCTGCTGGTCCAGCTTCTCCTCGCCGCTGTCACCGGCCCTTGTCCCGGAGCAGTCGCTGGGGAGGGCGGCGCTGTGCAGGCTGGTGGCGTCTGTGACCCTCGTCCTGGGGCGCTCTGCTTGCTGCCAGCACCCGCGCCTTGAGAGCAGCCGCGGCCCTAGCTGAGAAGCCAAGGCAGGGCAGGTCCTGGCAAAGCCCAGAACAGAGGGGGTGTGGAGCTCAATGGCCCTGGGGCTCTTCAGTGTGGGGCAGCGCCCTGAGGTGTCGGGGTGGCTTCTCTGTCCCCTTCTGTGAAGCATGGCTCCTGCTCCTGTCCTGGGCCCTCTCCATCCCTACCTCTCTCAAGCTCAGTCTCCCTGAGGTTCCTCGCAGGAGCCCAGGCCTGGTGCCAGGCCAATCCCAGGTCTCTGGCCAGTGGATTGGGGGCTGCCTGGGATCAGGTGCCTCCCTGGGCCAGTCAGTGGGGGTACAGACATGCAGCCTGCACGAGGGCCCATCTATGGCAGGTCCCTTGCAGGGACCATCTCGTAGAGGGAGCAGTATGGGTTTGCTATGTGTGCAGGTACCAGCCCTTTGGGGGTCTTGTCTATTGAAGGTGGCACTTCTGTAACTGAGGGTGGCTGAACATAGGAGGTCTGGGTGTTAGTCTGTATTTCATCACTATAATGAAGTACCTGAGGCAGGCTAACTTCATAAAGAAAAGAGGTTTATTTAGCTCATGTTTGGGAGGCTGAAAGTCCAAACAGCATCTTGCGGGCTCTGCTCCCCTTGGCTGCATCACCTCCTAGCAGATGTAGGAGCATGTGTGGGAGGAAGAGCTCATATCTTGAAATAGGAGAGGAGAGAGAGACTGGGCTCCCACAGTCCCTCCCAGGGGCCCAAGGACCTCCATAGGCCCCGCCTCTTAAAGGTCCACATCACCACACTGGGACCAGGCTCCCAACCCATGAGCCTTTGCAGGACAGACATCCACACCCCAGCAGCCTGAGTGGCGCTGTTGGGCCCTGACGTGCAGGGTAGAGGTCCATTTTGGGGAATGTAGTGGAGGAAGTGATGGAGGCGGTGTGTAAAGAGCTGTTTGGTGGCAGACTTGTGACTGTCCTGCTGGACGAGACACTGTGGGCCATGGTGTGGCAGCAGTGGCCGGGCCTGGTGAGGGCAGTTCGCCAGGTCGAGATGACATAGCAACCTTGGGGACCCCTGGGGGAGGTAGCAAGGAAGGTGTTGGGGTAGGTAGGGGACGGGGTGCTGCCTGTGGGCAGTGCCCTGGTGCCCACACCAGCTCCTCTGTCCCCAGCTGCCAAGCATCCCGAGGAGGCGTGTGGGCCCACACAGTTCCGCTGCGTCTCCACCAACACGTGCATCCCCGCCAGCTTCCACTGTGACGAGGAGAGCGACTGTCCCGACCGCAGCGACGAGTTTGGCTGCAGTGAGCAGGGACCTGGGGGCGAGACACGGGCCTGGCCGGGGCAGGGTTCCGCTGGCCCCCGCAGGCCCAGCCACCGCCCCTCCCCGCCGGGCTCCTCGGGACCCTCCCCCCACCCGCGCCGCCCCTCCCACCCCTCACTCCTGCCCCGTCTCCCCAGTGCCTCCCCAGGTGGTGACCCCTCCCCAGGAGTTGATCCAGGTTTCCCGGGGCCAGACGGTGACCTTCACCTGTGTAGCCACTGGTGTCCCCACCCCCATCATCAACTGGAGACTCAACTGGGGCCACATCCCCTCCCATCCCAGGTGTGACTCTGGGCCCAGGCGGGGGTGGCGAGGGTACAGGAGCAGTGCAGCCAGTGGCCCAGGCCTGACCCCCCGCTGTCTGGGGCCCACCAGGGTGACGATGACCACCGAGGGTGGCCGTGGCACGCTGACCATCCACGACGTGAAGGAAGCAGACCAGGGCGCCTACACCTGCGAGGCCATGAACGCGCGCGGCATGGTGTTCGGCATTCCCGACGGAGTCCTGGAGCTCGTGCCCCAGCGAGGTGCTGCTGGCGGGGGGGGCGGCGGGCGGGGCACCGGCGCGGGTGGAGCAGGGTCCCTGCCAACTGCCCGGGGGCCGCCACCATCCTGCCCTGCTGCCCGCAGGCCCGTGCCCCGACGGACACTTCTACCTGGAGCCCAGCGCCTCCTGCCTGCCCTGCTTCTGCTTTGGGGTCACCAGCGTGTGCCAGAGCAGCCGCCGTTTCCGGGACCAGATCCAGTTGCGTTTTGACCAGCCCCACGACTTCAAGGGTGCGTGTGTGGGCGGGGGCTTGGGACGCGAGGTGTGGCACCAGGCCCTGGTGGACACAGAGAGGGCACGTGGGGGGACAGACCGGGACCAGCAGGCAGGGAGGGACACGGGGTTGCTGGAGAAACACCGAGCCCCGCAAGGAAAGCGTTTCAGGAAAAGCAAACCCTTAGGAAAAGCCACATCCACACTTGACGCTTCCCGCCTCTGGGCACGCAGAAGCAGTGCTGGGGGCCCGGCTCCTGCCGCACGGCCTTGCTGCCTGCGCGCCCTCGGTCTCCTAAATAGCTTGTCCATCTGCAAAATGGGGCTGTGAGCCTGCACCACCACGCCTGTAATCCCAGCTACTCGGGAGACAGAGGCAGGAGGATTGCAAGTTTGAGACCAGCCGAGGCAACTTCTTGAGACCCTGTGTCAAAATAATAAGTAGATACATAATTAAGTTATAGATGAAATAGGGAAGCATCACTCCCAGGTTTTCCTTAGGACCTGATGGTTATGCAGGTCACTCAGGACAGTGCTTGGTCCATGGCGGGTGGGCAGTGGATAGGTGGTGATTTCATCACCTTTGTTCTCAACATCCTTGTTCTGAGACTGAGAGGGGCCGGGGGTCGCTGGAGTATGAGAGCCTGGGCTTTGGCCTCTTCCTGGCCCAGAGCTGCCCTGTGTACTGCCTGCGTGATGGTGGGCCAGTCATTTGCCTCCTCTGGGACTTTTCCCCCTAATATAAAGGCCAGTAGTGGCACTCAGTCCTCTGTCACTCTGAGAGGCAGGATGGGCAGGCGGCTAAGAGGACACCTTTGGTGCTGTCTGCCCCACCCACCCCCCAAGTCAGGCAGCCCCTCCTCCCTGAGCTCAGTCCCCTCCTGCAGGGCGGAGAATTGCACACAGGTCTGGGGTCACTCCTCGTGCAGTGAGCCCCCGACGAATCTTGCCTGGCGCACTCCTTCTTAAGTTGGGGACCCACAGAGGGTGGCGTGGAGCCTCCCACGGCCGTCCTCCAGTATGTGCAGACCACTAAGGGCCCCCACTTGCTGAGTGCGCACTTGGCACCTTGGCTTGACACGGCCAATCAGCGAAGGCCAGTGATGTCTGCACGCTCAGGGCTGTTTTGGGGATTCAGATGGAAAGCCCGAGGCTGGGGGCTGGGAGGCCTTCCTGGGGTCACACGCTATTTACAGGCAGAGCAGGAAACCAGGGCTATCTGATTGGAATGTGGACGGTCAGGGTGGTGAGGAGTCCAGGCCTCACAGGTGGCCTGTGTGTGGAGGCTGAGGGAGGAGGGGCCCTGCAGGCACCCCAGAGGGCGGAGGAGAAGGACTGGGAGGTGGAGCCGGGTCAGGGCCTGTGTGCTCTCCCTGCGTGAAGGGCCGGACTTCTCCATGGTCAGGATCAAGTGTTGATGCTTTAACAGACAGATGTGGGCTCAATGTGAGAATTTTCTGAGTCAACACTGTCCAGATAGCTGGGCACGGTGGCGCACGCCTGTAATCCCAGTGGCTCAGGAGGCTGAGGCAGGAGGATCGTGAGTTCAAAGCCAGCCTCAGCAAAAACAAGGTGCTAAGCAACTCAGTGAGACCCTGTCTCTAAATAAAAATACAAAATAGGGCTGGGGATGTGGCTCAGTGGTTGAGTGCTCCTGAGTTCAATCCCAGTACCAAAAAACAACAACAACAACAACAACAACAAAAAACTGTCCAGAACTATTGGGGAACGGCCTTGGGGTACAATGAGCTCCCCATCTGCTAGAGCTCTACCAACCCTTGTGGTATGTCTCCCGCCCCACCTTTAAAAAACATTTTTTTTTTTTTTTTGTAGTTGTGGATGGACAGAATGCCTTTATTTTATTTATTTTTATGTGATGCTGAGGATCAAACCCAGTGCCTCACACATGCTAGGCAAGCGCTCTACCATTGAGCTACAGCCCCAGCCCCATCTCCAGCCCTTTTTAATTTTTATTTTGAGATAAGATCTCACTAAGTTGCTGAAGCTGGACTCAAATTTGCTAGCCTCTTGCCTCAGCCTCCCGAGTACCTGGGATAACAAGTGTGTGACACCACGCGTGACTAGGGCTCGCCGTTTTTTGATCACCCCTTTGGCGCACCCTGTTTTTAAGCATTCTAAATCAATTTGCTCGTTTTATCTTCATAATAATTCTAAGAGGTGGGCCACTGTCGGCACCATTTTACGGGTAGGGAAACTGAGGCCTCTGCCCAGACTCAGGCATTTGGAGCGCTGCTGAGCCAGGACTTGCGCTCCTGGTCTTTGGTCCTTTGTGGCTCTCTACTGCCCCCGCTGGGCTGTTCCTAGCCTGACAGCCCATAAATCTTTTACCAAGCAAAAGGTTCTGAGAAGTCCCGCTGCAAAGAATCCCTCTGACCTTCCACCAATCTTGCAGTTCCCCAGATGGCTCCTGCCATCACTGTGGGCAGCTGCCCTCCCGGACATGCCCGGAGAGCACTGCTCCGCATCTTCAGGAGGAAATAGAGACTGGAAGGGAAACTATCGATTGCTTTTTCTTGACTTTGGGAGAGAGACCAGTTCTCCCTAAACTGGGTTTCCCTAGAACCTGCCTGCCTGGCCAGCCTCCTGCCCCTCGAGGTGAATGCTCTCGGGCTGGCACGTGCTGCCACCCCTCAGCCCGCCGTCGCCCCTGCAGGTGTGAATGTGACCATGCCCTCCCAGCCGGGCATGCCACCGCTGTCCAACACGCAGCTGCAGATCGATACGGCGCTGCAGGAGTTCCAGCTGGTGGACCTGTCGCGCCGCTTCCTCGTCCACGACTCCTTCTGGTCCCTGCCGCAGCAGTTCCTGGGCAACAAGGTGCGGCCGGGCTGCCTCCTGGGTGGGAGAGGCCGAGCGCGCTCCTGTCCTCAGAGCCCACTTGTGCTCTGCTAGCTGCTGCGCTGGCGGGCGGCGGGGCAGACGCAGCTCTGGGGGAAGGTGGCACGTGCCCTGGCACAGCCCCGGGCAGCAGCTCATCATGCAGGGCAGGCTCTCTGCCCACCACCCTCACTCAGCCTTGGGAAAGGGCTGGCATCCTGTCATCCAGGGAGCCGCCCCTGACCACCGTCAGTTATACCCAGGCTGCGTGAGTGTCCCCACCTCGGCCTCCTTGGGCACACGTTACAGAGCCGCTGCCACTGACTGAGCACCCCAGAGGCAGAGCTGGATTCTTGCCTCCTTGCCTGGCATCAAGCACTCGGGGGGCAATAGGGCGGCAGGAGAGGGGAGGAGCAGAGGGCGGCAGGCTGCTCGTGGGGGGCCGCCGGGCACCACGTGCCCACAGCTGGCCTGCGCTGACCTGCCCGTCTCCGCCAGGTGGACTCCTACGGTGGCTTCCTGCGCTACAAGGTGCGCTATGAGCTGGCACGTGGCCCGCTGGAGCCGGTGCAGCGGCCGGACGTGGTCCTGGTGGGCGCTGGGCACCGCCTGCTCTCCCGAGGCCACCAGCCCACCCAGCCCGGGACCCTGAACCAGCGCCAAGTCCAGCTCTCCGAGGTGAGTGGCACTGAGCTGAGGGCAGCTGGGGTGCGCCGGGAGGCGCTGACTGTCGCGCTGTCCCTCTGCCCTCCAGGAGCACTGGGTGCACGAGTCCGGCCGGCCGGTGCAGCGGGCCGAGATGCTGCAGGTGCTGCGAAGCCTGGAGGCCGTGCTCGTGCAGACGGTGTACAACGCCAAGATGGCCAGCGCGGGCCTGAGCGACGTCACCATGGACATCACCGTCACCCACCCCACCAGCCACGGCCGCGCCCACAGCGTGGAGGAGTGCAGGTGCCTGACCTGGCCTGGTGGGGACCACCCGGACCCTGGCAAGGGCAGAGAGAAACAGCAGGGCCTGGGCGCCGCTGCAGCCACTCTCAACCCTGCCCCACAGATGCCCCGTCGGCTATTCTGGCTTGTCCTGCGAGAGCTGTGATGCCCACTTCACCCGGGTGCCTGGGGGGCCCTACCTGGGCACCTGCTCTGGCTGCAATTGCAATGGCCATGCCAGCTCCTGTGATCCTGTGTATGGCCACTGCCTGGTGAGTAGTGCCAGCTGGCACTTGGCGCTGGATAGGGAATGGGGAAGGGCAGGGTATGAGGCTCCTTTGTGCCTGTATCGCTGTGAGACAAACTTGTGGCCTTTGGATGCATTAACAAAGATACAGTGTCCAGACAAGGGAGGTGAAGCTCTTATCTCTTCCACCCTGGTCAGACTGATCCTGGAGACTGTTGTGTGAAACATGGGCCTTACAGGGGCATCCCCAAGGGAAACGGGTCTGATGTCAACTTTATTTCTTAAGGATAGTGGAGGGGGGGCTGGGGTTGTGGCTCAGCGGCAGAGCGCTCGCCTAGCATGCGCGTGGCCCGGGTTCGATCCTCAGCACCACGTAAAAATAAATGCATTGTGTACAACTAAAGCAAAAAAAAAGAATAGTGAAGGGGGGGCTGGGGTTGTGGCTCAGCGGTAGAGCGCTTGCCTGGCATGTGTGAGGCCCTGGGTTCAGTCCTCAGCACCGTATATAAATAAATAAATTAAAAGATCTATTGACAACTAAAAAATGTTCTAAAAAAAAGAATAGTGGGGGACTGAGATGGTTGTTGCTGACAGAAGAGAGGCTGGGGGCGCGGGCAGAACTGCTCTCTTCAAATCCCTGAGCCCCCGTCGGGGCAAGGGACTGAGCACCCCCAGGGGCAGAGCTGGCCCGTGGGTGCAGAAGGGAGAGGGGCGGGTTAGGTCCGTATAAAGCAGGCATCTGGAACCATCAGTGAGACTGGCTGCCGTGGGGGTGGCCTGCCTGTGGTCCGTGAGAGGACGTAGCCGGACGCTCCTCACAGCTGTGGACTAATTCCAGCCCGGTGAGGGAGGCTGGGCCAGGCCCCCCAGTCCCTGGCCCTGTTCTGCCGCAGGCCCTGAGCACCCCTCCCCCCCATAGAATTGCCAGCACAACACGGAGGGACCCCAGTGCAACAAATGCAAAGCTGGCTTCTATGGGGACGCCACCAAGGCCACGGCCACCGCCTGCCGGCCCTGCCTCTGCCCGTATTTTGATGCCTCCCACAGGTCAGAGCTGGGGCTGGGGCTGCGCTGGGCGGGGAGGCAGGGCACTGGTCCCTGAGTCATCCTGTGCTTGTGCCCTGGGCCTCTCTGGGCCTCACTCTCCCTCTCTGTGTAACGGGCCACCTGGCTTCCTGTGGCCAGTCGCTGCAGATCGGAACAGGTGGGCAGGGCCAGCTTCATGCCCCACCGTGTACTGTGTCCACGGGGACGGGGACCTTTCTCCAGGGGAGGGCAGGGCCTGGTCCCCAGCCCGCCCCACGCGCTGCCCCCTGGACACCCACAGATTCTCTGAGACTTGCTTTCTGGATACGGATGGCCAAGCCACGTGTGATGCATGTGCCCCCGGCTACACGGGCCGTCGCTGTGAGAGGTGAGGGGGCCGGTGGCCCGGGGGGGGCGGGGTTGCACAGGCAGGGCGCGGAAGAGCTGCTCACCGCCCTCTCTGCCCCAGGTGTGCCCCCGGCTACAAGGGCAACCCCATGCAGCCTGGCGGGAAGTGCAGGCCCAGCAGTGAGTATGGCGGCACCTCCCGACACCTCCCTCCTGCCCCGCCCCAGTCCTGGAGCCCAGCCCAAGCCCCGGCGTCCTTGGGGTCTGCCTGCCCTAGCCGTGTCCCACCCCAGCCTGCCCTGCCAACACCCACCTCGTGTCCCCAGTCCAGGAGATTGTGCGCTGTGATGAGCGGGGCAGCGTGGGGACCTCTGGAGAAGCCTGCCGCTGCAAGGTAGGCACGCCACCCCCCAGGCCAGGGCCGGGCAAGGGGGAGGCTCCACCCTCTCCTGGCTTGGCCTGTGGGTGGTGGTCCCCCTGGGGCTGACGGGCCTGGCTGTCCGGTCTTCCACACCCCGAGAGCTGGCTCGGCCTCGGGCAGGAGCGCTGGCTAGGGAGTCGGACTTGGAGTTCTGGTCCCCGCCGTCCTTGGCAGGCCTGGTGTTGTCGTGTCTGCTCTGAGCCCTTGTCCTCCCCACGCGGTCAGTCCTCATGAGTTGGTGGTGCTGGTACCATCGTTCCTAAGTTACAAACAAGGAGACGGAGGCTCCAAGAAGAAAGTCACTGCGTTAAGGGCGGGAGAATCAAGTGTCAGGGGAGAAGAGACTTTGGAGTCAGGCACTCCAGGCCTTTGTCACCAGAGTGGAGGAACAAGCAAGTGACCCTGAGCACATCATTTCCCGTCCCCTCACTCAGTTTCCTCACGAGAAGGCTGGAGATAGCTGTACCTACCCCTGGAGGCACTCAGGGGCTTAAGTAAGGTGATGACCGAAGAGAAATCAGCCCAGTGCCTGAAACACTCCATAAATCGTAACAGCAATGATTTTAGTCAGATTGCTTTGTTTCACATCTAAACTTATTTGGGAGCTCCCTGGAAGGCAAAGAGAAAAGGGGGAAATGGTTACATAAGCTCCATTAACTGGGGAGTGTTGTTCAGCTGGTGGTGACACCTCATGTGTGCGGTCTTTCCCTGGCTCTCCGGGCTTCAGGTCCCCTCTAGCCTGTGGGACGATCCACCGGAAGCTCCAGGCAGCCCCTTCCGTGGGCTGTCCCTGCAGCTCCCGGCTCTGTGCCCGCAGAACAACGTGGTAGGGCGCCTGTGCAACGAGTGTGCCGACGGCTCCTTCCACCTGAGCGCCCAGAACCCCGACGGCTGCCTCAAGTGCTTCTGCATGGGCGTCAGCCGCCAGTGCGCCAGCTCCTCCTGGAGGCGCGCCCAGGTAGCCAGCCACGGGAGGCCCAGGGCGGGGTGACCAGGCCCAGGGCGGTCGACAGAGGACAGGCCCCAGGCCACAGCCCCACCACGGCCCGTCTCCTCTCGCAGGTGCTCGGGGCCTCCGGGGAGCCCAGTGACTTCAGCCTGACCAACGCCGCAGGCACCCACACCACCAGCGAGGGCATCGTGTCCCCACGCCTGGGGAACTGGCCTTCTCCGCCTTCCACAGCCTCCCATCGGGGCCCTACTTCTGGAGCCTCCCTTCGAGCTTCCGGGGGGACAAGGTGGGCAGGGTGGGGAGGGAAAAGGAAGCAAGCATCAGAAACAGCGCGATCCAGGCCTGGAAGCGAGAGGGGGGTGGCGTCTTGGGAGGAGAGTGAGATGCCTGCGTCGGGGGGCTGAGGGGTGATGGGGGTTCCGCTGAGCACCCGACTACCCGTGTCGCAGGTCACCTCCTACGGGGGAGAGCTGCGCTTCACCGTGACCCAGTGGCCCCAGCCCGGCTCCGCGCCCCTGCACGGGCAGCCGCTGGTGGGGCTGCAGGGCAACGGCATCGCCCTGGAGCACCACACTTCCCGGGAGCCCAGCCCCGGCCAGCCCCACGCCTTCACCGTGCCCTTCCGGGAGGTGAGCCACCTGGCGGGGCCCTGCCTGGGCTGGTGGGGTAGCCCCTGGGAAGTCAGGGTTGAGCCACTTGTCCTTTCCTTGACAGCAAGCCTGGCAGCGGCCTGACGGACAGCCGGCCACGCGGGAGCACCTGCTGATGGCTCTGGCGGGCATCGATGCCCTCCTGATCCGGGCATCCTACACCCAGCAGCCCGCTGAGAGCAGGTGCCTGGGGCCCGGGCAGGAGGACAGAGGGGCTCGGGAGGGGGCTGTCGTCCGAGCGGTCCAGGACCAGGATCTTGTGCACTGTGGTGAGCGGGGCAGCGTGGGGACCGCTGGCCACGTACCGGCCACAGGGCCTTTTCGGGCCTTGTTTTCTCCATCTGTCAAATGGAGCTGGTACCACCTGCCTCCCTCGCGGGCCTTGGCGCCAGTCAGGCTCCCTAAGCAGCGCCTGGGACTGGAGTCGGGGTGCACCTGATTCCCAAGGGGAGCCCATGTTGGGGGGACCAAGCAGGGGTGTGGCTCCCCCACAGGGAGCTCTGGCAAGCCGGTCGCCCCACAGAGCCTCTTACTCAGAGGCCTGTCGCTGGTCACCCGGGCAGCTGGGGCGTGACCCGTCTGGGCAGGGGAGGGTGGTTCTCTGGGGAAAGTCGCAGGCGCGAGCCGTTGGCTCGGCCCAGGCAGCTGCTGGGGATGGAGGCCCCAGCCAGGGTCTGGATAGGGCCACACAGCATGGTGACATTGGAGCACTAACGAGGCCATCAAGTGTAGGACCCCAGGCGTGCCTGGCGCAGAGCCGGTGCTCACTCCGGTGGCCTTGTCGTGCCCAGGGTCTCTGGCATCAGCATGGACGTGGCCGTGCCTGAGGACACCGGCCAGGACCTCGCCCGGGAGGTGGAGCACTGTGCCTGCCCGCCTGGGTACCGAGGCCCGTCCTGCCAGGTGAGCGCCAGGCCAGCACCTGTCCAGCAGCTCCGCCCACGGTGCTCCCTGCGCCCCCGCCCTCCCTAGGCCTCCCCCAGCCTCATAGCCTGTCCATCCTCCTGTCCCCAGGACTGTGACACAGGCTACACACGCATGCCCAGCGGCCTCTACCTGGGCACCTGTGAGCGCTGCAGCTGCCATGGCCACTCGGAGGCCTGCGAGCCTGAGACAGGGGCCTGCCAGGTGAGCCCGCCCCTTCCTCCCCACCCCAGGAGCCTGTGGCTCCAGGGACCCGGCCTCAGCCTTCCTCTGTCCCTCCAGGGCTGCCAGCACCACACAGTGGGCCCCCGGTGTGAGCAGTGCCAGCCAGGATACTACGGGGATGCCCAGCGGGGCACGCCCCAGGACTGCCAGCCGTGCCCATGCCGCGGAGCCCCTGCTGCTGGCCAGTGCGTCCAGCCCTGCCCTTCCCGTCCGCCACCCCTGCCACACTCCCTCCCTCCAGGCCTCTTGAGAGGCAGAGGTTGAACCCCCGCTTAGCCTCCTCCGCCTGGCACTGGGTGGGAGACGCAGGTCACCTTCCTAGTCTCCACTGTATCTGAAACGGGGACAGCACCCCCCGTTGGCCCCTGTGTGACAGCTGAGCGGAAGCGTGCTCGTGGTCCTCTGAGCACGCGCCCCCGCCCCCTGTGCTCCCTGGGCCCGAGGGAGGGTCCCTGGGGAGAGGAGCCTGCCGCTTCCTCACGGGCAGCTGCCTCCGTGCCCGCAGGGCCGCCCACACCTGCTTTCTGGACACCGACGGCCACCCCACCTGTGACTCGTGCTCGCCAGGCCACAGTGGGCGCTACTGTGAGAGGTGAGCGGGGACGGGAAGGGCGAGGCGTGGGGGGGTCGCCTCTGCCGCGCTCAGTGGGCCCAGCCCTCCTGTCCAGGGGCAGCCAGGGGCCTCCCGCTCTTCCTTGCCCAGGCCCCTGGAGGCAGTCCGCTCCCTTCCCCGCAGCCTCCACCTCCAGCCGGGTGTTCAGAGCCTCGAAGCCTCAGATGCGCTGGCCTGCAGCTCACCCTCCAGCCCAGCACCCCCGCCCCACCCAGGCCAGTCTTCCCAGGAGACCTGTTGCCGCAGGCCCTGGGGCCAAGGTCTCATCTAGCTAACCCACTGGCCTAGAGCACATCTCTGCTCTTTTCCTGTCTGTTTCCCCATCTGTAAAATGGGCGAGTTGGGCTGAACGGTTCCTTCCAGCGCCGTGGGGTCATGGAGTCCACACGCAGGAGCCCCCACGGGCCTGGCCGCAGGCAGGCTCTCCAGCACGCTGCTCTCTCTCTGCAGGTGCGCCCCGGGTTACCATGGCGACCCCAGCCAGGGCCAGCCTTGCCGGAGTGAGTAGGGTCGCAGGGTTGTAGGGTCGGGCTACCCGTTCTCCCGGGTGGAGCTGGGGCAGGCAGACCCCCTGTTCCCTGTGACCTGGGTCCGGTGGCTTTACCTCTCAGAGCCCTACAGAGCGCCCGCCTCAGAGAGGAACTGGGTCCCCCTGCTACTGCAGGCTCAGCAGCAGGGCTGGGGGTGCTCGGTGGGTTTGGGGGCTCCAGCTGCGGCTTCCCTCCCCTCAGGAGATGGCCAGGCACCAGAGGCGATAGGCTGTGGCTGTGACCCGCAGGGCAGCGTCAGCAGCCAGTGCGACGCTGCCGGCCAGTGCCAGTGCAAGGTCAGTGCCGGCCCTGCGCTCCAGGCAGGAGGGACTCCTCGAGGCGGGAGGGACTCGAGGCGGGAGGGGCTCGGCGGCCCCTGAGGGCTTGGGCCTGGGCGTCCCCGGCACACATCCTTCTGCCCTCCAGGCGCAGGTGGAAGGCCTCACCTGCAGCCGCTGCCGGCCCCACCACTTCCACCTGAGCGCCGGCCACCCCGACGGCTGCCTGCCCTGCTTCTGCATGGGCGTCACCCAGCAGTGTGCCAGCTCCTCCTACACCCGCCACCTGGTAAGAGCCAGGCGGCCCTGGGCGGGGCCTGCTGCCCGCCACTGCCCGGTGCAGCCAAGTCCCGGCTGCCTGTGAGCCGTCCCGGGGCCCCCATACTGCCCGTCCCCGCCAAGCCCAGTGACGCTGACCCCTGTCCTAAGGCCCTCCCTGGGCCCCCATACTGCCCACTCCAGCCTGAGCCCTGCGTCTCCCCCTCCTCCCTGACGTGCCCCCCCAGCACCTCTCCCGCAGCCCTGAGCTCCGCAGGCCCCGTTTCCTGTCCTGACGCCCTCCGTTCCTGTCCCCGGCCCCCGCGTGCTGCCCTGTGCTAGACTGACGCCTGACCCTCCCTCTGTGGCCAGGTCTCCACCCGCTTTGCCCCTGGGGACTTCCAGGGCTTTGCCCTGGTGAACCCCCAGCGGAACAGCCGCCTGACGGGCGGCTTCACCGTGGAGCCCGCGCCCCGAGGGCGCCCAGCTCTCCTTCGGCACCTTCGCCCAGCTTGGCCGCGAGTCCTTCTACTGGCAGCTGCCGGAGGCCTACCAGGGAGACAAGGTGGGACATGCGGGGACTGCAGAGCCCCGGGCGCCTGCTCTGACCCAGGCCCCTGTCGAGCACCTGGGTCCGTGGGGACTCAGACACAGCTCCCCTCGAGGGTTCTGGGGGTGGCCGACGTCTCCCAGTGTGTGGCCTTGGGGTGCTGTAGGCTCGGCCTGAACCCCAGCTTGCTGTCTGCTGGCAGGACACCTCCTGATGACCCCTCGCTCCAGGTGGCTGGAGGGCAGGAGGCGTGCCTGGCACCCTGAGCCCAGCCGTTAACAGTGACGAGCTTTCATACAGTTTCCAGCAAACAGGCCCCGGGCCAGGCCCTGGGGACACAGGGACAAATGGGACACGACTTCCATTTCATTCATTTGCTCCCTTTAAATTCACTTGTCTACACTTCAGGCTCCGTGCTTGGTGTTGGGTCACTCTCTAAATTCACTTGTCTACACTGCAGGCTCCGTGCTTGGTGTTGGGTGTAGTAATTCTATTATGGGGTGTATTTATCCAGTGCTTACTGTATGCTGGGCATCGTTCCAAGCAGTTTCACGTTGCATAAATCACGACTGTATGAGCCAGGTCGTACCACTGCCCCATTTCATAAACAAGGAAGGAAACAGTGTCAAGAGAGACTAGGGAACTTCCCTGAAGTCCCACAACTCCTAGGTGGCAATGGCAGGATTCAAACCCAGATTGTCCTTAAAGTACTACGCTAGCATGGTGTGGTGGTACACACCTGTAATCCCAGCAGTTCAGGAGGCTGAGGTGGGAGGATTGCAAGTTCAAGGCCAGCCTCGGCAATTTAACAAGGCCCTACGCAACTTGGTCTAAAAAATACACACACACACACACACACACACACACCTATATATGTATGTGTATATGTATGTATGTATGTATGTATTTATTTATTTATAAAAGCTATATCAAAAAAATATATATATATATATATGGCCAGGCACGGTGGCACACACTGTTATCCCAGTGGCTTGGGAGGCTGAGGCAGGAGGATCTCAAGTTCAAAGCCAGCCTCAGCAAAAGCAAGGCACTTAGCAACTCAGTGAGACCCTGTCTCTGATAAAATACAAAAAAGGGCTGGGGATGTGGCCCAGTGGTCGAGTGTCCTGGGTTCAATCCCTGGTAACAAAAAAACAAACCCAAAACTAGCTAGGCTGAGACTGTCTTTATCACTCTGAAGGCGGCCCGGGGAAAGTGGTGGTATGGGATGGGGTGGGGGGCAGGGTTCTGGGGTGGACGCCAGGGCAGTCTTCCCACGGGTGTTCCTGGAGCTGCCGCAGGGAATGGGGCCTGGTGCAGGAGTCCCCTGCTGACCTGTGCTCCAACAGCTGCCCCCTGGGGTCACTCAGGAGGGGAAGCTCTCTGGCCCCCCTGTCCCTGTTGGATGAGCAGAGCCAGGTCCCCTGCCCTCCTGCACAGCTGGCCACCTTGGTCCCCTCCTTCCTCCGTCCTGCTCCGCGGCCTCCTGCTGCCCTGTCCTGCAGCTCTGACCCTTCTCTGTCTCCCCTCCTGGCGCTCCCGCCCCGCAGAATGAGGCATACTTTGCGCGGATGCGCCGGGCTCACCAGGTAGGCCCCTGTGAGAGGTGTGACGCTGGCATGACACGGGCATGGCGTGTTCCTGGATGCCCTCGGCCTGGTGTGGACACGCCCAGTGCCCAGGACAGTGTGTCTGCATGAGCTCAGGCTGTTCCGATGGCCCCAGAGTCCGGGCACTGCTGTGCCCATGCCCCTCACTGCTGACCGGGGGAATGTGCCTCTGACCGCCTCCCTGGCTGTGTGGTCTGTCCCTGGTGCCAACCACCTGAGGTCAGGACAGTGACCAAGGTGGCAGGGAAACTAACTTGATGCTAATCCTTGTGACCATATCTGGTCCCCCAGTTTTCCCTGGCACTGTCCCCAGGCAACCATTAACACCCCCCAGGTGCACATGCCCGTCTAGCTCCTGGAGTAACCTGTGGGCCAACCCAAGCAGGGGAGCATGCGCCTCTCTCCCCAGTCAGTGTGGCCCTGTGGCCATGTGTCCCTGGGAGAGCACGCTGCCCGTGGCTCCAGCTCTGGGACCCCGAGGGGGCTGAGCTGGCCTGTGACCTCCACCCCATCAGAACCGCACGTCCCTCTCAGAGGAGCAGTGGCGGACAGCCGTGACATCTGGGAGGATCCTGGGGCCCCCAGAGGGCAGGGGCCAGGCCCAGCGGGCGTCCCAGGTAACCCGGGGCCTGGCTGGGGCAGGCTTGTTGGGCCCCAGGACTGAGCCTCCGACTGAGACCCTGGCCTTCCTGGGCCGCTTTCCCCCGTGCCCCCCCAGGCCAGCCTGATGCCCAGTCCATTCCTGAGTTCCAGAAATATTCCAGAGCCACGTGATGGCGTGGGCTGGTGCCACAGGCCCATGTGGAGGGTCAAGCCCGGGAAGCAGCTTCCTCTGCCCCAGATGCCCCTGGCGGCCTCCGCTCTCCTGGCCCTAGCGCCCAGAGCTGCCTGCCCGTCTCTAGATGGGTACCCCCTGCAGGGCTTGTCCCCAGCAGTGGCAGCCTGGAGTCAGCTGGCCATCCCAGGACGTGCCCGCCTGGGTCCTGAGGAGCAGAGGGCAGAGGGCACTGTCACAGCAGCAGGCTTAGGCCCGTGTGCACAGAGCGGGGGCGGTGGGCCTGGCGCAGCTGGCAGAGCCTCACGGGCACCCTCTCTGTCCCTCTCTGCTCCTTTCCTCCGTCCTCCCTCTCCCGGTGCCCCAGGTGGACGAGGCCCAGAGGCGGATGGACGCTGAGATCTGGCAGCTCCTTGCCAGCTTTGCCGCCCACCCTCAGCCCCCTCCCGGGGGGCGCCCCCCTCGCCCCCAGCCTGCGGCGGCTCCCAGGCCCCACTCCTCCTCGCCCTCCTCCTCCTCGCCCTCCTCTTCCTCTTCCTCCTCCTCCTCCTCCTCCTCCTTTGCTCCCCTGTCTTCCCCAACGAGTTCTCAGGTATGTGCAAGGCACCCACCAGGGGACCCCCACCCTGACTCTGGCCGCTTTAAACCAGCTTCATCATTTCTCCACTGCCTGGGCCCACATTTATTTCAAATTTCCCTTCAGGTGGATCACACACCCCTGGGTGATGCTGGCTGTGCGTTTTTAAACGCACGTGCAAAGAGCAGTACATTCTTAAATGTTTACCTATGTGCTGCTTAAACCTTGGGGTCACGAGGGACACATCAGATTTGGGGAGATGCTGACCCAGGCCACACTCAGAGAGAGCAGCTGGGGTGTCCGGGTCCCGAGCGGGAGGCAAGTTCCCCAGAGAAAGGGGCCCAACCCGAGCCGTGGGGCGGGATGGGTCCTGCGCCCCGCCCGGCTGCGGCCCAGCAGGACTCTGCCCTGCCCCGCTCTCACGCCGCCCTTCTGTCCCAGTCCTCGCTCTCCTACGAAGGCTTCTCTCTGTCTCCTGGGAGTCTCTGGTATTGGCAGCTGCCCCGAGCTTTCCTGGGGGACAAGGTAACAGGGATCGGGAGGGTCATGGGGGTCAGAGAATCCTGAAATATCAGAGGGCCCTTTGTTAGAGCCCTTTGTGGCTCAGACTGGGGACTGAGGCCTTCAGCAGGAAGGGGACTTGCTTGTAATGCCAGCCGTTCTCCAGGCACTGAGGCAGGAGACCATGAGTTCAAAACCAGCCTCAGCCACTTGGCGAGGCCCAAAGCAACTCAGCGAGACCCTGTCTCTGAATACAAGTAAAAAGGGCTGGGATGTGCCGGGCGCGGTGGCGCACGCCTGTAATCCCAGCACTTTGGGAGGCTGAGGCAGGAGGATCACAAGTTCAAAGCCAGCCTCAGCAATGGCGAGGCACTTAGCAACTCAGTGAGACCCTGTCTCTAAATAAAATACAAAAAAAAGGGCTGGGGATGTGACCCAGTGGTCGAGTGCCCCTGAGTTCAATCCCCGGTACCACAAAAAAAAAAAAAAAAAAGGGGCTGGGATGTGGCTCAGTGGCCAAGTGCCCTGGGTTCAATGGCTATTAAAAAAAAAAAAAAAAAATGTGCTTACTGCATGCAGAAGGGGCCTGGCCTCCCAGAGCCCACTCTTGGTCTGATTGTCATTCCTGTCATCGTCCCCATTGTCATCATCATCACTGGCCTTGGTTTCACCTGAGTGCTGGCGTTGCTATTGCTTCTGCCTTGTTCCCAAAACTATGCTGGGGCCTCTTCAGCGTCCATATAAGATGGGATAAGTTAACATTCAGAGACGCCCCAAGACCGCCAGGGCAAGGGTGCAGGTGTAGGGGCGTCTGCCGAAGCCAGGTCGTGGCTGGAGGCGAGGGCTAGTAGTCGAGCGTGGTGCACGTCCTCAGCACCCTGCCAAGCACGGCATTTTACATGTCCAGAATTGATTAATCCCCATGATGCCTCCAAGTATCAGCTTTACTCCTGTTTCCATATGAGGAAAGTGGGGCTCAGAGAGGTTAAGTGACTTGCCCAAGGGTGCACAGCCAGCAGAGCTGCAGTGTGAGCCCAGGTTTTGCAGGCTGCAGAGCCTCACCCTTAGATACTGCGCCATACGCTCCCACAACTTGCCAGAAGGTTGGTCCCAGACGTGGCTTGTGATCGCGATGGCATCGAAGTCAATAGGAGAGCAGGGGCTTCTGTTGGTGGGGTCTGCCTCTGCACTCCTAACCACACCCTGAGCTTGCAGAGAGCAGCCCCAGGGCCTGTGGAGCCCAGGGCCTGGAGGTAGTCGGGAGGTGGTCGGTTAGTGCTCACCAACGGACTGAACACACAGGTCAACCAGTGGGCTGGGCATCACGGGGTGGTATTGAGTCGGACCCGGTGGCTGAGGAGAGAAAGGAAGTCCAGCGGGGCGAGCCGGAGCCTCAGCTGCCCTCGTGCAAGCCCTCGAGCAAGCCCTCGCGCACGCGTGAGGACTCTTCCCGTCCTCCCAGTAGAACACCCCCGCCCAGCAGGCTCACGAAACTGCAGAGTCCAAGGTCATCTAGCATCAGGCACGGCTGGGTCCAGGGGCTCAGCACAGCTATAGCTCAGTTGGCGCCGTTTTCCAGCTTCTTGTCTGACTAGAGAAGGGGTCTCCCTGTCCAGAAGGAGCAGTGCCCGGTTCCCCTGTCCACCCAGGGTGGAGTGGAGAGTGGGGGCTGTGCAGACTGGCCGGGCCCCTGCATGTAGAGGAAGCATCGTCCCTTGAGAGCCAGGGGGTAGTTCACAGCACAGGAAGGTGGCTTCTGGGCAGACAGGATTCACCCATGCAGGAGGCCAGGCCTCCAGGCCACCCTCAGCCCACCCGCGGCTGAGGACTCCAGAAGCTTTGAAGCTTCCCGCGGCGGTCACCGCCTCACCTCATCCCCTTCGTGGGGTGCTCCTGTAAATGAGAAGGGGCTGGGAGCTCGCTGACTGGACTTCAGGCCGTGGGGAACGGGGAGCTCCAACACGGAAGGGAAGCCGCTCTGCGTCCCTGCGTGTGTGAGGCTGGGGCACAGAGATGGCCTGTCCCCCAGGCAACCGCAGGCCTCCTGGGGAGGGGAGGCACAGCACGGTGGACAGGCCTCCAGAGGCCCGGCCCCTCCCCGTGTGGTCAGAGCACATCCGGAGGAGCCCGCCTGTGACGTGGACTTGCCTCTGCAGGTGGCGGCCTACGGCGGGAGGCTGCGGTACACCCTGTCCTACAGGGCGGGCCCCCAGGGCAGCCCGCTCTCTGACCCCGACGTCCAGATCACGGTGAGCACCGGACTCCGAGGGGCGGGTGGAAGCCACGCACCTTCCTGGTGTCTGTCCTTCAGCCTGGCACGCAGCTGGCCTGGCACGGGCTGGGGGTTAGGCTCAGGCCCCGCCCACTGCCTGGGTGGACAGCACCCGCTGGGCATGGGGGGCAGCAGTCAGGGGTGGGCGCTGGAGACTGGGAGAGCAGAGGCCGAGAGCCGCGTGGTGTGGAGGGCCTGGGGTGGGGCGGAGGGCCCTTGAGAGCCCCTCAGCCCCCCTCCTGACCCACCCCCGTCTCTCCAGGGCAACAACATAATGCTGGTGGCCTCGCAGCCGGCTCCGCAGGGACCCGAGAGGAAGAGCTATGAGATCGTCCTCCGAGAGGTGAGGGGCACTTGCCTTGGCACTGGGTCTGACCCCACCCCACCTGCCACACCGATTTGGAAGCTGGCATTGATGACGCTGCCCCTGCCCCTCACCCCCGCCCTCCCCTCACAGCCCTTGGTCAGTGCCTGGACGGGGGGACATGCAGAGCCAGTGTCCTCACCCACTCTTGCCGCCCCACCCAGGAATTCTGGCGCCGGCCCGACGGGCAGCCGGCCACCCGTGAGCACCTGCTGATGGCGCTGGCCGACCTGGACGAGCTCCTGGTCCGGGCCACCTTCTCCTCGGTGCCGCTGGCGGCCAGCATCAGCGCCGTCAGCCTGGAGGTCGCCCAGCCCGGGCCCTCCAACGGACCCCGGGCCCTGGAGGTGGAGGAGTGCCGCTGTCCCCCGGGCTACGTGGGCTTGTCCTGCCAGGTAAGCGTGTGGCCGGCTAGCCGCCTCCACACCTGGCGGCATCAGCAAGTGGCCGTGGCCTGGCCGTGGCCGTGACCGCTGCCGCAGCTAGCGTGCCCCCTGCTCTGCGTCCTCTCAGTGCTGAGGTCCAGGTGATGGTCCACTCTCACGGGTAGGAGAGGGCGGCGGGATCCGTGGTGCACCCAAGGACCCGCAGCCGGCGTGTGGCAGAAGCTAGTCTGGACCCAGGTCCATGAACTCCAAAGACCAGCCTGTCCTAGCCACTGGCACGTGAAGCCGGTGGCACTGTGGGCAGGAAGGAAAGCAAGCAGAGGCCCAGAGTGAGCGGCATGTGGGAAGTCACCTGCACTGCAGCCGGTCACCCCAAAGCCAGCCAGGGTCCCCCCTTCAGAGGGCTTGCTGAGAGAGGGAGGAGGCTGCTGGGGAGAAGGGCCCGAGGAGCTGGGCAGGGAAGCTCCCCTGCTGGGCTGGACGCGGTGGGGAGTCCCCAGTGGAGGGAGGAGGAGGGGCCGGGGCTGTCCCTGGCAGCTGAGAGAGCCTCGCAGGCTTTGCCTGGAGCAGTGGGCGGCAGGAGGGCAGGATTCGCCCAGGTAGTGCCTGGTGGTGAGGGTCGAGCCGCAGGAAGGAGGAGACCCAGGGAGGGCGGGGATGTGCAGGCCGCGGTGCCAGGGACAGCGTCCCCCGGGCTCTGCCGAGGAGACCCACCCCGCCACAGTTCTCCTTCCGTGCGCCTCTTCCACGGCCACCAGAATTTGAACGTAGAAATTCATGCTTCAGAGCTGGAGAACGCATGCCCCGGGCATCTTCTGCACCCCGGGGAGGGGCTGCGCAGAGCGTTCCTCTGGGGTGGCAGGGAGGCGGGCCTGGGGGCTTCATGGAAGGGACAGGGAAGAGAGGTCTTTCCACACCTGTGCCTACCTGTCTCCACTGAACACTATGCCAGTGTCCCTGGTGCGACGTGTGACGTCTCACCGTGTTCAACGCGTGTGAGCGTCATCGTGGGGATCTTCGGGGCCTGGTCCCCACCCAGGCTCTCCAACCTGCTTTTCCATTCTGGGTGAAGTTTTCAGTAGAACCTTTCCCTCCAGAAGAAAAGTCAGGAGCAGAGTCCTGGGGTGGGGAAGGTGGCCCCGGTAGGGACGAACAACTGTTCCACTGTGCTCAGACGGGCAGGGGTACCGGGCAGGGTGGGCAGACACTGTCCCTGCTTTGGAGTGGCAAGAGAGTGAAGACGAAGATGGCGGCAGAGGGCTGCTGAGAGGGGGCGTGGGGTGGAGGCTGGGCCCAGGGCATCCCCTCCAAGAGCCAGTGGGGTCTCGACCCTGGAGGGGCAGGTGGGAGGGAGGTGAGGGGCTGCTGGCTCCGGGCGGCATCCTGTTGGTAATGGAGACCAACCTTGCTCTGTCCCCAGGACTGTGCCCCTGGCTACACGCGTACAGGGAGCGGCCTCTACCTCGGCCACTGTGAGCTGTGTGACTGCAACGGCCACTCAGACCTGTGCCACCCCGAGACCGGGGCCTGCTCGGTGAGACGCAAGCCGGACCAGGGCGGAGGGACCGGGAGGGGCCTGCTGGCTGGGCCTGGAGGGGCCTGTGGGTGGGAGGGGGCATTTGGTAAGGTAGGCTGGGATCCAGGGACAAGAGCACAAGGTGTGGCCTGTGGCCAAGCACCTGGGTCAGCTGGTAAGGTCACCCAGGGGCTGTGGATGTGGCGGGGAGGCCAGAGCTATGGAGTAACACCCTCCTTTACAAAGAGAGCTTGGGTTCTTATTGTTTCTTATTCCTCGTCACCAGGTGACGTGTTCTCTGTAGAAGCCAGACTACAGAGTTTGTTGTTGTTGTTGTTTTAATGCAGGGTTTTTTGGTTTGGTTTGGTTTGGGGCGGTGCTGGGGATGGACTCAGGGCCTGGTATCTGCTGGGCAAGTGCCCACCACAGAGCCACCCCCAGCCCACAGAGAGAAACCCAAAGGAGAGTTAAAAGCCCCTCCATCACACCACCTGGGGGAATCGCTGTCAGCACTGGAGTGAGGCGCTGTCTTCTGGGCAAATAGTGTGTGTGCGCGTGGGGCATGCTTCTGGGATCGAAGCCAGAGCCTCACGCATGCTAGGCAAGTGCTCTACCACTGAGCTGCTTCCTCAGCCCTGAATATTTAGACTTTTTTCTTTTTCTTTTTTTTTCTTTTTTTTTTTTTTTTTTTTTTTTTGGTACCAGGGATTGAACCTGGGGGCTTACACTGAGCCACATCCCAGCCCTTTACGTTTTTTTATTTCAAGGCAAGGCCTCCCTACGTTGCTTAGGGCCTTGCTACGGCTGTTGCGTAAGAAAAGCTCACAGTCTTGGAGTTTCTGGCAGGAGGGATTGCAGAAGTGCGAGGCCCTGGGTAAATGCCACCTGGGGGCTGGTGTCTGACCCCCTTGTCCCCGCAGCAATGCCAACACAACGCCGCCGGGGAGTTCTGCGAGCTGTGTGCACCTGGCTACTACGGAGACGCCACGGCCGGGACACCCGAGGACTGCCAGCCCTGCGCCTGCCCGTTGACCAACCCAGAGAACATGTGGGTGCCCCCGTCGCAAGGCCCAGGACCGACTGTCTCTGGGGGACGGAGGCGCTGCCTTGGCTTTCGGGGCAGGAGCAGAGGGAGCGGGAGGGGGACTGGGCTTCCAATGGCCTGACCTCTGCCCCCTGTCCCCAGGTTCTCCCGCACCTGTGAGAGCCTGGGAGCTGGTGGGTACCGCTGCACGGCCTGCGAACCCGGCTACACCGGGCAGTACTGCGAGCAGTAAGTCTGCAAACGAGAGACAAAGGGAAGGGGGCAAATGGCAGATTCCTAGGTGACAGCTCTAGATGGCATTGCTCAGAAGTCTACCAGAGTCCTGTCCCTTCCCTGCCCCAAACCCTTCTAAGACTTACATTGCCCTTGGGACGGACCCACACCTTGTAGGACCCACCTGCTTTTTTTCTGACACTCAACTCCTCCTGCTAGCTGGACAGAACTTTCCTGAATTCTTGCTGTTTGGCTCTTGCATACACGGTGCCCCCAAACCCTCCCCTTCCTGGTTAACTTCTCCTTAGCTTCATTCCCTCATTCAACAAATTTTTATTGAGCATCTACTGTGGGCCATGCAGTACGCAGAGCTGTGGTGAGCAAAGGGGATTCTATCTCAGCCCTTATGGAGTCTGCCACCCGGAATAGGAAGAGAGTCAGGGTTAAAATAACCACACGAGTGTACGATTTACAACTGTGGTCAGTCCTCCAAAGGAAGAGTTCAGCCTGTTCCAAGGGGATACAGCTCAGAGCCCCATCCTCGGGAAGCCTCCTGGACTAACAGCTGCTCTGTACCCTCAACCCGACCCTGTACGTGGTGTGTCTAGGTTGATGTCCCAGTTAGTTGGTTCTGCAAAGCCAAGGGCTTCACCACGTTCACAGGCAGCCGAGAGCCTGGCACGTCATAGTTGCCTCATAAACGTTTGTGGAATGGCTCTTTCTCTCCTTCCTCACGTGCTCCCTTACACTCCCCTGTCTCAGCTCAGGCCCTGTGCTGGGGACTGTTTGGTCCCTGAATTCCTTCCAAAGCCCTGGGCCACTTCACCCCACACTAGGCAGCTGGCTGAGCTTCTGGCTCCCCAAGTCCACCGTGAGGCACGGGCGGGTCCCTTGCGGCGTGACTGAGCCGCGCTTGTTCTCCTGACAGGTGTGCCCCGGGTTACACAGGTAACCCCAACGTGCAAGGGGGCCGGTGCCTGCCACAGGGTAAGTGGGACCGCAGCCCAGGTGGGGGTGACGGGCAAGGCGGGGAGCCTGGGGAGCCTGGGGGGGAGAGAGACGCGGGGGGCGTCCTGCCGCAGCGGCCCCTCCTTGCTCTGCCCCACCCCAGCAGATCGAGCCCCGCTGCTGGTCCAGGTCCACCCTGCTCGGAGCATAGTCCCCCAGGGCGGCCCTCACTCCCTGCGGTGCCAGGTCAGCGGGAGCCCACCCCATTACTTCTACTGGTCCCGCGAGGATGGGCGGCCTGTGCCCAGCAGCACCCAGCAGCGACATCAAGGTAGCCTTGGCTCGGGGCCTTCCGCCCCCCCAGCCACCCCAGTGAGGGGAGATGCGGGCCGTCCCTGCCCTGCTCAGGTCCTGTCCCCGCAGCGCAGGGCGGGGCTGGCCAGGGACCTCGAGCTCACCAGCCCCTCCCCGCCCCAGGCTCGGAGCTGCACTTCCCCAGCGTGCAGCCCTCCGACGCCGGGGTCTACGTTTGCACCTGCCGGAACCTCCACCACGCCAACACCAGCCGGGCAGAGCTGCTGGTCACTGGTGAGTCCCTTCTCCCTGACCCACACTGGCCTGGGCTGGTGGGCTGCGGGAGCTTCCATCTCCCAGGAAGTGATGGTGGTCACCCACACAAGGACAGTGACTGTGGAGGCAGGAAGAGGCGATGGGTTCAAGATCTGTTCAAGGGACAGAATCAGTAGCCCTTGCCAGGCACCGTGAGGGCAGGAGAGAAGGCCACCTCCCCAGGTCTAGATTCCGGAATGGTGTAAACATGGTGCCATTTACTGAGACGCGAAGGCCCCCAGTGGAAGATGTCTTCATCCAGGGCTCCCGCAAACAGAGCGGGAAACGGGACCGAGCGCAGGAGTGGTGCGGGAGGGGTGCGTGTGTGGAGAGCAGCGGCGGCACAGCCGCAGTCTGGGCTCAGTGTGGCTGCGTGCTCTGGAGTCAGGGTGAAGCCTGCATCCGGGGAGCTGGGGTCTGCTCCTGTCCCAGGGCTTCGGTTCCCCTGCGCTCTGTCCCACCACATGAGCATCTGCCGTGGGCTCCGGTGGCCCCAAGAAAGCCCTTGTGCCAAGGAAGGCAGCCGCTGGCCGAAGTGAGGCAGGAGGGCACTGGAGTCAGGGCTGGGGCACCGCAGCCCCTGCCAGCAGCAGGTTGGAGGGAACCCCAAGTTTCGCTTGGACTCACCAATCTTGATGTGTCGGGGGACACCTAGGTGGGTTTTCAGCCAGGCGTTTTCATGTGTGAGTCTGAATTGAGGCAAGGGGCCCTTCCTTGCCAGAGAGGTGAATTTGGGGGCTTTTGGCACCAGAATGCAGTCACCCAGGGACAGTGACTGCAAGACAGGCTGGGACAGAGCCCCAGGGTCTCCAAGTGGAGCATGTCAAGTCAGAGAGAAAGGACAGGAAAAGCTGCAGGGGCAGGCGGTGGGGGGGGGGGGGGGCTCCAGGAGAGCAGGTCCCTGGCCCGCTGCCCGGGATGGGCGATAAAGGCAGAGAGATGACCTTGGAGGTCAGGCTCTGACGGGAGTGGTCGTCAGAGGGGAGAGAGGTGGACAGCGGGGCGACGGGAAGGCAGCCGGTGTAGCAGGCCCTGCAGGAGTCTGGGCTCCCAGGGAGGCTGGGAAATGGGGCAGCAGCTCTGCGGGGCTGGGGTGACATGGGGTCAAGGAGGCACTTCCAGAACTGGAAAGTTCCAGAACACACGGGTCCGTAGGGTAGAATGAGCCTGCGGGGCGGGAGGGGAGAGGATGGTGGGAGGTGTTCGGGAGGGGCCGGCCTCTTAGGAGGTGCGGTGGGCAGGACAAGGGTCCCGTCCTTCAGGGACTGGGAAGGAGGGAGCGGGTCGATTTGGGGATTGGGGAGGATGGAGACATTCCCGGGTGGCAGCTTCTGTTTTGTCCACAAGTGTGGGTGAGAAGCCACCAGCTGTGACAGCAGGAGGGAGGGTGTGGAACGGGAGGATGGAAACTCGAACCAGATGGAGCAGCTCTGCTGCAGGGAGGTGTCGAGTGTTAAGAGCTCGTTTGTGGCCTGGGCTCCTGGGCGAGGCTCTCGGTACCAGGGGGGCCGCGGCTGCCTGGGTTCCGCCTGGATGGGGGAGGCGGGCACCAGGGCCTTGAGTGGCGTCTAAGCTGGACAGGAAGGAAGTGACCCCCAGAGAAGGGGACAGAGAGAGAAAATGTGGTCGCAGGACAAGGAGCTCACTGAGGGCTCCCTGTCCCCACAGAGGCGCCCAGCAGGCCCATCACGGTGACAGTGGAGGAGCAGCGGAGCCAGAGCGTGCGTCCCGGAGCGGACGTCACCTTCATCTGCACAGCCAAGAGCAAGGTGGGCTGGGCAGGGGAGGGGGGGCCTGTCGCCGGCGTCTCTGAACCTTCCGCGTGACCCTCACTCCGACCCCCGCCCTCAAGTCCCCCGCCTACACCCTGGTGTGGACGCGGCTGCACAATGGGAAGCTGCCCTCCCGCGCCATGGACTTCAACGGCATCCTGACCATCCGCGACGTGCAGCTGAGCGACGCGGGCACCTACGTGTGCACGGGCTCCAACATGTTCGCCATGGACCAGGGCACGGCCACGCTGCACGTGCAAGGTAGCCCCTCGTCACCGCGCCTGGCCTCCTCCCCAGCTCCCCTCCTGCCACGGGACTCTGCGCCATTTCTTCACGCGATGGGTCATTCCGAGTGCCTAGGGCATGCCAGGGGCTGGTCTTGGCCCTCTAAAGAAGCAGGGGACAGAAGGACAAACAGGACCCCAACGCTCCTGAGACGTAGATCCAAGTTGAGAGCTCACGCATAGCAAGGGAACAAATGGACAGACAAGATAATCGCACGTGGTGCTGGCAGGAAGGAGCGCAGGGTAGAGAAGGCAGGGGAGGGAGGGGCGGGGCAGCTGCTCTACAGGTGACGCCTTAGCAGGAGGCCTGAAGGGAAAGGCGTGGAGCCAACTAGAGAGCAGGGGGAGCAGTGTGTGCAAAGGCCCTGAGGCAGGAGCTTGTGGATGAGGGACAGTGAGACCCACCTGGCTGGGGCTGCAGGAAGGAGGGTGGGTGAGAAACCCTCAGGTCCAAGCAGGTGAAAGCGTGCTGTACGTGCAGGAGCAGAGGAAGATCGGATTTTATTATAGAGCAACAGGGAACCCATGAGCAGATCTCAAGTAGCAAAGTAACAAGGTCCCATTGAGACAGATACATACATACAGGTGTGTGTGTGTGTGTTTGTTTGTGTGTGTGTGTGTGTCTGTGTGTGTTGGTTTTGGTTTTGTACTGGGGATTGAACCTAAGGGCTCTTTACCACAGAGCTACATCCCCAGTTCTTTTTTTATTTTAAGACAGGGTCCCGGGGCTGGGGCTGTGGCTCAGCGGTAGAGTGCTCACCTAGCACGTGCGTGGCCCGGGTTCGATCCTCAGCACCACGTAAACATAAATGCATTGCATTGTGTACAACTAAAGTAAATAAATAAATATTTTTAAAAATAAGTAAATAAACGCATTGTATACAACTAAAACCAATAAATAAATATTAAAAAAAAAAAAAGTCAGGGTCCCACTAACTTGCCCAGGCTGTGATCCTCCTGCCTCAGCTTCCTGAGTCACTGGGGTCACAGGCATGTGCCACCACTGCACCTGGCTCCCATTGGTGGCTTAAAACTGCCTCTGGCCACTGTGTGGACAAGTGTCCACGCAGGGCTGGGGCAGACGCGGACAGTGGCAGGAGGGCTCCTGCTGCGGGTCGGTCCCCACCTGCCACGCCACGTCTTTCTCCTCCCGTCAGCCTCGGGCTCCGCGTCCGCTCCCGTGGTCTCCATCCACCCGCCACAGCTCACGGTGCAGCCCGGGCAGACGGCCGAGTTCCGCTGCAGTGCCACGGGCAGCCCCACACCCACCCTCGAGTGGCTAGGTGAGGCCGTGCCGGCAGCCACACTCGGGGCCTGGCTGTCCCGCAGGTGGGAGGGCAGGGGCAGGACCAGCCCCTGGGGAGCCTGAGCCAGGCCAGTGCCGTCCAGAGCTGACTCCACGCCTCCACGCTAGGGGGCCCTGGTGGCCAGCTCCCGCAGAAGGCACAAATCCACGGTGGCATCCTGCGCCTGCCAGCGGTCGAGGCCTCGGATCAGGCCCAGTACCTGTGCCGGGCCCTCAGCAGCGCCGGGCAGCACGTGGCCAGGGCCGTGCTCCAGGTGCACGGTGAGCGGGCCAGGCTGAGGGCGGGCGGGGGGCCGCGGGCAGCCCAGAGCACTGTTCTCACAGGGCACTGTCTGCAGGGGGCGGCGGGCCCAGGGTCCAGGTGAGCCCAGAGAGGACCCAGGTGCACGAGGGCCGGACTGTCAGGCTGTACTGCAGGGTCGCAGGTGTGCCCGGTGCCACCATCACCTGGAGGAAGGAAGGCGGCAGCCTCCCCCCGCAGGTGAGGTGACCTGGCCCCCCAGACCACCCCCTCCAGGAGCGCCCAGAGCTGCCCACCCTCCCTGTGCCGCTGCCCCTCTCCTGCCCTCTGGCTCCCCTCACTCCCCTCAGACCCTGGCCCGGGCCATCTCCCTGCCTGGCTCCATTGCCCTCGGTGCCTGGCTGGGCCCTGACGCTGACCCCGGACCTGCCCTCCCTGCTCACCTGGGCCGGGCAGGCCTCGGTGGCTGAGCCCCTGGCTGTGTGGCAGGCCAGGTCCGAGCGCACGGACATCGCCACGCTGCTGATCCCGGCCATCACGCCCGCCGACGCTGGCTTCTACCTCTGTGTGGCCACCAGCCCCACAGGCAGCGCCCAGGCCCGCATCCAGGTGGCCGTCCTCTCAGGTGCGGGGTCTGGGGCCCAGGGAGGGGTGGGCGGTGGCTCCCTGAGGCCCGCTTACCCGCCTCTGCTTCCAGCCTCGGGCGCCGGCTCCCTGCCCGTCAGGATCGAGTCCTCCTCGCCAGCCGTGACCGAAGGGCAGACGCTGGACCTCAACTGCGTGGTGGCGGGGCCGGCCCACGCAGAGGTCACGTGGTACAAGCGAGGGGGCAGCCTGCCTCCCCTCGCCCAGGTAGGAGGCCCCCAGCCCTGGCGGGGTTCCCAGGGCGCGGAGGCTGTGGCAGGGGCCGTGGCGGGGGCCAGCCCGTGCCCAGGTGGATGCCACCTGGCCCCGCCCTCCTGCCATGGGCCGGGACTCACTGCCCCCCCTCGCTCCGGGTGGGTGGCTTAGAGCAGAGCCCAGGAGAGTTTGATGACTGAGCCACCGAGGCCCACGGGGAGCAGTGGCCACGTCCTTGTCTGTCTTCACCTTTGTCCCCACCTGGCCCAGGTGCACGACTCCCGGCTGAGGATCCCCCGGGTCTCGCCGGTGGACTCTGGAGAATATGTGTGCAGGGTGGAAACTGAGTCGGGCCCCAAGGAGGCGTCCATCATCGTCTCCGTCCTCCACAGCACCCGCTCGGGCCCCAGCCACACCCCAGGTGAGCAGCTGGGGTCGGCCAGCCAGGGGCGAGCCCTGGGTTCTGCTGCTCCGGGGAAGGTGGCCGTGTGCTCTTCAGTGGCCTCATGACAAGGGGATTTCAGGCAGGCTGTGACCGTCTGCTGCCCGCTCAGGGGGCAGAGGCTGGGGCCAGAGGGCTGGTCCAGCTTGGCTGGACCTCCAGAGGGCCGGCATCCAGCAGAGCGTCCGAGCAGGACACCGAGGTGGGAGTTAGGCTGACCTGGGTTCAAATCCCGACTCCTCTCCTTGTCAGCCTTGAACTGGTCCTTTTACTTTTGGCGACCTCGGTTTCCTCGCCTGTGAAATGGAGAGGGCACCATTTCTAGGTCACCTGCTAGTTTGTGGTGTGGTTTAGAGGCGAGGGTGTCAGTGGCAAGTGCTTAGATCACATGGTGAACGCTCTGCAGAAGAGGGTCACGTGACTGTCATCCGCATCTCTGGGGCAGCTGGGCGGCAAAGGTCTCTGACTCCCTACCACCTCGTCACAAGAGGTCACAGCTAGACAGATGGGCCTGGAGCCCCAAGCTGGAGAAGGGGGAAGGGCTAGAAGACGTGGTTCCATCCCCAGAGAAGCCCCGTGTGAGCCCTCCCACGCTAGGGCCTGGTCTTCCCCCGTGACCTGTGCCCAGGGCTGCAGGCTGAGGCTCCGGAGCCCAGGCCTCTGACCAGCGCCCATGTCCAGCTCCAGGCAGCACCCCGCCCATCCGCATCGAGCCCTCCTCCTCCCACGTGGCCGAGGGGCAGCCCCTGGATCTGAACTGTGTGGTGCCCGGGCAGGCCCAGGTGACGTGGCACAAGCGTGGGGGCAGCCTCCCTGCCCGGCACCAGGTACTACAGCCTCCAGGCCCGGCCTGCTGGAGGGGGTGGACGGGGCTGCGCTGGTCCCCTCCCAACCCGCCCTGTCTGCACGCAGACCCACGGCTCGCTCTTGCGGCTGCACCAAGTGTCCCCTGCAGACTCTGGCGAGTACGTGTGCCGTGTGGCCCTCGGCTCCGAGCACCTGGAGACCTCCGTCCGCGTCTCCATCGAGCCCTCTGGCTCCATCCCCGGTGAGTGACTCTGAGGACACTGAGTGCTGGAGGGGCTGAGGGCCACCCAGGGGTGTGAGGCCCAAGTGACTCCTGCTGTCAGCTGGGGGGAGGCCCACCTTGCGCTGGCCTCGGGGCCCTGCCCAGGAAGGCCACTTGCCTGAGGCATCGCCGTCTCCTCGGCCTGCTTTCGTTGGCCCTGTCGCTGCTCCCGCTCCTCCTCCGCTCTCCAGCTCAGCCTCCGTCCCCGTCTCTCCCTTCCCCACCCTGCTCTGCAAGGCTCAGCCCGTGGCCTGGTCTTCTGTCACGGTCACTGAGCCAAGGAGTTCACATCCAGGCCACCAAAGCCCCCAAGACCCAGGCCTGGCCTCAAGGCAGAGGCCGCTCGGGTGGGATGGGTCCTGCCCTCTCTCCTGGGGAGCGTCAGCTACCCTCGCCCTGTCCCCACAGCCCCAGGACCCGTCCCGCCTGTCAGGATCGAGTCCTCATCCCCCACGGTGGCCGAGGGGCAGACCCTGGACCTCAGCTGTGTGGTGGCAGGGCAGGCCCATGCCCCGGTCACCTGGTACAAGCGTGGGGGCAGCCTGCCGGCCCGGCACCAGGTACTCAGCTCCCGGCACATGGGAAGGGGCCTTGGGTGGGGGTTGTGGGGTCCTGGCCCCTGAACTGGGGGACCGGCAGTTCCGCCCAGGGGTGGGGATCTACTGGGCTCTGGAAGCCCCCGTCTTACGCTCCCACCCATGGCCGCCCAGGTCCGCGGCTCCCGCCTCTACATCTTCCAGGCCTCCCCAGGGGATGCCGGGGAATACGTCTGCCGGGCCGGCAATGGTGTGGAGGCCTCTATCACAGTCACAGTAACCGGGACCCAGGGGGCCAACTTTGCCTACCGTGAGTGGGGCCACCAGGCTGGGCTGGGGTGCAGAAAGAGGAGCAGCGCGGGCAGCGTCAGAGAACTAGAGTGACCAGGCCTCTCTTCCCCAGCTCCCGGCAGCACCCCGCACATCCGCATCGAGTCGTCCTCCTCCCAGGTGGCCGAGGGGCAGACCCTGGACCTGAAGTGCGTGGTGCCAGGGCAGGCCCACGCCCAGGTCACATGGCACAGGCGCGGGGGCAGCCTGCCCGCCCGGCACCAGGTAAAGGAGCCGGAGGCTGGAGGGCCAAGAAGAGGGTAGTCTTTGGGTTCTGGGGAGGACTGAGGCCTTGGACCCCCTCTAACCTGGTGCAGGGTTAGAACCCAGAGTCGAGGCCCCGCCAGCCTCCGTGTGAGTCCCGTTCCACCACTGGTCAGCTTGTGACCTTAGGCGAGTGACTTACTTCTCTATGCAGGAGTTCTAGCATTTATAACATGGTGACAATGACACCTACCCCGAGGATCAAGTTAAATCGCGAAGCTCTCGGGGGCTCCGTGCATAGCAAGTGCCACGTGGGATTGCTACCATCTCAGTGCCATGGCCTGTGGCCGTGCAGTATTTTAGAATTTAGGGTCCCCTGACTACAGGAGGCCTCTAAGGGGGAAGGGGGCGTCCGCTCAGGATTCTGGGCGTGGCCCTGCAGGTGCATCCCAACCTCAGAGCCGCTCTGCCTGTGCAGGGGCTCAGTGGGCTGCTCACCTGCACCCAGGGCTCCAGGGGTGCTGCGGGGGCGCCCTCTGACCTCTCCCCACACTCCCGACAGACCCACGGCTCACTGCTGAGGCTGCACCAGGTATCCCCTGCCGACTCCGGCGAGTATGTGTGCAGAGTGGTGGGCGGCTCAGTGCCCCTGGAGACCTCCGCCCTGGTCACCATTGAGCCTGCGGGCTCCGTGCCTGGTGAGTGGCACTAGGGGAGGGCAGGGTGGGGGCCACCCAGGGGACTCCCCGTGCTAGCTGTGCAGGATCAGGCCAAAAGCCTCGGTCCACGCCTCCCAGGAGACCAGTGGCCCTGTCTCCACTCACACCATCTCTCCTCACCTCCTGCTGGGGACTGACCCTCCGTCCTCTGCCCCCAGCACTCGGGGTCACCCCGCCAGTACGCATCGAGTCATCCTCCTCCCACGTGGCTGAAGGGCAGACCCTGGATCTGAACTGCCTGGTGACTGGGCAGGCCCATGCCCAGGTCACGTGGCACAAGCGCGGAGGCAGCCTGCCCGCCCGGCACCAGGTAGGAGGTGGGGAGTGAAGGAGGGTTCTGGAAGGTGCTAGTAATTGCAGAATAAAGAGCATAGACTCAGGATAGGGCTGTGGCTGGGGGCAGAGCAGTTGCCTAGCACATGTGAGGCCCTGGGTTCCACCCCCAGCACGGCAGCAAAATATACAGGATCATGGTTTTTGCATTCAGGCAAGTTCAAGTTCATCACTGCTCCACCGCTTGCCTGCTGTGTGACTCAGGCCAGTCTCTTGACTTCTCTGATCTTTAATGTCCTCATCTGCCAAATGAGCTCATGCTGCAGCTTCACCTGCCCTGAAGCATGTCAGCAAATGCTGTTCCCCACTTCTCCCTGGTGCCAAGTGTCTGCGGTCCCTGACGTGGGGGAGGTGGCAGGTTAGACCCTGTGCCAACTCTGGGGCAGAGGGACTGAAGGGTCATCAGTCGTGCCTCTCCCTGGCTGGGCCATGAGGGAGTCCAGGGAAGGAAACAGGAGCCTGGCAAGAGCCCAGGACCCGGCTCTGAGCCGGCCCCCTCTGACCTGCCCCCTTCCCAGGTGCACGGCTCCAGGCTGCGGCTGCCCCAGATGACCCCAGCCGACTCTGGGGAGTACGTGTGCCGTGTGGCCAGTGACTCGGGCACCCAGGAAGCCTCAGTCCTCGTCACCATCCAGCAGCGCCCCAGCCCCTCCCATCGTGAGTGTCTTGGAGATCATGGCAGACGGTGTGGGCTGGCAAGGGGCCCATGGCCTCCTCAGCAGCGCCCACACCCTGCCCTGCCCCTGTCCTCCCAGCCCAGGGCGTGGTGTACCCCGTGCGCATCGAGTCCTCCTCGGCCTCCCTGGCCAACGGTCACATGCTGGACCTCAACTGCCTGGTCGCCAGCCAAGCTCCCCACACCATCACCTGGTACAAACGCGGAGGCAGCTTACCCAGCCGGCACCAGGTCAGGAGCCAGCGCAGGGAGGACACTGCCCTGGTGGGAGGGCCAGGGAGGCAGGCTCCCAGTGCCCCTCGGTGCTCACCCAGTCATTCAACAAACGCGGAGCATCTGTGATGGCGTAGGCCACTGAGACACAGAAGCGCATCCTGCTGACTTGGGGGGTTCCCTCACCCACTAACCCTCCCCGAGAGGCCGCTGCAGGCCAAGCCCTGACCTGGCACCACAGATCCCAGTGGAATAAGACAGCTCCCAGCCGGACGCGGTGGCGCACGCCTGTAATCCCAGCACTTTGGGAGGTTGAGGCAGGAGGATCACGAGTTCAGAGCCAGCCTCAGCAATGGCGAGGCACTTAGCAACTCAGTGAGACCCTGTCTCTAATAAAATACAAAAAAGGTCTGGGGATGTGACCCAGTGAGTGTCCCTGAGTTCAATCCCCAGTACCACCAAAAAAAAAAAAAAAAGACAGCTCCCTGCCCATGGTCAGGGAGGCAGGCCAGGCACGGTGGCACATACCTGTGATCCTGGTGACTCAGGAGGCTGAGGCAGGAGGATTGCAAGTTAGTGGCTAGTCTCAGCAACTTAGCAAGACCCCATCTCAAAATTAAAAAAAAAAAATACAAATGGTGGGGATGTGGCTCAGTGGTTAAGGGACCCTGGGTTCAATCTCTGGTACCAAAAAAATTAAAAATAAAATAAATGAAGGGAGGTAGGCATGCTGAATGACGGCTGGCACGGCAGCTCGGGCACCACTGCCAGGGCCTCAGCAGGCTTTCTGGAGAGGTGACCAGTGAGAGTGGTACAAAACTAGAGCTGCCACGCCCCAGGCCCAGCGGAAGGCCATGTGCAGCCCTGCACCAGGAGAGGGGAGGGGGCCGCCAGACCCAGGACTTGGGGGCAGCAGGGCCGAGACACAGAGGAGCTGCCCCGCCCCCACTGACCCCTGCTCCCTCCAGATCGTGGGCTCCCGGCTGCGGATCCCTCAGGTGACCCCGGCAGATTCCGGCGAGTATGTGTGCCACGTCAGTAATGGGGTGGGCTCCCGGGAGACCTCGCTCATCGTCACCATCCAGGGCAGCGGCTCCTCCCACGGTGAGACGTGGCGGGCTGGGGTCTGGGCCCGGGGTGCGGGGGAGACAGGACCCAGCACCTCGGTCTTGTCTGACTTTGCGTTGTCCATGCCCCTCTGTCCCCAGTGCCCAGTGTCTCCCCGCCCATCAGGATTGAGTCCTCGTCCCCCTTGGTGGTGGAAGGACAGACCTTGGATCTGAACTGCGTGGTGGCTGGGCAGACCCAGGCTACCATCACGTGGTACAAGCGTGGGGGCAGCCTTCCCCCCAGACACCAGGTAGAGAGCGGGGCTGCGGCGGTGGAGGTGGGCACCACAGGGACCGCCCTGGGCTCCTTCTTCAGGCCCTGGACACTCCCGTGTTCTGGGCCTGGGGTAGACAGAAGGCAGCCTCCAGGGTCTGACGAGGGAGGCCTGAGCCAGCTGCGACCACGGGCTCCTCAGCTGACCCTCCCCGCCCTCCCCAGGCCCACGGCTCCCGCCTGCGGCTGCACCACATGACCACGGCCGACTCTGGCGAGTACGTGTGCCGGGCCAACAACAACATCGAGGCCCAGGAGGCCTCCATCATGGTCTCAGTCGCCCCCAGTGCCAGCAGCCCTTCTAGTAAGTCTGGTGAAAACTCTCATCCCAGGAGAGAGATGGTGGGACCCAGGTGACAGCGTCCCCCGTGATTAGAGTCCTCAGACCCGGCTAGTGGTCAGTCTAGGACTCTGTGCAAAGGTGCCTGAGTCCGATCACTAGGTGAGTTACTCCTGAACTCAGGGAGTTACTCTTCTCTCTGCCTCAGTCTCCTGGTCAGGTAAACCGGGATATGGATCATTCCGACCTCAGGGTGCACACCTATAATCCAAGCTACTTGGGAGGCTGAGGCGGGAGGATTGCAAATTCAAGGCCAGTCTGGGCAAATTAACAAGAACTTCTCAAAATTTGGGAAGGGGCTGGGGACCTAGCTCAGTGGTAGAGCACTTGCCTCGCGTGCATAAGGCTCTGGGGTTAATCCCCAGCACTGCAAAAAAAAATTTTTTTTCCTAACCTTTCAAGTGTTCAGTACCACATGTGACCAGAGCCACTCGTAGTATAGATAAAAAGACATTTCTGTCATCACAGAAGCATGTGACTCTGTGAGAGTTGACACAGACAAGGGCCGGGCACACCACAAGCACTTAATAAGGGTTACCTACACACCCCCCGGGGTCAGGGATCCCACAACCGCATTCCCAAATCTGACCCTGGCCAAACCCTGACTTGCTGCTCCTGCGTCCCCAGCCTCTGGCGGTGCTGTGCCCATCAGGATTGAGCCGTCATCATCACACGTGGCCGAGGGGCAGACCCTGGATCTGAATTGTGTGGTCCCTGGGCAAGCCCACGCCCAGGTCACGTGGCACAAGCGTGGGGGCAGCCTGCCCACACACCATCAGGTATGGGTCAGGCTGGACTCCGGGCTGGGGGTCCCCTGTCCAACTGTGCCCAAGAGGGGAGGCCTGGGAGCCCCAGGGGGCTGCCACGTCCACCTGGGTTAGAGTTAGACCCTGGCCCCGAGCCTTCAAGGATTCCAGGGTGGCCCCTTACCCCGTGGTCCTTCTCCCTGTCCCGCCCCTGCTCAGGCCCACGGCTCCAGGCTGCGGCTGCACCAGATGTCCCCAGCTGACTCGGGCGAGTATGTGTGCCGTGTGCTGGGCAGCTCCGGCACCCAAGAGGCCTCCGTCCTGGTCACCATCGAGGCCTCTGGATCTAGTGCTGGCCGTGGCCCTGGTGAGGGTGCCTGAAGGGGTCGGGGAGGTCGGAAGACGGAGGGAAGGGGGGAGGGGACAACAGGCAGAGTTGAGCAAAAGGGTGTCATCTGAAGACCAGCGGCCCTCCAGCCCCAGACTTCTGCCTCCTGCCCGCGGTGCCAGGACAAGAGACCAGGCTGAGCCTGGGGGAGGTCCCGTCCCCGTCAAGGACCTGAGAGCACAGGCTTTGGAGCCTGGCATCCGTAGGCCTGAGTCCCGGCTCCTCTGTCCCCACTTGGAGATGTCACACAAGGGACTTTACTTTTTCACATGTCACTGTTCCCAATTGTAAAGGGTGGTAGAGCTCTTGCCCTCTGCTCTCTAACTATAAATGATCCAGGTGGGTCCCCTAAAGCCTGGGCCTGCACCTTTGGGGTAACCCTGGGTGACTTTAGCTGATGATCCAGTAGACATCTTTAGGGGGAGTGGTATGTTAGGAAAAAACGTAACACATCAAACCTGTCGTGACTCCATGGAAATCAGTGCCTATAATGGGGCTAAGTCATTAAGGCTTTTTAAAGTCAATCAACTGAAAGGAAAATGTACAGTAATTAATAGCACAGGGGCCCACGCAGTAGCAGAAATCGTGGCAGGACACGCATTGCTAAGTAGAAAGCTTGCTGTCTGCTGGGCCCTGGGGTATTTACACATGGTAACCTATTGCATCCTCCCAGTAGCCCTCTGGGGTGGGTACGAGTGTTTTCTCCATTTGTAGGTGAGCAGCTGAGACGGAGGGGAAGCAGCTTTCTAAAGATTGCGCAACTGCCTGAATAGGGGCTTGACCCAGGCAGGCCAGGCCCAGGGTCTGCGTTCTTAGCTGCACACTGCTGAGTTTGGGAACCATTAGTGACCTATGTGGAGGCTCCTGGCTTTAGCCCCAGCCCCAGTGGTCCTGGGAGCTGGGAGTAGGGCCAGAAAGTGGTAACTTTATCCCCAGGCTAGCCCATCCCCAGGCTAGCCCACCTACTCCAGGCCTGAGTGTAGTGGGAAGGTAGAAAAGCCACTCTGCAGGTGGCCTCTGGCCCGCACATCAGGATACCCAGGGGAGGGTTAAGGACACAGGGGTGGGAGCCCCTGCTCACTGACCCCTTGCTGTACCCCACTCCCAGGAGGCACCCCGCCCATTCGCATCGAGACCTCTTCCTCTCAAGTGGCTGAGGGGCAGACCCTGGATCTGAACTGCGTCGTGCCCGGGCAGGCCCATGCCCAGGTCACATGGCACAGGCGTGGGGGCAGCCTGCCCGCCCGGCACCAGGTATGAAATCTGGGAAAATCAGGATGCGCTGTCCCCACCGAAGAGTCCTTCCCAAACCCGGCCCTGAAGGAAAGGTGGCCCCAGCCATGGGGTTTCAGGGCTAGGGTAGCAGACGGCTGGAGTCTGGGTTGGAGAAGAGGCTGGGAGTGACCCAGCCACCCCTGCCTCCCTGCACCTCGGTGCAGATTAGAAAAGGACACTACCTCCCAGAATGTCCTCAGAAACCTAAATGCCACCCTAAAGTCGAAGGGAGTCACCTTCAGTAGGAAGCAGCCTGCACAGCTGCATGGCAGTCTGGGGACACGGGGACCAGAGGGTGTGGCATCGGGAGGCCTGGGCCGCTGCCCATAGCTCCCCCATGCACTTTGACCCCACCTTGGCCAGGTCCATGGCCACCTGCTGAGGCTGAACCACGTGACCCCTGCCGACTCTGGAGAGTACTCATGTCAAGTGACCGGCAGCTCTGGTACCCTGGAGGCTTCTGTCCTGGTCACGATTGAGGCTTCCAGCCCAGGCCCGATTCCTGGTGAGTGCCGGGGAGCAGTGGCGACGGCCGGGCACGGCTCGGGCCCTCCTGCTTCAGCCCCCCCCCCCCCCCACCACGGGACTCTTTTTCGGTCGTTGCTGCTGGGGACCAAGCGCAGGGCTTCACGCATGCGGCGAAGGCTCTACCACTGAGCTACACCCCCGGGTCCCCACAGGGCTCTTACTGTCACCTGGATCATGGGGTTTTCTATGGCTGCAGATCAAGCCAGCCAGGTGTCCCCAGATGTGACTGTGGCGAAGTCCCGACAGCTGCTTCTGTGTCGCTGGGCCCTGGCCGTCCTCCAGCCCCTCCCCTAAACCAGCGGGAGCTGGCCCTGGCTCTGCTCACTTGTCCCCAGGGAAGGGAGACCTTCTTAGGTCCACCTAGCTCAGCTCCGTCACTCACTCACAAGCCTCAGCATACCAGGAGGACCAGCTAGCCTGTGCCACCACCACAGGTCCCAGCCTTCAGCCCAGGGGCTGCGTCTCACCCACCCTGTGCCCACAGCCCCAGGACTGGCCCAGCCCGTGCACATCGAGGCCTCCTCCTCACATGTGGCCGAGGGGCAGACGCTGGATCTGAACTGCGTGGTGCCCGGACAGGCCCACGCCCAGGTCACGTGGCACAAGCGAGGGGGCAGCCTGCCCGCCCGGCACCAGGTATGGGGCCCCGCTGGGGATAGTCCCAGCACAGGAGGACCCACCCGCATTTCCCTCTGCACGTAGACCTCAGGCAAATGCCCTCCTTGGGGATCAGGGGTCAAAATACCTGTCAGGGAAGAATTCCTGAGGGACCTGGACTTTTCTCCCAGCCCCTGCTGCTCGTCCCTCGAGCCTCAGTTTCCCCCTCTGCAACATGAGCCCCTGGGCCCCTGGGGTTCTGGGGGTGAAGCTTCCTCCAGCCCAGAGCTCCGCTGGAGCCCGAGGCCCTCGGGGAGACCCGTGCCCGCAGCGTCCCCATCCCGAGCCGCCTGGCCTCGCGGCCCTCCTCCCGCCCACAGACCCACGGCTCCCAGCTGCGGATCCACCACGTGTCCCCCGCCGACTCCGGCGAGTACGTGTGCCGCGTGGCCGGCAGCGCAGGCCCTGAGCAGGAAGCGTCCTTCACGGTCACCGTCCTCCCCAGCGCGGGGTCTTCCTACCGTGAGTGTGGGGGATGCTGCAGGCAAGGGAGGGGGAGACCCCGGGGCCGGGGCAGGGCGTCCCTGTCACCAGCCCACCCTGCTGAGCCGGCCATCGCCCCTCAGGCCTCCGGAGCCCCGTCATCTCCATCGACCCCCCCAGCAGCACCGTGCAGCAGGGCCAGGACGCCAGCTTTAAGTGCCTCATCCACGAGGGGGCGGCCCCCATCAGCCTCGAGTGGAGGACCCGGAACCAGCAGCTGGAGGGTGAGCGCTGGGCAGCGGGCAGCGGGGCAGCAGGGCAGCAGGCCAGCAGGCGGGCTTGAGGGCCCCGGGGTGAGGGCTGGGGCAGAAGACCATGCCCACGCCACGTCCACGTGTGGCCTCTCTCTCCGGTGAGTCTCCTAGGACTTTTATCTTGCCATCTGTGACTCTGTGTCACATGCCCAGGCCTGAGAGGTTAGGGACATGGGGCACAGGGACAGCAGCTGGCAGTGCCAAGGCAGGAGGAGGACTGTGTCGAGCCTCACTGATCTCCGTCAACACAACCCACAGACAATGTCCACGTCAGCCCCGACGGCTCTGCCATCACCATCGTGGGCAGCAGGCCCAGCAACCACGGCGCCTACCGCTGCGTGGCCTCCAACGCCTACGGCGTGGCCCAGAGCGTGGTGAACCTCAGCGTGCAAGGTGAGGGCACGGCCCCGGGCCCTGTCTCCCCGTTGCCCCCGCTCTCTGAGCCCCAGTTTCCACACCAGAGGGGAGGGAGACCGGCGGTCACCCCGCTGTCACCCAGCGGGGCTGTGAGGTGCGCACCACCAGCCCAGTCCCGCTGTGGGTCAGCGACTGTCCTTCCTCCGGCAGGGCCGCCCACCGTGTCCGTGCTCCCCGAGGGGCCCGTGCGGGCGAAGGTGGGGAAGGACGTCATCCTGGAGTGCGTCAGCACCGGGGAGCCCCGCTCCTCTGCCCGCTGGACCAGGGTGGGCCTCCCTGCCAAGGTGGAGCCGCGGGCGTACGGGCTGATGGAAAGCCACGCGGTGCTGAAGGTGAGGCCAGGCCGGTCCGTCTTGGTCTGAGGCCCGTCCAGGAGGGGCTGGTGGGTGTGAGCAGGTGGAGAGGGAAGCAGGGAGGCGGTAGGTGGGTGGTGGGTAGCAGGTGGTGGGAGGGAGGGGAGAGGGCAGTGAAAGAGGAAAAAGGAGGATGGAGGTGGGTGGGCAGACGAGTGGGTGATGGCCGCGTGGGTGGACGGATGGGCTCACGGACGTGGGGGGTGTCCTCAGCAGCCAGGCAGAGGGGCTGAAAGCAGGGCAAGGAGCCAGCTCAGGACCCCCACGTGGCCCGCCTCCTCGCTTTCCTCTAGATCGCATCCGTCAAACCATCAGACGCGGGCACCTACGTGTGCCTCGCCCAGAACGCCCTGGGCACGGCTCAGAAGCGTGTGGAGGTGATCGTGGACACAGGCGCCACAGCCCCGGGGGCCCCCCAGGTCCAAGTCGAAGCGGCTGAGCTGACCTTGGAAGCTGGGCACACGGCCACCCTGCGTTGCTCAGCCACAGGTGCGGCCAGGGGTGGCCACAGGGCTGGCACAGCAGAGGTGCCTGGGGCCGGAGGTGTAGATGTGCGGGATCTAAAGATGGCAGGAAGCGCCCACTCAGTGGTCCCGAGGAGGGCAGGTCACTCCACCAGCCCTGGGGCAGCCCAGAGCCAATGCCATCTTCTACTGGCCCCACAGGCAGCCCCACGCCCACCATCCGCTGGTCCAAGCTGCGCTCCCCACTGCCCTGGCAGCACCGGCTGGAAGGCGACACGCTGGTCATCCCCCGGGTGGCCCAGCAGGACTCGGGCCAGTACATCTGCAATGCCACCAGCCCTGTGGGGCATGCCGAGGCCACCATCATGCTGCACGTGGAGAGTGAGGCCCTCATCCCTCCCCTTGGGCTCCCCGTGGGACCTGTCCCATCCAGGGACCCCAGAGACTGCCCTTGCGCCATCCACATCCCTCCAGGCTCCTGGTGCTCTCCATCCCCGTCCTCTGGGCTCCCCTGGTCTTTTGTCACCCAGATGCGATTCCCTGCTGCCCTCCTGACCTGTCCTCCCCCACCTCTGGGTCCCCCCACCGCAGGCCCACCGTACGCCACCGTTGTCCCGGAGCACGCTTCCGTGCGGGCCGGGGAGCCGGTGCGGCTGCAGTGCCTGGCCCACGGCACGCCCCCGCTGAGCTTCCAGTGGAGCCGCGCCGACGGCACCCTCCCCAGGAGCGCAGCCGCCAGGAACGAGCTGCTGCACCTAGAGCCCGCAGGCCCTGAGGACTCTGGCCGCTACCGCTGCCAGGTGGCCAACAGGGTGGGCTCAGCAGAGGCCTTTGCCCAGGTGCTTGTCCAAGGTAGGCAGCGGGGCTCAGGGTGGGCAGGAAGGGCCAGCTTGCCTCCGGGCACTTGGGGTACAAAGGCCTCCCTCCATTCCCCCAGCGCCATGCCCTGCTCTCCCCGGGTCTCCAGGGCCCAGGCGGGCTCCCTGCTCCAGAGCGTCCTGGTCACTGTGCTCTCAGCCCCGCCCGGCCTCGGCACCACCTCCCCCCGCACTGACAGCCTGGCCGGGGAAGCTCCAGGTCCCATAGATGCCCGGCCGCCCCCGCCAGGCGCCAGGCACTCAGGGCAGGACCTGCACCCGCTCCTCCCAGCTGCCCTGGGCTTGCCCACCGTGGGGCCGGGACGGACTGGGAACACGCTTGACAGGGACAGCAGTGATGAGTGGCCGCCCAGTCCTGCCCATGGACCAGCAGCACTCCATGGCCTCCTCAAAGCCAGGCAAGGGCTTCTGGGCCTAAACTTCTAGAAGCAGCAGAGCACGTAGCCCACTAGTCAAGGGCCCGGACCGTGGTCTCTAAGCAACTCAGTGAGACCCTGTATCAAAATAAAAAATAAGGGAAGCCGGGCACGGTGGTGCGCGCCTGTAATCCCAGCACTTGGGAGGCTGAGGCAGGAGGATCACGAGTTCAAAGCCAGCCTCAGCAATGGTGAGGCACTTAGCAACTCAGTGAGACCCTGCCTCTAATAAAATACAAAAAAGGGCTGGGGATGTGGCCCATTGGTTGAGTGCCCCTGAGTTCAATCCCCAGTACCAAAAGTAAATAAATAGAAATAAAAAATAAGGGCTGGGGATGTAGCTCAGTTGGTAGAGTGCTTGCCTCACATGCGCAAGGTCCTGGGTTCAATCCCCAGCACCACAAAAAAAGTAAATAAATAAATAATAAAAATAAACGGGGGCTGGGGTTGTGGTTCAGTGGTTAAGTGCCTCTGGGCTCAATCCCTTCTACCAAAACAAAAAGAAGATATCTGACTCCTCGCTCTTGCCTGGGCTGCCCTCCCCACCCTAGGCCAGGCGCCCTGGAGCAGGGCCCAGCCCAGCATAGGCCCTGGCGCATGTTGATTGAATCACCGCACGAGTGAGCAAAGGAATGAATTTGCCAATGAAAAGCTCTCTGCTCCCTGGTCAGAGAGCTACCAGGAGAACATTGAACGTTGGGCTGAAGGGTTTTTTTGTTTTGTTTTTTTTTTTTGTACCAGGGATTGAACTCAGGGGCACTTGACCACTGGGCCACATCCCCAACCCTTTTTTGTATTTTATTTAGAGACAGGGTCTCACTCAGTTGCTAAGAGCCTCGCCATTGCTGAGGCTGGCTTTGAACTCGCGATCCTCCTGCCTCAGCCTCCCAAGTGCTGGGATTATAGGCGCGCACTACCGCGCCCAGCTAGGGCTGAAGGTTTTCTGGGTCACTAAGGGGAGTCAGAGACAGGACACACATGTGCAAGAGAACCTTGGAAGCCAGGTGCGATGGCACACGCCTGTAGTCGCAGCTCCTGGGGGGGTTGAGGCAAGATCTCTGGAGTCCCCAGGGGTTTGAGACCAGCTGGGCCGCCCAGCAGGACCCTGCCTCACAAACAGAGCAAGACCCCAGCACCTGCACCTGTCCCTGCAGGCCCCTCAGGCTCTCAGCCTGACACCTCCGTCCCGGTGGGATCTACGCACGCCGTGCAGGTCACCCCTCAGCTGGAGACCAAGAGCTTCGGGGCCAGCGTTGAGTTCCACTGTGCCGTGCCCAGCGACGCGGGCACCCAGCTTCGTTGGTTCAAGGAAGGGGGCCAGCTGCCTCCTGGCCACAGTGTGCAGGATGGGGTGCTCCGGTGAGTGCTGGTGGCAGGGTGGGGCTCGGACACCCCGTCCAGGACTCAGCTGGGGCCTCAACCCAAAGCAATGTCCTCGTGCAAGTCAGTTTGCCTTCTGAGCCTCTGTTCTCAGCCCGAGAGTGAGTTGTAGAAGACGGAAACGCGTCCTCCGCAGCACCTAGCCCTCACTTGGCGCTTGGGGAACCTTCAGTAAGCAGTGGCCCATGTCTGCGCTGGTGTTTTTTTTTTTTTTTTTTTTTTTTTTTTTTATTGTTTTTTGGCGGGGGCTGGTACCGGGGATTGAGCTCAGGGGCACTCAAACACTGAGCCACACCCCCAGCCCTCTCTCGTATTTTATTTAGAGACAAGGTCTCACTGAGTTGCTAAGTGCCTCGTCATTGCCGAGGCTGGCTTTGAACTCGCGAACCTCCTGCCGCAGCCTCCCAAGTGCTGGGATTACAGGCGTGCGCCACCATGCCCGGCTGCACTGGTGTTAGTGGAGGAAAGAGAACAGCTCTGGGGGCAGACATGGAGAGCAGAAGGCCTTTGTCTACAGTGGGGTGGGCGCCCCACCTGCCCACCTCCAGGGCTCACAGGGAGGCTGGCAGCCAGGCCTGGCTGCTGCTGAGGTGCGGCCCTGAACTCTCCGTGACCACAGAGCGTCCTCCATGGGTCTGACTCCCTCGCGCCTTTTTCTGTACAGAATCCACAACCTAGACCAGAGCTGCCAAGGGACATACGTTTGCCAGGCCCATGGGCCTTGGGGACAGGCCCAGGCCAGTGCCCAGCTGGTTGTCCAAGGTAGGGAAGTCCTCTCCATGTGAAAGGAGGAAGTGCATCCTGGGATTTGCTTGCTCAGGGTAGCCTAGGGTAGGGGGACTTCAGATTGCTGTGGAGGAAGGGGGGCGGGGGGTGGGCATAGTGGTTGGTACTCAGGCCAGCAGAGAGTGGATCATCAGACAGTAATAATATGTACACTCTCCCAAGGCCACCAGGTGCAGAGGTCCGTGATGGTCTCCACTGAAAGTGCAGAGTAGCATGATCTATGGGGGGGGGCTGCCAAAGTGGGTTGTCAGCCGGGGGGGGGGGGGGGGGGTACTACGCCAGCGCTCAACGCAGCACGAAGTAAAGGAGTCAGCCCGAAGCAGAAGAAGCAGAAGCAGAAGCAGAAGATTCCACAGCCTAACTCATGTCTGAGAGCTGATTTCTTCTGCCCCTGGCTGACTCCTTTACTTCGTGCTGCGTTGAGCGCTGGCGTAGTACCCCCCGGCTGCCAACCCACCTTGGCAGCCCCCCGATAGATCGTGCTACACTGCACTTCTTGTGGAGTCCATCACGGACCTCCGCAACCAGGAGTGTCACGGAATGCGTGAAAACACACGCTGAGAAGGAGGAATGGCCAGAGCCAGGCTCGCCCATTCCGGGGCGGTCTGTGGCCTCCTGGGCCAGCTGACCTCTGCCTCCCGCCCCCAGCCCTGCCCTCGGTGCTCATCAACATCCGCACCACTGTGCAGACCGTGGTGGTCGGCCATGCTGTTGAGTTTGAGTGCCTGGCACTGGGTGACCCCAAGCCCCAAGTGACATGGAGCAAAGTTGGAGGACACCTGCGGCCTGGCATCGTGCAGAGCGGAAATGTCATCAGGATCGCCCACGTGGAGCTGTCCGACGCAGGACAGTACCGCTGCACTGCCACCAACGCTGCTGGCACCACCCAGTCCCACGTGCTGCTGCTCGTGCAAGGTGGGGTCCCGCAGGGTCCTCGGTGGAGCACAAGCGGGTGGGGGCTTCGGGGCTGCTCTCTTCGCCTGGCCTACTTTGCTCCTCCTTCCCGCTGTGCCAGGGATTTTCCAGTGGGCATATTTAAGGGGCAGGTTTCATTGCAAATGGTGGCACAAGGGGGTGCCCCCTGGAAAGAGCTATGCCATGGGCATCGATAGGAAAAAGGAGGAGCTGGGAGTGGTGGTGCACGTCTACAATCCCAGCAGCTAGGGAGGCTAAGAAGGGAGGATCACAAGTTCAAAGCCAGCCTCAGCAATGGCGAGGCACTTAGCAACTCAGTGAGACCCTGTCTCTAATAAAAACACAAAAAAGGGCTGGGGATGTGGCCCAGGGGTCGAGTGTCCCTGAGTTCAATCCCCGGTACCACAAAAAAAACAAAAAAAAGAGGAAAAAGCGTCTGCAGCCCTCACTGACTCACAGGGAGTGCCGGCCCTGCGGTGGGAGGGCTGCAGCGCACTCCGATGGCGGAGACATAACATGAATCCAAATATTGTGGAAGGGGAAGGAAGGACGGCAGGTGCAGGCACGGAGCTGTATTTTCCTGAAAGCTGATTCTATTTCACCTATGACCCTATGACCTGCCCCCAAACCTCCTCACCTACATACTACCTTAGGACCCTCTGGAGTCCCTACAGGACTGTACGGTTCTGTGCCAGGGCCTGTTGGGAAGGTCCTGGCTGTGGGGCACGGGGCTCCGTCTCTGAGCAGCCACAGTCCCCTGTCTTACAGACAGGCATGGCGCCTCCCTCAAGGGAGGGCGTGAGGATTAGACGGGGCCGGGCCCAGGCTGGGCACACACATGGTGGCTGTTGTGCTGATGGCCGTGTCTGGTCCCTCCAGCCTTGCCCCTGATCTCCACGCCGCCAGAGGTGCGTGTGCCCGCTGGCTCCGCAGCTGTCTTCCCCTGCATGGTCTCGGGCTACCCGGCTCCTGACGTCGCCTGGAGCAAGGTAAATGCTGGGCAGGGACCCAGGGCCTGCCTCACTGGCCGGCACCAGGTCTGAGCCATCTCAGCACCCTGGGGCCCGGCACACACCTGGCAAGTGACAGTGGACCTGGGGCAGGACGGGAGCCAGACCCCACGACAGACGTGGCCCAGGCCAGGGTCCTCAGTGCTCCTGTCTGCAGGTGGACGGCGACCTGCCCCCGGACAGCCGCCTGGACAACAACATGCTCGTGCTGCCCTCCGTGCGGCCCCAGGACGCTGGCACCTACGTCTGCACCGCCACCAACCGGCAGGGCAAGGTCAAAGCCTTTGCCCATCTGCAGGTCCCAGGTAAGACAAAGCCCCCAGGGTTGGCAGGGCCCCACCCACTCCCAGGGGGGGCCTCCTAACGTCCTCTCTGCCGACAGAGCGGGTGGTGCCCTACTTCACCCAGACCCCCCACTCCTTCCTGCCGCTGCCCACCATCAAGGATGCCTACAGGAAGTTTGAGATCAAGATCACCTTCCGGCCAGACTCAGCTGATGGTGAGCAGCAGAGCGGTGGGCCTGGGGGCTTGGGGAGACCCTCTGGCAGCCCCCAGTCCCGCCCTCTGGGAGGGGACCTCTGCAGCAGCCCCAGGCCACAGGCCCCCTCGCGGGGCTCTCTCCTGCCTCTGCTCCTCCGCACTCCTCCTCTGTGGTGTCCCGGCCTCCCAGAGGCCTCTGCCATTGGCACCCCAGTGTCCAGCCCTCCGCTCCCACCTCCCGTCCCGTCTGCTCCTTGCTCCCTCCGCCGCCTCTCACCCATTCCTCCTCTCTCTCTCGTCCCTCGCGGGTCTCTGATCCCTGGCCAGGCCTCCTTCTCTACTCGGGTGAGTGTGCCTCCCTCGCCTCTGCAGGCGCAGGCTCTCGGGTGCATGGAGCGAGTTTCTGTCTGTCTGTCAGCGGCTCTCAGCAGGGCCTTTGATTAGGGCCCCATCCTGTGAGAGGTCCCTGGCCACATGAGGTGTGCCAAGAGGAGGGGCCCGAGTCCCTTAGGAAGGCTCCGGAGCTTGGGTCATTGAAGGGAAGGCGGGTGTGACGGGAGCCGCGGCTGACGCCCTGTGCCCACCAGGCATGCTGCTGTACAACGGGCAGAAGCGGACCCCGGGGAGCCCCACCAGCCTGGCCCACAGGCAGCCCGACTTCATCTCCTTCGGCCTCGTGGGTGGGAGGCCCGAGTTCCGGTGAGACCTCCCCTTCCCCTCTGCCGGGGGCCTGAACACAGGGCCTGGGTCCTGCAGACACACGTTCCCCTAGCCATGAGCAGGAAGGCAAGGTCGCCTCAGAAAGGCCCAGAGCCGTGGAGCCAGGGCTGGCTGCGGCCCGAGCCAGGAAACCACCTGAGCTCCTGGGGAACAGCTCCAGGGAAGGGTGGAGGGGAGAGGAGCTGGGAAGGCCAGGGACTGGTGGCCTGGGCAGGTGCCGGGAGGACAGGGCAGGAACCGGAGCAGCCCTCCTTACAACCCCGTGCCTCCCCCGCCCCTCGGAGCAGGTTTGACGCAGGCTCTGGCATGGCCACCATCCGCCACCCCACCCCGCTGGCCCTGGGCCAGTTCCACACGGTGACCCTGCTGCGCAGCCTCACCCAAGGCTCCCTGATTGTGGGCAACCTGGCCCCAGTCAACGGGACCTCCCAGGTGAGACCCGACCGGCCGCCCCATTCCCGCCCCCCGCCCCGTTCCCAGCCCCCTGCCCACCCCTGACTGCCCCACATTCCCAGGGCAAGTTCCAGGGTCTGGACCTGAACGAGGAGCTGTACCTGGGCGGGTACCCCGACTACGGGGCCATCCCCAAGGCAGGGCTGAGCAGCGGCTTCGTAGGTAAGGCAGAGCTCGGGAGCCTGGGGGGCACGGTGGGCTGTGGCCCCGCCTCGGCTCATTCGGTCCTCTGTGCCCAGGCTGTGTGCGGGAGCTGCGCATCCAGGGCGAGGAGACCATCTTCCAGGACCTCAACCTCACCGCGCACGGCATCTCCCACTGCCCCACGTGCCGGGACCGGCCCTGCCAGGTGGCCCACGCCCACACCCCTCTGGCTGCCCTGAGTCCCGTGGGCTGGGGTGTCCAGGGACGAGGTGTCATTGGCCTGACCTCTGGGGGCTGATTTCAGAATGGGGGCCAGTGCCACGACTCGGAGAGCAGCAGCTACGTGTGTGTCTGCCCGGCCGGCTTCACGGGGAGCCGCTGTGAGCACTCGCAGGCCCTGCACTGCCACCCGGGTGCGTGCCCCGCCCCTGCCATCACCGTCACCCTGGGTGCTTGCCCCCGCCACTGCTGCCCTTTGCACCCACCCCCTCCCTATTTCCAGGGAGCCTCTACCTCCCATCATTCTTACTAGGTACTGAACCCCTCCCTTCGCAGCCACCCAGGTTCTCTCCCCACTGTCACTGCTCCTGAGCCCCTGCCACCTCCCCATCTTAGTTCCCAGGAGCCCATCACCCTACACTGTTACCCAAGCATGGTTTTTTGTTTGTTTGTTTGTTTTTTGGTGGTGGGGGGGATCAAGTCCAGTTTCAAAAAGCACCAGAGACAACAGTCACTGCTTCATGCCCGGCTGTCCCCCGCTGCGCAGTCTCTTCTGGCCCCATCCCTCCTCCCTCACTCCCTGGGTGGCCCTCTCAGCTGGCCTGGCCCTAGGAAGCCGAGCGCCCCAGGGTGCAAAGGACAGAGCTCAGACCTCAGTGTCCTCACTGGCCCCTGTGCTCCCCAGAGGCCTGTGGGCCCGACGCCACCTGTGTGAACCGGCCCGATGGTCGAGGCTACACCTGCCGCTGCCACCTGGGTCGCTCAGGGATGAGGTGTGAGGAAGGTGAGCGGAATCAGGTGACACCCATAGGGTCTCAGTGGTGGCTGTGGAAGCTGGGCAGGGTACTCAGAGGCCAGGATGAGCCCTGCAGGTGATAGCTATTCCCCAGAAGACCTCAGATCAGCTGGGGGTGGTGATGCACACCTGTAATCCCAGCACCTCCGGAGGCTCAGCAATTTAGTGAGGCCTCAGCAATTTAGTGAGGCCTCAGCAATTTAGTGAGGCCTCAGCAACTCAGTGAGACCATCTCTAAAAAACATATAAAATGGGCTGGGGAAGCCAGGCGCAGTGTGCACACCTGTCATCCCAGCACTTGGGAGGCTGAGGCAGGAGGATCGTGAGTTCAAAGCCAGCCTCAGCAATGGCGAGGCACTTAGCAACTCAGTGAGACCCTGTCTCTAATAAAATACAGAAAAGGGCTGGGGATGTGGCCCAGTGGTGGAGTGCCCCTGAGTTCAATCCCTGGTACCAAAAAAAAAAAAAAAAAGGGCCGGGGATGTGGCTCAGTGGTTAAACACCCCTGGGTTCAATCCCCGGTACAAAAATATATATATATATATCCGATCACTTGGCCATGCTCTCTCATGCTCATAGCCTGAACCCCTTACCTGAGCCCCACACCCAGGATGGCTATCTTATTAGAGGTCCCTAGAGTCTGATCTGCTGCACCAGGCCCGGCTGCTGGGCACCGACGGCCAGTGTCCACATGTTCCTGAGCCTCAGGGTTGGGACCTGAGGAGCACAGGAGTCCCAGGGGAAGACTGAGTAGCTGAGTCTCACCTGGGACTCCTCTGTCCCCACTGCCCCTGGCTGACCTGTGACCGCTGCAGGTGTGACGGTGACCACGCCGTCCATGTCGGGCGCTGGCTCCTACCTGGCGCTGCCCGCCCTCACCAACACACACACCCACGAGCTGCGCCTGGACGTGGAGTTCAAGCCGCTGGCGCCCGAGGGCCTCCTGCTGTTCAGCGGGGGCAGGAGCGGGCCTGTGGAGGACTTCGTGTCCCTGGCAATGGTCGGCGGCCACCTGGAGTTCCGCTATGAGCTGGGCTCAGGTAAGTACCTGGCACCGAATGCAGTGAGCCTCGGGGCCAAGTCCTGCGCCCTCTGTGGCTCTCAGACCCCAAGGGGGCGCTAGGGAGCAAATTCAGGAGCCAAAGCTCTGTGCCCCCTTCCTGCGTGGTTCGGGGTGCGCCGTCAGCGGCCCCTGGCTCCTCCGTGGGAAGCCCTGGGGGTCAGCAGTTCCCCTGTAGGTGGGGGACCAGGCCCCTGGCGTCCAACTCCGCCTGGCGCTCTCCCCAGGGCTGGCTGTCCTGCGGAGCGCCGAGCCGCTGGCGCTGGGCCGCTGGCACCGTGTGTCCGCGGAGCGCCTCAACAAGGACGGCAGCCTGCGGGTGAACGGCGGGCGCCCCGTGCTGCGCTCCTCGCCCGGCAAGAGCCAGGGCCTCAACCTGCACACCCTCCTCTACCTGGGCGGCGTGGAGCCCTCCGTGCCGCTCTCCCCCGCTGCCAACGTGAGCGCGCACTTCCGCGGCTGCGTGGGCGAGGTGAGGAGCAGCCTGGGGGACCAGGGAGGGGAGGGGCAGCCTGGGCCAGCCTGCAGCTAGCCCCGGTCCTGGGGCCACACTCCCCCCACCCCTGCCTTGGTTTCCCCTCCATGAAATGGGAATGATAGCCGGGCGCCCTGGCACAGGCCTATAATCCCAGCAGCTCAGGAGGCTGAGGCAGGAGGATCCGAGTTCCAAGCCAACCTCAGCAAAATTGAGGTGCTAAGCAATTCAGTGAGACCCTGTCTCTAAATAAAACACAAAATAAGGCTGGGGATGGGGCTCAGTGGTCAAGTGCCCCAGAGTTCAATCCCTAGTACAAAAAACAAACAAACAAAAAATGGGAACGATAACACCTACTTGGAAGGACCGTGCTGGGGATCTGCAGGGTGGACACCTGTTCCTGGCATCTGGGTCCCAGCTGCCCTCAGCTGCACCCCCTCTTGGCCGCCGGGTACATCTGCCTCCTGCATCCCTTTAGTCCCTCTGTGTCCCTCTGCCTGCAGGTGTCTGTGAATGGCAAGCGGCTAGACCTCACCTACAGCTTCCTGGGCAGCCAGGGCATCGGGCAATGCTACGACAGCTCCCCCTGTGAGCGCCAGCCCTGCCAGCACGGTGCCACGTGCATGCCTGCCGGCGAGTACGAGTTCCAGTGCCTGTGTCAGGACGGCTTCAAAGGTACAAGAGCTGGCGGGGCACTGGGGGGCACAGGTGGTCAGCGGCACCTCTAGCTCCTGCCCACCTACCCACCCCTGCCCCGACCTGCAGGAGATCTCTGTGAGCATGAGGAGAACCCCTGCCAGCTCCGGGAGCCCTGTCTGCATGGAGGCACCTGCCAGGGCACCCGCTGCCTCTGTCTCCCTGGCTTCTCTGGGCCACGCTGCCAACAAGGTACCAGGCCTGGCTCCTGTCCACCTCCCTCTGGGGCCCTGGGGCTGGACACAACACCCCAGGTGTCTGTGCCCACCAGTTGGACCCCACCCTTCCCACAGGCTCTGGACATGATACGGCAGAGTCCGAGTGGCATCTTGAAGGCAGCGGGGGTAACGGTATGTACTGCTGGCCAGCCAGGGAAGCCACTGTCCCTTCAGCCCCAGCCTTCCAGTTACCCACACCCTCAGTTCCACCCTGAGCAAAACAGGCCTTGGAGGACTAGTGGGGCACAGAATGGTGGGACAAAGTAGAGTAGCCACACAGACCAGGATCCTGCCCATTCATTTTGGGCAAGATGGCCTTATGCAGGCCTGTGAACCACTCTGACCTCAGGTTTTCTTTTCTGTATTCATACAATCAACAATCGTCAATTGTGTGCCCCCATGCCCTGTCAGCAGTAAATATAAGATGAAGAAGGCAGAAGGCAGAACCCAGCCGGGCACAGTGGCACATACCTGTAATCCCAGCACTTGGGAGGCTGAGGCAGGAGGATCTCGAGTTCAAAGCCAGCCTCAGCAATGGCAAGGCACTGAGCAACTCAGTGAGACCCTGTCTCTAATAAAATACAAAAAAGGGCTGGGGGGACTGGGGTTGTGGCTCAGCGGTAGAGTGCTCGCTTGGCACTTGCGCGGCCCGGGTTCGATCCTCAGCACCACATACAAATAAATTCATTGTGTACAACTAAAACAAATAAATAAATATTAAAAAAAATAAATAAAAGGGGCTGGGGCTGTGGCCCAGTGGTCGAGTGCCCCTGAGTTCAATCCCTGGTACAAAAAAAAAAAAAAAAAAAAAGAAGGCAGAACCCACATGCTCAAGGCCCATCTAATCAAAAGCAGAAATAGAGCCGGGCACAGTGGCACGTGCCTGCAATCCAGTGGCTCTGGAGGCTGAGGCAGGAAGATCACAAGTTCAGCAGTTATCCTGATTGCTTGGTGGGAAGTGGCAAGTGTCCCACCCTTGCAGTTGCCAGGCCTATGCTGGCCTGCTGACCTGCAGGGTGAGTCTGAGCTGGTAGTGTTGGGGTGCTGTGGCCCCGGAGCTGGAGGGCCCAGGTTGCAAGCTTCCCACCTGTAACACAAGGATCACATGGGCTCAGAACAGCCAGTGGCCAGGGACTGAGGCAATCAGCTGTCCCAGTTTGCTGAGGACCTGTAGGGTTTTGAGGGCTGAAGTACAACAGACCCTGGTCAACAGGGATGGGGCCCACCCGCCATGGATCCTGTCAACTGCATGAAATAAGATCTACAGGATTTCAAAAGAAACTGGCTAGACTGAAATAAAGTCATCAAACTATTTTTTAGCTTTGCAATACACGTGCTTCCTCATTAGCACATTCAAAAACAAGATCTCGTGGTGGCCTGAAGAGCTATCGCCGTTTTCAAAACAGCCATAAACAGAAATAATATTTTAAGACATTTGCAGCTAAAAAACATGGCTACTGGGCTGGGGATGTAGCTCAGTTGGTAGAGTGCTTGCCTCCCATGCACAAGGCCCTGGGTTCAATCCCCAGCATCACAAAAAAGCAAACAAAAAAACATGGCTACTCTAAGGTGATAAGCAGTGCTAGTGACAGTCACAGGCCCCGCTACTGCTGCTCTCCTGGTCGCCTGCATCCCCGGTTGAGGAAGTGCTGGATGTCAGGGAGAAGCAGGTGTGAACAGAGAGGCAAAGCTTCCCCTCCACGTTCACACAGCCCCGAACGGTGTCGATGGCCTCTCGGCCTGCCCAGGTGTGTGGGTATCCAGGGACTGCAGGTTCTCAGCCCCCCGCAGTGGGGTGGGAGTTGGGGATCAGGACCCCCTGGGGACCTGATGGGCGCAGGTGTCTCACCACCCCCACCCTGACCCCGCAGATGCCCCCGGGCAGTACGGAGCCTACTTCCATGACAACGGCTTCCTCTCCCTGCCCAGCCGTGTCTTCTCCAGGAGGTAAGAAGGCGTTGGTTGGGAGAGCCTGTGGACCCAGGGAGGGGACAGGAATCTCAGGTCTCTGTCCCCTCACCCTCTCCTCCCCCCGCAGCCTGCCTGAAGCACCAGAGACGGTGGAGCTGGAGGTTCGGACCCGCGCGGCCAGCGGCCTCCTGCTCTGGCAGGGCGCGGTGAGTGCGCACTGGCCCTGGGCCTCGGGCTCCTGGGCAGAGGCTGGCCTCCTGCTGGCCGGGTCAGCGGGGAGAGAGGAAGCCATAGAGAACCTCGCCTTTCTAGGCTGGGGACCCCAGAGACCCTGTGCTTCCTTGGCAGGAGGTGGGCGAGGCCGGCCGGGGCAAGGACTTCATCAGCCTTGGGCTGCAGAATGGGCACCTTGTCTTCAGGTGAGTGCTGGCGCCTGCCTTCCTCTCCCTTTCTGGCACCTCCCACAGGCAGCTGCCACTCCCAGAGCCCCCATACACTGTGCCCACCCTCGCCAGCCACACCCCCAGTCCTGCCCCAGCTCACACCTTCCCGGCCTGTGTCACCACAGCTACCAGCTAGGCAGCGGGGAGGCCCGCCTGGTCTCTGAGGACCCCATCAATGATGGCGAGTGGCATCGTGTGACAGCACTGCGGTAAGGACGTGCCCAGCGGGCACTGGAGACAAGGGCCCACAGCTCTGCAAGGGGACAGGATGCCCATGATGCCCAGGGAGGTAGCACTGGCCTCGGGAGACAGTGTGTGGAGCCAGAGCGGGGAAGCTCTGGGCAGGGCCGGCCGAGGCCCTGAGAGGGACAAACCCAGGGCAGGGCTCAGCACGGGGCTCCCGGGCCTGATCTCCCAACCAGAGCAGGGAGCGGGCCTGTCTTCCCAGAGCCTGCAGAGGGTGGGCTCTGTGGTTGGGAATTTGGGGTGAGGGCCTGACCCAGTTCCACTGCAGAGAGGGCCGGCGAGGCTCCATCCAGGTCGACGGCGAGGAGCTGGTCAGCGGCCAGTCCCCAGGCCCTAACGTGGCCGTCAACACCAAGGGCAGCGTCTACGTGGGTGAGTCCCCCGTGGGCCTCCTGCAGGCCGGAGCCCCTCCTCGGCTGGGGAGGGAGCTGCCCCTGCGTCGCCGGAGTCCCCTGGCCTGCCGGGCTCCTGGGCTCCTGGAGCCGACAGGTCCTCCTACTCCGCTCCCCACAGGCGGCGCCCCGGACGTGGCCGCGCTGACCGGGGGCAGGTTCTCCTCGGGCATCACGGGCTGCGTCAAGAATCTGGTGCTGCACTCAGCCGGGCCTGGCGCGCCACCCCCGCAGCCCCTGGACCTGCAGCACCGCGCCCAGGCAGGGGCCAACACACGCCCGTGCCCCTCCTAGGCAGGCCCCTGCTGCCCCACACGGACTCCAGGGCAGCGCCCCAGCCCGACAACGTCGAGTATATTATTATTAATATTATTATGGTGAATTTTTTGTAAGAAACCGAGGCAACGCCACGCTTTGCTGCTACCGCCCTGGGCTGGACTGGAGGGTGGGCACGCCACCCCCCACACACGTGGACAGGGCCACAGGCGGGTGGGCAGGCGGGCAGGCGGGAGGGGGGAGTAGGTTGTGTCCGAAGGCCACCAGGACTCGGGGTCGGGCGCGGTGGCTGGGTGGCACTGCCTCGCTCTCCCTGCCCACAGGGGCTTCCCATCACAGAGCTGGTGCCATTCGGGACCACCCTTGGGCACCTCCTTCCACGGAGAGCAAACCTCAGCTACCACCCGGGGCCTGAGAGGGGACGTCGCAGTGGCTGTGCCCTCCTCTCTCTAGAGCTCGTCAGTGCCCGTGTGGGACAGAAGGCAGCTCGCCCGACCCCACCAGCCCCTCCGCCTCCTCCTAGCCAGCGGGGCCACCTGCCCCGGCAGCCTGTCCCCACCAAGCCCTCCCGCCTGCACCCACCCCAACACACAGCCCAGGCCCCTGCCCTCAGGGGCTGCAAGGGAAACCCCACCCAACTCTCACTGGCAGCTGCCACAGGCAGAGGCCACCTGAGAGGCCTCCTGCCACACCAGGCCACACCCCCCACTCATCTGGAGGTGAAGGCCCAGGGGACGGGGGAAGCCTTCGGTCAGGAAGAGCCAGTGCCTTGGGCGGGGAAGCGGGGCTCCTGACTGGAGGGAGAGGAGGGGAAGTGACCGCCCTGCCCGCCTGGACCTGAGGACCCAGCGGGGTCAGCGGGCCCTGGACTGTGGCATTGGACGCCTGGCCTCAGGGCCCTACAAGGGACCCGGCTGTGGTCTTTGTCTTGATCTTTCTTAATAAACGGTGCTATCCCCGCCAGGGCTCTCCTTTGTCTTTTCACTTATTAATTTATTTTTGGTACCGGGGATTGAACTCAGGGGCACTTGACCACTGGGCCACATCCCCAGCCCTTTTTTGTATTTTATTAGAGACAGGGTCTCACTGAGTTGCCAAGTGCCTCACCATTGCTGAGGCTGGCTTTGAACTCGCGATCCTCCTGCCTCAACCTCCCAAGTGCTGGGATTATAGGCACCACCTCGCCTGGCTTTCCTGTGTCTTTGACTAGGGCCTGACCTCAGGGTGGGGCAGAGCTGGGCCACTGGAGGCCCTGGAGTGAAGTAGGGGGCATTGGTGAGCTACCCCTCCCTGCCCTGCGCATGGGGGTCGCACCTTCCGTGATCCCACAGCTGGGAGCCACGACGCAGCCTGTCCCCTTCCCCACCAGCCACAGGACCGGCTACTGTGTGCGCCTTACGTGCTGTGGCCCCCACGACCGGGGGCAGCAGGACTCGTACACTTCTCCAGAGGGTACACAGGGTCCCCGAGGGACAAGTGCCTGCCCAAGGCCAGCCAGGACTTAGAGCTCAGGGCATGTCTGGCCTGAGCCCTCTCTCCTCCTGGGATCCCCACGGCCTCTCTAGGGACGGCCCCCAATCCTGGAAGGCCACCCTGTTCTGCTGCAGCCGATCAGGATACGTGTGGCAGATGTGGCAGGGTACACTGCGTCGGAGGCAGAGGCCGTGGGCACCGGGTTTCCAGGCCAGCCCATGGAGCACCAGCACCACAGGAGGCCCACGAGGAGGCCGGCGGAGGCCAGCAGCAATGAGGAGGCCAGCGCTCTCCCCAGTGACCAGGGGCCTGCCAAGGAAAAGGGAGTCCACTTAGCCACAGCCCGGCCCACAGCCCTGTCCCCATCGCCTGGACAGGGACAAGTGTGGGAAGGGGAGGAATGCATTGTCACCAACAGCCGTCTACTTCCACAGCTGCGTCCTGCTGGGCAGGGTCCCCGCTTACTGGGGGGCTTCTCTCGGCTCTGCTCTGGAGGGGGTCTGCAGACCTTTGAGTGGGGGAGCGAGTTGGGGGCTCCGAGGTGCCACTGGTGCTCCTGGTCCGTCTGGGTACTGGAGAGGGACCTGCAGGGGGTGACAGCTATTGCACGAGGGACCGCCCCTTCTGGGCCCCTCGGGGTCTCATTTAATCCTCATGAGGCCCCTAAGTTGGTCACTCTGGGCGCTTCCATTTCACAGGAAAGTGAGGCCCGGAGGGAGGTCTCTTGCCAAGGTCCCACAGCTGGAGGGAGGAGAGGCCTCACTCGGGAGCTCCCTCTGGGGTGGGGGACAGTGCTCGCTACCGAGCTCCTGCTGCGCTCTGAGCACCGTGCTCTGCCTGGCCCTGTCCCCGCAGTGCCTCACCCAGGCTTCCGCCAGCTCTGCATGGGTGTGTCACCCTCACTTGACCGAGGAGGGCGCGGAGGCCAGGAGCTGAGTCCCTCCACTCCCGGTGTTGACCCAGCACCCTGCAGACGCTGCTCCAGGGACTGGGGCAGGGAGGGACAGAGGACGGACAGAAACGGGCATGGGCTGAGGCAGGAGGGCCAGGAGTTCAGAGCCAGCCTCAGCGACTTAGAGGGGCCCTAAGCAACTCAGTGAGGCCCTGTCTCTAAATAAAATAAAATAAAATAAAAAGTAGGGGGCTGGGGTGTGGCTCAGCGGTAGGGCGCTCGCCTAGCACGAGCAAGGCCCTGGGTTTGATTCTCAGCATCACATGAAAAAAATGAATAAAATAAAGGTATTGTGTACAACTACACCTAAAAAATGAATATCAAAAATACTAATACTACTAATAATAAAAGGGCTGGGGATGTGGCTCCGTGGTCAGGCGAGGGAAGGCGCTCGGCCCGAGAGCGGCCTCCCTCCCGTGTGTACTGGCCTCCTGACCTTGAGCCAGACACGGAGTCTCTTCTCCAGACCTCACTTTCTCACCTGTGGTGTGCGCGAGCCAGCGCGGATGGCTTTGAGAGTGTCCTGAGGGTGACTAACCCGGGACCTCAGACGGACGCCCGGCAGCCGGCCGAGGCCCCTGTTCTGATGGCAGAGCCGCTCTCCCAGCCCTCCGCCATGCCAGACCCTGGCCGCCGCAGGGGAGCGTGCGCTGGGTCCTCTGCCGCCCCGCTCTGCCTCGCGCTCTGCTAACACTCGCTGACGAACAAACATGCACAGGGGAAAGAACAGCGTGAGTCTGGGCACAGGGTCTGGCCGCCAGGTTGGCGCACCCGGCATCCCGTGCTGTGGACACAGCTAGCTTACCTGGGACTGACCAACACCACACTCAGCGGTGCACGTGGGACCCGGGCCTGGCCAATCAGAGCATTCCATTTTCTGACCGCAGCAATGGACACATGTCCCACGGAACTAATCAGATTTGGCCCCAGGACTTTTGCTAGAACTGTAAGAAAATGCGCTCCGTCTCCATTTCCTGAGGGTAGAGCTATAAGGGTGAGTGTGGACTGGGGAGGGGGGAGCTACATGGTCACTTTGTGCCAAGTAAAAGAGGAGCTGCCTGAGACGGAAACCGCACAGACTCACACGGTGCACAGACAGAGAAAGAGAACAGAGAGACAACGCCCCGGACCTCTTCAACTCCTGGATCCAGCCAGACCTGAACCAACCCCTTAATACCCTGGGTTTTGTTTTTTTTGTTTTTGTTTTTTTTTTTTTTTTTTTTTTTTTTGGTACTGGGGATTGAACTCAGGGGCACTTGTCCACTGGGTCACATCCCCAGCCCTTTTTTGTATTTTATTTAGAGACAGGGTCTCACTGAGTTGCTAAGTGCCTCCCATTGCTGAGGCTGGCTTTGAACTTGTGATCCTCCTGCCTCATCCTCCCAAAGTGCTGGGATTACAGGCGTGCGCCACCGCGCCCGGCTTACCCTGGTTTTTGGAACCCCTCTAGAATTCTCCTTTGGCCTATTGCGACTCAAGCTGGTGTGTGAGAATGAGCGTCTAGGAGGGAAAACACAGGAACCTGGGGAGGTGCGGGGAGTCAGGCATGCCGGGGAAAAGGTGAGCCAGGCAAGGTGCGCCTGGGGTGCGACGAAGTAAGACTGTGTGGCCCAAGGATATGGGAAGACCCCTTCCTCAGCCAGAGGACAAGGAGGACTCAAGAAGCCGGACCTGGGGCTGGGGATTCAGCTCAGTTGGTAGAGTGCTTGCCTCACAGGCACAAGGCCCTGGGTTCAGTCCCCAGCATGACCAAAAAAAAAAAAAAAAAAAAAAAAAAAAAAAAAAGAAGCAGCAGCAACTTCCATGGGCTCCCCACCATCTTCTATTGAAGCCAAATCCTGGCTGAAAGCTGCACCTCGCGGGGGGGGGGGGGGGGGGGGGGGGCACAAAAGGGAGGGAGAAGGAGGGAGCTGTCCATGTCCTCCCCCCAGGAGAGTTGCGTGGAAAACAACAGGATAAGAGCTTTGGCAAGCTACAGCCTACAGGAGCCTGAGAGGGGCCCTCCAGACACTATTAGTCATGGCCCCAAGGATTTAGGGTACAAATTTCATAAAGTTGCTGGGCATGGTGACACACGCCTATAATCCCAGCAGCTCTGGAGGCTGAGACAGGAGGATCACAAGTTCAGGGCCAGCCTCCGCAACGTAACAAGGCCCTAAGTAACTCAGTGAGATCCTGCCTCTAAATAAAAAATATAAAGGGCTGGGGATGTGGCTCAGTGGTTGAGTACCCCTGGGTTCAATCCCTGGGTACCAGAAAAAAAAAATTATATGAAAAAATATAGTTCATCCCAGAGCCAGTGACTGTGATAGCAAAGGGAGTCTAAAATCTGAAATTCAGAGCATGCACAATTCAGGGAGGAAGAAAGGCGACACTTGACTAAGGTGACACATGAGATGGCATGGGTGGGGCCTGTTCTCACCAGCTCAGTGTGACAGGGCTGCCCAAGGCCTGCTGAAAAGGCCTGGTTCTTCCTGACCCTGCGCTGGCACACGCAGGCCCCTGCACTCTGGCTGCGAGGTGCTCACGGTCCTAGGTTAGTTCTCCAGCCCGGGGATCTTGCTGGGACTGGCAAAAAGCTTCCAAGCTAGGGCCGGGGGTGTGGCTGGGCTCAGTGGGCGGACCTCTTGCCTTGCATGTGTGCGTCCCGGCACTGGGTTCGATCCTCAGCACAAAGCCACATAAAAATAAATAAACAAATAAAATAAAAAAAGAAATTGCCCCTGTCCCCCATGAGCCGGAGCGGGCGCGGTGGTGCAAGCCTGTAATCCCAGCACTTTGAGAGGCTGAGGCAGGAAGATCGCGAGTTCAAAGCCAGCCTCAGCAATGGCGAGGCACTTAGCAACTCAGTGAGACCCTGTCTCTAAATAAAAATACAAAAAAGGGCTGGGGATGTGACCCAGTGGTCGAGTGCCCCTGAGTTCAATCCCCGGTAACCACAAAAAAAAAAAAAAAAAAAGAAAAAAGAAATTGCGTCCATGTATAACTAAAAGAAAAATTTAAAAATAAACAACAACAACAAAAAAGCTTCTGGGCTTTGGGATCCGCCCACCATCACTGAAGATGATGTGACATCAGCAAGTGGCTGCAGTCCTAGCAGAACCCACCAGGGCCAAAACCTCAAACTCAAGTTTAAATTGAAGGACATGGTCTAGCATGAAAGGCCAGCAGGCTGACTTGTGAGTGGGGAGGCCTCTGGCACCCCCCAGAGGCCGAGGCAGGAGGATTTCAAGTTTGAGGCCAGCCTCCACGAGTTGGTGAGAACATCTCAAACTTTAAAAAAAATAATCAGCTGGGCTGGAACCGCGCTCAGCGGTTTAGCGCTCGTCTAGCACGTGCGCGACCCGGGTTCGATCCTCAGCACCACGTAAAAATAAAGGCATTGTGTACAACTAAAACCAATAAATAAATATTTAAAAAATAATAATAATAATAATCAGCACCCTGGCCAGCAGAGTTGCTGTGAGGTCTACAGGAGCCCTGAGGGCCAGGGGGGCCCGGTGCTTAATGAACCAGGCGCGTTAACTTCCCTTCCCAGAGGCCGACGCTGCTCGCTGCTCGAGTGTGTGTCCATTACTTGCGACCTCGAGTCCTGACCACGCCCTCTGCAAACCTCTGAAGGGCTGAGCAGGGTAGAGGACCAGTGTGTGACTCGTGTGAGTGTGTAAGGTGGCACGGCCTGTGCATGGGGTGTGTGTGCGGGGTGTGGGGTGGGGTGTGGAGTGTGCGGCGTGCACTGGGTGAGCTGTGCGCGTGCACGGGTGTGCCCGCAGCTGCTGGGGTGGCCATCTGGTGGAAGCCAGATTCATGGGGTTCTTGGGGTCTGGAATGCCCCTCCCTGGGACACCCCCGCCCTGCCCCCTGGTCACCACCTCCTTCCCAATGTCAGGACCCGGCGCCCTCCACCTTCTGTGTCCCCTGTGTCCCCGCCCTTGCCCTCTCCCGGCCTTCAGCCCCAACCCACCCAGCCAGAAGGAGGTGACTTGGCCCACAAAGTCCACAAGGGGCTGGCGGCCTCTGGTGACCAGACGCAGGCCCAGGGAGCGCCCCGGGGGCCGGGATAGTCAGGCCGCAGAGAGGGGGCCCCAGGGGCCAGGCTGTAGACCACGAAGAAGTGGAACTGGAAGCGGATCCTGTCGCCTGGGGCTGCCGCCTGCATCCAAAGCCCGCAGTCAGCGTCCAGAGCCACGAAGTAGAACTGGCGCACGCAGAGTGCTGCGCGTCCCCCTGCCACGCCTGCCCGCGCAGGTCCACCAGGTTGGCTGCGGCCAAAAACACAAACCACGGGGTCAAGCGGCCCCCATGCCAAACCTGCGCACTGTGTGACGCCAAGCAGGTCACTCACCCTCTCTGAGCCTCAGTTTCATCAGAGAAAATGAGGATGATTAAGCAATCTCAGAATTTTCCTAAGGATTGAACGATTTAATTTAATTCGAGTCACAATCCCTTATCCTACAGCCCTAGGATGTGTTTCAGAATTTTCCACATTAAAGAAAAATTAAAATAATGTGATGTCTGTACGTTCTATTAAGTTGCAGTCAAACGAGGCTGGCAGCAGCTCGCCAAGAGCAAATGCAGCCTCCAGCGCGCACAGAGCCTTGCCCCCAGGCGGGCAAACAAGGGTGGTCAACAGCCTCCTGCCAGTCCAGACCTAGGGCTGCATTTTGAATGTTGGGATGGCAACCAAAGGATAGTGGACATGGACTGGTCAGGGCTCAGGACGGTACCTGGCACTTACCAAGAGACATTCAAGTGTCAGCTACTACTATTTTTTTTTTCTTTTTTTCTTTTGGTACCGGGGATCGAACTCAGGGGCACTCGACCACTGGGCCACATCCCCAGCCCTTTTTTGTATTTTATTAGAGACAGGGTCTCACTGAGTTGCTAAGTGCCTCGCCATTGCTGAGGCTGGCTTTGAACTGGCGATCCTCCTGCCTCAGCCTCCCAAAGTGCTGGGATTACAGGCGTGCGCCACCGCGCGCCCAGCTACTGCTATTATCTCATTCAAGGATGGAGTGGACACATTTGGGTGCTAAAGGGACTAGGTTTTATACTCCTAATTTTATTTGCCAGGCTTTGGGATGGGCCTGTAACATGGTTCTGAACACTGAGACTAAAGGAAGGTCTGCTGGGAGACCCTAAGTTTCCTAGGTTTTCCTCCCCATGTGAAAGAATGAGTGCTGTGTGGTGAGGAGTCCCTTTTTCTTCATGCTTCTGAAAGCTGTTGATTGAGGGTGTGATGTCTGGAACTGCAGCAGTCATCTTACAAGGTGAGGTGGTGAGAATCACTGGGAAATGCTGACACAGTTGAGCTGCTGAATTAGTCAGCTCTGGAATCACCTACAGCCATTTTTTTTTTTTTTTTTTTATACTGGGGATTGAACCCAGTTGTGCATTACCACCAAGTTACATCCCCAGTCTTTTTTATGTTTTGTGTTGAGACAGGGTCTCACTAAGTGGCTGAGGTTGGTCTTGAACTTTTTTTTTTTTTTTTTTTTGGTACCAGGATTGAACTCAGGGGCAGTCGACCACATCCCCAGCCCTTCTTTGTATTTTATTAGAGACAGGGTCTCACTGAGTTACTAAGTGCCTCACCATTGCTGAGGCTGGCTTTGAACTTGCAATCCTCCTGTCTCAGCCTCCCAAGTGCTAGAATTACAAGCATGCACCACTGTGCCCGGCTGGTCTTGAACTTTTGTTCCTCCTGCCTGAGCTCCCTAATTGCCAAGATTACAGGCGTGTGCCACTGCGTCCAGCTTCAGCTCCTCGTAAGGGAAACGGAGCTTAAGTTCCCGTAAGGGATGGAGCTTAAGCTCCATCTATTTGGCATGTGTTACTTACAGACCAAAACATCCTCATCTAATCGTGAGGATTAGATGAGAAAGTGTGTAAGTACCTAAACTAGCTGTGATTTTTCTAAGCACAGGAATGGAGGAGGAGGTGGGTTGCCCCGGGCAAGGCCGGAGCACCAGTGGGAGTCCAGGACCAGCTGGGATGTTGGGCTTCATGGAAGAGATCTGCTACTGGGGTTCAGATGTGGAAGCATTTTCCAGTATCTGTGTAGACCTCTAGAGCCAGGGGAGACTGGAGCCGGAGGGACAGCCCAAGCCCGTGAACCCAGCGGCTTGGGAGGCTGAGGCAGGGGGTCACAAGTGCCAGGGCAACCAGGGACTCAGAGAGACCCTGTCTCAAAAAAATAAAAAAGGGCTAGGTATGTAGCTCAGTGATAAAGCACCCTGGGTCCAGTCCCCAGAACCAAAATATATTAATAAAAATAAGGGGCTGGGGTTGTGGCTCAGCGGTAGAGCGCTCACCTAGCACGTGCGCGGCCCGGGTTCGATCCTCAGCACCACGTAAAAAAAAACACATTGTGTACAACTAAAAAGTAAATAAATAAATATTTTTTAAAAATAAGAGCACTGTCGCCGGGCGCGGTGGCGCACGCCTGTAATCCCAGCACTTTGGGAGGCTGAGGCAGGAGGATCGCCAGTTCAAAGCCAGCCTCAGCAATGGCGAGGCACTTAGCAACTCAGTGAGACCCTGTCTCTAATACAATACAAAAAAGGGCTGGGGATGTGGCCCAGTGGTCGAGTGCCCCTGAGTTCAATCCCCGGTACCACAAAAAAATAAATAAATAAATAAAATAAAATAAAATTTTAAATTCTGCGGCGGGTAAAGTTGAGGGGAACTGTGCTCGCCTAGCGTGTGTGAATCCCTGGGTTCCTTCTCTAGTATGAGTGGAAAAGAAAAGAACAAGGAGAAAAACAGAGTGAGAGGCAGGCGCGGTGGCACACGCCTGTAATCCCAGCACTTGGGAGGCTGAGGCAGGAGGATCGCGAGTTCAAAGCCAGCCTCAGCAATGGCGAGGCACTTAGCAACTCAGCGAGACCCTGTCTCTAATAAAATACAAAGAAGGGCTGGGGATGTGGCCCAGTGGTCGAGTGCCCCTGAGTTCAATCCCTGGTACCAAAAAAAAAAAAAAAAAAAAAAAAAGAACCAAAAAACAGAGTGAGTAGGCTGGGCCACTTCGGTGTGCCAGCGAGGGTCTGGTGTGGTGTGGGCACCTCATCATATGTGCACGGTGATGGTCCCCTAAGAGGCCAGGGCTGCGCTCGTCTTACCGACGTCTGTCCTGTTTGGGTGCTGGCTGCGGAACCAGGGCCTGGCTCACGCAGGCCTTGCTCCCCACCAGGCCCTGCCCCAGCCCTTTGCTGCAGGAGAACCTGAAACTGGAGGGTCGGACGTGGAGGAGAAGGCAGGGACTCAGAGCAGGAGGTGACTCCCAAGCCCACGGTATTCTGCATTTCCAGACCTCGGGCTGTCCCGCTGCCCCCAGGCCCTGCTTCTGAGTGACTTGGAGCTCCAGCCTTCTGGAAGGGTTCGGGGTGGACGTGGGGATACCAGGCAAGACTGGGCACAGGGTTTCCCACGCCCCCACTCAAGGGGGCCCAGTCCCTGGGCTGAGTGCAGACTGGGAGGACACAGACTCTAGAGCGACAGGCCCCAGTCTCTGGGTGCCCTGGCCAGGGCCCTCACACTCGCCTGTCTCCAGAGCAGCCATGGCCAGGGCGGCTGCCCCCAGCAGGAGCAGCCTCGGGGGCAGCTGCAGCAGACAAGCCTCCATCCGGGCAATGCCCCGCCAGCAGCGGGCGACCTGAAGGATCTTCAGTTAGGGATCCTGGGGACACTGGGGACGGGGGCCCGGCCAGCTAGTGGGGAAGTGGCAGGACACAGGGACAGGGGAGGCACATCTGCCAGTGACTCTGGTCTCTGCACTGTGATCTTTGTGCTCCCCCTTCTAGGCCCACCTCCCGTGGGACAGGCTTGTGTCTAGGGGTTGCCGTGGAGATGTGGGACCTGGGGACAGGAGGCTGGGAGATGTCTGCTCTCCCCTTGCCAGACAGGAACCAGGAAGCTCAGATCCGGCCCAGTCACAGGACTAGTGGAAAGGGGACCCCCAGGCCGGAGACCCGTGGCCTGCTAGATGAGCCAACGTCTGCGGGGGGGGGGCTCGAGAGCCCCGGGGAGCCAGAGGAGCAGCCGCAGGGGACGGGGCGCTCAGCTACCGCCCACGCGCTCCTGCCCGGGCCTGGCACTCCGGGCTCCCTCTGCCCCAGTGCTCTTCTCCCTCAAGTGTCCACGGCTGGTGTCTGCAGGTCATTGTGTCGCGTCACATGTCACCTCCTCAGACCACTCTTCCCTGGCCTCTTGTCAGCTAGAGTTCTCCCGCCTGTCCCTCAGCCCCAGCTCCCTGAGTCGCGCCATCTCTGCAGTCTCTGAACCGTCCTCGTGCTGTGGTGTGGAGCCTGGCCTCCGCACTGAGCCACCACCCTAGGTGTTCAGTCAGCTTTCTGCCACTGTGGCCAAAGACCCAACAAGAACGATTTTAGAGGAGGAAAAGCTGACTTGGCGCTCGTGGTTTCAAGGTCTCCGTCCACAGAGGACCAACTCCATTGCTCTGGCCTGAGGTGAGGCATGAAATCATGGCGGGAAGGTGTGATGGAGGAGAGCAGCTCAGGACATGACAGGAGGCAGAGAGAGCGCGCACTCACCAGGGACAGCATATGAACCCCAAAAGCAGGTCTCCAGGGACCCGCCTCCTCCAGCCACACCCTACCTGCCTACAGTTGCCACCCAGCTAATCCATTCAAGTGGATTGATAAACTGAGGAGGTTAAGGCTCTCAATTATTTCACCTCTACACTTTCTTGCATTGTCTAACACATGAGCCTTCAGGGGACACCTTATATCTAAACCAGAATACCAGCCCTGTTGATTTTGAGACAGGGTCTCCCTAAATTGCTAAGGCTGGCCTCCATCTTACAATCCTCCTGCATCAGCCTCTGGAATCTCTGGGATTGCAAGTGTGCACCACTGCATCTGGCCCATGACTTCTTCTTCATCTTCTTTTTTTTAATATATATTTATTTGTTTTAGTTGTACACAATGCCTTCATTCTTACGTGGTGCTGAGGATTGAACCCGTGCCGCCACGTGCTAGGCGAGCGCTCTACTGCTGAGCCACAACCCCAGCCCCCATGACTTCTTAAATGATTACAATACACCAGGCATTGGATACAGGTTTTTAACGTGCTTTATCATACATAGTTTTCACAATGATCCTGCAAAAGTGATCCTCCAATGAGCCTCATCTAAATAAGAAGAAATCCGCTGGTTGGTTGCTCACACTTGTAATCTCAGTGATTCTGGAGGCTGAGGCAGAAAGATTGCAAATTCAAGATCAGCCTCAGCAATTTGGCTAGACCCAGTCTCAAAATAAAGGATAAAAATGGTTGGGAATGTGGTTCAGTGATGGAGTACCCTTGGGTTCAATCAACAGTGGGGAGGGCGGGACGGAGAAAGAGAAATCTGTGTACAGGTGATAATAATGAATTAGGTTTATAAAGTAGCTGGAAAATCCTAGGGCAAATGTCTTAAAATCTCCATGCTTCAGTTTTCTCATCTACAAAATGGGGACAATACTAATGTCTCTTATGGAGTTGTTGGGAAGATTGAATTTTTTTTTTGGGGGGGGGGTACCAGGAATTGAACTCAGGGCACTTGACCACTGGGCCACATCCCCAACCCTTTTTTGTATTTTATTAGAGACAGGGTCTCACTGAGTTGCTAAGTGCCTCGCCATTGCTGAGGCTGGCTTTGAACTGGCGATCCTCAGAGCATTTTTTGTTTCTTCTGGTACTGGTGGTTGAACCCAGCGGTGCTCTACCTCTGAGCTACATCCCCACCCTATTTATTTTTCATTTGCTTCCCAGGCTGGCATTGAACTTGCGATCCTCCTGCCTCAACCTCCCCAGTAGCTGGGGCCACAGGTGTGCATCACAGCACCAGCCCACCCAGGCAACTGGAGGGATGGGGTTGCATAACTGGGATGGGGTGGGGCAGCAGAGGTGGGGCAGGATGAATTTGTTTGGGTCATCTGGGGACCGAGATACCTATTAGACATTCCAGTGAAGAGTGGAAAGGGCAGGAATGGAGTGAAGAGGAGAGAGGGCGCGTGGGGGCGGGGCCTCGAGTCTGGGCTGCAGGAGGTGGAGGTGTAGACTGGGGATGTGATGTTGGGTGGTCTGCGCACAGATGGGGTGTAGCCCAGGGAGGAAGTGAGGCTGCCACGGGACTGCACGCAGGAGAGAAGGCGGCTGGTATCTAACTATATACCCGTCCTCTGTGGAAGCTGACTGGCGTCCTTGGTGCTGGAGAACGGTGCCCTCTAGGGACAGTGGAAGAGGGAGGGGTGGGATGAGGAACGCGGCACCACCCCAGGGACAGGGAGTGGAGGCCCAGGACGTGGCAGCTCACCCTGAAGCCCAGCTCTTGGCCCCTGGGCCGGAGGGCTCTGACTCTTCTTCTACCCCAGGTCACCGTGGAGAAGTGTTGATCCAAGACGCAAAGAAAAGACCACCAACTCCAATTTTAGATTAAAGCAAGCTTATATTGTATACACACAAAGAGAGCTGGCCAGTGGCTGCCCCTCCCAAACACTGGGCTTGGGGTCAGCCCCGCTCTCAGGGAAGACAAGGTTTTTATAGTTCAAAGAGTTACAAAAAAATCTTGGGAACTTACAGCTAATAAGGTCAGACATGTGTAATTCAAAGCAAGTAGCAAACTAATCACCTACGTGGCATTGCATTCCAAGGAAAAGGGGAGTAATAGTCAAACCTCACATCAAAAGTTTATGAGGAGCCGGGCGCGGTGGCGCACGCCTGTAATCCCAGCACTTTGGGAGGCTGAGACAGGAGGATCGCGAGTTCAAAGCCAGCCTCAGCAATGGCGAGGCACTTAGCAACTCAGTGAGACCCTGTCTCTAAATAAAATACAAAAAAAGGGCTGGGGATGTGGCCCAGTGGTCTAGTGCTCCTGAGTTCAATCCCCGGCACCACAAAAAAAAAAAAAAAAAATAAAAAAAAAATAAAGTTTATGAGGCACCGTTAGTTTTAGAGAGAAAGAGTCGTTATCTGGTCAAGGAAAGCCAGGCCTGAGTGAGCTCAAGGCCTGGGCATAAATGCCAGACAATAAGCTCAAGCCAAATAAGAATCCTAGCATTTCATAGAAAACTGAAGTGGGCTGTTCATAACTTTTTGACAGGATGACTCCCAGTCTTAAGATGGAATTAGGCTGGTTTATCAGAAGAACAGCGACTCTCCTCACCCACTGCCCTTACAGTGCTGTGAACTAGGGCAGCAAGGCTTCAAAGGCTGCGCCTCGGCTCGGGCTGGTGCGTGGAGCGTATGGCGTCTCTTCTGCCCGTTCTTTCATGAAACCCTCCGCTGTGCAAGTGGCAGAGCACTTGCCTAGCATGCAGGAGGCCCTGGGTTCAATCCCCTGTACTGCAAAAAAAAAAAAAAAGAAAACTGCAAAACAAGAAAAAAAAAGGGGGTGGGAGCACAGTTTGGCATTACAAGAACCAGGGCCAGGGGCTGGGGTTGTGGCTCAGCGGTAGAGCGCTCGCACCATGTAAAAAAAAAAAAATAAATAAAGACATTGTGTACAACTAAAATAAATAAATATTTTTTTAAAAAAAAGGAAAAAAAGAGAACCAGGGTTATGGGAACAGAGAGTGTGGCACTCCCCCTCATCTGGGCAGAGAAGTCACAGAATAATAAACTAAACATAAAATCAATAAGTAATTACATTAATACTTGATTACAAATGATTATCAATGATAAATTATAATGTATCGAGTGCTTACTATTTGGTGGGATTGTTTGCATACTGTTTATCTATTCTTCACCATAGTGCCATGGGGTCAGTACTATTATCCTCACCCTTCATCTTTTTTTTTTTTTTTTTTTTTTTTTTTGTGGTACTGGGGATTGAACTCAGGGTCACTCAACCACTGGGCCACATCCCCAGCCCCTTTTTTGTATTTTTATTAGAGACAGGGTCTCCCTGAGTTGCTAAGTGCCTCGCCCTTCCTGAGGCTGGCTTTGAACTCGTGATCTCCTGCCTCAGCCTCCCAAAGTGCTGGGATTACAGGCGTGCGCCACCGCCCCTTTTTTTTTTTATTTTATTTTTTTTTTTTTTTTTTTTTTTTTTTTTTTTGTGGTACCGGGGATTGAACTCAGGGGCACTCGACACTGGGCCACATCCCCAGCCCTTTTTTGTATTTTATTAGAGACAGGGTCCACTGAGTTGCTAAGTGCCTCGCCATTGCTGAGGCTGGCTTTGAACTCGCGATCCTCCTGCCTCAGCCTCCCAAAGTGCTGGGATTACAGGCGTGCGCCACCGCGCCCGGCTCTTTAAATATTTATTTATTTGCTTTAGTTGTACACAATGCAATGCATTTATGTTTACGTGGTGCTGAGGATCGAACCTGGGCCGCGCATGTGCTAGGCGAGTACTCTACCGCTGAGCCACAACCCCAGCCCCTCACCCTTCATCTTTACAGATAAAGAAAGTAAGGCACTGTAGGAGCCCTGTTTGGGGAGATGGCTTAAATTGCGGCTGACCATGGGCCATGGAGTTTTGGGCATTGCTGCCTTCCGTAGTCTCACGGGACTTGGCCCGGGATCTCCAGTGACTTGCGCCGAGATTGCTGATCAGGTCAGCGCCATTTTGTGGTAGTGTGTGGTGCGTGTTAGTCGTTTGTTAGAGCCAGAGAGAAAAGTTATCAGAATAAAAAGCTGTTTGTTTCCAGTTCGCCTCTGAACTTCTTCCCACGGCTTCGTTGCTCCAAGCGGCCATCGCTTCAGGCGGCAACAAGGCACAAAGATGTTAAGTATAGAGATGTTATGTAGCCCAGCGCGGTGGCGCATGCCTGTAATCTCAACACTTGGGAGGCTGAGGCAGGAGGATCTCGAGTTCAAAGCCAGCCTCAGCAATGGCAAGGCACTTAGCAACTCAGTGAGACCTTGTCTCTAATAAAACACAAAAAGGGCTGGGGATGTGGCCCAGTAGTCGAGTGCCTCTGAGTTCAAACCCTGGTACAAAAAAAAAAAAAAAAAAAAAAAAAATGGCTGGGCACAATAGCCCACGCCTGTAATCCCAGCTTCTAGGGAGGCAGAGCCGGAGAATCACAAATTCAAGGCCAAGTTGGGCAACTTAGTAAGTAAGACCCTCTCTCAAAATAGAAAATGAAAAGAGCTAGGGATATAGCTCTGTAGTAAAACACCCCTGGGTTCAATCCTCATTACCAAAAAAACAAAAGCAAAATATTAACCATATGCAGTGGTGCATGCCTATAATCCCAGCCAATCAGGAGGCTGAGGCAGGAGAATGGCAATTTCAAGGTCAGCCACAGCAATTCAGTGAGATCCTGTCTCAAAAATAAAAGAAGAGCTGGGGTACAGCTCAATGGTAGAACACCTCTGGGTTAAATCCTCAGTGTGGAAAACAAAACAAAACACCCCAGCACACTCCTAAAAGTTGTCAAAAAAAACTTTCAAATCTGCCAACCTTTGCTATTGTTGAAACCTGCAAACAACACAAAAAGCTAGCCTAGGATCAATCTGGTGGATAGACAGATGACACCGATACTGACGGGATCAAGGGGTAGCAGATGTGCCCATGGTAGGGGCTTCTTCAGGGCGTGGACTGCACAGGGAATACCAGACAGATGGACAGACAGATACTTAGCAGTGCTGTGAGACCTGCACCCACCACAGACAGGAGCCCAGAAACTCGCAGGAGGGAAATGGGCCTGGGCCAATAGAGAAGCCATGTAGAATTTTTCCATGCTTCATGATCCTACAGGAGCAGAAATGACAAAAAGATGTAATGGGCCAGGCTCGTATGAAACAAATGGTAAATGAAATGATGTTCTGGCAGAATAAATTGTCTAAATTATACAATAAGCAGCTTCTTCCTGACACCCTAAAAAAAAAACGATTCCCACAACCCAAACAGAGACAGATAATCGAGCAGGAAGACATTAACGATTGTGGGGCACTGTGAGTACAAAACAAGAGCCTTTTGTTATCTCTTTCAGAATGAAAAGGCATTTCCAGTGGCTTTTCTAAACTATCATCATCTCTGATACTATGTGTCTTTTTTAAAAATAGTTTTTAGTAGTCAATGGACCTTTATTTTATTTATTTACATGCAGTGTGGGCTGGGGTTGTGGCTCAGCGGCAGAGCACTCTCCTCGCACGTGCGTGGCCCAGGTTCGATCCTCAGCACCACGTAGACATGAATGTATTGCATTGTGTACAACTAAAGTAAATAAATAAATATTTTTTAAAAACTTAAAAAAAAGATATTTACATGCAGTGTTGAGAATCGAACCCAGGGCCTCACCCATGTTAGGCAAGCGCTCTACCACTGCACTACAACCCAGCCCTATGCTATATGTCCATTTTTCCTGTAAATAGACTGACCATAGTCCAATAGGTTGACTTCATAACCTGATTACCCCATCAGGTCAAACCACAATCATAATTTATCTTCCTAGCCTCCAGATTATGAAAGAATAATTTGTGTTTTTAAATTTATTTTACTTTTGTTCTTTTTTGTACTGAGGCTAGATCTCAGGGGCCTTTTACTCCCCAGCTACATCCCAGCTCACCCCCCCCCACACACACACACTTATTTTTTGAGACAGGGTCCTGCGAAAACTGATAAAACTGGCCTAGAACTTGGGATCCTCCTGCCTCAGCCTCCCCAGTTGTTGGGATTATAGGTGTACACCACTACACCTAGATTTTTGTTTTTTAAGAGATGAGGTCCATGTTGCCCAAGCCAGCCTCAAACTTCTGGAGTCAAATGATCCTTCTGCCTCAGCCTCCTATGTAGCTGGGAGTACAGGCATATACCACATGCCTGGCTTTTGTATGTATTTTGAATACATAGCTGAGGTTTTGAAGATGGATTGAATGTAAGAGGAAGAGAGAAGTTAAGGGTAACTCTTAAATTTCTGGAAGGATAGAACTGCCACCTAATGAGATGTGCAAGACTACAGAAGGATCTGAGGGGACAGTGGGAATAAGGATATGTCTTGGGCCTGGAGAGTGCAACCTCTGTTGCACACAGGAGATGCCAAGCAGGCAGCAGGATACACAAGACGGGCATTTTAGGAGTGAAGGCAGCTCTGCAGATAGGAATTCGGGGGCCACCCACAATAGTGGGTTCTCAAAGCCACAACAAGAGAGCAGATGATGGAAGGAGTGAGCATAGGCAGAGGAGAGGTCCAAAGATCTGACCTGTCCGCCACTCACGTTGGCAGGCTAGAGAGATGAGAAGGAAACAGCAGAGCACACTGGAAAGGAAGGCCGGGGAGAAATGGGGAAGCAGGGAGAGCGTGCTGTCCAGTGAGCTGAGGTGCTTCCAAGAGGAAGGAGTGGACACCTGGGTCAAAGGCTGCTGACAGGTCTAGTAAAATAGAGTCTGAGTTTACACTGGACTTCCCATCATGGAGGCCCTGGGAAGCCTTCAGATGAGTGGTAGTAAAATTATGGAGGGCCAAAAAAAAAATTCAGGAGGCCATTGTTTCGAACTATTTCCTGTACTAGGTCTCAAAAGACCAGATTAAAGATCAAAATAGAGGCCAGGCATTGTGGCTGACGCCTGCAATCCCAGCAGCTTGGGAGGCTGAGACAGGAGGGTCCCAAGTTCAAAGCTCAGCTTCAGCAACAGTGAGGCGTTGAGCAACTCAGTGAGACCCTGTCTCTAAATAAAATACAAAGTATGGCTGGGGATGTGGCTTGGTGGTTGAGTGCCCCTGAGTTCAATCTGTTGGATAAGATTCAGGCTGGCAGGCCATACCCCCAGGCGCCTTCCCAGAAGTGCCCATCTCTCACTAGAATTCACCTTTGGCGAGCTCTGAGTCCCCACCCTTCCTGATCCTGGGAATACTCACCTCTCCCAGGAATTCAACCCAGGGCGGGCTCTCCCTTTCTGAGCCAATCCGGACCATACAAGTCACGCTCCCACCCCTCTGTACTTAAGCCCCAGTTTGTCTAGAACTCTCTTTCTTCGCCCTAATCTTCTCACCAGCTCTCCCCTTCCTCATTTCCCTTTCCCTTTCTCCCTTTCCCCTTTCCCCCTTTCTCCCCTTCCCTTAATAACCCCCCCCCTTTTCTACAAGGCGGTCCCGGTGTGGTTTTTTTGTTGTTGTTGTTTAAATATTTATTTATTTGCTTTAGTTGTACACAATGTGTTTATTTTTACGTGGTGCTGAGGATCGAACCCAGGCCGCACACGTGTTAGACGAGCACTCTACCACTGAGCCACAACCCCAGGCCCCGGTGTGGTTTTTGCCCTTCACGATCCCTGATACAAAAGGGAGAGAGAGAGAGAGAGACAGAGAGAGAGAAAACAAAGAAAGAAAAAGGGGCTGGAGAGGCTGGGGTGGGGGGGGGGGGGGGGGGGGGGGGGGGGGGGGGGGGGTGTGGCTCAGTGGTGGAGGACTTACCTAGCATGTGTGAGGCACTGGGTTCAATCCTCAGCACCACAGAAAAGTAAATAAAACAAAGGTATGGTGTCCATCTATAACCAAAAAATAAATAAATAAAAAAGTAAAGCTTCCTGCTCCCCCCAAAAAGGGCTAGAGATATAGCTCAGTGTTAAAGTACCCCTGGATTCAATCCCCAGTATTTAAAAAAACAAAAAACAAAAAACTTTGGCAACTCTACTTTCTTTTTCTTTCTTTCTTTTTTTTTTTTTTTGGTACTGGGGATTGAACTCAGGGGCACTCGTCCACTGGGTCACATCCCCAGCCCTTTTTTGTATTTTATTTAGAGACAGGGTCTCACTGAGTTGCTAAGTGCCTCGCCATTGCTGAGGCAGGCTTTGAACTCGTGATCCTCCTGCCTCAGCCTCCCAAAGTGCTGGGATTACAGGTTTGCGCCATCGCGCCCAGCTTCTACTTTCATTTTTTTGCAGGGAGGGTTACCAAGGACTGAACTCAGGGGAACTCAGCCATGGAGCCACACCCCCAGCCCTATTTTGTATTTTTTTAGAGACAGGGTCTCACTGAGTTGCTTAGTGCCTTGCTTTTGCTGAGGCTGGCTTTGAACTCGATGCTCCTGCCTCAGCCTCCCAAGCCACTGGAGAGCCACCGCACCTGGATCCACTTTCATTTTGCATCTCCTTTGCTACCAGGCACCTTGGATTCCAGGAACTAGGTCTAATCTTACAAACATCCTGTGAGGAATAGAAGCCACCTCCTGGCAATAGCAGCTTTCTTTTTGCGGACCGATCCTGAGATAATAATGGACATACCACATCTGATCAAGATCACCTGCTTTGGCAGCTGTACAAGCCCCCAACCCTGGTCCTCTTTCCCCTTCTATAAAACCTTGTTCCCTTTGTACTTTACACCAATACTTTGGTTTGGTTTTGGGGCTTTGGGCCATACCTGATTTTTTTGGACCTCCAGAGTCAGGACTCTGCCCTAGGATTCCGGTAATGATATCAAGAGAATGGGTTGATCCTACTTTCCACCTGACCAGTTTCTTTCTTTCTTTTTTTTTAATATTTATTTATTTACTTTAGTTGTACACAATGCAATGCATTTATGTTTACGTGGTGCTGAGGATCGAACCCAGGCCTTGCATGTGCGAGGCGAGCGCTCTAACCGCTGAGCCACAACCCCAGCCCACCTGACCAGTTTCAATGGACATGATAACGAAGTTCCTTCTGTTTTAATCCTTATTAAAAAAAAAAATCTTAAGGAACCGGTGACCAGCACTTTGGGAGGCTGAGTCCGCGAGTTCAAAGCCAGCCTCAGCAATCAGTTAGCAACTCAGTGAGACCCTGTCTCTAATTGTTGTTGGTCTAGTGGCTGAGTTCAATCCCCGGTACCAAAAAAAAAAAAAAAAAAAAAAAAAAAAAAAAATCTTAAGGAACCTGACCTTAACCAATGTTGTTGTTGTTGTTGTCTTGGGACGTAGGACTGAACCTGTTGTACCCAATTTTCAGGAAAAATGTCTCACAAGCCACTCACATAATAGCCAATGAAGACTTTATTCTGGCCAGGGCCACCAACTACATCCAGCACAAAGCAGGATAGTAGAAAATGGCACCAGCTCGTAGCAAGGGCAGGGTTTATAAAGCACAGGGTTAATAAGCCCTCAGGTGGAGACAGTTTAAGGGTGGGTTAATGGGCCATCAAGGGTGGGTCAATGGGCCATCAGGTGGAGACATTCCAAGTCCAGTTTAAGTCACCTTTGCTTATAACAAACCCAAGGGTGCTCTACCTCTAAGCTACATTCCCAGCCCTTTTTCTTTTTTGTTTAGAAATAGGATCTCCCTAGACAGCCAAGATTGGCCTCGAATTTGCAATCCTCCTGCTTTGGCTTCCTGAATAACTGGGATTACATGTGTGCACCATTCTGCTCAGCTGCAGTTTTGTGTTTGGATGCTGGTTTGGGGGGTAACAGAGGCAAGACTTTGATTTGGAACAGGCTTAAGGAGGACGTGGGGCTGGGGTGTGGCTCAGTGGTAAAACACTTTACTTAGCATGTAGGAGGCCCTGGGTTTGATCCCCAGCATCACACACACCCCCTAAGAAATGGAGAATGGGGAGGTGAAGGTGAATTCTCACAACTTCCTGAAGGGGTTGCTGAGGACAGAGGCCACAGTCTTGCAAGTTGTACAAAGGGAAGGAGGGGTGTGGCTGCTCATAGCTGCCCAAGCATCTTTGGATCACAGGGACTTGCCCACCTCCACACATGCTAACTTGGACTTCTTTCTTGGCCAGGAGTGGTACCATACACCTGTAATCCTAGAGATTTAGAGGGCTGGGGATATAACTCAGTTGGTAGAGTGCTTGCCTTGCATGCACAGTGCCCTGGGTTCTAATCCCAGCACCACAAAAAAAAAAAAAAAAAAAAAAAAAAGGGAGGCTGAAGCAGAAGAACTGTAAATTCAAAGCCAGCCACAGCACCTTAGCTGAGGCCCTGTTATTAAAAGCTTGGTCCTCATCCCTGATGCCAATCCAATAATGAAGACAAGGGAAAAGAAGTTTTTTTTTTTTTGTTGTTTTTTGTTTTTTTGTGGTACCGGGGATTGAACTCAGGGGCACTTGACCACTGGGCCACATCCCCAGCCCTTTTTTGTATTTTATTAGAGACAGGGTCTCACTGAGTTGCTAAGTGCCTTGCCATTGCTGAGGCTGGCTTTGAACTCGTGATCCTCCTGCCTCAGCCTCCCAAGTGCTGGGATTACAGGCGTGCGCCACCACGCCCGGCTGGAAAAGAAGTTTTATTGTTTTGCTAGCAAAGGAGAAACACAGGACACTCCTGTCCAGAGTCTGTGATTCTCTCCATCAAGGGGAGCAGGGTTTTGTGGGTTTCTTCCTTTTTCTATTTTCTTTTTTTTTAAAGAGGTGATTCAGAAAGGGACTGGGGTTGTGGCTCAGCGGTAGAACACTCATCTAGCACATGCACAATCCGGGTTTGATTCTCAGCATCACATAATAATAAATGCATTGTGTACAAATAAAAAAAAAAAGAGGTGATTCAGAGAAAGCCCCTGTTTCACAAGATTAGGAAGGAGAGACTAGAAGAAGATCAGAAAGAAGATAGGGAGGAGAAGGTCAGGGAAGAGAAGATTGGGGGAAGGTCAGAGAGGAGAAGGTTGGGAAAAAGAAAAAAGCGTTTCAGTTTTAGAGCAACAAGGGATGTAGTCAAAGTGTAACAATGGTCCACTTTATACTTTGAATGTAGCCCTTGCTGCTCTGCCACTGCAACTTAATTTTTAAAACGGACAAGTTTCTTTCTCTTCCTCTTTTCCTGCTCCTCCCTACACTCTCCCCTCCCTAATCACTGGGGAAACAGGATTACCAGTCTTCCCCATCCTAGGTAGAGTTATCTGTCCTTGAGCACACACCCACCATAAGAATGAAGTAATCCAGACTGTGGGGATGGCACTAGAAGATCTCAGAAATTATTCTCTCTCAAATTAACAAGTGAATTACAACTCACAACAGAGAACACAGGGAACGTAGCCTTTGAATCACCTCTTTTAAAGCCCCCTGTTGTTGCTGAGGGGCACAATCACAGCCTCTGGGACAGGAGTCCCCTGTGTTTCTTTTTTGCTAGGAAAGCAATAAAACTTATTTTTCCTTCTTCTCAAAACCGTGCCCTCGTTTTTGGATTGGCATCAGGACGAGGACCAAGCTTTCAGCAACACTGGCCACTAGGGAGGCTGAAGGAGGAGGATCACAAATTCAAGGCCAGTTTGGGCAATTTAGTGAGACCCTGACTCAAATCAAATAAAAAGGGCTGGGGATGTGGCTCAGTGGTAGTGTCCCTTGGGATGGCGCTCAAGGTGAGAGGGTTTGCTTAGTATGTGCAAGACCCTGGTTTCAAGTTTCAGTAGTGAGAGAAAAAAATTCATTTCACTGCCAGGTGCAGTGGCACATCCCTGCAACTCTAGCAACTCCAGACTGAGGCATGAGGGCCTCAAGTTTGAGGTCTTAGCGATTTGGGAGGCCCTAAGCAATTTAGCAAGGATCCTGTCTCAAAATAGAAAAGAAAAATGGATTAGAAACACCACTCAGCAGTAGAAGCACCCCTGGTTCTATCCCCCGGGGCGGGGGTAGTTAGAAATGACAGGACAGTGGCTGGAGGGGGGATATGGGAACCAAGAGGTTTGTTAAACTTGCTTGTCTGGCATCAAACTCGGGATCCTCCTGCCTCAGCTTCCCAAATTGCTGGGATTACAGGTGTGCACTCCACTATGCCAATGCCAAGGATGATTTGAAAGCCCAACAAGAGAAAGGGGAAGAAATACTAGTCAGATCAATATCAAGTGGCAGTGAGTAAATCTATGCCCTAAACATCTTTCAAATTTATCTCCTCACTCCATACCTATTACACTGCTCCAGTTCATGCTTTCATTATCTCTGGCATGTATTACAGCAATAGTCTTATAAGAGGTTTCTCTGCCTCTGACCTTGACCCAGACTGAAGAAACTATACAAACTGCAAATCTCCATTATATCATTCACCAGCTTAAAACTTTCAGTGAGTCCCTTGGATAAAAGCAAGGTCCTGACCTGCCTTTCAATTCTAATCTCTCTTTTCTCCCTGTCATAGACTTTGTGGCCCCTCCACAACTAGGCTTTTATTTATTTATTTTTTTGTAGTTGTAGATGGACAGAATGCCTTTATTTTATTTATTTTTATGGGGTGCTGAGGATCAAACCCAGTGCCTCACGCATGCTAGGCAAGTGCTCTGCCATTTTTCCCCCCTGTGCCCTCGGTCTGGAATGTCTTTATCGTAAATTGCACTACTTTTTAACTTTTTTTTTTTTTTGTGGTACCGGGGATTGAACTCAGGGGCACTCGACCACTGGGCCACATCCCCAGCCCTTTTTTGTATTTTATTAGAGACAGGGACTCACTGAGTTGCTAAGTGCCTCACCATTGCTGAGGCTGGCTTTGAACTCGAGATCCTCCTGCCTCAGCCTCCCAAAGTGCTGGGATTACAGGCGTGTACCACCACGCCTGGCACTTTTTAACTTTTTGCAGGGGATCGGGATCGAACCTAGGGACACTACCACTGACCAACAAATCTAGCCCTTTTATTTTTAATTTTGAGAAAGGGTTTGAGCAAGCTGTGCTATCAACATAAACAAAACATGTTTGTATCCTTCAACAATGTCAGATTTATTGAATAACAATAAATTCACAGACAACATCACTTTCAGCAGTAGCAGTTCACTGAATACTGGTGTGTCACCTGATAGTCATAAGCAGGGTAATCACAGTTTTTGCTTTTTTGGTACTGGGGATTGAACCAGGGGTGCTTTAAAACTGAGATACATCCCTAGTCCTTTTTATTTTTTGAGACAGGGTCTCCCTAAGATACTGAGGGGCTTGCTAGGTCACAGATGGTGCCCTGGAACTTAAGATCTTCCTGCCTTAACCTTTCAAGTCACTGGGATTACAGGCATGCACCACCACCACACCAGACTCTAGAGATTAGTAGTTAATACTGAAATAAAAGAACCTGCAATCCTAGTGACTTGGGCAACTCAGGCAGGAGGATTTCGAAGTTTGAGGCCAGACTTCAGCCACTTCGTGTGAGACCCTGTCTAAAAAATATACAAAGAGCTGGGGATGTATCTCAGATGTAAAGGGCCCTTGGGTTCACATCCCAGTACAAAAATGAAAAACAAAACAAAGCAAAAAAAACCTAAGAATTTACTCAGAGCACAGAACTGCCAAAGTGCAGGAATTTATCCCAGGGCAAGGTCCAGAGGGACAGATGCTCTTTTCAGAGTGTTGATACCGCCCTTTACCGGTGATGAGTTCTGCTCCCCCAAATGTTGAAGTTTGAACATTAGAGAAGTATGCCAAGGCAAGCATATAAAGCAGGGTTTATTGGGGCTGGGGTTGCGGCTCAGTGGTTGAGTGCTCGCCTAGCACATGTGCGACCCGGGTTCGATTCTCAGCACCACATAAAAATAAAAAGGCATTGTGTACAACTAAAATAAATAAATAAATGAAACAAATATTAAAAAAAAAAAATAAAGCAGGGTTTATTTAAAAGGGGTAATATAAGCCAGGCACGGTGGCGCACGCCTGTAATCCCAGCACTTGGGAGGCTGAGGCAGGAGGATCTCGAGTTCAAAGCCAGCCTCAGCAATGGCGAGGCGCTGAGCAACTCAGTGAGACCCTGTCTCTAATAAAATCCAAAAAAGGGCTGGGGATGTGGCCCAGTGGTTGAGTACCCCTGAGTTCAATCCCCAGTACCAAAAAAAAAAGGGGTAACATAGACTTCTCCTGGAAGGGAGAAGGGGGCCATTGCTGATATTCCATTATCTCAAGAAGCGAGGCAGTTCTGCCTTTTTTTTTTTTTTTAAATGTCCCAGGGCTTCCTTTGTTCTCCTGTTCCCTTCCCCTTTGGTCTCTCCTTCCCAAGTGACCAGGCCCAGTGGGATGGCCAAAAGGTGAGACTTGGATGGGCTGAAGGGGGAAGGGCAGGATGCTGTAGCCCAGGACACATTAATTAACAACCTTATAGCTTTCTGTAGGGAGGGGCAATTCCTGGGACAGGTCACCTTGGCAACACTTTGGGGCAGGGGCAGTTTCTCAATAAGGGTGGAGTAAGGGCTCTGCAGGAATTAACATTTCAATCCCTCAGGGGACAAGTCTCCAACTTCCCAAAATTGGCTCACTCAAATTGGCTTTCTTGACAGGACTGGACTTGATTTACCTATCTATACTAACTGCTTATCAGATTCTGGCTCCAGTGTCATCTGCAGTGGGTGGTCCACAGGGCCAGAGAAACCTCACTCTGCCTAAGCCCCAGGGCAGAGATTGGTGTCCATCACTGTGGGGATTTTCCTGAGCAAGGCTCTTGAGGAGTGACCAGGTGACAGGGTCGGTTTGCTTCGGTGTCCAGTCTCACGATGATCCTCCATGATTTGATAGGCCTTGGACGACAGGTTGCTTCATTCAGTGGCCTCTCATGTTCTATAAGCTTATGGGCTTGGGCTTTTTTTTTTTTTTTTTTTTTTTTGGGGGGGGTGGGTACCATGGATTGAGCTCGGGGTTAATTAACCACTGAGCCACATCTTCAGCCCTATTTTGTATTTTATTTTACAGACAAGGTCTCACTTCCTTGCTGAGTCTGGCTTTTTTTTTTTTTTTTTTAATTTATTTGCTTTAGTTGTACACAATGAATTTATTTGTACGTGGTGCTGAGGATGGAGCACTCTGCCGCTGAGCCTCAATCCCAGCCCGAGGCTGGCTTTGAACCAGCAATCCTCCCTTCTCAGCCTCCACAGAATTACAAGCATGCGCCACCACACCTGGCTATGGGCCCAATTTGTTTGTTTGTATTTTTGGTATGAAGAATTGAACTTGGGCTGGGGTTGTGGCTCAGTGGTAGAGCACTTGCCTAGCACGTTCACGGCCCGGGTTCGATCCTCAGCACCACGTAAACATAAGTGCATTGCATTATGTACAACTAAAGCAAATAAATATTAAAAAAAAAAAAGAGGGCTGGGGTTGTGGCTCAGCGGTAGAGCGCTTGCTTAGCACGTGCGCGGCCCGAGTTCGAGCCTCAGCACCACGTACAAATAAATGCATTGTGTACACCTAAAGCAAATAAATAAATATTTAAAAAAAAAAAAAGAATTGAACTCAGGGGCGCTAACCATTGAGCCGCATCCCCAGCGCAATTTTGTATTTTATTAGAGACAGGGTCTCACTGAGTTGCTTAGCGCCTTGCCATTGCTAAGGCTGTCTTTGAACTTCTAATCCTCTTGTCTCAGCCTACCGAGCTGCTGGGAGTACAGGCATGCGCCACAGTGCCCAGCCTGGTCCTGGTTTTTGTGCTTTTGACTAATTCAGTAAATTTGCAGGTGGACTTTTTTTTTTAAATATTTTTTAGTTTTTAGGTGGACACAATATCTTTTTTTTTTTTTTTTTTTTTTTTTGGGTACCAGGGATTGAACTCAGGGGCATTCGTCCACTGGGTCACATCCCCAGCCCTTTTTTGTATTTTTTATTTAGAGACAGGGTCTCACTGAGTTGCTAAGTGCCTCGCCATTGCTGAGGCTGGCTTTGAACTCGAGATCCTCCTGCCTCAGCCTCCCAAAGTGCTGGGATTACAGGTGTGCGCCACCGCGCCCAGCACAATATCTTCATTTTTATTTATATGTGGTGCTGAGGATCGAAGCCAGTGCCTCACGCATGCCAGGGTAGTGCTTACCACTGAGCCAAACCCCAGCCCCTCACAAGTGGATATTTTTATTAGCACATTTAGTGTATCATTTTGTGCCTTTTGGTTGTGCTCAGAAGGCAGCGATGAGTGGTGGTTTACTCAAACAAGGCATAGTCATTCCACCTCACAACAGGCCCACTTCATGCTTTGAACACGACCCTCACTGTTCTGCCACTGAAGCTTATTTTGAAACTGACATTTTCCCCTTTGTTTTCTCCCTCTCTCCCTCTCTAATCACGGGGTATGCAAGATTAACCTTCTTCCCACCCTAGGCCAAGTTATCTGTACCTCAGCACACAGACCACAGGAATTAAGGAGTCCAGACTTGGCAACCACAGATCTAAGAAATGGCTCTCTCTCAAGGCTACAAAAGAATTATGACTTCTGACAGGGCACAGCTGGAGTATAGCCTTTGAATCACCTCTTTTAAGAACCCTCTGTTCCCCCCCACAGCCTCTGGGATAGCAGTCCCGTTTCTCCTTTGCTAGCAAAGCCATAAAATTTCTTTTTCCTTTTTCTCAAACTTATCTTTGTTATTGGATCGGCATAGGGGACAAGGCAATTTTTGGTATCAACTTCGGCAATTAAACTCAAAATGGAGTAACTCACAGCCAACTACCACTTTATAAAATGGAGTAACTCGGAGTTAGTGTAACAGTTGTTCAGTTTGTGCTTTGAATATACAGCCCTTGCTGCTTTGCCACTGCAACTTATTTTTTTTAAACATTTATTTTTAGTTGTAGATGGGCACAATACCTTTATTTTTACGTGGTACTAAGGATCAAACCCAGTGTCTCACATGTGGTAGGCAAATGTTCTACCACTGAACTACAACCTCAGCCCCTTATTTTTTTGTTTTTATTTTGGTGTTGGGGATTGAACCCAGGGGTGCTTACTTAACCAGTAAGCCACATTTCCACCCCTTTTTATGTTTTATTTTGAGACAGGGTCTCCCTAAGCTGTTTACGACCCTGCTAAATTGCTTAGGCTGGCTTTGAACTCAAGATCCTTCTTCTCTCAGCCTCCTGAGTCAGTGGGATTACAGGTGTACACCACCAAGCCCAGCCCTGCAATTTATTTTTAAAATTGATGTTTCTTTCCCTCCTCCTTCCTAATCTTTCTCTGCTCTCTCTCTCTGGATAACCTTTCTTCCCCATCATAGGCAGATTTACCTGTCCTTAAGCACACACTCACCCAGGACTAAGTAATTCAGATTGGGGAAGAAGAACTCAGAAATAACTATCTCCCAGATTAACACTCAATTACAACTCCAGACAGAGAACACGTGGAATGTAGCCTTTGAATCATCTCTTTAAAAAAAGCCCCCTGTTCTTGCTGATCAGCATAATCACAGCTTCTGGGACAGGAGTTCCCTGTGTTTCTCCTTTGCTAGCAAAGCACTAAAACTTTTTCCTTTTTCTACAAACTGTGTCCTTCTTATTGGATCGACATGGGAGACAAGGGCTGGTAATACAGTCTCGGATTACACGTGTGCTGTAGCACACTATTCTACTCATTTTTTAAAAAATATTTATTTATTTGCTTTAGTTGTACACAATGCAATGCATTTATGTTTACGTGTTACTGAGGATGGAACCCGGCCGCGCACAAAGCTAGGCGAGCGCTCTACCGCTGAGCCACAACCCCAGCCCACCTACTCATCTTTTAATTGGTAGGTTCAGGGGTTCTTCGGGGATGCCTCCCCCGCTCCCCTAAGTACTCCACCCCCTACCCTTTAACAAATTGGGAAGGGTATCTTTGAATTTATAAGGCTCACCCCCAACTCCAAGGGCAGGAACCACTTGTTTTAGTCACACCTTCCAGTAAGTGCCTAAAGAATTCAGTTCAAGGTTACCCAGCTGGTAAGCAGTTGAGTTAGCCCCTTTTAGGGCTCTTATTCAAATGTAAATTAACAGTGCCCTACGTCCTTTGCAAAACATTTAGATAAAGGTTACTGTCCTGGGGCAGAAATGGCAGAAAGAAAATGATTTTGTACCCGGGAGATAGGGAGGGAGCAAGGCGTGGTGGCGCAGCCTGAAATCCCGGCAATTCGGGAGGTTGAGACAGGCTGTGGCCTTAGGTTCGCCCAGGCTCAGCAATTTACCAAGACCTGTGTCAAAAATAAAGGGGGGGGAGTATAGTTGAGTGGTAAAGAAATCCTGGATTTGATCCCCAATAACAATAAAGGGTCAAGAAAAGGGAGCCCACCGCAGGACCCTGCGCGCGGCCTCAGCACCTGCAGCTGCCCTAACCCACGCACCTGCAGGACCACACACTCCAGCGCGCAGTGCATGCCGGGACATGTAGTCCCGTTCTAGCTCAGGAAAGGCCAAGAACGCCCCGTGACGTCAGCAGGGCTCGGGAAAGGAGTCGGAACCAGCTCAGGCTCAAGTTAAATCTTCCTCCAGAGAGGTGACCCTGGTTTCTTTGGTGACCGGGTTTCTGCTCTAGACAGGGCCCGCCCCGCAATCCAAGAGGACCTATGGTGTGCGTTGAGTAGCCTCGCGCGTGAATCCACTGTTAAAGGGGAAGTACCGGAGGCGAGGACACTCAGCCTTCTGCCCCACGGGCGCGGGCTTGTTAGAATAGTGGTACGCAGGACGCTACCCTGGGGGTTGAGACGCTGCTTCCCCCGCTGCGGCGGTGAGGACGTGGCAGCACCGCCTTGGACAGCCTCTCCCCCTTCCGCCGCCCGTCCGGTTAGAGGCGCGGGTGACGCAGGGGCTGCTGGGAACGCGCATGCGCCCACCGCTGCGGGGAGTACACCTTCAACGTCCGTGAGCGCGGGTGGTGTCGGGTGGCGGCGGCGGCGCTTTGCGGCCAGTCGTGCGGGTTGGGCGCGGGCGGGCGCGGCAGCAGTGGCGCGCACAGGTGATTGACTGGCCATCTGGCTGAGGGAGCATTTGGTCCTCTTCGCTGGCAGGTGGCGGAGCTCCTTTGGGCGACAGCGGAGGCGGCGGCGGCCCGGCTTGAGGCGCGCTCCTTGTGCCAGGGCCATGGCCCCGCGGCTGCAGCTGGAGAAGGCGGCCTGGCGCTGGGCGGAGACGGTGCGGCCCGAGGAGGTGTCGCAGGAGCACATCGAGACCGCCTACCGCATCTGGCTGGAGCCCTGCATCCGCGGCGTGTGCAGGTGAGGCCCGCGCACCGGGCTTCGCGGGCCCCTGGCGCTGGACCTTGGAAAGCCGGGGCGGGTTGGGGGGAAGGAAGACAGCGGCGCTTTGCGTGCATTTGGGAGGCGCAGAGAAGAGCCAGGTGGAGGTTCGCCCTTTCCGCGGTCTGCGCGACCTGGGAAATGCAACCTTCCCGGGCTCTGCGCGGAGGTGATGCTGTTGAAAGCCCTTTTAGAAAGGGTGCTGAGTTCTCTTCCAGAATATGGCGGTGGAGGTGGTTGAAGGTAGGGGCCGAAAATCAAGCAAACATTGATGGTTTGTCTTGGCCGTGGCTTGGCTTTTTCACTCGTTAAAGGAACTTGCTGGAATTGAGCTTTTTCACGGTAGCAGTGACGGCGAAGGCCTTATATGATGTTTGTGGAGAGCAGCTTCAGGAAAACCTTTGGTTAACCTACGTCATCGGTACCCTCCATCCCCACTTGACCTTCCCTCACTGTTCTAGTATTTTAGTTTTTTCAGCCTTTTTTTTTTCTTTTCTGTTTTTGTAGACTTTTTGTTTTTTCCTTTCTTTACAGTGCTGGGGATTGAACCCATGGCCTTGCACATGCTAAGCAAGTGCTCTACGACTGAACTATATCCCCAGCCCTTTGGTTCTGTTTTTTTTGGGTCGTCCGGATTGCATACGACTGCGCGTTTGAGCTATGCAAATGTTGTTTTTCCCCTTTGCTTTCCCGTAGAACCTTGCCTTCTCTTAAAACCATCTTTTAGATAGAATCCTTGGGCATTGTTCCAGTCTTTACCTTTTTTACGCCTTGTAACTGTATTTCTAGTTTTCCTTCCGGAATGTTGTTGAGTTGACTTGCCCAAGCTGGGCATGCTCAGTGAGTAAGTAGCCTTCTTGCAGCAGGCATTTAGTAAATGCTTTCTGGAGTTTTGACGTTCCGCTGGGGGATCCAGAAGGAATGGAAGTTACAGTCTCTGGCTTTGGAGTTCCCTTGTTTAAGAAGTGAAACAAGTTAGGAAGCTTCCAGAGGCATAGCAAGCCAATCATTCCAACCTCGGGGCAGCTGGGGCACAAGGAGGGCAAATCCGACTCCCAGGTGTAAGTTAGTGAAATGATAGACGGCTGTCTGTAAATTTATTTAGGTACTGGGGATTGAAACCAGGAGCATTTTAACACTGAGCCATATCTCCAGTCCTTTTTTTTTTTTTTTTTTTGGTTGTACTGGGGATTGAACTCAGGGGCACTCGACCACTGGGTCACATCCACAGCCCTTTTTTGTATTTTATTTAGAGACAGGGTCTCACTGAGTTGCTAAGTGCCTCGCCATTGCTGAGGCTGGCTTTGAACTCGTGATCCTCCTGCCTCAGCCTCCCAAAGTGCTGGGATTACAGGCGTGCGCCACCACACCCGGCTCTCCAGTCCTTTTTTTTTTTTTTTTTTTTGGTACTGGGGATTGAACTCAGGGGCACTCAACCACTGAGCCACATCCTCAGCCCTATTTTGTATTTTTTTATTTAGAGACAGGGTCTCACTGAGTTGCTAAGTGCCTCGCCATTGCTGAGGCTGGCTTTGAACTCACGATCCTCCTGCCTCAGCCTCCCAAAGTGCTGGGATTGCTCTCCAGTCCTTTTTTAATTTTTATTTTGAGACAGGGTCTCCCTAAGTTACGTAGGAACCCGCTAATTTGCTGAAGCTTGACTTAAACAGGATCCTCCTGCCTCAGCCTCCCAAGTGACTGGAATTATAGGTGTTAGCCACCTCACCTGGCTTATGTATAGAATTTAAACAGCTTTATTGAGCCATATTTAGCATAGCATACAATACTTTTTTTTTGGTACCGGGGATTGAACTCAGGGGCACTCGACCACTGGGCCACATCCTCAGCACTTTTTTGTATTTGATTTAGAGACAGGGTCTTACTGAGTTGCTAAGTGCCTCGCCATTGCTGAGGATGGCTTTGAAATCTTGATCTTCCTGCTTCAACCTCCCAAGTGCTGGGATTACAGGCATGCGCCACCGCGCCCAGCCTAACAATCCATTTCTTTCCTTGTATATTCGTGGAGTTGTACAGCTGATATTATATTATTGGTTCTTTAACGAAAAAAAATACCGTACCCATTAAATTAGCACTGTGTCCTCCTTTTTCCCCCTCATTTGCCTTCCCTTCAAGCAACCACTGATCTACTTTCTGTCTTAGCCTATTCTGTACATTTCATATAAATGGAATCATACAATATGTGGCCTTTTGTATCTGGTCTTCACTAAGCTTATTTTTTCAAGGGTCCTTTATGTTGAAGCATGTATCATTATTTTATTCCTTATGGCTGAATAATCTTTTTTGTAGCAAAGGGGTTTATTTAACTGGCCTTGGCCCCTGGTGGGGACTGAAGGGGCCCTTGGAGGGAAGGAGAGCAAGGGGAAGGAGAAGGAGGGAAGGGAAACCCGGTAGGGAGAAGAATGGCGTAGAAGGGGTGAGGAAGAAAAAAAGGGATGGCTGAATAATCTTGTGAATGTATCACATATTATTTTTTCAGTGCTATGGATTGAACCCCACTGCTAACATCCTCAGCCCTTTTCATTTTTTATTTTGAGAAAGGGTCTTGCTAAAGCTGCTCAGATTGGCCTTGAACTTTTTTTTCCTTTGTGGTGCTGGGGATTGAAACCAGGGCCTCATGCATGCAAGGCAAGCAGGAGCTATATCCCCAGCACAGGTCTTGAAACTGGTGATCCTCTTGTCTCAGCCTTCTGAGTCACTGGGTTTACAGGCGTACACCACTGCCCCTGACTGTCCATTCTAAAGTGTATGGATATTGTCTGTTCTTTTGGATACATACTTAGAATTACTCTATGACCCAGAGTAAATGCAATCCTATGTTTATCTTACAGTGGAACTGCCAAGTTCTTCAAAAACAGCTGCATTATTTTATATTGCCACCAGCACTGTATGAGGATTCTAGTATATTCATCACATCCCCAGCTCTTTTTTGTATTAGAGACAGGGTCTCTTGGGTTGGGATTGTGGCTCAGCGGCAGAGCGCTCGTGTTCGATCCTCAGCACCATGTAAACATAAATGCATTGCATTGTGTACAACTAAAGTAAATTAAAAAAAAAAAAAAAGTTGTAGGAGGAGGGTCTCACTCACACATGAACAAGGGCTCCACCGCTGCTAGCCCTAGCCCCTCATCCTCTCAAACTCTTTGTGCCATCTTAGCCATTGCTGAGGCAAGTGCTCTACCATTAATCTACACACCCTCTAACCCTTTCTGTAGTTTGATGTGCATTTGCCTAATGACTAATAAGTTGAGCACAATTTCTTTTTTTTTTGGTACCCGGGATTGAACTCGGGGGCACTTGACCACCGGGCCACATTTCCAGTCCTTTTTTGTATTTTATTAGACATCACTGAGTTGCTAAGTGCTGCTGAGGCTGGCTTTGAACTTGCGATCCTCCTGCCTCAGCCTCTCAAGGGCTGGGATTACAGGCGTGTGCCACCACGCCCGGCTTATTGCTTTGAAACTTGTGTTTTTTCTTTTTCCCCACCCATCTCCTCCCTGATCTTCTCCTTCATGATCTCTCCTCCCTAATCTCATTTTCTCTGAATCACCTAATTAAAAGCCCCCTGTTCTTGCTGATGGACAGAATCACAGCCTTTGTGTTTCTCCTTTGCTAGCAAAGCAGTAAACCATCTTTTTCCTTTTTCTCAAAACCCTATCCTTGCTATTGGATTGGCATCTGGGACAAGGACTGAGCTTTCAGCAACATATCTACTACAGTTTATGTATCCGTTTATTAGTTGATGGACATCTGGGTTATTTGTTTTTTGGCTACTATGAATAATACTTTTATGAACATTTGATATGAATTTTTGTATGGACATTTTATTTCATTTCTCCTGGGAATTGATCTAGGAGTGGACTTGATATGGTAACATTTTAAGGAATTGTCAAGTTGTTCCATGGCTCACAGCAATGTATGAAGGTTCTTGTTTTTTTTTTAATATTTATTTATTTACTTTAGTTCTAAACAATGCAATGCATTTACGTTTACATGGTGCTGAGGATCGAACCTGGGCCCCACACGTGTGAGGTGGGCACTCTGCCACAACCCCAGCCCCTGTATGAAGGTTCTTGTTTCCTCACTTTACACTTGTCTGGCTCTCTTGGTTTTGATTTGCATTTCTCTGATGACTAGTAATATTGAACATCTTTTCATGTGTTTATTGGCCATTTATTTATCTTCTTTAGAGAAATGTCTATCCTATTCCAGCTCTTCTTCTTTTCTCTTTGTGGTGCTACGGAGCTAACGCAAGGCTTTGGCAATGCTAGGCAGGTGCTCTGTCACGGAGCACCCTTCATTGGCACACCTCACTTTTCCTACTTAACTCTAACGAACTCTTAAAAATCACCAGTTTTGTGTAGTTACTGGTTTGCTAGGTGTCATGCTCCATGAGCCAGTGCCCTTGTCTGTGCTTGCATGTCATCCTGCATGTCTTTTCTGCTGTCCAGCACATGTGTGCCCAGGAGGAATTCATCCCTAACCAACTGTTGCATGAAAGCAAAATCCTCTGCTGAAGCCCAGGCATTTTCTTTTTTCTTTTCTTTTTTCTTTTTTTTCCCCTTATGTTTATCTGTTAAATTAAAAAACTTGCAGGGTGGGGAGGGGGTTGCTAGGCAAGTCGTAAAGACTGAGCTACATCCTCATCTCTGCCCTATTTTTTGTTCAAAAAATATTTCATTATGTTATTTAAGTATATAGCATGCTGTTATGTGATACGTATAGAGAGTAAATGTTACCATAGTGAAGTGCACAAACATCCAACATTCTAGTTGTTCTTGTGTGTGTTTATGGCAAGAGTAACTGACATTTTAGTAGAGACAGGGTCTCACTGAGTTGCTAAGTGCCTCGCCATTGCTGAGGCTGGCTTTGAACTCACGATCCTCCTGCCTCAGCCTCCCAAGTCTGGGATTACAGGCATGTGCCGGCTACATCTTAAGTTTTGTAGCTCTTAATTGACTTTGTAATTTTGGAATCAGACAGTAGTCTAGACCAGAAATGATTTGGAATACTCCCTGCTTTATCTTTTACAGTATTGAACCTAGGGGAGTTCTACCACTAAACTACATTCCCAACCCTTCTTTTTTTTTGTACTGGGGATTGAACTCAGGGGCACTTGATCACTGGGCCACATCCCCAGCCCTTCTTTGTATTTTATTTGTCTCACTGAGTTGCTAAATGCCTTGCCATTGCTGAGGCTGGCTTTGAATTCTGGATTCTCCTGCCTCAGCCTCCCAAGTGCTGGGATTACAGGTGTGCTGGGATTACCGCATCTGGCTTCCCAGCCCTTTTTATTTTACGTTTGAGACAGGTTTTGTTAAGCTGAGGCTGGCCTGATTTTTTTTTTTTTTTTTTTTTGAGGTGGGGGGGAGTAGGAATGGAACCTAGGGACACCTAACTTCTGAGCTGTAGGAGCCCTGTTTGGGGAGATGGCTAAGATTGCGGTTGACTACGGGCCATGGAGATGTTTGGGCATTGCCGCCTTCCATAGCCTCCAGGGACTTGGCCAGGGATCTCAAGACTTGAGCCGAGATTGCTGATGGGGTCTGCGCCATTTGGTGTGTTGGTTTTGGTGGTTTGTGTGGTGCGTGTTAAAGTCGTCGTTAGAGCCAGAGAGAAAAGTTATCAGAATAAAAAGCCTATTTCCAGTTCGCCTCTGAACTTCTTTCCACAGCTTCATTGCTCCAAGTGGCCAAGTGGCAACACTGAGCTACACCTCCAGCCCTTTTACATTTTATTTAGAGACAGGGTCTCATTGAGTTGCTTAGTGCCTCACTTCTGATGAGGCAGGCTTTGAACTCACAATCCTTCTACCTCAGCCTCCGGACCTGCTGGGATTACAGGTGTGTGCCACGTGCCTGGCTTTAAGATGGCATCTAAACTTCCATTTGTCTTTGTTTTGTTTTGTTTTGTTTTTTAATATTTATTTATTTGCTTTAGTTGTACACAATGCAATGCATTTATGTTTACGTGGTGCTGAGGATGGAACCTGGGCTGCGCACGTGCTAGGCGAGTGCTCTACCGCTGAGCCACAACCCCAGCCCTTGTCTTTGTTTTGCTGGTGGCATTGAGCATCTCTTTTTGTATTTACTGTTTGTACTTCTGTGAATGGTGGTCTGTTCTAGATTTGCGGTCATTTTCTTACTGATTTTCAAAAGCTTTTTTTTTTTTTTTTTTTTTTTGATTGTCCGTGGAGTTTAACCCAAGGGTTTCACACCACTGAGCCACACTCCCAGCCTTTTACACTTTTATTTATTCTGAGTCAGGGTCTCACTAAATTGCCAAGACTGGCCACTCACTTGCCCTCCTCCTGCCTCATCTTCTAGGTGTGCTTCTCCATGCTGGGGAGAGCTAGTAAGATTTTTTAAAAAAAATATTTATTTATTTGCTTTAGTTGTACACGATGCGTTTTTATCTGTATGTGGTGTTGAGGATCGAACCCGGGCCGCGCACATGCTAGGTGAGCAGTCTACCGCTGAGCCACAATCCCAGCCCGCTAGTAAGATTTTGATTCTGGAAATCGATGCATAAGAATGTTTCTTTTGTAATAATTAAGTGATTTGTATAATTTTCTTTACTAAATATAAACTGGGTGTAGTGGTACATACCTGTGATCCCAGCAACTTTGAAGGCTGAGGCAGGAGGACCTCTAGTTCAAGGCCACCTGTTTCAGCAACTTGTCAAGACTCTCAGTAATTTAGCGAGACATTTCTCAAAGAATAAAAAGGGCTGGCGATATAGGTGAGAGGTAGAATTTCCCTGGGTTCCATGCCTAGAACAGTAAGAAACAAACAATGGAACAAAACCCCCTTCTGGCTCTGCAGAGCAGGCTTGTCTCCATTTTCTCCTATTGGTCCCTGCTGCGTTCTTCCTCCTGTTCCAAGGTAACTACCATCCTTATTTTAAAAAAGACAGATTTAGCCGGGCGCGGTGGCGCACGCCTGTAATCACAGCACTTTGGGAGGCTGAGACAGGAGGATCGCGAGTTCAAAGACAGTCTCAGCAATGGCGAGGCACTTAGCAACTCAGTGAGACCCTGTTTCTAAATAAAATACAAAAAAGGGCTGGGGATGTGGCCCAGTGGTCCAGTGCCCCTGAGTTCAATCCCCGGTACCCAAAAAAAAAAAAAAAAAAGATTTAGCCTGTGTTAAACTATGTGCAGCTGTGGTTCCCTCTGAGTCCGGTTTATGCTCAACACTGCAGGACCCGTCCATACTGTGGGTAGCAGAGTGGCTCCTCGTAGTGCTGTGTGGTGCTCCATTGTGTGACTTTGCACCTCATCTTTCTCCTGGTGATAGTTATTTGCAGTTTTCCCAGCATTTGGAAATTGTGAATAAGGCTGCAGTGGACTTTCTTGCATATACATAGCTTTTGGTGCAATACGTGCGTATATGTATACATATATATGCACACACATATTATTTAGGAACTGGGGATTGAATGCAGGGGTGCTTACCCACTGGTCCTCACCCTCAGACCTTTGCATTTTTTATTTTAAGACATGGTCTCACTAAGTTGCTAGAGCCTTGCTAAACTGCTGAGGCTGGCCTCAAATTTGTCATCCTCTTGCTTCAGCCTCCAGGTTGCTGGGATTACAGGTGTGTGGCCACTACACCTGGCAGTATATATACTTTCATTTTTTTTTCTTTTTTTTTTGTTTTTGAAGCAGGGTCTCAGTATCTCACTAAGTTACTGAGTCTGGACTTAAACTTTCTTTTTTTAAATATATATTTGTTTTAGTTGTACACAATGACTTTATTCTTACATGGTGCTGAGGATCATGGAACCAGGCCACGCACGTGCTAGGCGAGTGCACTGCCGCTGAGCCACAACCTTAGCCCCATGTATACATATTTTGATAAATGGAATTGGTGGGTCATAGCATTTACTTGGCCTTAGAAGATAATGTCAAACTGTTGTCCATAGTGGTTGTACCTTGTCATACTGTCCATGTCTCACGCGGGCAGTGGAATGAGGGATTCCTCTGAGTAGTGTGGGCTGGCGGCAAGAAGATCACACGGACATGGAAGGAGGGGTAAGGGGGCTCTGCAACCTCAAAGGTCCTGCAATCATGTTGGAAGGTGAGAGAGCTTGTGCACCCTGGAATCCCTTTATTTATAGGGAAATTAACAAAGGATTTTTGAGAGAATGTTCTTCACCAAATAAGGCAGGGGGTTGACTGGTCAAGCCCCAGTGGGTAACGCCCAGGTCCAGAGCCAAGAAAAAGCAAAACTTTTTTTCCTAGCAAAGGTGGAGGTCACCTGTGTCAGCACAGCCTACAGCAAACAATGCCAGACCCACATCCTTTTTTTTTTTTTTTTTTTTTTTTTTTTGGTACCTTGGATTGAACTCAGGGTCACTTGACCACTGAGCCACATCCCCAGCCCTTTTTTGTATTTTATTAGAGGCAGGGTCTCACTGAGTTGCTAAGTGCCTCACCATTGCTGAGGCTCACTTTGAACTTGTGATCCTCCTGCCTCAGCCTCCCAAGTGCTGGGATTACAGGCGTGCAACACCACGCCCTGCAGACCCACACCCTCTTGGATCCAGGCTGAGAGAGAGCCCTTCACATACCTCACGGGTGGGCACAGTATTATACTCTCCTGGGCAGTAGAGGAGAGTTGCAGTTGCTACATATTCTCCTTAGCACACAGTAGAGGTGTTGTGGTGTGGCCTGGTGGTTTTAATTTGCACTCATAACAAATGTATGGCCTAAAAAGTACAGCCTACTAACTCATTTTGCCTGCTTCTTTTTTTTTGCTGGGAATTGAGGGGGTGGAAATTGGAATCCTCCTGATTCAGGCTCCCCAGTAGCTATAATTACAGGTGTGTGCTTCTGCCTGCCCTAAGGTCGATTATTGTGGATGCATATGCTGTGGTGAATGTGCGCAGGTACCTTTACTCTTGCCTTTTTATGTTTTTTTTTGTTGTTGTTGTTGTTGTTTCTTTGTTTTGTTTTGTTCTGGTAGTGGATATTGAACTCATGGGTGCTCTACCACTGAACTACACTCCAGCCCTTTTTAGTTTTTATTTTGAGAGACCCAATCTTGCTAAATGACAGAGGCTGGCATGGAACTTGCCGTCCTTCTGTCTCAGCCTCCCTAGTAGCTGAGAGTGCACCATCACTCCTGACTATCTTTCTTAGTTAGATCCCTAGTCCATCTGGAATGGATTTCTTTCTTTATTTTTTTGGTGGGTGTGGTGGTTATCAGGGAACCTAGGGGTGCTTAACCACTGAGCCACAAACGCGGCCCTTTTTATTATTTTTGAGACAGGGTCTTGCCAAGTTGCTGAGGTTCGCCTTGAACTTGCAAGGCTCCGCCACACCTGGCTGGAATGGATTTCTTGTCATTTGGGTAGGAGGGCATGGAAGAATTTAGAATTACCTGTTCTCTATGATTTTATTAGTTAGCTTTTCAGTACTTTAATGAAATGCTTGACAAAGGCTACTTGTGAAGAAAAGAGGTTTATTTAACTTACACAGTTGTGGAGGTTCAAGGGCAATTGGCAATTGTGGTGAGGGCCCTCTTGGCTGCCTCCGATCTCTTGGGATGGCAAGCAGTCACATCACCAAATGGGAAGCCAGAGAGAGAGAGGCTAGGTGGGTGGGGCCAGGTGCAGACAGTGGTAACAACTCTTTGGAGAACTACCAAAGACTTGGCACAGTATGTGACTGTGTGTTTTAAAAAATGATATGGTTGCCGGGCGCCATGGCGCACTCCTGTAATCCCAGCACTTGGGAGGCTGAGGCAGGAGGATCTCGAGTTCAAAGCCAGCCTCAGCAATGGTGAGGCACTTAGCAACTCAGTGAGACCCTATCTCTAAGAAAATACAAAAAAAGGGCTGGGGATGTGGCCCAGAGGTCGAGTGCCCCTGAGTTCAATCCCAGGTACCAAAAGAAAAAAAGATGGTTACATCACTACAGACAGTACAGACAGGTGTAGCCTGCGTGGGATGTGGGTGTGCTGGACTAAAGGCCTGTGGGGGCCACCAGGAGAAAACAATGAGAGGACAGAAGAAGAGGGGGTTGGTTTGGAGGTCAGGCCCAAGAGCTCCTTGGATTTGCTTCTGGCATGATAAAGTGAAGATGAAGAACTTTGAAAATCTAGCTACCTGTCACAGATCTGGTTTCCTCCTCATGCTGTCAAGGACAGTGGGGTTCTTGTGGTTCTTTTTTTTTTCCCCCCCAAATACTAGGGATTGAACACAGGGGCACTCTACCACTGAGCCACATCCCCAGCCCCTTTTGTTTTTTATTTGAGACAGGGTCTTGTTAAATTTCTCAGTGTCGAGTGGTGCTTTAATAATAACTTGGAGGCGGATTGTCTTTGAATGGAGCATATATTCGATCACACCAATCATCAAATACAGAGTTAACTCAGTTCACACTAATTAAATACAGCAAGTGCATCACACAATCCCTAGCAACCATAATTCCCCGGGTACTGCCGATGCCACATGACTTCTCTTAGCTTGAGAGCAAACACTGTCTCTGTCTGGAGGTTTTCTCCAGCCAATGATTGGATGACAGGGAAGGGTGGAGTCCATCCCAGGATGGATAGCAAGGTGTCCACTCTCCACTCTCCGCTCTGATGTAGCAGGACAAGTGGTTTAAATAATTTCCAATTGATGTTCATTGGTTACACCCAGAGAGAGTAACCAGATATGCCCATGAGGTAACCTTGGTAACCAAGCATTACTTGGCCTGTCTTAGGTGATGGTCCTTGTCCATCCATCCAGACACTGCTGAGCATGCCTGTGGCCCTGCTCCTTACACTCAGGCTGACCTTGAACCTCCTGCCTTGCCCTCCCAAGTGGCCAGGGTAAATGGTGTGCCACTGCAGCAGGAAAAAGTTGTGCAGGCGGCATGGATACTTTTAAAGACTTTCAACACCGGGATCTGCTCCCACCACAAAAAGCCGAGGCAGGGTTTTTCAGATGGTGCGAAGACTGAGCAACAAATCCTCCTCTTTGGAGAACTGAGAAGTCCAGCTGTGAGGCAAAAAAAAAAAAAAAAAAAAAGAAAGAAAGAAACTTTAAGTTTCAAATAATTAAATAAACTTTGTTTGGATAGGGAAAGACTATTTGACTTGCCAGTTAGTACCCCTGTCCAAAACGTAAAACGTTTTTCCTTTATTTTCAATTTGGAAGGTAGCTTTTTAGAAAGGAGATTAATAGTCTTTTCAGGTAGCGTCACTTTTCAGTGCCTTTGCTTGGCTGGTCCCCCTTTCCTGCAAAGCCTACATTTTAGGTCAACTGGTTTAATAAGGTAATTACAGGAGTCTTGGGCATATTTATAATGTCTATAAGCTGCAGGGGTTTTTGGGTTTTTGCTTTTTGGCCCTGGGGGTGGTTCTGGGTACTGAACCCAGAGCCTTGGGTATGCTAGGCAAGTACCCTACTGAGCTACATTCCTAGCCAATAAGCTGTACTTTTTGATTGCTTAAGGTTTTGTTTTTGTTGTTACTACACAAACTTTTAAAAATATTTGTTTTTTAGTTGTACACAATGCGTTTATTTTTACGTGGTGCTGAGGATAGAACCAGGGCCGCGCAGGAACCCGGGCCGCGCACGTGCTAGGCATGCGCTCTACCAATGAGCCACAACCTCAGCCCCTACAAAATTTTTTAAAATATTTATTTATTTGCTTTAGTTATACACAATGCAATGCATTTATATTTACGTGGTGCTGAGAATCGAACCCTGGTCGCGCACATGCTAGGCGAACGCTCTACCGCTGAGCCACAACCCCAGTCCTCCAATTTTTTTTTTTTTTTTTTTTTTTTTTTGGTACCAGGGATTGAACTCAGGGGCACTTGACCACTGGGCCACATCCCCAGCCCTTTTTTGTATTTTATTTAGAGACAGGGTCTCACTGAGTTGCTAAGTGCCTCGCCATTGCTGAGGCTGGCTTTGAACTCGCGATTCCTCCTGCCTCAGCCTCCCAAAGTGCTGGGATTACAGGCGTGCGCCACCACGCCCGGCTTCCAAATTTTTTTATTGAGGTATAATCACATACTACTTCACCCACCACAAGTTTTTTGTTGTTGTTCTTGTTCTGTGAGGTGGGGATTGAACCCAGGGCTTCGTGAATATTAGACAAGAGACCACAACTGAGCTGTATTGCAGCCCTATCTTTTGAGGTTTTGGAAAAATGAAGGTATTTCATTTTTGGTTGGATGACTGAATTCTTTTTTTTTTTTTTTTTTGTGGTACCGGGGATTGAACTCAGGGGCACTCGTCCACTGGGTCACATCCCCAGCCCTTTTTGTATTTTATTTAGAGACAGGGTCTCACTGAGTTACTAAGTGCCTCGCCATTGCTGAGGCTGGCTTTGAACTTGCGATCCTCCTGCCTCAGCCTCCCAAAGTGCTGGGATTACAGGCGTGTGCCACCGTGCCCGGCTTGGATGACTGAATTCTTAAGCTTTAAAATATGCTTAGACTTGAAAAAAGTTACTTTTACTGGGTGCAGTGTCACACACCTGTAAAACCAGCTACTTGGGAGGCCCAGGCAGGAGTACTAAAAATTTGAGGTCAGCCTAGGCACAGCTTAGTGACTTCATTTTAGAATTAAAAAGGAGTGGAACGTAGTTTAGTGGTAAAGTGTCCTAGGGTACAATCCCCACTACTGCCCTCTCCCCCAAAAATGTTATCTATTTTTGTGGTACTGGGGATTGAATTCACTGTCTTGTTTATGCTAGGCAAGGGCTCTACCTCTGAGCCACAACCCCAGTCCCTGCTTGCAGGTGTTTTTTTTTTTTTTTTTTACCAGGGATTGAATTCAGGTGAGGCACTTACCAACTCAGTGAGACCCTGTCTCTAATAAAAAAGGCTGGGGATATGGTCCAGTGATCGAGTGCCTCTGAATTCAATCCATGGTACAAAACAAAACAAAAAGTTGCTGTAAATTTTTGTGTACAGCTTGGATATTTGCATTCTTTTTTTAAAATTGGTTCCTCATTCTTGTGTATATGTATCAAAGTTTAAGTAACCAATCTCCCATAAATGGACACTGGGTTTGCTTTCATTCAGTCTTGGCTATTTGCAACAATGCATCAAGCAGTGGCTTTGATTTAACTTGTTGTTCAGGTTTTGTTTTTGGTTTTGTTTTTGTTTCTGTTAAAAACAGCAAAATAACTTACTGGAATGTAAAGATAAGAGCTGAGCATGCATGCAAGGATTTTTATGTTCAGGGTTTTTTTTTTTTTTTTTTGGGGGGGGGGGTTCGGTGCTGGGGATTGAACCCAGGGCTTTGTGCATGCAAGGCAAACACTCTACCAGCTGAGCTATATCCCCAGCCCCTGTATTTTTTTTTTTTTTTTGTTAAAAAACAGCAAAATAACTTACTGGCAGATTTAACTTGTTTTGCATGTGTGCAGGTATATACGTAGAATAAAAACTCATGGGATTGCAGGATACATGGGTAAATGCACTAGAAAATTTGATGAACATCAGAAACTGTCCATCACAGATATCATTCCATTTTTTTAGCCTCACTAGAGTGTATGAGAAGCGAGCTACCTGTGACCCTATAGCCTTGTTAGAGGATTTGTACTTTTGCCAAATCATAGGCATGATAGAATGTACTAGAATGGGCTAGGTTATGGTGTGGGACCAGGTAACTCCCTAGAGCTCAGTGGTGGAAAAGAGTGAGGTCTGTATATCACTCCCTGGAGTCTTCATGTAGGCAGGTGGGGTGGGGAGGCTGGCTCCTCCGAGTCACTTGATACCCAGAGCAGCAGCCACTGCTTGAAACTTGGAGGATTTCAGGGCCATCAGAGAAATGCTTGGCCTACATGCATTGTTTTTGTGACTTGTTGGCCCAAGGTTGTTTCATGGTCCTGTTCCTTCAGAAGGTATCCAGCAGGAGAAAGGTCCAGTAAATAGCACTGTCGAAGACTACACAAGGCACCCACTTCTAGTTTCATTTTGTGTTCTCATTTGTTATTTATTATCATTTTTTTCTTTGTGGTCTTGGAGATTGAACCCAGGAATGCTCTACCACTGAGCTACATACATCCCCAGCCCCCCCCCCCCTTTTTTTTGGTACCGGGGATTGAACTCAGGGGCACTCGACCACTGGGCCACATCTCCAGCCCTTTTGTGTATTTTTTTATTAGAGACAGGGTCTCACTGAGTTGCTAAGTGCCTCGCCATTGCTGAGGCTGGCTTTGAACTCGCGATCCTCCTGCCTCAGCCTCCCAAAGTGCTAGGATTACAGGCGTGTGCCACCACGCCCGGCTCCCAGCCCTTTTTATTCTTATTTCCAGACAAGGTTTCACTAAGGTGCTCAAGCTGGCCTTGACTTTGAGATTCCTGCCCCAGTCTCTCAAGTAGCTAGGATTACAGGCATGTGCCATCACACCCTGTTGTTTTAGTTCACTTTGTGCTGCTATAACAACTGAGACTGGTAATTCATAGAGATCATTCTCTCACTGTTCTGGAGGGTGAGAAGCTCATCAAGGCTCCACCATCTGGTGTGGGCTCTATTACTGTGCCCTCCCATGGCGGAAGGTGGGACAGCAAGGGACTCTGTCCTTACAGGCCAGAAGAGTGAAAGAGAACCACCTCGGCTGGGGGGTATTCATCCCTTCAAGTTAGCAGTGCCCTTATTACCAGACCATCTTCTGATAGTCTGCACTTCCAGACACTCACTGGGGATTAAGTTCCTACTCACGGATTTTTGCATTGTTTTAATTTGGGGACTTTACCTGAAGATTCAGTATCTGATAGGGCTTACTCTTGCCTTCCTGTTCTTTTTAGCAGTTTATTTTAACAACATTTGCATTAAGTCCACAATATATCTGTGTTTGGTTTACAAATTTTTTTGTTATAATTGTGTAAGATTTTTGACCCATGAGAATGCAGCATAATCCCAGGACATCTTGCTCAAGGGTGATGTCTTTGGTGCTAAGAGTTGAACCCAGCGCTTCACAAATGGTGGTAATCACTTGCTCTTCCTGTGCTCTACAACTCTAACCCTTGTTTTTGTTTGTTTTCATTCTTTTATTTTTTGGACAAGCAGGGGTGAGCAGCTGAGTGTGTTTTCCTTCTCAATTTGAGTTCATGAAACAGTACTGTCTACAGGTGCTAGAGGAGGGTGTCTGGCAGCCTTTAAAACTACTTGAGCCCGGCAGCAGTGGCGCATGCCTGTAATCCCAGCACTTTGGGAGGCTGAGGCAGGAGGATCGCGAGTTCAAAGCCAGCCTCAGCAATGGCGAGGCACTTAGCAGCTCAGTGAGACCCTGTCTCTAATAAAATACAAAAAAGGGCTGGGGATGTGGCCCAGTGGTCTAGTGCCACTGAGTTCAATCCCCAGTACCAAAAAAAAAAAAAAAAAAAAAAAAAAAAAAAAAAAAAAAACAAAAAAGAAAGGAGAAGCCGGGCGCGGTGGCGCACGCCTGTAATCCCAGCACTTTGGGAGGCTGAGGCAGGAGGATCGTGAGTTCAAAGCCAGCCTCAGCAATGGCGAGGCACTTAGCAACTCAGTGAGACCCTGTCTCTAAATAAAATACAAAAAAGGGCTGGGGATGTGACCCAGAGGACGAGTGCCCCTGAGTTCAATCCCTGGTACCAAAACAAAAAAGAAAGGGCTGGGGATGTGGCCCAGTGGTCTAGTTGAAACCGCTTTTTACCGTGACAGTTCTTGCTCCCTGAACGCTGAAGAAAAACGCTGAAGAAGCACTCCAAGGCAAGCATAGAGTGGAAAGTGGACAGCTTTATTTAAAGGATAGCAAAAGACTTCCCCCAGAGGGAGAAGGGGACCCGGAAACCAGGAATCCCAAGGGAGGAGAAACTTTCTCCCTTTTATATCTAAATCTTTCTTTTGTCCCTTCTTTATCTCTGTCCTTCCTAGGACAGGAATGTCAAAAGATGCCGGAGGGCCCATGGTGGGTGTGAGATTTATGGGAAGGGTTTAGGGCTAGTTGATTAGCATCTAGCATCTCTGTTTACTGGAAGTTGTTTCATTATCATTCCATAAGATGAGTCCTAAACTTGGAACATTAACCATCTTATCTCCCTTGGAGTTGCTCTGTGATATTCCAGGACTCAGGCTGACTCCATTTTCCTTATGGACTCCATGTTCTTTATGAAACTCGATGTTAGACCGGATTTGCCCGAGTACACTCACTACCTAGCTTTAAATCTGGCTTCAGAGTGCCCCTGAGTTCAATCCCCAGTACCAAAAAAAAAAAAAAAAAAAAAAAAAAAAAAAAAAACAAACAAACTACTTTGAATATTGAGTTGAATTCTTTTCTCCTGTTTTAGTAGTTAATTTGCTTTGGGGAATTTTTCATTTTAACTTGCCCAGAGAAATTGAAATTCAAATGAAAGTACCTAATGTAATACTATCAAATATTTTATGGCAGCCTCAATCTTTGGAGATTAAAGATGAAAAGTGGCCTCTATGTTTAGAGACCTTTTTGGTAAATGAAGATACCTCCCAACCTCAGAATAAGAGCTTTAAATGGACTTGTTTCTTTTCTCTTCCTCTCCCCCCTGCTCCTCCCTAATCTCTGGGGAAACAGGTTTACCTTTTTTTCCCACCCTAGGCCAGTTATGTGTCCTTGAGTCCACACCCAGCAAAGGAACAAAGTAATCCAGACTTTGCAATGGTAACCAAATCCCAGAAATGACTATCTCCCAAATTAACTATTGAATTACAACTCAAAAACAAGAACTCCTGGAATTTAACCTTTGAATCACCTCTTTAAAAGCTCCCTGTTGTTGCTGATGGGCAGAATCACATGTTGTTGCTGACTGGCAGAATCACGGGCATTTGGGACAAGAGTTCCCTGTACTTCTCCTTTGCTAGCAAAACTTCTTTTTCCCAAAACATGTCCTGATTATTGGATTGGCATTAGGGACAAAGACCAACCCTTCGGTAACAGTTCTGGGTATTGAACCCAGAGGAACATTACCACTGAGCAACACTCCAGCCCTTTTTATTTATTTATTTATTTATTTATTTATTTATTTATTTATTTATTTATTTATTTATTTATTTTTGGTACCGGGGATTGAACTCAGGGCCACTCGACCACTGGGCCACATCCCCAGCCCTTTTTTGTATTTTATTAGAGACAGGGTCTCACTGAGTTGCTAAGTGCCTCGCCATTGCTGAGGCTGGCTTTGAACTCGCGATCCTCCTGCCTCAGCCTCCCAAGTACTGGGATTACAGGCGTGCGCCACCGCGCCCGGCTCCTTTTTATTTTTTGAGTCGGGGTCACCAAGTTGCTGAGACTGGCCTCCAACTTGTGATCCTCCTGCTTCAGCCTTAATATTTATTTATTTGCTTTTAGTTGTACACAATGCGTTTATTTTTACGTGGTGCTGAGGATCTAACCTGGGCTGCGCATGTGCTAGGCTCTACCACTGAGCCACAACCCCAGCCCCAAGTTGCTTGTTTTAGACCCTTACATACTTCATCACTGTACCTCTTCATTTGACTGATCATCTGTGTCCTTTACAATATCTCTTGTAATTAACCAGTAAGCATAATAAAAGTTTTGCTCTGAGTTCTGTGTGTTTTACCTAATTTACAGGAAAAATGTCTCGCAAGCCACTCACATAACAACCAAAGAAGCCTTTATTCTGGCCAGAGCCACCAACTCCAACCCCCAGGAGGCAGGGTAGTAGAAGAAGGTGGCTCTCACTTGTAGCAAGGGCAGGGTTTATAAAGCTCAGGGTTGATATTCCCTCAGGTGGAGACAGTTTAAGTCACCTCTGCTTATCACATGTGAGCCTTTCTAGCCATTGAAGTAGAGGAAGGGGTTATGGGAACCCCTGACTTAAAGCCACTCGGAAGTGCTGTAGACCTCTGGTTGGCATCTGAGTGGCCAGTCTTGTGGCAAAGGGCCCGCACACTGGTTCTTTGCAGTATTAATGTTGTACAATTATTTTTGGTAAAACCGGGGATTGAATTTTCTCAGGGCCACTCGACTCACTGGGCCACATCCCCAGCCCTTTTTTGTATTTTATTAGAGACAGGGTCTCACTGAGTTGCTAAGTGCCTCGCCATTGCTGAGGCTGGCTTTGAACTCGCGATCCTCCTGCCTCAGCCTCCCAAGTACTGGGATTACAGGCGTGCGCCACCACCGCCCCGGCTCCTTTTTATTTTTTGAGTCGGGGTCACCAAGTTGCTGAGACTGGCCTCCAACTTGTGATCCTCCTGCTTCAGCCTTAATATTTATTTATTTGCTTTTAGTTGTACACAATGCGTTTATTTTTACGTGGTGCTGAGGATCTAACCTGGGCTGCGCATGTGCTAGGCTCTACCACTGAGCCACAACCCCAGCCCCAAGTTGCTTGTTTTAGACCCTTACATACTTCATCACTGTACCTCTTCATTTGACTGATCATCTGTGTCCTTTACAATATCTCTTGTAATTAACCAGTAAGCATAATAAAAGTTTTGCTCTGAGTTCTGTGTGTTTTACCTAATTTACAGGAAAAATGTCTCGCAAGCCACTCACATAACAACCAAAGAAGCCTTTATTCTGGCCAGAGCCACCAACTCCAACCCCCAGGAGGCAGGGTAGTAGAAGAAGGTGGCTCTCACTTGTAGCAAGGGCAGGGTTTATAAAGCTCAGGGTTGATATTCCCTCAGGTGGAGACAGTTTAAGTCACCTCTGCTTATCACATGTGAGCCTTTCTAGCCATTGAAGTAGAGGAAGGGGTTATGGGAACCCCTGACTTAAAGCCACTCGGAAGTGCTGTAGACCTCTGGTTGGCATCTGAGTGGCCAGTCTTGTGGCAAAGGGCCCGCACACTAACTCTAGGTACAGTGTCAGAATTGAATTGAATCTTAGAAAGCTTTGCCACCATCACATTTGGTCAGTGTGGGAGAAGGCTGTGCATCTGGTATCAGAAGTGAAGAGCTGAAAAAAAGCTCGTTTTCTCCGATGGTGTCAGTTATAGCAGTGAGTGGGTAGGCGCTCTCACTTTACCTTGGTTCTTTGCAGTATTAATGTTGTACAATTTTTGCTGATTGCATAAATCAAAACACATTTCATGGCTGTTTTAAATTTGCATTTCTCTGGAGTTGAATATTTTCCCTGTAATTTCTTTTCTTTTTTTTTTTTTTTTGGTACCGGGGATTGAACTCAGGGGCACTTGACCACTAGGCCACATCCCCAGCCCTTTTTTGTATTTTATTTAGAGACAGGGTCTCACTGAGTTGCTAAGTGCCTCCCATTGCTGAGGCTGGCTTTGAAATCAAGATCCTCCTGCCTCAGCCTCCCGAGTGCTGGGGTTATAGGTGTGCACCACCGCACCCGGCTATGTTTTGTTTCTTTTTGTTTTGTTTTTGTGATGCTGGGGATTGAACCCAGGGCCTTGTGCATCGGAGGTAAGCACTTTACCCACAGAGCTATATCCCTATCCCTATGTTTTGGTTCTGTTACTTGAATTTAGGATGCCCCCCATCCTTGTGTACCTGTGTTGTAAGAAATGTTAATGTGCTCCCAGTTCAATAATACATGAATAAGTAAATGTGGAAGTTTCATACGCTCATTTACCCTGTTTAAACTCTAGTTCTTTTTGTTGTTTATGTTTTGTGTGGCATTGCAGATGGAACCCAGGGCCTCCCACTTGCCAGGCTAGCATTCTGCCACTAAACTACACTCCCAGCCCCAAACTTAAGTTCCTGTTGGCCATTTCATTAGACTCTGGTTTATCCTTTTTTATTTCTTTCTGCTCAGATGAACCAATACATGTCTATTTTCAGATTGCCCACCTTCCTCATATGAACATAATGTACTAAAGATGCTGTTTTATACTTTAGTGTTTTTACTTAATGTATCATTGAAATTATTACACATTAGTTACATCTCTTTTTTTTTTTTTTTTTTTTTTTTTTTTTTTGGTACCGGGGATTGAACTCAGGGACACTCTACCACTGGGCCACATCCCCAGCCCCTTTGGTATTTTATTAGAGGCATGGTCTCACTGAGTTGCTAAGTGCCTCGCCATTGCTGAGGCTGGCTTTGAACTCGCGATCCTCTTGCCTGAGCCTCCCAAGTGCTGGTATTACAGGCGTGCGCCACCACGCCCGGCCTGTTTTTGTTTTTGTTGTTGTTTCACAGTTGTCTAGTATTCCATCTGTGTTTGAGCATTTGGGTTGTTCTAGTGTTTTGGGTTAAGTGCTAACTTAACATACAATGTGTCACCTAATTTAAATGTTTTTGTGTTAAGGTTACTTTTATGGTGAATAAATTGAAAAGAGATTGCGAGGTCACAAGGTAGCCTTGTGTATGTCTGTCAGAGGTTGCAAAATCCCTCTCTGCAAAGCCCCAGCAGTTTCCATTCCCAACAGTAGGGCATGCTTGCCTGTTTCTGCCAAGCCTCAGAGTGTCTTGGGCTTTCTCAGTTTGGCTAGTCTATAGATGATAAGTAGGCGAGAAATTATGTCTTATTGTAGTTTTAATTTGCTTCTCATCATGATATGATGAAAATTTTATTTTTTAATTTACTTAAAAAAAAAAAAACAGTTTTTGAGATAATTCACATACCATACAGCTCACCCATATGAAGTGTACAGCCTAGTGGCTCTTAGTATGCCGCAACACTACTTTGGCACATTCTGTTATACACGTGCGCGCGCGCACACACACACACACACACACACACACACACACACATGCACAGTGCTGAGGGCTGACACAGGTCTCCTGTAGGCTCTGCCATTGAGACCCACCTCAGCCCATGACAGTCGTGGGATATTTTTGCCACTTAAAAGAAGCTCCAGCCGGGCGCGGTGGCGCACGCCTGTAATACCAGCACTTTGGGAGGCTGAGGCAGGAGGATCGTGAGTTCAAAGCCAGCCTCAGCAATGGAGAGGCACTTAGCAACTCAGTGAGACCCTGTCTCTAAATAAAATACAAAAAAGGGCTGGGGATGTGGCCCAGTGGTCGAGTGCCCCTGAGTTCAATCCCTGGTACCAAAAAAAAAAAAAAAAAAAAAAAAACAACAAAAAAAACTCCATAACCATTTTTAGTCATCGTTTCTCTCCCCTGTGCAGGGTATTTTAAAATTAAACAATATTTATTGTTTCCTTTCCTATAGACGAAACTGCAAAGGAAATCCAAATTGCTTGGTTGGCATTGGTGAGCATATTTGGTTAGGAGAAATAGACGAAAATAGTTTTCATAACATCGATGATCCCAATTGTGAGAGGAGAAAAAAGGTAATCCATCATTTTCTAAGTGATTGATGCGTCATATTCCTTGGTTTCTGTTTTGCCTATGTTCAAAACCATTTCAGACTTCATGTGACCTCTCTCTTTAAGATAGCAGTAGAACTTAGACTCTGGGCCACCTGCATTGGAATGATTCTTTTTTTTTTTTAAATATTTATTTACTTTAGTTGTACACAATTAAATGCATTTATGTTTACGTGGTGCTGAGGATCGAAACCGGGCTGCGCACGTGCGAGGCGAGCGCTCTGCCGCTGAGCCACAACCCCAGCCCTGGAATGATTCTTGACATTATGCTTTAGACAGGAAGCTGGGCAGTCCCCCGAGCCTTTAGGAGTTTTAGTTTGAAACACAGGCTTTGTTTTGCCTAATTCATGTCTTATTTAGAACTTAAAATGTCCTTAAAGGAAACGCTAACTCAAGGAACAAGCTCCTAGAAATGATATAACTTTGTTTTCTAGGGCTCTTATTTAAGTTAGCTACTATATGTATGTTTATATAAAACAATTTTGCTTTAAAAAAAAGATCAATATTTCTAACCATAAAACTTAGCATTCACAAAGCAGCTGTTATATAGCTATTTTGTTTATTCAAAAGAATAATTCTGTGTAACGTTCAGGATTTTTCAGGCTTTGTAAAGAATAAGATCCTTTTCCCTTCGCCCACTCTCATTCTCCCATACCCCTTCTCTAATCTCCAGGATGTAAAGGAACTGGTCTAGAAACTTTTTTTTTTTAAAATATTTATTTATTTGCTTTAGTTGTATACAATGCAATGCATTTATATTTTACATGGTGCTGAGGATCGAACCTGGCTGCGCTCGTGCGAGGCAAGCACTCTGCCGCTGAGCCACAACCCCAACCCCTGGTCTAGAAACTTTGTTGTCCTACTGAACCGTGGCAATTTAGGAATACAGCAAATAGAATGGCTCTGTTACCTGTCAGAGCTGACCTTTTCTAGACCCGACCCTGCTGCAGTGTCCTTGGGTGTGAGTGGCTGGAGCCCCCAAGCCACCAGAGTCTTTTCCCTACCACAGGGCTTCCCTTAAAACTGTCCTTGCCTCTAGCTGTGGAGGCTGAAGATGGCTGTGTCATGTTGGTTGGGGCAGTGTTACAAATATTTAATGTTTAGTTTTTAAAGTAACGCTACTTACAGACCTTTTGTTTGAAGGGGAACAAGTGTCATCATCTTGTGTTTCTGCAGAACTCTTTCGTGGGCCTGACGAACCTGGGAGCCACTTGTTACGTCAACACGTTTCTTCAGGTGTGGTTTTTAAACTTGGAGCTGCGGCAGGCGTTGTACTTATGTCCGAGCACCTGTAGTGACTACCTAATGGGAGATGGTGTCCGAGAAGAGAAAGGTGGGTTGGGATTGGGAGGGGCATGTGCCTGCCAGGCTCGGTACTGGCTCTTATAGAAATGGAGTCGGGATTCAAGGTAGTTCTGGTTTCCCTCTCCTGTGTGTTGATCATTTTGGCATGAAAATGGTTACTGTGCCAGTGGAGGAAGCACATTTGGTTATTCTTGGTATAGCTTAAATCTACAGATTTTCCATGTAGTCTTCTGTGATTATAGTATGTTAACTTGTAGTGATTGATAAAAATTAGGAATGCAGAAAAGGTTCTTATTCTGTTGTCTTGTTGGACAGACTTATTAAAGTATTTCAGTGTAACCACAGTCCTTTGGCCTCATTCCCAGTAGGCTGACTTAAATGAAATTCTCTAAAATTAAGATTAAATTCATTAATCATGGCAAAACCACCCACTGACATGCTACTATCCTCATTGTAAATTTGGACAGAAAGCCGGGCGCGGTGGCGCACGCCTGTAATCCCAGCACTTTGGGAGGCGGAGGCAGGAAGATCGCTAGTTCAAAGCCAGCCTCAGCAATGGCGAGGCACTTAACAACTCAGTGAGACCCTGTCTCTAAATAAAATACAAAAAAGGGCTGGGGATGTGACCCAGTGGACGAGTGCCACTGAGTTCAATCCCCAGTACCACCAAAAAAAAAAATAATAATAATAATTGGACAGAAATAAGTTTCAAACTGTTTCTACAGGAATCATGAACTTATTTTCATGCACAGTGTTTGAATTATTTTTGAATGATATTGTTTTATGTTTAGAGATGCCCTGTTTGAGTTGGGGCTTTCTGAAATGAACCAGATTCTTCTCAAAGATGAAAGGTGGTGGGGGGTGTTTTAAGATTATGTAGGTCTGGGAGCTCCATGCTGGGAACTTTCAGTTCTTGCCTCCCAACTCCAAGACACATGCTATTGTTTTATATGCTCTGATTGAGTCACATGGCCCAAGTCTTTGGATCCAAGACAGAAAACAGGCTTCTTATGCCCGAGGCATCATGAAGCCCCTGGAAAATGGAAATACTTTGGTCTTGGTTAATAACAATCTTTGCTTCAAAACAAGGTGCTAAAAAAAATTCTTTAGAAAAGAAAAAAAAAATTTTAAGGAACCAGGGCTCGAAGTCAGGGGTGCTTTACCACTCAGCCATATTCCATACCCCTTTTTATATTTTACATAGACTCTGTCTCACTGAGTCACTTAGAGCCTTGCTAAATTGCTGAGGTTGACTTTGAAGTCGTGATCCTCTTGCCTCAGCTTCCCAAACTGCTGGGATTACTGGCATGTGCCACCATACCCAGGTCAAAAATTCTTTAGGACTGACGGCATAGATTATAGTGATTGCCTAACATGCTTGGGTTTGATCCCTGCACCAAATAAAAGAAAAACAAAAAACAAATTCCAAACCAAAAACTTGAAGTCCTTTCTTCAAGGCTTCATTCCTGTAGGTTAATGGGTTTTCTTTCTCTCTCTCTTTTTTAATCAGGAGATTGAACACGAGGGCACATCCCCAACCTTTTTGAGATGGTCACATTAGTCCATTAAGGTGGTCCTGCTGCCTCAGCTTCCTGAATAGATGAGATTACAGGTGTGTGTGCCACCATGCCTGCATGTTTTAAAATCTGTGTTCAGCCGGGCGCGGTGGCGCACGCCTGTAATCCCAGCACTTTGGGAGGCTGAGGCAGGAGGATCGCGAGTTCAAAGCCAGCCTCAGCAATGGCGAGGCACTTAGCAACTCAGTGAGACCCTGTCTCTAATAAAATACAAAAAAAGGGCTGGGGATGTGGCCCAGTGGTCAAGTGCCCCTGAGTTCAATCCCCGGTACCACAAAAAATAAATAAATAAATAAAAAATAAATAAATAAAATCTGTGTTCATAGTATATTATTTAAAGTAGTAGTGTAACGTGGCACATACCTGTAATCCCAGTGAACCTGGAGGCTGAGGCAGGAGGATCACAAGTTCCAGGCCAGCCTCAGCAACTTAATAATCTCTTAGCAATTCAGTGAAATCCTGTCTCAAAAAAAAAAAAAAAAAAAAAAAAAAAAAAAAAAAAAAAAACACAACACCAGGCACAAAGGTGCATGCCTGTAATCCCAGCGGTTCTAGAGGCTGGGACAGGAGGATTGCAAGTTCAAAGCCAGCCTCAGCAATAGCAAGGCACTAAGCAACTCAGACCCTGTCTCTAAATAAAATGCAAAGCTGGGCTGAGGATGTGGCATGTGGCTCAGTCTTTGAATGCCCTCTCCCTTCCCCATAAACAACAACAAAAACAAAAATGGGCTTGGGGATGTAGCTCAGTGTTAAAGTATATCCCTGGACTGGATCCCTAGTACAAAAAAAGAAAGGAGAGTGTATGAAAGAGAAACAACTTGAAATGGGTAATTTTTAATTATTAGCATTGTTTTACTGATTTCTAAATTTATTAATGGGTAAATAAGAGCATAAGTGAAATCTGTTTTATGAAATAATATGTCATGGTCTTTGGTATTTTGGCTTTTAAAGTGTGTCTTTAGGCAATTACAAAAACATTTTTTAAAAAATATATATTTGCATTAGTTGTACACAATGCATTTATTTTTACGTGGTGCTGAGGATTGAACCCGGGGCATGCGCGTGCTAGGCGAGCGCTCTACTGCTGAGCCACAACCCCAGCCTCTACAAAAACATTTTTAAACACATAAATTTTATGTTTTACCAGTCATTAATTATTTTCTCTGAATAATGGTTTGCACTCTGATGCTGATGTTAATAGGCATATGCAGTATAGTGGGAAGGGTTTGTTAGTGGATCTGCCAGGCCCTGTGGCACATGTGTGTAATCTCAGCAGCTCAGGAGGCTGAAGCAAGAGGTTCTCTTGAGTTCAAAACCAGCCTCAGCAATTTAGGGAGTTCCTAAGCAACGTAGTGAGACCCTGTGTCTAAATAAAATTTAAAAAGGGACTGGGGATGTGGCTCAGTTAAGTGCAACTAGGTTCATCCCCCAGTATAAAAGGAAAAAGAAATCATGGGATCTGAATTCTCCTGGTAGCTAAACCAATTTCTTGTTTTACACACAGGAAAACCAATAGGGTTTGAGTTAGTTTAGATCTCACTACAGGTTGAGTTAAATATTCTCTATACGAAATTTTTGGGATCTGCCATGTTTGAGCATTTGGATTTTTGGAATATATGCATCAGCTTTGCTGGTTGAGGATCATTAACTTGATCCAAGGTACCTCACTGGGGATCCCTGTGGTGAACGCTCTGCCAGGAGGGGCTATTCACATGGTGGCCATTCAGGAGAGTGTGCCTCACTGGTAGCTGTTCTAGGAATGCTGGGGGAAGTTGGAGCGATGGAGAATGATGGCCCACAGGAGGGTAATTGTGGTTGAAGCTGATACAATTCCACACTCCAGTACGGTCTGCTGCGAAGCCCTGATTTCCTGATACCTGCAGAGGAGAAATGATTGCAAAGTTCATCTCTCATCACAGAGCAGGCCAAGAATGATGGGTTGGGAGCTCAGAAGCAATCAGTTAATACTTGTTAGAGAAGATATCACGCAGGGCTTCTAGAGCTCTTGGGATTCAGGGTTCCTATTTGCATATCTTCCCCAGATCTTTAAAACTTAAGAATTTGTGGCTCAGCACGATGGCAGGTGTCTGTGACGCCAGCTACTTGGGAGGATGAGGCAGGAAGATCACAAATTGAAGGCCAGTATGAGCATCTTGGTGTGAACCTGTTTCAAAAAATAGAACGGAGCCGGCCATGGTGGCGCACGCCTGTAATTCCAGCACTTGGGAGGCTGAGGCAGGAGGATCACAAGTTCAAAGCCAACCTCAGCAATGGCGAGGCACTTAGCAACTCAGTGAGACCCTGTCTCTAATAAAATACAAAAAAGGGCTGGGGATGTGGCCCAGTGGTCGACTGCCCCTAAGTTCAATCCCCGATACAAAAAAAAAAAAAAAAAAAAAAAAAAAAGAAAGGGTTGGGGATGTAGCTCAGTGGTAGAGCATCCCTGTGTTCTGATCCCAGCATCACAGAATGGAAAACACAAAAACATTAGAAAATTCTGGAGTGTGTGTGTATTTTTAATTATGAAACCAGTTCTGTGTACTTCAGACTGGTTTCCTACTTCTCACCCTCCTGTCTAAGCCTGTCCAGTAGCTGCGATCACCAGCACACACTGTGCACCTGCCTGTCATTTTTTTTAAAATATTTATTTATTTACGTTAGTTGTACACAATGCAATAGCATTTATGTTTACGTGGTGCTGAGGATCGAACCGGGGCTGCGCATGTGCGAGGCAAGCGCTCTGCCTCTGAGCCACAACCCCAACCCACTGCCTGTCATTTTTGTCGTCTTCACTCAAGTGGGCATTGTGTTTGAGATTCCTATTAATTGTTCCATTTGTGGCAAGTTGGAAAGTGTTTGGCCATCATATGCTGGTGGTAGACTTTGTGGTTTTTTTTTTTTTGTTGTTTTTTTTGTGGTACTGGGGATTGAACTCTGGGGCACTCGACCACTGGGCCACATCCCCAGCCCCCCCCTTTTTTATTTATTTATTTTTTAATATTTTATTTATTTGCTTTAGTTGTACACAATTCAATGCATTTATGTTTACGTGGTGCTGAGGATTGAACCCGGGCCGTGCACGTGCTAGGCAAGCGCTCTACCACTGAGCCACAACCCCAGCCCCCCTAGCCCTTTTTTGTATTTTATTTAGAGACAGGGTCTCACTGAGTTACTAAGTGCCTTGCCATTGCTGAGGCTGGCTTTGAACTCGCAATCCTCCTGCCTCAGCCTCCCAAAGTGCTGGGATTACAGGCATGCGCCACCGCGCCCGGCTCGGTGTGGTTTTTGATACAGGAATGGATATTTCAATATGATTTGATACTCTAGAAAGTAGCCATTGTTGCTATAAATGGTGTAACCTCTGTATAGCCTCTTGCTTTTAGGGCAGCCCTGGCTGCGTCCTTATCTTCAATGTGTCAAGGCTGACCTTTTTCTTTAAAAGTAAGTGTGGGGGCTGGGTTTGTGGTAGAGCACTCGCCTAGCACATGCACGGCCCGGGGTTCGATCCTCAGCACCATGTAAAAATAAATGTGTTGTGTACAACTAAAGCAAACAAATAAATATATATATTTTTTAAAGTGTGTGTGTGTGTGTCTGTGTGTGTGTGTATGTGTGGACCCAGGGTACTCAGTCCTTTTTAATTTTTGAGGCAGGGTCTTATTTGCATCAGTTGCCCAGGTTGGCCTGAACTTGTCATTGTTCATCCCACGTTGTTGGGATCATAGGCATGCACCACCTTGCCCAGCCCTTAAAATTTTGAAGTTTTAAAATCATAGTAAAGCACTATAGTTTGAATGTAAGGGTGTTTAATTTTGTACTCCAGCGAAATGAAAGTAGGATTTTAAAAATAGAAATAGCAACTTTTAAAAACAAACTTTTTTTTTTTGATAGATTATGAGCCTCAGACAATTTGTGAGCATCTGCAATACTTGTTTGCTTTATTACAAAATAGTAATAGACGGTATATAGATCCTTCTGGATTTGTTAAAGCCTTGGGATTGGACACTGGGCAACAACAGGTAAGAACTTTATTTACTTTTTAATATTCAGAGGAATTTAAATTTTTTTTTTTTTTTTCGTTGTTACCAGGGATTGAACCCAGAGGCACTTGACCACTGAGCCACATCCCCAGCCCCCTGTTTATATTTTATGTAGAGACAGGGTCTTACTGAGTTGCTAAGTTTCTCGACATTGCTGAGGCTGGCTTTGAACTCGTGTGAGCCTCCGCACCTGGCTCTTAAGTGTTCTTTACAGTGCTTTTAAGGAAAGATGACTTAGGACATTTTTTAAAAATTAACTTGTGGGGGTGAGGCCAGGGTATAGTTCGGTAGTAGAGCTCTTAACCTAATATGTATTAAGGCCCTGGGGTTGATTCCCAGTACTGCCAAAAAGTACATAAATTTTTTTCTTTTGAATTAATTGATCTGTTACATAATCCACTATGTAAGACATTAGACTTTATTTCTTTTTTTTTTTTTTTAATATTTATTTATTTGCTTTAGTTGTACACAATGCAATGCATTTATGTTTACGTGGTGCTGAGGATCGAACCTGGGCCGCACACGTGCTAGGTGAACGCTCTACCGCTGAGCCACAACCCCAGCCCATAGACTTTATTTCATTTCTGAAAATTCACATGTGGGTACAAACCGGTTCTACATGTCAGGTAGTTGTATTTCAAAAGTGCTAACTTGAAAACACAGGTAGTTTCTAGAAATTTTTTTACTATTTGTATTAGAGGTTGACAAGCAAAATACAATATTTCTTTTCATTAATCCAAACTTTTAGGATGCCCAAGAATTTTCAAAGCTCTTTATGTCCTTATTGGAAGATACTTTGTCTAAACAAAAGAATCCTGATGTGCGGAACATCGTGCAGCAGCAGTTCTGCGGGGAATATGCTTATGTAACTGTGTAAGTCTCTTTCAGCTTCTCGCCATACATTTTCTCCTCGTGTTATCTGGTTTTCAATTCAGGTCCCAGGTGTAGCTTTCATGGGTAACCATGGGATCCGGAATATTTATAGTAGCATGCCTCCATGGGAACCCATAAGCAAAACACTGGATAATTGCTGTTGAACCTTCCAGGTGTTGGGAATTGTGCCTGGTTGGACTTTTGCTTTTGCGTTATGGCTGTGTGGAGTGACCTGAGAGTAAAATGGGCTGGATAGAAAATTCAGAGATGGATGGTACCGTGTTGAAAATCTCCAGTCATACAGTACATGGTCTCACCACTTTTTTATTTCATCTAATTTTTTAGTATGTGTTATACAAAATTTCTGTGAAAGAGGACTAATTAAGGGTATGATGCTTCTTTCCACCTTTCTAGGATGTATTACAATGAAACATGATTGATTTTCTCACTCTGATCTTAATTTTGTCACTCTCATTTTATTGTAGCTGCAATCAGTGTGGCAGAGAGTCTAAGCTTTTATCAAAGTTCTATGAACTGGAGTTAAATATCCAAGGCCACAAACAGTTAACAGATTGTATCTCAGAATTTTTAAAGGTATTCACATTTTGGCATATATATTGTTTTTGTTTAAGTGTTAAATTATGTTCTGAATAATATATAATTGTATTATCTCAGCCTTTTTGATGTAAGAAGTTTCTGTGATGATCTAAAACTTTTGATAAGGTACTAAAAAGCAGGCTGCATCTTAAAGTAATTTTTGGCTATTGCACGTCATGTAAAGTTCTACATGTGTGTGATGGGGGTAATAGAATGTTTAAGGATATCTGAATTTTGTGACCATAAAACTGATTTACCTTTTCATGTCATGAGAATGAAAATGCATTAAATGCAAATATTTTATATCAATGATTATTTATATGGAGATATGAAAATGCTTCCCTGTTGTTCTGAGTGGAAAACTGCTAAGAGGAAACCTTTGTTAAATTATGAACAGACACAGTGTAATAGATGTGCTTATTGCATAACTTCCAGTCGTAAAATTTTTCATGTGCTTTGCCTACTTGGCTATTATATTTGTTAATGTACCTGAAGTAATCATCTGTTGATAATTTGTATCAAGCAATGGCTCAGCTGTTCGGAATGACAATAGTGAACAAGCCAGATACAATTTGCCTTTATGGAACTGGCAGCGCAGAGTCTTGAACACCAGAGAGTCAGGAAAATAAATTTAGTTAAAATATATAGTGTGTCAAGTGAGCCATGACAGGAGTAGCAAGGAGTCTGGGGCTTGGGCGTGGTGGACCAAATAAGTAAGCACAGGGAAGATGATGGGCAATGAGTAATTGAAAGGTAGCTAAGGGTTGTAGCCGAGAGGCCAACTAGACCTTTTTAGGACCTTGGCTTTCAGACACAGGTGCCATTGGGCTTGTAAGCACAGGAGGGATACAGTGCATTTAACCAGACTGCTGTAGGGTCTTGAGAATAGGCTGAAGGTGGGGGCCAGGGTTTGCTGAAAAGTTGATGATAAACACTATTTGGCTTTACATACATATTCAAAGTAGAGCTAATAACTTCTGCGGTGACTGTGGAGAGACTTGAGTCACGGATTACAAGGGTTTGTGGCCTGATCAGCTGGGGAATGGAGTTGTCATCACTGGGATGGGAGGACCGAGGTGGGAGCAGGGCTGGGAAAGGAGCTAAGAGTTTCAGGGGCTGCAGCTAAGGTGGAGAGTCAGTGTAGCAGGCACAGGCCCTGGTTGCACCCCCAGAATTTCTGAACCCCCAAAAGAAGAGTTTGTTTTTTTTTTTAAACTATGCAGATTTATTATTATCAGTATGTTGGTTATAGCTTTCATTTTTTACAAATGGAAATGCTGTTCTTCTTTATGATCCAGTATCTGGGGTTCTAGCACCCAGAATTCTCTCTAAAGACAGACCCATTGACCAATCTTCTTATAACATGCTTCTTACATTTACACCTGCCTCTGTACGATTTCCTTCATTCTTTTTTAATTATTCTAATTTGTTATACATGCTTGCAGAGTGCAATTTTTATTACATATAAAAAGCACAATTTTTCAAGTCACTGGTTTTACATAAAGTATTTTCGCACCATTTGTGTTTTTATATATGTACTTAATGTGTTGATGTATAACTCATTCTGCCATCATCATTCTTTTTTTTTTTTTCCTTGTATCTATTTATTTAGGTACTGGGGATTGAACTCAGGGCACTCAACCACTGGGCCACATCCCCAGCCCTTTTTTCTATTTTATTAGAGACAGGGTCTCACTGAGTTGCTAAGATCCTTGCCATTGCTGAGGCTGGCTTTGAACTCTGGATCCTAATACTGCCTCAGCCTCTCAACTGCTGGGATTACAGGCGTATGCCACCGCGCCTGGCTAAGAATTTGGTTTTGACCTTGTTCAGTTTAAGAGGTGTAGTTCAAGGGGAGAAGTTGGGGTGCAGGAAATCACTGAGGGAGTGGAGAAAGGTGAGGGCACCTGCTGAGCCTGGGATGCTTAATCTGGAGTCACCGGGGTGTGGTGTTTGCAGATAGCTGTGGAGTTAGGAGGACCGTAGATGACTGTGGTATCCTGGAAGGTACACAAGGAAAGGAAGGCCTCAGTATTACTTGTACTCATCTGTATCACAAAGCTGTTGTAGAAATATATAGGAAAATTTTGAAAAAGGGCTGGCGGTGTGGCTCCATGGTTAAGCATGCCCCTGGGTTCAATGCATGGAACCCAAAAAACAAAAACTCACCTCATTGAACTATAACTTTTTTTTTTTTTTTTTTTTTTTTTTTGGTGGTACCGGGGATTGAACTCAGGGGCACTCGACCACTGGGTCACATCTCCAGACCTTTTTTTGTATTTTATTTAGAGACAGGGTCTCACTGAGTTGCTAAGTGCCTCGCCATTGCTGAGGCTGGCTTTGAACTCGCGATCCTCCTGCCTCAGCCTCCCAAAGTGCTGTGATTACAGGCGTGCGCCACCGCGCCCGGCTTTTTTTTTTTTTTTTTTTTTTTTTTTTTTAAATATTCTTCCATCAATCACATGAACATGATTTAGTAATTTTCAGCAAGTATATACAATTAAATATAATTTCTGCCCCCTTTTCACTATTTTTTAAGTAATTTTGCATCAAAGCACATGGAACACTTTTTAAAAACATCTACCTAGATTTTCACAAACACATTGGATATATAAGCATGGTCATCCGAAACGTCACAGTGCACACATTGCCATCGTCACCGGTGAGCAGTGCCTTTTGGTCATGGTCTATAGTTCCCAGTTTTAAACAGCTGAACAGGAGCTGTTAACTACACACAGTTATGCTTTACATAGAGGCCTTTTTTTTGTTTTAAGTCCTTGTAGCTTTTACTTTTTAAAACTAATATGTCATCATCTTAATCAGGAAGAAAAATTAGAAGGAGACAATCGATACTTTTGTGAAAATTGTCAAAGCAAACAGAATGCCACGAGGAAGATCCGGCTGCTTAGCCTTCCCTGCACTCTGAACTTGCAGCTGATGCGCTTCGTCTTTGACAGGTGAGAATGTGCAGGTCGGAGGTGTAAGGACTGAGGTACAGACTTTTCATGGGCAGGATGATAAATGAGGGCAAGTGAAACTCTGGATTTTAATGTGGAAATTACAGGTTGAGCCTATGATTTTAAAAGTTAGCATTTTATGATTCTATCATAAAATTCTTGAAGTCAACTATTATGTAATTAAGAACTAGAAGATTATGGAATCTTTTTTTTTTTTTTATATATTTTATTTGCTTTTAGTTGTACCCAAAGCGTTTATTTTTACATGGTGCTGAGGATCGAACCCAGGCCGCACACGTGCTAGGCAAGCGCTCTACCACTGAGCCACATCCCCAGCCCTTATGGAATCTTTTATCTGAAGAATTATTAGTAAAAACTTTAATGAACTGAATCACCTTGACATTCCTTATTACTGTCAATTTTAAGTTTTTTTTTTTTTTTTTAACTTACTATAGTAACTTCCATTTCCATGATGACATGTCTTTCATTTGTATTTAAAATCAGGGCAGTTTTTATACACATGCACATGTTGTATACTTCTCATAATTTGTATTTGGAATCAGTACCATGCATTGATACTTTTTTTTGTTGTTGTTGTTGTACCGGGGATTGAACTCGGGCACTCAACCCCTGGGTCGCATCCCCAGCCCTTTTTTGTATTGTATTTAGAGACAGGGTCTCACTGAGTTGCTAAGTGCCTTTCCATTGCTGAGGCTGGCTTTGAACTCGCGATCCTCTTGCCTCAGCCTCCCAAAGTGCTGGGATTTCAGGCATGCGCCACCATGCCCGGCTGCATTGATACCTTTTTAATCTGTTAGTTATTGTTTATGCAATTATCAAATTGTACAGGCTTTAATGTAAGACTGCTAAAGGAAACCTAGCTACTGTTGAGTTTATTAAAATGACCGAGAGCTTATTCATTGTTTTCTGATTGTTTTAAATAAAACTGACTTTCCTCTTGATTAGGCAAACTGGACATAAAAAAAAGCTGAATACCTACATTGGCTTCTCAGAAATTTTGGATATGGAGCCTTATGTGGAACATAAAGGTAATATTTATTCCAAGCAGCAAAAATTATGAGGGATATTATAACTTGTGATCAGCTTCTGATAAATATAGAGTAACAACTTACTGGTAATTTCTATTTGCTAATTTGTCTGGGAACAAACATTTTCTGAGGTCAGACGATGTTATTTCCATTTTCTTTCTTTCTTTCTTTCTTTCTTTTTTTTTTTTTTTTTAATATTTCTTTAGTTGGTTGATGGAAACATACCTGTATTTATTTACTTATTTATTGTGTGGTGCTGAGAATCACACAAGATAGGCAACCACTGTACCACTGATCTACAACCCCTGCATAGTTATTTCCATTTTCTGTGAGTGAGGACATAGTAAACATTAGATGGTTCATGAACACTTACATAATTAACGACATTTTAATTTGTATCCTTGAATCACAGCTACTTGGACCCTGAGGCAGGAGGATGGTTAAGTCCAAGTCCAGTCCAGACAACTTTGCAAGACCCTATCTCAAAATAACAAATCAGTGGTTGGTGGTAGAGCTCAGAGATGAGCGTCACCCATTCAATCACCTGGACTGGGAAAAACAAATAATTTGGAAAAATGGAAAGGGCATTTTATTTATCTGAATCCACACTTATTACCTTAATCTGAATATTATTATATGTGAGTACTCATAAAACTAATTAGCTCTATGCCTGCATTCACTTTTTGTGCTGGGAATCACACGTAGGTCCTCATAGATGCTTCACCACTATCTACACCTGCAGTCCCATTCAAGTTTTTTCAAAACAACAAAAGAAACAAAACCCAATTTATCAGAATTGTTATGTGGCATAGTTCCAATGTTTCTGCTGTAATTCTTCATCTGACTGCTGATATGTCCTAGGTTGCTGTGTATAGTTTGAATAAGAACTAATTATTGCTCCTTTTATGGTGTTCTATATATCTTATCACACAGATGGTTTCTGTTAGAGAAAAAATCTTATGCTGTTTCCTTGTCTTGACTAGAAGGAACATTTTACCATCCAATGTTGATTTTACTACTAATACAAATTTTTTTAAAGTTTTTTTAAAACAATATTTACTTCAGTTGTACACAGTGCAATGCATTTACGTTTATGAGGTGCTGAGGATCGAACCTGGGCCACACACGTGCGAGGCGAGCACTCTGCCGCTGAGCCACAACCCCAGCCCACAATTTTTTTAAAAATATTTCTATATTTTCTTTAGTTGTACACAATTCATTTATTTGTACGTCGTGCTAAAGATTGAACCCAGGCTGCGCATGTGCTAGGCAAGCGCTCTACAGCTGAGCCACAACCCCAGCCCACACTAATACAATTTTTTTTTTTTTTTTTTTTTTTTTTTTTGTGGTACCGGGGATTGAACTCAGGGGCACTTGACCACTGGGCCATATCCCCAGCCCTTTTGTGCATTTTATTTGGAGACAGGGTCTCACTGAGTTGCTAAGTGCCTCGCCATTGCTGAGGCTGGCTTTGAACTCGCGATCCTCCTGCCTCAGCCTCCCAAAGTGCTGGGATTACAGGCGTGCGCCACCGCGCCCGGCACTAATACAATTTTTAATATTGCAAGTACTCAACAAATTCTCCTTTGTTCCCTAGAAGTTTTAGTCACAGCTTACAATCAAAATAAGCAGAAAAAAATCTTTTAAAGAAACTGAGACATTTTGGCGAAGAATGAGGTGAAGAAATATGAAAGCTTTCAGATGTGATGATCTGTCAGTACTATGATTTAGATTTTGCACATCCACAGAAGGAAACTGCTACAAACTGCTTCTTGACCTCATGATTGTTATATTTCATTGAACAAATGAGTGTGGCTCTGGACACTTTATATAGTTTTTTTTTTTTTTTAATATTTATTTATTTATTTGCTTTAGTTGTACACAATGCATTTATTTATACGTGGTGCTGAGGATCGAACCTGGGCCGCACACGTGCTAGGCGAGCGCTCTACTGCTGAGCCACAATCCCAGCCCCACTTCTTGTAGTTTGCTTCTTGTCTCCTTTCTTCGGGTTATTTTGTGAAATTAGGGAAGTCTGTTGAGTTATGGGCTTTTCAGAGTCCAGAAATTGATTGTGAAATTAGTTTTTACTTGACTTGACTGTATGAGTTATTATTATTATTATTATTATTATTATTATTATTATTGGGTTTTCCCCATGCCCGACTCTGCTATTTTGTGAACCCAGGACAGCTCTACCACTGAGCTGCACCTTTAGCCCTTTTTTTGTTTTCACATATAGACTTGCTTAGTTGCCCAGGCTGTATTTGAACTTTCTATCTTCCTGCCTGTGCTTCCTGAGTAGCCGGGCTTATAGCTGTGCATCATGCGATGGATTTTATTTTTATTTTGCAGTGCTGGGTACGGAACCAGGACTTAAGTTAACCTCGGCGTGTGTTCTTCTTCTGCCATCAAGTTAACCTCAGCCCTCTTTTTTTTTTTTTTGTTTGTTTGTTTTTCTCCTTTTCTCCTTTTTTTCCATTCTTTCGCACCAGGTACCGAACCCAGGGTCATTTAGCTACTGAGCCACGTACTCATTACTTTTTTTTTTTTTTTTCCTTTCTTTTTTTTCGTGAGCCATGGTCTCACTAGGTTGCTTTCCACTTCGCTAAATTTCTGAGTTTGGCTTCAAACCTGTGACTCTCCTGCTTCAGCTTCCTGAGTCGCTGGGATTATAGGCTTGTGCCACCACACCTGGCCTTTTTTTTTTTTTTTTTTTTTTTTTTTTTTTTGCTTTAGTTGTACACAATGCGTATATTTGTATGTGGTACTGAGGGCTGCGTGCTAGGCGAGCATTCTATCGCTGAGCGACAATCCCAGCCCCCACCTGGCCTCTTTTTCTGATTTTTTTTTTGTGTGTGTGTGTGTGTGTGTGTGTGTGTGTGTGTGTGTGTGTGTGTGTGGTACCGGGATTGAACTCAGGGGCACTCGACCACTGGGCCACATCCCCAGACCTTTTTTGTATTTTATTTAGAGACAGGGTCTCACTGAGTTGCTAAGTGCCTCACCATTGCTGAGGCTGGCTTTGAACTCGCGATCCTCCTGCCTCAGCCTCCCAAAGTGCTGGTTTTTTTTAAAAAAATATATATGTTTTAGTTGTAGGTGGACACAATACATTTATTTTGTTTTTATGTGGTGCTGAGGATCAAACCCCGTGCCTCATGCATGCTAAGTGAGTGCTGTACCACTTGAGCCACAACCCCAGCCCTCTTTTCTGATTTTTAATAAAACATGATATCCTTTTATTTTTCTTTGTTTTGGTTATTGAACCCAAGAGTGCTCTAATTCAGCTGTATCCCTAGTTCTTTATATTTATTATTTTGAGACAGAGTCTCACAACGTTGCTGAGGGTATTCCTGAGTTGCTAGGCATGTGATCTTTCCCCACCCCAGTTGTTGGGGTGACAGGTGTGCACCATTGAGTTCAATCACTGTTGAAAATTTTGGTGGGGGGTGGTGGAGGTGGTGTCCAGAATTAAACTCCCTGGAACTTCATTACTGAGCCACATCCCATCCCCTATTTTGTATCTGATTTAGAGACACGGTCTTACTGAGTTGCTTAGCACCTAGCTTTTGTAAGTCTGGCTTTGAACTTTAGATCATCCTGACTCAGCTTTCTGAGCTGCTGGGGTTATAGATGTGCACCACCAAGCCTGTTATTGCCAAAGTTTTGATGCACACATTGTGTGTTCTGCATAAACCACATGTATAACATAAATGCTGTGATTTGCAGGTTTTATTTATTTAAAATGGCATCAGAATGTAAGATTCTTATAAAGAATCTGAGTGCAAATTCAGTGTAATTTTCTGGCTGGGGTTGTGGCTCAGCGACAGAGCACTCGCCTCGAACATGTGCGGCCCGGGTTGGATCCTCAGCACCACGTAAACATAAAAGCATTGCATTGTGTACAACTAAAGTAAAGAAATACCTTTAAAAAAATTCACTGTAATTTTTCAATGTTTTCTCTTTCCCCTCATTTTTTAATCCCCTCCTGAATCAAAATGCTATTGGAACTTCTTTTTTTTTTTTTTTTAATATTTTTATTTATTTGCTTTTAGTTGTACACAATGTGTTTTATTCAATGCGTTTTATTTGTACGTGGTGCTGAGGATCGAACCCGGGTCGCCCACGTGCTAGGCGAGCGTTCTACCGCTGAGCCACAATCCCAGCCCTGGAACTTCTTGCCATAGGATAAGAGAGATATATAGCATTGACCAACAGAGTGTCCTCTTGTATCTTACCCACATGTGTTTTCATTTTATTTTTTCCTGCTTTATTAAAGCATGATGAGAAAATAAAATAATATGATCTTAAGGTATACAGTCCCGATACAAGTGTTTTGTGAAATGATTATTTAGCACCATTGAGTTAATTTACTCATCTCCTCTCCCATGCTGTTTTAGATTTCAGAACTTAATCTTATTATAACTAGAAATATGTACCCTTTGACCAATGCCTTGCACACCTGTTTTTTTTAAACATTTATTTATTTGCTTTAGTTGTATACAATGTGTTTATTTTTTAAAAAATTCTTTATTTTTTTTTAACGTGATGCTGAGGATCGATCCGGGGCCGAGCAAGTGCTAAGCGAGTGCTCTACCACTGAGCCACAACCCCAGCCCTTGCACACTGTGTGTGTGTGTGTGTGTGTGTGTGTGTGTGTGTTGGGGATTGAACCCAGGGCTTTGTGCATGCAAGGCAAGCACTCTACCAACTGAGCTATATCCCCAGCCCCTGCACACCTGTTTTGAAAGCAGTTTTTCTTAATGACTTGCCTTCAGTCTTTAGGTAAAATTTGACCTTTTAATTTTTTTTAATGATAATCTTTTCATTTTATGATCATCTGATTGGTTTGTGAGTTTTAACCAATATTACTAGCATGGAGAGTAGGAGCAGTTGGTTCTTGGTAAGTGTGTAGATCAAATAGGCTGTCAGGTAACTTATCAACCCTGACTGCCCAGAAGACATCAGTAGAATTCATAGAATTCTGTAATATCCACTGGTAGAATTTATAGAGGGAATCGAGACCCCGAGGGCATGCTGCCAAGGTGCTGTCTTCTACATTATTTTGTAAAACTAAAAAAGTTTCTTTTTTTAATCTTCGGTAACATGCTTTGAATTTTGGTAGACTCAAAGAATTGTATTCTTCACAATTGCTGCTTGGATGTAAGAAATATCATCTTTAGCTAAAGTTTATTTTGTGTTCTCTCTCCTTCTGTAGGTGGATCTTACGCTTATGAGCTCAGTGCTGTCCTCATACACAGAGGAGTGAGTGCTTACTCTGGCCACTACATCGCCCACGTGAAAGATCCGCAGTCTGGTGAATGGTATAAGTTTAATGATGAAGACATAGAAAAGATGGAGGGGAAGAAATTACAACTAGGGATTGAGGAAGATCTAGGTAAAACCTTTAAGTTGTGAGTGCCCTTTTAAAATATAACTTTTTTTTTTTTTTTAACTGGAAATATTTGTGATACATTACTATGGCCTACGATTGTCATGGACTGTCAATGATATTTCATTTCTTTCTTTTTTTTTTAAAAATATTTGTTTTAGTTGTACACAATGCCTTTATTTTTATGTGGCAGTGAGGATTGAACCTGAGCTGCGCATGTGCTGGGTCCCAACCCCAACCCGATATCTTCATTTCTTAAGTGCTCGCAACGTCACTGAATAGTTTTTCTTAGCAATGTCTACTTTTAAAAGAAAACTTGTTTTGGTCTACAGATGGATCTGTAATGTCACACTTTCAGGAAAACTCAATGGCAAATAATTAGTTTTTCTTTTACCAGGATTATTTCTTGGCAGGTGAGGATTGTGGGAATTAAGCTAGAAAAGATGGAAGAGTAGATTCAGTGTTGTAGGATTTGTAGCCCTTTTCCTTGGGTCAAGAAATTTAATTCTGGGAAGGAGGACTTCATTCTGTCTTAGTGTCTCCTCTTCCTTGTCAAGCGTGATGTGGTGCCTCTAGGGAGCGAGCTGCCTGTTGTTGTGTAGTGGTGAGATCTGCTCCTTGAGATGCTCTCCTAGAGGTTAGCTCCCCTCTTCTCCCTTGTCTTTTGCCGAAGTACCTGTTAACTTCCCCAAGTTGTGGCTACCTTTTCTGGGTAGAGCCATCTTACCTGAGCTTTTCAGCATTTTCTCCTCATGTCTATCATTTTGGTTGAGGGATCTGAATAGAAGAAAAGGAATGTGAATAGGCCTGAGTCCCCTGCCACTACTACTTAATGGGTCAGATCCAGATTTCCTAGGTGTCTACAGGGAGCGGCATGTGATTTTTCTTTTCTTTTTTTTTTTTTTTTTTTTTTTTTCTGTGTCTACTCAGGCTCTGACTACATTCTTGTAGTCTGGAGAAGGACTTTCTAATTTTAAATCACATTTACATTCTTTTTTTTTTTTTTTTTTTTTTTTTGGTACCAGGGATTGAACTCAGGGGCACTCGACCACCGGGCCACATCTCCAGCCCTTTTTTCATATTTTATTAGAAACAGGGTCGCACTAATTTGCTAAGTGTCTCGCCATGGCTGAAGCTGGCTTTGAACTCGTGATCCTCCTGCCTCAGCCTCCCAAGTGCTGGGATTACAGGCGTGTGCCACCCCCCCCCCCCCCCCCCCCCCCCCCCCCCCCCCCCCCCCCCCCCCCCCCCCCCCCCCCCCCCCCCCCCCCCCCCCCCCCCCCCCCCCCCCCCCCCCCCCCCCCCCCCCCCCCCCCCCCCCCCCCCCCCCCCCCCCCCCCCCCCCCCCCCCCCCCCCCCCCCCCCCCCCCCCCCCCCCCCCCCCCCCCCCCCCCCCCCCCCCCCCCCCCCCCCCCCCCCCCCCCCCCCCCCCCCCCCCCCCCCCCCCCCCCCCCCCCCCCCCCCCCCCCCCCCCCCCCCCCCCCCCCCCCCCCCCCCCCCCCCCCCCCCCCCCCCCCCCCCCCCCCCCCACTGCGCCCAGCTCACATTTACATTCTTCTATGCTTTCAGAAGAATTCCTATTTTACATAGGAAATACTCAGTTTTTTTTGTACCAAGGATTGATCTCACAGGCACTTGACCACTGGGCCACATCCCAGGCCCCCCGCCAGCCCCCGGCTTTTTGTATTTTGTTAGAGACAGGGTGTCACTGAGTTGATAAGTGCCTCGCCCTTGCTGATCCTGGTTTGAACTGGGGATCCTCCTGCCTCAGACTCCCAAGTGCTGGGAATACTGGCGTGCACCACTGCGCCCAGCCCTTTTTAATTTTTATTTTGAGACTGGGTCTTGCTAAGTTGCTGAGGCTGCCATTAAACTTGAAATCCTCCTACCTCAGCCTCCTGAGTTTTGGGGATTATAGGCATATGCCTTGGCACCCAGCTATTTGAGTTATCTTAACTGAGGTTCATTTCATTAATGCTCATTTCAGTCATAGATTTATAGGCTTAAGAGCCCCTTTGTGTTTTTCCTATCTTTTCATGTAGGTAGTAGTAAAATGTTTGAAGTGTAGCTCAGTGGTAGAGCACTTACTTAGCATTTGTGAGGCCCTGGATTCAATCCCCGGTGCCACAAAAGAAAAAACCAAAATTCCCTGAGACATTCATTACTGTATTCTATCCTGAACGTGTATGAGTCATTTTACATTCTGTGTTATACAATGTAATGAACATCTTAAGTCTTGGATGTTCTTCAGGTGGAGATGAACATCTTCCATTTCCTCTGTGTGTTCCTGATAATTTAATTCCCTACAGTAGTACAGAGGTCTTCCAACTTTTTTGCTCAGGTATTATCTGGATGAAAGTTGAAAAACTTTTGTTTCACTTCGCACGTTTAAAAATCCAACATTTCTCATCATAAATTTAAGTAGCTCTTAAGAACATGCTGTGGCCTTTGAATGTTTCAGATCCATGTCAAATTTATCTGTGGAATTGTTTTTATGGTGCCCCACCCCAGTGATAAAATGAACAGACTGTGGGCATTCTAGTTAATTCTTCTTTTGGTTTTTCTACCCCAGCAGAACCTTCTAAGTCCCAGACCCGAAAACCAAAGTGTGGCAAAGGAACTCATTGCTCTCGAAATGCATATATGTTGGTTTATCGTCTGCAGACCCAAGAAAAGCCCAATGCAATTGTTGAAGTTCCAGGTAACCCCTTTCCTTGAATTATATCAGGAACATGTTTTGGAATGCCATGATCAAAGGTTAATGATAAGCACCAGGTTACTTTTATTATGATAGGCTGTTTCCATATTGTAAATGTTAGTGAAATGAAAGAATATTTACCTTTTTTTAAAAAAAAAATTTTTTTTTTAAACATTTATTTACTTGCTTTAGTTGTACACAATTTGTTTTTACGTGGTGCTGAGGATCGAACCCGGGCCGCACACGTGCTAGACGAGCGCTCTACCGCTGAGCCACAATCACTGCCCCACCATTTTTTTTAAAGTAGTGAGCTTTTTAGCACTGTTCATTGCCTTCCCCACCCCTAATCCAAAGAAAGGCAGAAGCAGTCTTTAAGCAATCTCGAAGGTAATCATGACTTCTGGTTTTATCTTGTTAAGTTTATAGAGCAAAGAGTTCCTAACTGCTCAAGGCAGTCTTCTGTCCCCTTTCCTAGTCTCGTGCCAAGCTCTTTGGCATCATCTCTTTTGAAGTGATGTTTCGGAGCCATTTGGTGGTTCTATGCAACAGGCAATGTCAGAGATGGGGGGTGGTGCGGGGATATAGCTCAGTTGGTAGAGTACTTGCCTCTCGTGCACAAGGCCCTGGCTTCAGTCTCCAGCGCCACCGAAAAAAGTGGGGGGGGATTTTCTAGTGTTACTTCTGTGGGTGTCTTCAGTTACCCTCCTCCCTTCAGATTGGTGGTGTCTGCCAGAAGGGGAGACCATAGTAGGAAGTTGTCTCCAAAGCTTTAGCTGATACTTGATATAATTCAAGGATTAATGTGGATAAAGTTTTTTTTTTTTGTCTTTTTGTTTTGAATAGCCTTTCTTCAAGAGCTGGTAGATCGGGATAATTCCAAATTTGAGGAGTGGTGTATTGAAATGGCTGAGATGCGTAAGCAAAGTGTGGATAAAGGAAAAGCAAAACACGAAGAGGTTAAGGAGCTGTACCAAAGGTTACCTGCTGGAGCTGGTCTGTAAGATATTCTAGGACAGCACTGTTGTCATTAAGTGCCTTGTGTTGTTTATGTTCACAAAAATTGTATCTGAGCAGACTTTTTCATGCCCTTTCTTATACCCCACCAAAGCCAGTTTATACATTTGAAATTACTATGTAAACCAGTAATAACGTGATGTGTGGCATTCCCCACAATTATCATTATCATGTACTTTAAAATTGGGCAGCTATTGATGAATTGTAAGGTGTAGGCCAGCACTCCGCAGACGTGAGCTCTGTAGATTTTCCACTTGGTGAGATATGCATTTGTTTCTAAAGACATATCTAATTGCATTATTCTGGAAGCAGTTTGTTTTCTTTCTTATCATATTTTGTGTCCTGATAGTATTACTAGACATACTTTTATATGAGTATGATTTTTTTTTATAGTAATTGGTTAAATTTATTATCAAATGTTACAAGAGGAATAGAATAGTTTTCTAGTTCACTGATCATTTCTTTAGATTATTTCACATAATCCAGCTCATCCTTTTTTTACTGTTTATCCAAATGTATACAGTGTCTCAAAAAGGAGACCAACCTTTTGAAGGTTGACAAGCCTTTGGTTATCAGTTATGTTTGTCATTTCACAGACATGAATTCCATAAATCCAATTCCAGATGATGGAAAGCAATTTGGTTATAGGCAGCTTGCACTTTTTGATATCTTAATTTTTTCATTACAGTTATAACTTTAAGCAAAAGGTGACTACAAATTGCCCTAAGAATAGCTTTTTAAAAATCTTTTTAGGGGCTAGGGTTTAGCTCAGTGGAAGAGCTCTTGCCTAGCATGTGCAAGGCCGTGGGTTCAATCCCCAGCACCTTAAAAAAAAAAAAGTTCTTTTCAAACTGCTTCTTCATTTGATTCTGACCCTTCTTTGTAACCTGTTACTTGAACTCTGTTTGAGGGTTGGGATTATCCTAAAGAATTGGACTGATAATTCAACAGGAAATTATTTGGAAACGAACCCATGATTCACACCTCTAAATTTATACGCCTTGTTCAAAGGAGTTGGGACATAGAAATCTGTTTTCTGAACTCGATTCACAGTTTCCTGAATTCTGCACAAGAGAGAAAGACTTCCTGGATCTAAAGTGACATGCTGTTGTGAGGGCTGGGGGTGTAGCTCAGTGGTAGACTGCTTGCCTGGCTCGCGAGAGGCCCTGAGTTGGATCCAAGCACTAAACAAAGAAAAAAGAAAGAAAGAAAGAAATGCTGTGAATATTGTGAACCACTCTATAAACAATACGGTCCAAAGATGTTATATGTCAAATTATCACTGTGCTTCCCGTGGCTGTTTTAGTTAGTGTATAAGAACCTGTGCTTATGTTTTTAGAGTATTTCTCCATGTTATTTACACTTTTATCAATTACAAGGTTTATAATTTTTTTTGTCCTTTAGTAGTAATTTGCATTGTGGGAAGTTACATTGTCCTTAAAATGATGTAAAAAATCTCAGAGTCAATGACCATGGTTTTGTGCTGCCAAAGTCTTTATTATGCATTTTCTAAATCTTTGTGAACATATTTTTAAAAGGGCCACTTATGCTAAGGTCACTGAGGATATGAACTCTTTGGCTCTTGTTATTTAATTCTTTAGTTTGAAACATACTTAAATTATCTCTAGGTAAAGTGTTTCAAATATTTTTTTGGTACTGTGATTGTTGAAATATCTTTGAAACTGTGATTGTTCTAGGCTTGTATCTTTCCAAAAGGAAATTTGTTGCATTTAAAAGAAAAAAAAATTTTTTTTGAACTATGGTTCAGGTTTTTTTTTTTTTTTTTTTTTTTTAAATACTTCTCTTTTGTAAATGTTACAACAGTTGTGCTCCTGGTTCAAGCACTTAGATATAACATACAGTCTGGTATCCACACCTTGACCGGGAGAGTGCACTCCCTACTTGGGAGCTGGCTGCCATGCCTTGGGAAGGCAATCCTTTAACAGTTGAATGAATAAAAAATACTAGGGGCCAACTTTGAGAGCTCTGCTACTGAGTATTTTTTTAAGGAGAGAAACATCTGTAGTTTAAAAAACTTGCCACAAGCAAAATCTGTCTTGGTTAAATAAGGCTTGTGCTGTACCCCTGTTCTCAGGGACACTCTTGGAGAGGTCCATGCAGTTCTTAAAAATAAATTGAAAATGGAAAGTCCTGTGACCACAGCCACTCTTCTTTCATGGGTCCCCTAAAATGAAATCTGGAAAACTGACTGAGTTAATAGTAAGTGTGGTGTTAGATCAGGAGGTGGACCCAGTTTCTGCTCTTTTGCTCTTACTATAAACCATGCATACTCATTCTAAAATGTTGTATCTTATATTGACATATTCAAAAGCTAGAACAATAAGCTTTGTTTGGAAGTTTTCAATAGGTCTCCAATAGGGGTTTGGAAGATGTTAAACTACCTGCCTTTTTGAGTCATAGGGGTTTATGGCCATCCTGGGCCTGGATCTATCAGATACCTCCTGGGAAAGGAATTATGTTCACTTGAATTTTCCTGTATCTCCTTTCCTTACAATGGGTGGTTTCTGATGGTTTCATTCTTTCAGTTGGCAATAGTAGACCTGGCCTTCTCTTCATCTCTCTCTAGCCACTGGGTAGACTAGAACAGCTAGTAAATTTTCCTGAATAGTTGTTCTGGATCATAATCTGATTTACCCTTCTTTCGGAGTCTTCAGATGACTCATAACTTTAATCTATGTGATGAACCTGGGGCAAGATTAGAGATACTGAGCCTTTTATTTTGCTCTTAGTGATCATTTATCTTTACATTTTTGAGATAGTTAGTGTGCTCTGTCCTTGCAGGTTAAACTGCATAAATGACAAATAAAATTTGGAGCTGTTTAGAAAATACCTGATCTTACCTTGTTATGTCATAAGATGCCAGAACTATGTGACATGTACAGCATCTTAAGGTCTCCTGGTTTATATGTTATATGAATGCATAATTAACTTTTCCATGTCTCTTTCCTTCCAAAAAGCTCAAAATGCTTCATATATCTTATCTTTTACACTCAACAACATCCCTGTGAGGTAGGTAGAAGGCAGGTATTATTACCTTCATTTTACAAATAAAAGACCTGAAGCATAGAGTTTAAGTGACTTGCTCAAGTTCAGTTTCTCTTTGGCAGAACTTGGATTAGACTTTGGTCCCAACCAGAGGTCCTATGCTCTTCCTGCCTTGGCTATCCTAGAGCCTCCCAGTTGAAAGCTCTTTGATGAAGTCCAGTTTTAGCAAAAATCCAGATCTTACAGTTCCACATTTTGTTTTTGTAAAGATCAACAAGTCTGCAGTGGGAGTTAGTTTTCTAGACCCATAATCCTCAGGAGTGTATAAAGTTGGGCAAAATGGCTTTGTATTGAAGCATCTGTCCCTCAGCTCACACCAAAAGTAGCATCTAATACAAACACGTGAATTCAATCTCTATGTTTTCTTCTATGTATTATGCTGGGACTCAATGGAGACCTTTGTAAGTAATCAAAGCTGTCCCTTTATTTTTAATTTTGGCATTTAGGGAATGCTGGGATTCCCTTTCCTCAAATTAAAAGTCAATTTTGAAGTGTTTGGTTTTACTTTTCAATTTTTGCAACTGCAAAACTGATCACAAGTCAGTTCCAATGTACTTCATCCTGGAACTTGTTTAAAATAGGTTACTTTCTTGAAATAATAATGAAATGAGTGAATTATGACATGGATTTCAGAGAGGGAAATAAAATAACTTTTCTTAATTGACCCCAGTATTATTTTGGATTCAGAAAAGTCCAGTAGTTGCAATGGGCTTGTAAAATGTGGTAGTAACTGATCAGGAGGATAAGTCTTGGTTCTTTTTAAATTTTCAAATGTGTATCAAACATTCGTGAAAAGTGTTTATAAAAGTAATTGATGAAATAAACTTAGTGAGGGATAAAGTTGTATGATTTATGAGCCAGTGTGCAGCATGACTCGTAGTCCTCAGACGTGGGTGTCCTGATCAAAGCTCTGCTGTGCTACCAAGCAAGACACTTCTCTCTGTGGATGCGTCTTGTAGAATGGGGTTAATAATACCAGCCGATCTCATAGGGCGCTGTGCAGACTCTCATGCCAGCCCCTAAAGCAGAGGAGGTGATTAACTGGGGCTTCCCCTTGCTCTTTAGACCTCTCTGAACAATGATCTTACCGATTTTGCTAACTTTGGACTGTACATTGTCTTTTGAGAAAAGTAACTGTATCTCTTAGTACAAACACTGTAAAAATACATAGTGTCTTTCCCTTGCTTTCCTCCTCAGAGCCCTATGAGTTTGTGTCTTTGGAATGGCTTCAAAAGTGGCTCGATGAGTCGACACCCACCAAACCTATTGATAATCACGCTTGCTTGTGCTCCCATGATAAACTTCATCCAGACAAAATATCAATTATGAAGAGAATATCTGAGTATGCGGCTGACATTTTCTACAGTAGATACGGAGGAGGCCCAAGACTAACTGGTAATTTCAGATGTCTTTTCAGCATCAACAGTTCATGTGAGCCAGGTGTAGTGGTGCACCCCTATCATCCATGTGGCTTGGGAGGCTGAGGCAGGAGAATTGCAAGTTCAAAGCTTCAGCAACTTAGCGAGGCCCTGAGTAACTTAGCAAAACTAAAAATCGGTTGGGTTGTGATTTAGTGGTCAGTCACCCCTGGGTTCAATCCTGGGTACAGAAAAGAAAAAAAGAAAAATAGTCCATATGGGCCTTATGAGTAGGGGTCTGGAGATTTGACAAATGGTTAGATCAAGCATTCCTATAATTTGGAAGAAGGATTTGATGAATAAAGTAGACATTAAGCAGTTTATGTGCCCCCTCCCATATCAACCCTATAAAGTAAATAAAATAGGACCCTTAAAAAAAACAAAACAACAAAAAAAAAAAAACTGTCTGTTGGTGTCCATTATTCTCTTCAAAGAATTTGAAACGCCGGGCGCGGTGGCGCACGCCTGTAAACCCAGCACTTTGGGAGGCTGAGACAGGAGGATCGCGAGTTCAAAGCCAGCCTCAGCCATGGCGAGGCACTTAGCAACTCAGTGAGACCCTCTCTCTAATAAAATACAAAAAAGGGCTAGGGATGTGGCCCAGTGGTCGAGTGCCCCTGAGTTCAATCACTGGTACAAAAAAAAAAAAAAAAAGAATTTGAAACTTTGTTTGATTCCATATTCCTGTGTTCCCAGGCTCTTGGGGATTTCTGACAGTTGTGTCTGGAGTGCTACTTAGGTAACCTTCTATGCTGTCGGTTTTTACTTAGTTTATGAACTATAACTATTTGATTCTACCTTGAATACATAGAGCTCTATGTGGCCACAAAGTGTCTGTAGTCTATTTGGTTCTGGCTACTTTCATTGAAACATTTTCTTTTCAGAGGGGAACTCTCAACAGTGGTCACTTTGTAGTTCATACATGAGGCTAAGGAAATTACACGGGACCATCTTTCTTTCTAAAGTAATTGCTGTTTTCTGATTGTGTACAACTTGTTTTTGGTGCTGAGAATTGAATTGTACTCAGGGACTCTTGACCAGTGAGCCACATCCCCAACCTGGCAGGGTGGAAACTCTGCATAGGCATGGGCTTGTATGATTTTATTTAGAGACAGGGTTTCACTGAGTTGCTTAGTGTCTTGCTTTTTGGGAGGCTGGCTTTGAACTCACTACTGCCTCAGCCTCCCAAGCCGCCTGGGATTACAGGTGTGCACCAACTAATGCAATGCATTTATGTTGTGCTGAGGATTGAATCTGGGCCATGCGCTCTACCTCTGAGCCACAACCCCAGCTCTACAACTTAGTCTTAACTCTTTTTTTTTTTTTTTGGGGGGGGGGGTGCTGGGGATTGAACCCAGCTCCTTGCTCGTGCAAGACAAGCACTCTACAAACTGAGGTACATCCCCAGTCCCTACTGACATTTAACTACAGACTTCTGTCCTTCATATATACATACCTGGAGTTTTGTTTTCTAAATTTCCATTGTAAATCCGGTGAATTAAGTTGTTCAAAGGAACAATCAGCGATGGAAAGGTCTTTTCAGAAAGTCACATTTCATATGGTTCCTAGAAGTTTTGTATATTTTGGTCAGGCCCTTTGTTTCTTTTTCTTTCAGTGTTCTTTGCCTGGAGGATCACCTCTACACAAAGGTCCTTCCATTTATAGTTGTCAGATGTAATGACTTCCTTTCAGCCTTAATTATTAGATTATTATCTCAAATTTGCCTCTAAACCTCATAATATATTATACTTTGTCATTAAGTAGTTATAGCAAATTATAACATTTCATCTCTTCATACAGATAACAATATTGCTGTCTTGAAACCTAAATCAACACAGTTAATTTAGGATATATACCCATGTGGTATGTTGCCAAAGCTTGTGACAGTTTAGAATTCCTGTTTAGGAAGTGCCTACAGCCCTTTTCCTAAGGAAGTGTGTGTGAATGAAGTTTGTTTCTTTTCACTTTCTCAATTCCAGTGAAAGCCCTATGTAAGGAATGTGTAGTCGAGCGTTGTCGCGTGTTGCGTCTGAAGAACCAGCTGAATGAAGATTACAAAACTGTTAATAATCTACTAAAAACAACAGTAAAAGGGTACGTTGCACAGCACTTTGATTATGGTAAACTGAAAATCTAGAGGTAATAGTGAAGCATCTTATTAGTTATTTAAAAAACAAAAAGATGTTGGGGTTTTCAAAAGAAGATTGAAGTAGATGGCAAAGCCAGATCAAAAGTAAACTATGCAGTGATTAGTGGCCTAGTGACAACATGAGTGTGAGTCAGCTGGCTTCCATCCACTCGGGAGGAGGGAGACGAACGTGGCTCTGAAGCCCTGGCAGGGTGGAAACTGCATAGGCTTGGGCTTGTGTGAGGCCTGTGACCTGGTGAGCATTGGGGACCCCTGCTGGATGATGAAGTAAGTGTGGCAATCAGTGGAGCCCAGTAGGGCATCTCATCAGAGAAGGCCAGCTCATTGGAGTATGCTGGGCCCCACCTACAGGGAGGGAGCCTTTGTGCTCAGAGATAATCTGGGTTTAATTTTTATCTTTCTCCAATGATGATCAGTGTAGTTGATTATCTTGGGTCATTCCACAAACAGCCTGCTGAGTGATGTAACCTGTGGGTGTAGACACAGGTATATCTGGGTTCCCTTTATTGGGTGAGACACAGCTGTATGTGATTGTGAGTAGAACCCAAGTAAAAGAATGTGCCTATTTGACTGGTATGATTAGCATAAATGTAAATAGGAGGCAGGAGAAGCAGGATGGGATGGAAACAAGCCTTCAGGTCCCTCAAAAGAGGCACGAATGGGCCGGAATGAGAAAGTGGGTTAAAGAAAACTGCACCACAGTTTTTTTGTGGCCTTCACGGGAGAGAATGGAGAACATTAGGACAGTTACTTGCATCATATGATTCTGACATTCACTTTGTCACATAGCACTGATGGATTTTGGGTGGGGAAGTCCTCCTTGCGGAGTTGGCGCCAGCTAGCCCTTGAACAACTCGATGAGCAAGACGGTGAAGCCGACCAAAGCAACGGCAGGGTGAACGGCAGCACCTTCAGCAAAGGTACTGCGGGGCTCGCTGGGAATCAGAGATGGTGGTGGGTTTTTTGTTTGTTTTGTTTTTTTAAAAATATTATTTGTTTTTTAGTTGTACACAATGTCTTTGTTTTTACATGGTGCTGAGGATCAAACCCAGGGCCACGCGCATGCTAGATGAGCGCTCTACAGCTGAGCCACAACCCCAGCCCCAGAGATGTTGGTTTATAGTCAAGTTGGTTTAATACCTGTCCCTGATTTTTTTTGGTACCAGGGGTTGAACTCAGGGGCACTCATCCACTGGGTCCCATCCCCAGCCATTTTTTTTGTATTTTATTTAGAGACAGGTTCAGGTTGCTCACTGCTGAGGCTTTTGCTAATGATCCTCCTGCCTGATGCTGGGATTACAGGCGTGCGCCACCGCGCCCGGCTAAAACAACTTTTATTTTATCTCAAAAAGAAGCAATGGCAAATAAAACTTTTTTTTGTTTGTTTGTTTGGTTTTTTTTTTTTTTTTTTTGGTGGGCGGGTAGGTGCTAGGGATTGAACACTGGGGCATTTTATATTGAGCTATATCCCCCAGTCCTTTTTTATTTTTTGAGACACAGTCTGGCCTCAAATGTGCAATCTTCCTGTCTCAGCCTTCCCAGTCACTGGGACTAAAGTTGTGTGCCACAGTGCTCAGATAAAAAAAAAGATTTTTAAATTTTTGAAATGCAACAAACTCAATTCCACGTAGAATTCTTTTAGAACCAGTTATGCTTAATCTTGTTCTAGGCAGTCTGCTGCAGATTGCAGAGGCATTGTCAACTCAGGTTTCAATTTCAGGTTTATGTGCCACACTCTTGGGCTGCACTGGTCAAGACAATGTGTGGATACTTCTGCGCTGTCCACTGGGGCAGAGGACAGCTTTCAAATAGCTGTTTGCTTATAAAATCTACAGAGACATTGAGAAATCTAAAAATGTTTTCAAATATGAAATTGTGTTACCTAAAATCATTAACTTTTATTTTTATAATCAGCACTTAGTACACAAAGAAAAGTAAGGCTACGAAATTATTTTTAGGCTTAAAATGGAGACTGGTGAGGTAAAAATGTTTACTGAATCATACCTTAAGTACACGTATGCAGTGGCCCACAGAGAGCTTATTTTCTTTTTCTTTTTTCCTCTTTTGTTTTGTGGTAAAGGGGTTTTAACCCAGGGTCTCCCCACATGCTAGGCAAGTGCTCTACCACTGAGCATCATGCCCAGCCCCACTTAATTTCTCATTTCCAAATATTAATATTAACATGTTTATTTCCATTTACCTTAATATTCATAACCTTTTTTTAAAAAAAATATTTATTAATTTGCTTTAGTTGTACACAATCTGTTTTTACGTGGTGCTGAGGATCAACCCGGGCCGCGCACATGCTAGGCGAGCGCTCTACTGCTGAGCCACAATCCCAGCCCCTCATATTTTTTTTAAATATTTATTTATTTGCTTTAGTTGGACACAATGCGATTATTTTTTTCGTGTTGCTGAGGATCGAACCATGTGCTCTACCACTATGCCATCATCCCAGCCCCTACTATAATATTTTTAGGAAAATTAAACCACAGTAGTCATCATGAATCTTCAGCTCTCTGAGCTGTGTTCTTGGTTCAGTGCCTGTGGTTGATGTCAGGGTCACCATCAAGCAACACCATCAGCCCCTTCAGTTGTGTGTTTTAGATTTTTTTCAAATACAAAGAGTTTTTTTTTTTTCCTTTCAATTAAAATATTTATGAATTTACTATTAATTTCAGGGGTTCTCCCCCCTTTTTGAAAAAAGCACACTGATTTGGTGGTATTGGTTTTTTGTTTCCGTGAGCCTCGTTATGTATCAGTGTCAATCTCTTCATTTTAAGTAAAGTGGGATGCCATAATAAACCTTGATGTTGGCCTTGCTCAAAAATATTTTTTTGTTGTTGTTGCTTTCAAGATAATATGCATTTTCTACCCTAAATGCGTGTATGAAGCCTTGAATCCTGTGAATATACTTTGTCTACAACCAGAGGGTGGGGGATAATATGCTTCTCTCCTTTTCCCATTCAAAAAATTGAAAAGCTTGAAGCAGCACAAATGTAACAACATACTGCTTCAGAGCCCTCACACAAGACACAGTCACTGTAAATAGAGGCTTGCGTGGGGAGAGGGGAGTACCAGGGATTGAATTCAGGGCACCTGGCCACTGAGCGACATCCCCAGCCCAATTTTGTATTTTATTTAGAGGCAGCGTCTCACTGAGTTGCCTAGTGCCTCCACATTGCTGAGGCTGGCCTTGAAATCAAGATCTTCCCTTCTCAGTCTCCCAAGCTGCTGGGATTACAGGCAGCACCAACAAGCCTGGCTAAGTAGTGGCTTTTAATAATCGAGGGACACCTGTGCACCTCTCCCTGTCACAATGACATAGCTTTTTTTTTTTTTTTTTTTTTTTTTTAAAGTGGCTGAGTTTCATGGTGTGAATGTATTTATTTACTCAATTCTGTTTCAACTTTTTATAACTATTATGTAAAGGTTAAAAGCAGTGATCAACCTTGTGTGCTCTTGTACCTACATTTTTGCCAAATTTTCAGATTATTTCTGAGATCAAATATCAGAAAATGTTGAATAAGAAAATTACTTATAATTGGTACATAGTAGCACATTGGTACATGTTAATGAGTTTCCTTCAGAAAGCATATTAGGACCTTGTTTCTTTATCCTTATTTATATAAAGAATACATCAGTCACATTAATATTTGTAAGTCTGGTATAAGAAAATGACTTAGGGGGCTGGGATATGGCTCAGCAGTAGGGTGCTCGCTCAGCATGTCTTGTGCGACCCGGGTTCGATCCTCAGCACCACGTAAAAATAAATGCGTTGTGTACAACTAAAGCAAATAAATAAATATTTAAAAAAAGAAAAGAAAAAAAACAAAATGACTTAGACGTGTTGGTTTATGTTTTCCAAAAATTATCATTGAGATTGACCATCTTAATTAACAGTTACTCATATTTGTGTTTGACAATGCTTATCTGGTCACATGTTTTGGTTGCTGTTCTCTCAGTGGGGGTGGGGTGCCAGGAGGGCTGTTCACTATTTGTTTCGTTTTGCAGTACTAGAGATTGGACCCAGGGGTGTTCACCACTGAACTGCTGCCCCATCACCCCACCCACACTCCCAAGGATGAACCCAGGACCACTGAGCCACATCCCCTATCCCTTTTTATATTTTATTTTGAGACAGTGCCTCATTAATTTATGCAGACTTAGGGCAAAGTTATGATTCCTTTGCCTTAGCCTCCTTCATAGCATTCTGCGTAGCTCTGCTTGAGTTTTTGTTTCTTTTGCCTTTTTTTGGGGGGGTGGGGTGGCGATATTGTGGACTGAACTGGGGCACTCAACCACTGAGCCACATCCCCAGCCACCCCCCTTATTTATTTATTTATTTGTACACAATGCCAACCCCAGCCCTCAGCCGCTTTTTTGTATTTTATTAGAGACAGAGTCTCTCTGAGTTGCTAATTGCCTCACCATTGCAGAGGCTGGCTTTGAACTCTTGATCCTCCTTCCTCAGCCTCCCAAGTACTGGGATTATAGGCATGCACCATTCTGCCATCTTGTTTCCTTTGCTTTTTCTGCAGCGATTGGATCAAACACAGGGCCATGCATGCTACAACCCTAGCCACACTAGAGGTATTTGTTGGTTAGCAACTGGTCTTTGCATGTATTAAATGAGTATTTTATTTATAATCTCCTAATACTCAAGATTTCATTATTCATGTTTCCAATGTATACGACTATAAAATTTATTGAGTCTGCTTTAGAACTACAGATTTTTTTTGTGGTACCAGGGATTGAACTCGGGGGCACTCGACCACTGGGTCACATCCCCAGCCCTTTTTTGTATTTTATTAGAGACAGGGTCTCACTGAGTTGCTAAGTGCCTCGCCATTGCTGAGGCTGGCTTTGAACTCGCGATCCTCCTGCCTCAGCCTCCCAAAGTGCTGGGATTACAGGCGTGCGCCACCGCGCCCGGCAGAACTACAGATTTTTATCAAGGACTTTAAATATATATATATTTTTGAACATATTGCCTTTATATTTATTTATTTTTATGTGGTGCTGAGGATCGAACCCGGGCCATGCATGTGCTAGGCAAGCTCTCTAACGCTGAGCCACAATCCTAGCCCCTATCAAGGACTTTATTTTTATTTTTAAAATTTGTTCTTTTTAGATACAACAACTGTTAATTGGTAATGCCATAGCAGACACTGGAAGAGAAATGTTCACAGGAAAAGCAAGCAAAATTTTGTAGTATGTTTGATGCTTAAGTTTTTACTTTATTTGCCTTTGGAGCTTTCTGTTCAACCCTTAAAGGAGTAGGTAGGTGAAAAATGACATGTCATGAAGATGACTAACTTGGTCTATAGCACAACATGCTGAAGACTTTAACTAGAATTAATAGGATATGTAAATTATTTTTCACAGTGAAAAAAGGCACATTTTCTTGCATAACCTAATATTGTTAAAAAAGTAACTGTCATTGAGGTATTTTTCATTCCTTTTAAGGGAGAGAAATATAATTCTTTTGAACAGAACTGTGTAGGAATCAGTTGAATCTAATTTTCAAAATCATTTAAAGATTTCTTTGTTCCAAATTGTGCAGAGTAGTGTGTCTACTGCTGTGAACTTTTAAGTCCAAGTGTGAGAGCAGTTACCTCTATTTCTTTTGATTAGATGAATCAAAGGAAGAAAGAAAAGAAGAGGAGGAGGAATTAAATTTTAATGAAGACATTTTGTGTCCACACGGTAAGCGGGAAGCATGTTAAACTGTTGTTAGTTCGACCTTAGCAAATCATAAATGCCTTCTGATGTCCCCTGCTTGCTGCAGGTACTAGGCCCAGCGCTGCAGTGTGCTAGATCTGAACCGTCCTCAACTTCAACATTCTGCTCTCCTGCCCATCTTAACCATGAGCTTCTCTTGCCTTGCTTGTCTGTCCTTCATGCCTTTTCTTCTTCCATTGCACAAAATATAACCCCTCACCTCACTTGTATTTAGAGGAAACCCTAGGGAGAAGACTTCTTGTCACCTCGTGACATCAAAGGCTTCTGAGTTTGGTGGGAAGACTGTAACTACCGAGTCTGTACCTTCATCCAATTTAATGGACACAATACCCATATTTCATTTATTTATTTTTATGTGGTGCTCAGGTTTGAACCCAGTGTCTCAAGCATGCTAGGCAAGTGTTCTACCCCTGAGCTGCACACCCAGTTCCAGCACTTGGATTCTTGATTGCTTCACTAAACCTTAGCTTTTTAGGTGAGCGACATTTGTGGAACACATAACTATGTTGGAGTCATTCTGGGGTGGTAACTGGGGACTCTGTGGATCCCTAGGCTCCTAGTCCTTCTCATTGTTCCACCTTGTCTCCCCACTTGTCCTTTTCAGACTAGGTGCAGTAGGAGCACAGGTGTGCAGAGGTGGTGATTTGATTGGTGGCAGCATGGGTATATCGCATAGGAAGGGAGCAGCAAGAAAGAGACAGACTTTTTCCACTGGTGCTTCCATGTCAGTATTGGATGCCTCAGAGCCTGGGAGGGTGTCATGACCCATGTTGAGAGCTGTGGCACCTGTGAGGGATGGCATGTTTCAGGCTTGGTGCCACCCACCTGCTTCTCACAGCAGAACAGGCTGCTACCTTCTCCTTGCCTTCCCCTCCCTTCCCAGCTCCTCATGTCCTTCATGGTCTGCAGTGTTGCCAGAAAGCGAGCAGGGCAAGTGTGAGCTCAGGTGCTTGTGCCATAGTGGCTCGGCCTCTCAGAGTTTGCTGGAGCTGCTGGTAGATCTCGAGCTTCATGTGGAGCTCAGAGGCCCTAGGCTATGCCATACTTGGTCTTCTAATATTTCCAAAGGATGGCTCTCGAAAAGTGAATAAGTTTAGTCCATGTTCTGACTTTGTTTTTTAACCCCACCTTCAGTTTCACATGCCCTGGTTGCTGTGTTGGGGCAGACAGTTATGCACCATAGTAAGTCTGAATACTTCCCATTTTCGCCAGCTTAAAATTATTTTTTTTTTTCATGTCATCATCCATCTTTTTTTAACCTTAAAAATTTTTTGTTGCTCCTGTTTTCTTAATTCATCATTGTGGTTTGGTACATTTAAGAAAACCTTTCTAATGTTAATGATGTTTCAGGAGGCACTGAAGGTAAACATGGTTGTGAAACCTGGCTTTGGGCTGGGGCTGCCCACGGTGGTGGGTGCATGTAGCATGCACCAAGGCCCTGCGTCCTGCCCCACAGACCTAGGCATCAGGGTCATCTGGAGGTTCTTGTGATCATTTTCGTTGGGTTTTGCGTCTTTATTTTGTGTTAGTATAGCATGTGCGGCCAATGTGGTAAATCTGTGGATCTTCTGTTCCTGTGCATTCCTGAGTGAAGAATCTCCGGTCTTCCTTAACTGATCTTGTTTATTATACCTTATATGCTTAGAAGTTATGAAGTTCTTCTTTGGGTGCGTTTGCGTTCCTCTTTGGATGTTATTTGGCCAACATTATTATAGTATGAACTGTATTTTTTATGGGTGGGGGCTGTTTATCCATAATCTAATCTCATTTTAAAGTAGATTAATGGTTTTGTCAGAAGCTTTTCATTGAGATGGGGCTCGCCTGTAATCCCAGTACTTGGGAGACTGAGGCAGGAGGGTGGCAAGTTCAAAGCCAGCCTCAGCAATGGCGAGGCACTTAGCAACTTAGTGAGACCCTGTCTCTAATAAAATACACAAAAGGGCTGGGGATGTGGCCCAGTGGTCAAGTTCCCCTGAGTACAAACCCCACTATACCTCCTAGGAAAGGGAAAACAAAAAGATAAAAAATGACACTTATTGAAAGCTAGAAGGGAGCTAGATGCTTGTGACCTCGAGACAACCTTGAGTTCTTTCTGAATCAGGTTGTGGAAGTCAATTTTAATCTTTTTTTTTTTTTTTAACTGTGTTGTTTTTTTCTACAAGGGTGTACACATTGGGATTTGATAATTTAGTTGATATTTTTCTTTTTGAAAAGTAATTTCCTTAATGATATCTGAGAATTTGGCATGTTGGAGTAAGTTCTTAATCTCAGGAAATTAAAACGAACAATCTTCTCAGTAAGGTTTGTAAAATCTGCATTAAGGTCTCACTTATCTCCACGTTCATGAAAGCAACCGTCTTCTCTCGGGATCATTCAAAGCACAGCAAGAGATGAGGCAAGAAGTTGAGAAGGTGCGTTTTGAGGATGGGATTCTGGGGTGTGGTTGAGCCAGACCTGTGTGTCCTTCCTGATGTGTCCCCATGCTGTGTTTACTGTGGTTCGTTCATGTCCTGATCACCCCTCTGTGCATTACTGCATGGTTCGCATTTGGTGTTTAGAAACTCTGTGGCTTTGTCACTCTTAATACTTGTATCAGGTACCTTGCCAATGGGCACAGAGAAAAAGTGTTTGGGAGACTTAATGTGTCTGAAGAGAAGTGTGGTTCAATAATGTGCCACTTGGGAACAGCTGAAAGAATAGAAACATGACCACAATTAGTGGAGAAAGTCCCTGAAAAGCTAACTGTATCCAACGAAGTGGTAAACTGAGGAGGGTCTGCTAGGGTTGCAGGTTGCTATGACCTTGGCACTCCAGAGATCTGAGAGGAGCAGGTGATCATGACTTGTGTCATTTCTTGTTGTCTCATGGAACTTGTGAACATAGCAGTGGTAAATTGCAAGTAGCAAAATAGATCCTGAATGGAGATGGTTTCAGATTCATTGGTAGATTGCTTGATTCAGTTGGTAACTTACACTATGGTCTCGGAGGCCTACCCAGCCATGACAACTATCATTTCAATGCAAGATGTTTAATGTGGGCTGGGGTTCTGGTAGAGCATGTGCCTAGCGCTACATAAAAATAAATAAATAATAATAAAGGTATTGTGTCAACCTACAACTAAAAAAAGGTGTGTGTGTGTGTGTGTGTGTGTGTGTGTGTGTGTGTGTGTGTGTGTGTGTGTATCTTAAAGATGATTTCAGTAACTAGTTGATGAAGTCTACAGGGAACAGTGTGGGCCTTTGAGTGTGAAATAGATGAAGTGCTGTGAACACCAGGGCTCTCTGGTCCCAGCTTCCACCAACCCCCCTTTAACTGCTGCCTTAGTGGCAGGGTAAAAAAGTTTTAAAGTGCATTATTCTTGTCTTATATACTTGTTTCTGTCTCTTCATTCTCCAACCACAAACCTGGATTAAGGAATTAAAATTGGTGTGAGGGGTCGCTTTTTGAAAATTACAGTGAACAATCCGGAGGGTTTTTGTTTTCTTTTTGTTGTACATGTGAACGCCAAAACTCAGGAATGAATCAGATTTTCACAAGTAAGGGAGAAATAGGACCTATAGATTTTTCTAAAGTTTGAGGAGTAGGAAATAGATTTTAGGAACTTTTATATGAAATTTAAGAAATGAAAAATAGGGGCTGGGGTTGTGGCTTAGGGGTAGAGCGCTCGCCTAGCACGTGCGCAGCCCGGGTTCGATCCGCAGCACCACGTAAACAAATGCATTGCATTGTGTACAACTAAAGCAAATAAATAAATATTTTTAAAAATGAAAAATACATTTTTTCATCTTTTTACAATTTTTTTTTTTTTTTTTAAAACCTCAGGGGAGTTGTGCATATCAGAAAATGAAAGAAGACTTGTTTCTAAAGAGGCCTGGAACAAACTGCAGCAGTACTTCCCAAAGGCTCCTGAGTTCCCAAGTTACAGAGAGTGCTGTTCCCAGTGCAAGGTACGTGCTCTCCCCTGGAGCGTGTGCCGCCTCCCGCCCTGTCCCCTCCGGGGAAGTGAGGTGTGCTTCAGTGGGTGTGCAGAGGAGGCCTGCCAGAGCTGTCAGCAGGAGACAGTTGATTGCTTCGTTTTCTTTCAGATTTTAGAAAGAGAAGGTGAAGAAAATGAAGCCTTACATAAGATGATTGCCAACGAGCAAAAGACTTCCCTTCCGAATCTCTTTCAAGACAAAAACAGACCATGTCTCAGTAACTGGCCAGAGGTATAATGCATCCCTTACAGAAGCCCTCTGCAGCCTTTGCCAGGACCCAGGGAGACATCTCAGAGCCGCCTGGAGCTGCGCTCATTGCCCCTTGTTCAAGGGCCCGTCGGGGGCCCCTCCACTCCTGCTGCTTGGCAGGGGCTATTTCTGTTTTACTGTAGAGTTTGATTAAGACGACCCACATTATACTATGAGGGGGTTTTTTGAAGAATGGGTTGGATTAATGTGTTCTTTTTGTGATTTTTTTTTTTGTGTGTGTGTGTGTGTGTTCTAGGATACGGATGTCCTCTACATTGTGTCCCAGTTCTTTGTAGAAGAATGGCGGAAATTTGTTAGGTAGAAACCTGAAATTTCCTATTTCCTTTCTTCGAGCTGACTCATGCTTTTTTAAGCATTCATGGTTTGTGTTTGTGATACCCTTCTTTTTTATTTTTAGTAGTATATGCTGAAACGTTTCTTTTATGTTGAATAATCTCAAGAAACATCGAATATCCACATACCCATTTACATATATCTCTTAGTTTTAAGTAATTACTCTTTAAAAATTATTTTGTCCATGTAACAGTGAGGTGTATTTATCCTCTTTGTCTCCTTTGAATAGAAAGCCTACCAGATGCAGTCCTGTGTCATCAGTTGGGAACAGCGCCCTTCTGTGTCCCCATGGGGGACTCATGTTTACATTTGATTCCATGACCAAAGAAGATTCTAAACTGTGAGTTTCTTCTCTTCTTTTCATTGTCTATTTCTAATGATTTAAAAAATATGTTCTAGAAACTTCTCATCCAACATAAGCAGTCTATTTTAAGAATCTAGTCGTTCACTAAATTACAGTCTTTTGGATGCTCTATAGAGTGAGGGGTTATCTTTGAAAAGAAAGACACACTATTCCAATAGGGCTGAGGCTACCTGGGCTACTGTGTTCCTTGTGCCCCTTCCTCACCTGTCCTGATGACTAGACTTGACCCCTGCTCTCCTCCCAGGGTGCTGGTAACCAGCTTGTGCCTCTAGGCAGACATCTTTTCCAGAATCAGAATCAACCTAGTCTTGTTTACAATTGTTTTTTTCCACAGCTGCCAAGCCTCAGAGAACAGAGAAAGGCTGGGGACATGGCAGCAGAGCAGAGCTGGCCACCTGGAATTCTAGGGCTCCCCATCTTCCTCCAGAAGAACTCACCTGAGATTTTGGGTGTTGCCATTTTATTTTGTTAAATAATTTTTAATTAACTTTGTACAAGAAGGTGGAGTGCCCCCAACATTGCCAGAAAGTTATGAAAGAACAAATTGACATTGATAAAATATTTCTTAGCTGGGATGTAGCTCATGGTAGAGCACGTGCCAGCATGCGGAGGCCTGTGGGCAGTCTTCTCCCCAGGCTCTGAGGTCTGAACTGGATTGGAGTTCCTTGCTCTTTAAAATCATTTAAAGGAACCAAGTGTGAATGTATGTTTTCTTCTGTGTTCCAGTTCCCTCCCGCTCCTGTTATTGTAAATGCTAGAGATTTGGGAAAATACCTCTAATAATGAAACAGATAAATGTCCGCTGCCCTCAGTGTAAAGGCACACAATACAAATATAATTGAAGGACCACATGCTTCCTTCTGTTCTTGCTTCTCTCCTTCCTACCCTTCCTCTGTAGTAACCACTGCCCTAAATTTGAGGGCTGTGGGACTCAGAATGTGGTTTTTTTTTTTTTTTTTTTTTTTTTAAAACATATTTATTTATTTGCTTTAGTTGTACACAATGCAATGCATTTATGTTGATCGATCCCAGGCCACATACCTGCTAGGCAAGCACTCTACCACTGCGCCACAACCCCAGCCCCTCACGATGTTCTTTTAACAAGTAATACATACAGACAGTAATATCTTGTGTATTGTGACCTTTTTATAAAAATGGCACCAGACCATATTTATCCAGCTTGTGTTTTCATTTAACCATATTGACTTATGTAATGTCCACCATTTACTTTCATTGCAGCTGTAACGTTTCCTCGTATGAAAAAACTGCTTTTCCTTATATCTTTTCCCTGGTTCCTCTGCATTGTATAATAGTGTTGATAACTGCTTTAGGAGACCAGCGATTGTGTTGTTTCTCTTACTCTCCATGTGTCTTAAGGCATGTTGTGTTCTTTTGCACAGTATAGCTCTCATATGGCCCACTGAGTGGCAAATGATTCAAAAGCTCTTCGTGGTGGATCATGTAATTAAAATCACAAGAATCGAAGTGGGAGACGCAAACCCTTCAGAGAAACAGTATATTTCTGAGCCTAGTAAGTTTTCATATCTTTTTGGTTTAGTCAATTGTTAACCTTTTAAGGGGAGAGGAAAGGTATTTTCTACTGAAAATTGAAGACTCTGGCGGTTCACAGTCCCTGGGTGGGAACTACCATATAACAACTCATGTGTGTTTATTTGTGGACAGTAAGTGGATTTCCTTTTTGTCATCATTTGCATACAACAATATAACAATTAAGGGAAATTATTACTAATAGCCACCAATGTGCCACTAATCACTTTGAGACATGATTTGGGGTCTTTGGTTCTTAACTGGGACCTCTTCACCCACTTCTGCTTTACTTCTCTTTAGAACTCTGTCCTGAATGCAGGGAGGGCTTGCTGTGCCAGCAGCAGAGGGACCTGCGTGAGTACACTCAAGCCACCATCTATGTCCACAAAGTTGTGGACAATAAAAAGGTACTGGTGCCTCCCATGGCCATGTCTGGTCATGATCAGCTTGCTTCATATTCGCCCTAAGGACTGTTTGGGACCATATCAGTTTTGGGCCAGACTTGAAATTGGACAAGGTTGAAAGTAATTTTGGAATTGTATGTGGATTTTGCTGGTTTTTAATCTGATGTGTATTTACGGAGCATCAGTTGTGTGCCAGGGAAGGACTTGGTGCTGCGGATGCCTAGTGGGCAGGTCAAAACTAAGCTCAGATCCACCCCATGACTTCACAGAGCAGTGAGTGGGTAGAAAGGAACTTCACAGGGTGGAGCCGGAGGTTCCCTGGTGTTCTGGAGGGAGAGACGGAAGTCTGACGTGGAGGGCCTGCTCATTAGGGCACTCACCTAGTAGGGACCCCGCCTAGGGCAGGTGTTCCAGGCAAAGGAGAGCTTAAGTGTGGAGGCTGGAGCCCGGTGTGTTCAAGGAACAGCAACTAACATCGTTTCTGGACCAGTGCTGTCCACTAGAGTGCCTGGTGGCAGAGGACAAGTCCAGTGTGTGCTGCACATAGAGTACCCATAGCCCTGTGCAGCTTTGGAGCACCCAAAATGTAAATATTGTGTTGAGGAAACGTACGCTTAGTTTTAATTAATTTAACTTTAAGTAGCCACATGGGGCTACTGGCTACCATAGTACCGGCTTCTGCACCAGAGAAATTTATTCCCAGGACAGATGGTGATAAGGAATAACAGACTGATTTCTAAGAGTTTTGCATATGCTGTGGATTTGAGATCTTACTCTTAGATGTCAAGTCACTGTAGCGTTGTAATCAATATCACAGTATGATCTGATTCATAGTTTTTCAAAGTTACTCTGGCCATTGTTTTTGGAATTGGCAAGGGTGCGATAGGACCAAGAAAAGTTAGTGTAGACTCTGGAGTGTTCCTCTGTAAGTACAGATTGGATTCCAGAACTTTTTGGCTATAATTATTAGGGATGGCCCTCGGTAAATCCTCACCTGGATCTTTGGATATCTCATTGATTCAGTTACAGAATTTGGGGATGAACGATTTAGAATACATATTATTTGATGCTATTACTACTTGTTTTAGAAGTATGACTTGTGCACTAGATATCTAGGGGTTTGCTTCACGAGTTAATGTGGAGGCCTTCGTTTCCAAATTACTGAGAAAATATCTCAACTTTTTCCCTAGAATTTCCTTAAACCTTTTGCAGCTTTTAGTACATATGTACATTGGTATCAAGTGTAAAATAATATCCATTGTAGCCGATGCTGCGTCATTCTGAGCTTAGTAGCTGTCGCTGACAGTGTCCTGCCAAAGAGCATTTGATCCACACTCAATTCTCAGTACTTTTTTTTTTTTTTTTTTGTACCAGGGATTGAACTCAGGGGCACTCAACCACTGGGCCACATCCCCAGCCCTTTTTTGTATTTTATTTAGAGACGGGGTCTCACTGAGTTGCTCAGCGCCTCGCCATTGCTGAGGCTGGCTTTGAACTCGCGATCCTCCTGCTCAGCCTCCCAAGTGCTGGGATTACAGGCGTGCGCCACCGTGCCCGGCCATTTCTCAATCTTAAGGAGAATTTGGGCTCCTGGCAACTCAGCAGTTTCAGGGCTTGATAATGCTTGACAATCAGTATTTGACAAGGTATATGATAACTTTTGAACTTCTGCAAAATAGCATCACCACATAATCCTGATGGTAATATCTGCTTTGTAGAGATTTCTGAAACTTATGGTGAGCATATCAAACCGGAGAATAAGACATAGGATTAAAAAACTAACATTATAAAGCACAGGAATTGGCACATGATTCTTTATCCACGCTTGTGTGTGTTGTCCCACCATGAGAAGTGTGTTCTCCTGACAGAGGTGGCTGCTGGTCTGCGTGGCTTTCTAGGCTCTGACCCACTTCTCTTTGTGGTCTCCACACATTCAGGTGATGAAGGATGCAGCACCGGAGCTGAACGTGAGTAGTTCTGAAACAGAGGAGGACAAGGAAGAGGCCAAGCCAGATGGAGAAAAAGATCCAGATTTTAATCAAGTATGTGTTGAAGCTGCTTGTCATTACACATCCCACTGTCCTCAGAAGAGCACTCAAGCCCTGGCATTTTTCTGCCCTGTGTGGGGCATTGGTTCTTCTTTTCTTTCTTTTTTTTTTTACCGGATATTGAACTATTGAACTCAGGGGCACTCAACCACTGGCCACATCCCCAGCACCCCCCCCCTTTTTTTTTGTATTTTATTAGAAACAGGATCTCACTGAGTTAAGTGCCTCACCATTGCTGAGGCTGGCTTTGAAGTTGTGATCCTCCTACCTCAGCCTCCCAAGTGCTGGTATTACAGGTGTGCGCCTTCGGGGCATTGGTTCTTCTTCTTCTTTTTTTTTTTTTTTTTTTTTTTTGGTGGTACCAGGGATTGAACTCAGGGGCACTCGACCACTGGGCCACATCCCCAGCCCTTTTTTATATTTTATTAGAGACAGGGTCTCACTGAGTTGCTAAGTGCCTCGCCATTGCTGAGGCTGGCTTTGAACTCACGATCCTCCTGCCTCAGCCTCCCAAAGTGCTGGGATTACAGGCGTGCGCCACCGCGCCCGGCTTGCATCTTTTCTTGTTCTTAGTTTTGGTGGTTTGCTACAGCTGTCCTGATTTTTCTTGAAAAACTGTCGCCCACACTTCTTCCAGAATTGATACAGTTCTGACCATTGAGAAAGAAAGCCCAAAATGTAATATAACATTCAGCTGGAAAAGAAAACATTTAAAAACAGGACCTACATCACGTCATGTTGCTTAATTGTTGGGTTGTTCAAGTATGAAGAGTTTATTTAACTTAGATTCTGATATTGCGAACAAAAGGAACAATAGTCTGAACAATGGAGTGTACAGAATGGATTATCCTGTCTTAAGTGAGGTGTTTAAACAACCAGATCATCTGACACTTTAGGCTGTTGTTTGCCATTGTGAACAACTTTAAATTTTCCATTACGATTGACCTTTTTTGTTAAGACTTCCTACCACTCCCCAGAGAAAATTGTTGGAAGAACAGTCTAGGAACGTGTTAGGGACAGTGTAGGGATGTGTTTGGTTGATGTGTGTGTGTAGATGTTTTCAGTTCTCAGAAGGTCAGACCACTATGTTCCTGCATATTATTTACATATTTCAAATCCAGGTAATTTTATTCAGTTTCATTTTTTAAAGAATGAGACATCTTTACAGCTTAAATGGGGTGGTCAAATCATGGTTCGCATTCTCTGTAAAGGATGGAAAGTATTATGGTAGGTCTGCTGTTTGTCACCACGCAGAGACACCTGCGCTTGTTGGACACTGCTCCCTCCTTTTCCTCACTGTTGATCCAGTCATGAACCTTAGCCTACCAATGCTGAATGTTCCTTGCAGTTTCCCAAGTAGTGTAAAGGACATGTCAGCATTTATTTTCACGGCTCATTGGAATCTCATAAACTAACCTTAAACCACCTCTGAAGGAACAGCTATGCAGTTCCTTGAACCGCCCTGCTGGGAGCTTGCATGTTCAAGTTCTTCTTCGGAATTTTGAATTTTTGAATTTGTCAACTTTGGCCTGCCCTTTGCATGGGTGCTAGCTAAATCCATACATTTCTAGGAATGTAAGTTTTTAGATTCAAGGAGCCCTTTCCTATGATAGGTAATGCTCTAATTAAAATCTGTGCACATGTAGTCAGTCCTGGTGGCGCACACCTGTAATCCCAGCACTTTGGGAGGCTGAGGCAGGAGGATCGCCAGTTCAAAGCCAGCCTCAGCAATTTCAAGGCACTTAGTAACTCAGTGAGACCCTGTCTCTAAATAAAATACAAAAAAGGGCTGGTGATGTGACCCAGTGGTCGAGTGCCCCTGAGTTCAATCCCCAGTACAAAAAAAAAAAAAAAAAAAAAAAATTGGTGCACATGTAAGTGTGTGTCTCTGTTCCTTGAGATTACATATGCAGATGCTTTAATATGTCTGGGCTTTGGCTTTTCCTTTTCTGGTATTGGGGATTGATCCTGGAAGCATTTGAACACTGAACTACACCCCAGCCCTTTTTATTTTATTTTTTTTTAATATTTATTTATTTACTTCAGTTGTACATAATGCAATGCATTTATGTTTACGTGGTGCTGAGGATCGAACCCGGGCCGCGCACGTGCTAGGCGTGCGCTCTACCACTGAGCCACAACCCCAGCCCCCTTTTTATTTTATTTTATTTTTATTTATTTATTTATTTATTTATTTATTTATTTATTTATTTATTTTTTTGGTGCCGGGGATTGAACTCAGGGGCAGTTGACCACTGGGCCACATCCCCAGCCCTTTTTTGTATTTTATTAGAAGCAGGGTCTCACTGAGTTGCTAAGTGCCTCGCCATTGCTGAGGCTAGCTTTGAACTCTCGATCCTCCTGCCTCAGCCTCCCAAAGTGCTGGGATTACAGGCGTGAGCCACCACGCATGGCTCCTTTTTATTTTTTATTTGGAGATCAGGTCTCACTAACTTGCTGCCTTGAATTGATGATCTTCCTGTCTCTACCTCCTAAGTCATTGGGATTAGAGGTGGTGGCCACCACACCTGATTGTTATTTCTCTTAGTAGGAGTTTGTTAACAAAAACCTTGCTGCCTTCTAACCTGCTGTCACCCTTTGATTTTGTTTTCATCTCCATATACAGTCAATCTTCTAAGTCATTCATCTCCAAACAGATCGTTCACTTTTTTTAGTTGACATATTAAGAATGAGCCCTGTGCGCCGTGCCCGGTGGCGCCGCCTCTGTAGCTATCAAGAGTTGCTTAGCGAGCCGGGCATGGTGGTGCACGCCTGTAATCCCAGCACAATGGGAGGCTGAGACAGGAGAATCTCGAGTTCAAAGCCAGCCTCAGCAATGGCGAGGCACTTAGCAACTTAGTGAGACCCTGTCTCTAAATAAAATACAAAAAATGGCTGGGGATGTGGCCCAGTGGTCGAGTGCCCCTGAGTTCAATCCCCGGTACCACCAAAAACAAAACAAAAACAAAAACAAAACAAAACAAAAAGCCCTGGATGCACCCCAACCTTCATGTGTGTCTTGATTCAGTACTATATATCCTCTTTCATCGCTTCTTGCCTGGCAGTGCCATACTAGCCTAGTTATTATCACTTAGTAGTGTGGTTGAATGATCAGTGGGAACTCTTTCGTTTTCAGATCTTTTCTTGTCTGTTGTCACTAGTTTACTCTCTGGTAAACTAGGTATGATCAACAAATATATTTATTCTTAGTTTGTGTTATTTCATGATTTGCTTTTCAGCCTAAGAGTAGCTTAGAAACTCTACATATTAAGTGATATAGGTTTTGAAAGGCTAATTTTTTTGAATGTCTAGTTTTATTCGTTGTGGTCATAACCACAGCAATGCTTTTAAACTGGATGTGGAATTGCTTTCCTCAGTTGTGGATGACAACAGATTTTGCATTTATAAATACGATAGAGAATGTTGGAACATTGCTTTTTGTGCTGTAATTATTTTTTATACTTTATAATTTTCCTCTGTCTTTTCTTCTCTTGTTTGGATGTTGTAATACTCGAGAATGTTTTAAATGTTTTTGGTTCACAAAAGAAATCTCCAGTCTGACCATCCCACTTTGGAGAACGTTGGATAGTCCCTGAAAAGTATCCGGGTGATTCCGCCTACAGATAGCTGCTGTGATTGCCAGCATAAATCCTCACAATAAAAGCTGATGCATTTCTGTCTGTCTTTATTGGAGTTGAACAAATCCCCTTCCTTCTTCTCTCTGCTTGGCCAACCCAGTTCCTTTGATGTTATCTGAAATGTAGGTTAATAATACACTTGGTGTTGACTGTCACTTAGGTGATTGGGAGCCTTCTGGAACCAGGGTACTGGCTTTTGTCAATTAAGGTGGATATAAATTCAGTGTATTAAGTAGGAAAATAATTCTAACAGAAGCTTTTAAACTTTTAAGCCAGTATGTCATCAGTTTCTTAAAATGCTCAGGGCTTTGGTTTTTGGATGTGTTTTATGCTTTTAAAGTCAAATAATATATTGTTGTAGATATTTTTCCTTATATTCAGTTACAATTTGACCCCCCCCACACCAGTTGAGATTGAGAAAAAATACTTTATCAAAACGCCTCCCCCTTCCCCCTAAGTTCTCTTGACACGTTGACATGTTGTTTAAGGAATCTCAGACTCATCTGTGTCTCTTTGCCGGGCAGAGGCAACCTGAGCCCTGCTGATGTGCAGCTCGAGAACGCTGCTCCGCGGTCTGTGTCCTCATCAACCTGTTTAGTTCCACTGTTGACGGACATGGTGACCCCTGACTGCCCCGCTTGTCACAGTTGTCACTCAGTGGAAACATGGTTAGCACTCATGGCCCTAGCGAGGGCCTGGGTGTTAACCCATCCAGACCTAAACAGTCCAAAAAACAAAAGGTTTTTTTTTTTTTTTTAAAATCCTGCTTTCATTCTGTAGCCTGGTTAACAGAAGAGTCTTTGACACATGATAATCTCTTCTTTTTTGTCTTTTTGTTTTGGTTTTGTTTTATGCTCTTTTTATTTTTAATTTTTTAGTTGTAGTTGGACACAATGCCATTATTTACTAATTTTTGTGTGGTGCTGAGGATCAAACCCAGGGCCTTGCATGTGGTAGGTGAGTGCTCTACCACTGAGCCACAACCCCAGCCCTTTTTTTTTTTTTTTTTTTTTTTTTCCCCTCCCCTTCCCCTTTTTGTATTGGGAATTGAACCCAAGGGCACCAAACTCCTGAGCCACATCCCCAGCCCTGGGGATTGTATTTTCAGGCAGGGTCTTACTAAGTTCCTTAAAGTCTTCCTAACGTGCTGAAGCTGGCCTTGAATCCTCCTCTCTTGGCCTCCCCAGTGGCTGGGATTTCATGTGTGTACCACCCTGCTGGACATTAACCTCTTGATGAGCATTTATAAGCATATTTTGGAGGCCTGGGGTGTATCACAGTGGGAGAGTGCTTGTTCAGCTTGTATGAGGCCTTGCTTGATCCCCATCACTGGGGAAACAAGGGAGGAGGGGTGGATTTCTAGGACATTTGACATTTACTGTGAGTAGTTTTGGGTTTGTTTTTTTTTTTTTTGGTAACTACAGTCTGTATTATACCCCATACATGTCTTTACTTTCTCACCAAATCTTTAAATAATTCAAAGCTGTCACAACATTTCACTTTTAAATGCCTAATCCTGCATATCCTAAAAGTAATGACGGTGTTCTAAATAATACTAATAATGTACTCATAATAAGAAAACGAGCAAAATACTCCAACATTATATAATACCCATACTTGAATGTGTCTGTTTTTTAAACCAATGTGCAATCATAATATGCATGGTTTTGTGTCACTGTGTACTGTTGTTTTTTGTTTTTATTTTTTTAAGATATTGATTGACTTTTATTTTATTCATTTATTTATGTGTGGTGCTTAGAATCGAACCCAGTGCCTCACACATGCGAGGCCAGTGCTCTACCACTGAGCCACCACCCAGCCCTTGCTGTGGACTGTTACTGCTGTCCTGTTGGTCCCACCCACTTTCTGCCCTCCTTGACATTGACTTTCAGACCAGTTTGATTTCCTGTAGATTGTTCCGTGTTCTGGATTTGACTGATGGCCTCCTTATTCATTTTTAAGTTTTTGCCTATGCCCTACTTTCCAGTTACTCTTAAGTTTGTAGTTGGGTCTGAGTATTTGATTACATGTGGTTTTAACTTTTTTTCTTTTCTTACAAAATTAAGGTAAAGCTGCATACGTCACTTATATGACCATTGGCATTAGGCCTCATCTTGTTTTTAGTTAAGCTAAGTTTGGTTTCTTGTTTAAGATGCAATCTTTCATATTAAAATTCTCAACATTGGGGCTAGGGTTGTGGCTCAGCGGCAGAGCACTCGCCTCGCTTGTGCGCGGCCCGGGTTCGAAACTCAGCACCACGTAAACATAAATGCATTGCATTGTGTACAACTAAAGTAAATAAATATATTTTTTTTTAATTCTCAACATTGTATACTTGCCTTCCATGTAATTCTGAAAAAAGAACAAAATATGTAAAAATAAGAAATAAGAAGTAGTGGCTGGGGTGGTGGCTCAGAGGTAGAACACTTGCCTTGCATTTGTGAGGCCCTGGGTTCCATTCTCAGCAGCACATACAAATAAATAAAATAGGGTGTTGTGTCCATCTACAACATATATATGTGTGTGTATATATATGTATATATATTAAACGAACTAAATTTATAATCTTGGGGTTGTCAGGGACAATTGGAATTGAATACAGTGTTGCCTTACCATTGAACTAGATCCACAGCCCTTTTTTTTTTGAGACAGGGTCTCACTAAGTTCTCACTGTTGGTTCAAGCTTTTGATTGTCCTGCCCCAGTCTCTAGAGTTGGTAGGGTCACAGGCTGTGCCACCCACCACAGCTAGCCACTCTGGGGAATTTCTGCTCCTTGATTATTTTAAATTTATTTTGAGGGTTAAGGGACCAGTAAGCCCAAAGATTTTTCTGTTTGCATAAAGAACTGTATAAGCAAAGGTCATATTGTGGATAATTTCAGGACTTCCCTTGTTTTGGATTTTTTTTTTTTTTTTCTAGAGCAACGGAGGAACCAAGCGGCAGAAGGTATCCCATCAGAACTACATAGCGTATCAAAAGCAAGTCATCCGTCGGAGCATGCGACATAGAAAAGTTCGTGGCGAGAAAGCTCTTCTTGTTTCTGCTAATCAAACATTAAAAGAATTGAAAATTCAGGTGAGGAAATCTAACATTTGTTCAAGTGTGCTCTGGATTTAAGAGGCATTTATGAATTTTTGCTTCACACCTATGTTCATACGTGTATTTGTTTACTTTCAGTTTGACCTTTTAAACATCTTTCTGCTTGTATAGTATTAAGCCATTGAGACAGCATGGCTTTTTTGATTTCAAAATAATGTCCCCAAACCAGAGTAACTCTTTCTTTTAAAAGACTTAGTTTTCGAGCCAGTCGCGGTGGTTGCACGCCTGTAATCCCAGCACTTGGGCAGCTGAGGCAGGAGGATCGAGAGTTGAAAGCCAGCCTCGGCAATGGCAAGGCCCTTACCAACTCAGTGATACCCTGTCTCTAAATAAAATACAAAAAATGGGCTGGGGATGTGGCTCAGTATTCAAGTGCCCCTGAGTTCTATCCCCAGTACCCAAAAAAAAAAAAAAAAAAAAAAAAAAAAGAGACTCAGTTTTCAAAATAGCAATGAACGATTCCATGAAGGTAGGAGTGATTTTTGTTTGTTTGTTTTTCTTTTTAAATAATGACTCTAAAACCTTGAACAATCTCTGAGTAGCTTTCTGAGAGTCATAATTGTTCACTCTGTTTAAGCTATCATGTGTCTTATTTGACCACCAAAATCTGTGACATTTTTGGGAGATCCAAGATATCCGCTGGATAGGATGAGTCCTAAGTTCTTTTATCAGTACATTTAGCAGAAAAGTCTATTTGGTAGAATTTTCTGTAATCTTTCCCTCTTCACCACCACCCACCCCCGTTTCTGTTTGCTACCAGAGATTGACCCCAGGGGCACTTAACCACTGAGCTACATCCTCAGCCATTTCAATACTTTTTATACAGTGGTGTTTTCAAATTGTGGGTAGAGGCTCACCTCAGGTCTCCGCCTCCATCCTGCGTGGCTTGCAGGTTAATTCTGTGGTGGCAGTGCAGGCTCTCTTGTGACAAGAGTTCCCACTTGGTGCCAGTGCTAAGAGTGCTCTTCCCGAGCATTCTGATGGTAAATCTCAAAACCTAGGCACAAGGAGCTGATGCATTCAAGATGTCCATGAAACAAAATCTGGCCTCTCTTTCAGTTCCTGCTTCATATTCTAAATGTTGACTGAGTTCCCCTCTCTGCTACTTTTATGTGGCGTAGTTTACTGGTTATGCATTTTTCTTGTTGCTGATATTTATCGTTGTAATTGAGGCAAAAGTACAGGCTTCCTTTGAGGGTGTTATGTGTTCCAGATTGTCTTGAGAACAGTATTTCCCTTGGTTGAACCCGCGGCTTTGAAAATAAACGTGTTGGCATGAGATCTTTGCTCTGTGATTGCGCCCTTTGCATCTGAGCAGGCTTGTTTCCATCGCTACTCTCTGGATGTCAGCGGTAAACCTCGAACATTCAGAACCTTTCAATTACAAAAAGGGCCCCTGTGGAAAAGGACGTTTTAAAAGCCTGTGTTGTGCTTATTGTGGACTGCTATTTTTGAAGAATAAATCAGAAGCCAACAGAAATACCGCTCCTGGGAGCAGGAGCATTTTACCTGGTCTGATGAGCTGGGGAAGGCACAGTTATTGAGAGTAAACCCCCAGATGAGCTTTCCTTGGGTACGTCCTCTGTGGCCACTCTCCTTGATTTCCTCTCAATCCAGGACCACTGTGAGTCAGAACGGAAAGAGAACAGTGGGGAATAGTTCTCAGTCCTAGAAAGGAATGAATGCCGGGCGCAATGGCGCACGCCTGTAATCCCAGCACTTTGGGAGGCTGAGGCAGGAGGATTGAGAGTTCAAAGCCAGCCTCAGCAATGGCGGGGCGCTTAGCAACTCAGTGAGACCCTGTCTCTAATAAAATACAAAAAAGGGCTGGGGATGTGGCCCAGTGGTCAAGTGCCCCTGAGTTCAATCCCTGGTACCACCAAAAAAAAAAAAAAAAAAAAAAAAAAAAAAAAATCCCTCTCGTAACTAGAGATGACCCTTTCACAGGGCTGTGTGGGTAGGCTTGTGTGTGAGCTTCAGTTGTTGTTGGTGGGTGGTTTTTAAAATAGGGGCATGAGGGACAGGGATTATGGCTCAGTGGTGGAGTGCTCACCTAGCCTGTGCGCGGCCCAGGTTTGATCCTCAGCACAATGTAAAAATAAACACATTGTGTACAACTAGAGCAAATAAATAAATATTTAACAAAGGGCGGGGGAGCATGATTTTTCAGGCACATTGGTGCACATCTGTAATCCCAGCAACGCAGGAGGCTGAAGCAGGAGGATCTTGAGTTCAAAAGCCAGTCTCGGCAACTTAGCGAGGTCATAAGCAAGTTATTGAGACCCTGTCTCTAAATATAAAAAGAGCTGGGATATTGCTAATTGGTTAAGTGCCCCTGTGTTTAATTCTCAATATCAAATAAATAAATAAATAAATAAATAAAGTGTAATTGTCTTTTTGATTATGTTTAGTTTTTTGCAGCACTACAAATAGAACCCAAAGCCTTCAGCCTGCTAAGCAGGTTCTATACCCTGAGCCACATCCACAGCCCTCATCTTTAATTGTTTGATGGAACTTTCCTTTGGGGATACTGTACTTCATCCTATTACCTAGTATGATGACAACCCCTAATGACTATTTCCCAAATTAACAAGTTAGTTACAACTCCAGACAGAGAATGCATGGAGCATAGCCTTCAAATTCCCTCTTTAACCCCCCCCCCCCACCCCTCGTTCCCCCATGAGGAGAATCACAGCCCCTGGGACAGGTTTTCTCCTGTTTCTCAAAGAAAATAAAAAATCCTTGGCAAATTAAACATTTTGATCTTATATATACACACCATAAACAATTAGTTGATCTAACCTAATTACTAATTTGCCCACCGCCTCTCTGGTGCTGTAAAGTGAATGAAGTATAATTCTCTTCTTGAGGAGGTGCTCAGTGTTTAATTTTGTTTTTGTGGAGCTTGGGGATCGAACCCAGGCCCTAACCCATGCTAGGCCTGTGCTCCACCACTGAGCTATATACCACAAGCTCCATGTTTTGTTATTTTTTTTTCCAGTAAGTGGTTTCCTCTGCTTAGGAACGAAGTGCATTTGCCAGTCACAATGGTGTACACCTGTTATCCCAGCGACTCCTGAGTCTGAGGCAGGAAAATCTCAGGTCAAAGCAAGTGTTAGCACCTTTGCAAGACCCTGTCTCAAAAGTGCTAGGGATGCAGCTCTCGTGCTGTGTTATTCATCCATTAGCCCAGGCTGCTGTGCTGTACTTGGTTTTGCCTTTTGGGGTGGAAGGAATAGAGTACAGGGAAAATGAGCATCTTGTCCAATGTCATGGCTGTTGGTGCGGCAGAAGACAGGAGCTGTGCCTGCACTGGATGAGTATGTCGCTCACCTGCAGAGCCAAGTAAAATGAGTACTCTTTAACTTGTCCTTCCAATTAAGAATCAGAGCAGTGCCACTGAAGGTACCTGTATTTGCCTTTCTGAGCCCAATTCCTACTTGTCCTCCAAGGTCATTGCTATCCAGATATAAAAAGTTTTTTTTAAAAAAAAAAAAAAAAACCCTTTATGAATCTGAAAAACTATTCAAGTATTAGTCTTTCAGATGTATTTAATTTTTTGTTCTGTTTGTTTTTGGTACCAGGGATTGAGCTCAGGGGCACTCGACCACTGGGCCACATCCCCAGCCCTTTTTTGTATTTTATTAGAGACAGGGTCTCACTGAGTTGCTAAGTGCCTCGCCATTGGTGAGGCTGGCTTTGAACTCGCGATCCTCCTGCCTCAGCCTCCCACGTGCTGGGATTACAGGCGTGCGCCACCGCCCATGGCTATTAAATTTTAACATTTGCCAGAATTGGGGTGGGTCATATGTGGCTCCTGCCTTCAAGGAGTTCATGTTTTGATTCCCAGAGTCAAGACTTGGTCTAAGAATGTATGATAATCCCAGGGCTGACTTTCATCACCAAGCTGTTGCTGATGAAGTAAAAACAGAATGGAACAAAGTCCAAATAGGCTGCTGGGTAATTTACAGATGGTTTTAGGAATTATTTGGACTTGTTTGGTTAGGGACTTGGGGCCTAAGTATGGCAGGAGGACAATCATGACCCAGTCCGTCTTCACAGCCAGAGGCCTGAGCAACAGTGTCTGGAGCCCCCACCCCTTTTTCATCTCACTAGATCTATGTCCTCGCCCCCACCCTCCAGGAGCAGTAAGGTACAGGAAGGATAAAAGGTCTGGTGGGTGTGCAATTGTTCCCAGCTTCCTCCTGGACCTGCTAAGGATGCTCCTGGCCTTGGAGGGACTGTGGGCTCAGCTGGAGCGTGGCTGCAGTCTGGCTGCAAACAGTAGGGTCTTCTGCAGTCTTTTTGTTTGTAATTTTAGAATCTGTGCTTTATTTATTCCCAGCAGGTATGGTCTCTGTGTTTTGCTTTATTCTGACTTTGCTTCTTCTGTGTTGGCACAGATCATGCACGCATTTTCAGTCGCTCCTTTTGACCAGAATTTGTCGATTGATGGAAAGATTTTAAGTGATGACTGTGCCACCCTTGGGACCCTCGGCGTCATTCCTGAATCTGTGATTTTATTAAAGGTAGGTAACAGCTTCACAGCTAAGGGGCTTTGGGTTTTAAAGAACACATGCAATGGTGGGTAAAGCTGTCTTGGTCCTCCAGGGGTGGTGAGGCATGGTGGTTGGCATCTACTGGGTGCGTTGGCCACTTTTGGGGTTACCCAGTGCCGGGCCAGCCTCAAGAATCTCACAAGGTCGTTGCATCACCTTGTCTTGTTCTTGAGTGTCCCTGCAGGCAGTAGTGGTGCCACAATGGCAGCCCTTGCCCTTGCTGCAAGTCCCTCCTGGCTCCCCTTGCCCAGGCTGTAGGTTAGCATCCTTCTTCATCACCTGATGCTAGCAGAGCCCCACCCGTTTCTCCTGGTTGGATTCCTGTGACAAGGGGCTTTCTCCAGTTGGAGACCTGGTGCTCATCCACCCAGACCCGGAGGGAACTTGTGCCCTTTGAGCACAAAGGACTGACTGAGGACCGCGGGGCAGCTGGGCTCCTGGGTCTCTGGTCACTGAGTTTCTGTGGGCCGTCTCTGTCTCTGTATGCCTCAGCCCCGGACGCACACACATACACATTTACACACACCTTTCTGAGTAGCTGGAGAGTTTAACAACAGTAGAAAAAAAAAAATTTGTGCTAATGCCTGTAACATGCCCCTCGGTTCCCTGAAGCTCGAGGAGAGAACAGATAATGTGATCATTGTGAATGGTAATTCTGATTTATTTTATACTTTAAAATATATCATTTTTAAGAAAACTATTGCAGCCCTCATTGAAGACAGGAGGGGTTTGTATAATTTTTGTGTAAAATAATAGTACTGCATTCATCCTTCTCCTTGACATTTTGCCTATCTTCTGCCTCGACAGATCACCAATCATCCTTTGAACCCAACCCATCTGTTCCTCTTGTTTCGAAAGTACAGGTTGAGGGTCCCTCATCTGAATCTCTTTGGAAGAGAAGTGGCTTGGATTTCGGGTGGGGTTTTTTTTTTTTTTTTTTTTTTCCTTCTTCTCTCCTTTTTTTCCTCTTCAGATACTCAGAAATATTTGCACATACATATGTCTGAACGTTGAATTCACTCATGGTGTATTTGTATGTTTCGCACATACCAGCAGCTAATTTAATGTGATGGTATTGTGCATCTGTGTTTTCACAGCTATTGGAATTTTTCACTTGTGTCAGGAATTGTGTAACAGCTCAGAAATTCTGGGTTTGTGGGTAGTTTGTATTTTAGATTAGTGATGGTCACCTGGTGCCAGTCAGTCAACCTCAGGCAGCACACGTAGGACACAGATGTCTGGCACAGAAGCCAGAATGTCCAGGTGGCCTAATGGGATTCTCGTTCTGGGCATGGCTTTGGATTCAGTGGTTGTCAAACATTTGAGGCTTCAGGGGCCTCTGAGCTCTCACTGGTCCCATTGTCCCCTCCCCAAAGGACTTATTTTGTGGCTTCCCTTTTCCTCTTGTTTCATGGTGCCTAAAGGACCTTCTCTATGTCAAGTGACACTTGTCACATGTAGAATGTGTTCTCAGGTGAGGTATGTGCTTTCTTTAGCCAGGTCCCACTTCTGATGCAATTAGTTAGCCCAGGCATGATAATGCATACCTGCACTCACTCCTGATGCACAGTGTACTGTTGTACAATCTATCTTGAAACCTTATTAAATCCTGAAATGATGTTAAAGCACTATTGAATTGGTGAATCCTAATGCTCCTCCGTAAACTCTTTAACCTTTGTGGAGGGTTTATGCTTGCAGGTGGGCAGCTGGAGGCTGAACTGGTCGTTGGCCTCTTTGCCCATATAGCTACTCTCACCCTCAGCTTGACATCAGTGTAGACTCTGCCTTAATATAGAAGTGGGTATTTTCTTCTTGATGGTAAATAGGAGGAAAAATTATAATAGTACCCTAATTGGTATTTATTTTTAATTTTTCAAAAATAGTTTAGATGGACAGCATATCTTTATTTTGTTTATTTTTATGTGGTGCTGAGGATCAAACCCAGTGCCTCAGATGTGCTAGGCAAGCACTCTGCTACTGAGCTACACCCCCAGCCCCTAATTGGTATTTTGAGAGGATGCTTCTAACTTTTTATTTCTCCCTAAATCTTACTGCCGCCATTGGTGTCTTAACTCATGACAATTGCAGTGGTATTAGTTAGCTCAGGGCACCTGGACATTTAGACCTTTCCATATATAAAGTTGTTTCAGGAGGGGGAAAACAGCACCAACCCTGCCCAACAATATCCGGCTTTGAGGTGACAAGCATCAACCCACAGTCAGCAGGCCACTGCTGGCAGTGAGTGGAGCTGCGCTGTCTCCTGGAGCAGCCTTTAGGGCAGGCGCCTGGATCCCCGGCGTCAGTGTGCTTCCCACCCCCTCACTCCGCAGCTCTCAGTTTTCTCCTTTGTTTTCCAGGCGGATGAACCAATTGCAGATTATGCTGCAATGGACGATGTCATGCAAGGTAAAGACGAGCCCTTTGAGGAGTCTTGGTGAAGCTTAGGGCTGGGACCCCGGGTGCCGAAGCTCTAGTGCACAGTGCTTTCACTTTTTACCTTGAAAACAAGAATTAGTTTTAATCGATGGTAGAAAGAAGAAAAAGTATGTCCACAAATGTGGAAAGCTCGGGAATGTGATGTTCTGCAAACCTCAGGAGGCCCTGGTAGGTGTGAGCCCGCAGGGTGCCCAAGGTCGGAAAGCAGGTGAACTCCGATCCTCCACCCTAGACAGGTGCCCCTGGAGGTGGGAGTGGGGTGAGCCTAAGACCAGCAAGCATGGTTGGAAAAGTGATCACAGGGCAACAGTACCCCCCTGCACATTCTTGTCACCTCCCGTCAAGTCCCCGTCACTGTCCCCACCCCACCTGTACCTTAGGACAGCAATCTGGAGTTTATGTTTCTGCATTTTAAAGAAATAAAGTTTGGAAGGCGGGAACCAGGCCTTCTGCAGTGAGCTGCAGGCTGTGGGCCCCCCCCCCCCCCCCATGCTGGCAGCCCATCTCCTGCCTCCACACAGGATGCGCAGGGGTTCCCTCCAGGGCAGCTGCCCAATTGAAGAACACACTCTACAGAGGTGAAAAAGCTAGTTCCTCTCCTGGGCACTGCCAGCGGCACCTAGCAGAGCCTCAGGCACCTTTCTAGTAACTCGCTCTGCCAGAGGTAGGAGGTAGAAGTGGCCACCAGGCGCTGGAAGACTGAGGGCCCAGAATCAGAAGATGTCAGCCAGACCACAAGAAACTAGTGCAGGAAGCATGAGAAAGCCTGAAAATTGCCTGCAAATAATATAAAGAAAACAAGCGGAAAACCACTAGGCCCTGTATTAAAAGGATCATTTGGAGAACAGAAAAGAATTAAATGAGAGGCTGGGGATATAGCTTAGTTAGTAGAGTGCTTGCTTCACACACACAAGTCCCTGAGTTCAATCACCAGAATCTCCCCCCCACCCCCCAAAAAAGAGAGTCAGCCAAGAAAGAATTTGAGATCAGGCAGGCTTTTGCTCGCCTATAATCCCAGCACTTGGGAGGCTGAGGCAGGAGGATTGTGAAATTCAAAGCCAGCCTTAGAAGAAGTGAGGGGCTAAGCAACTCAGACCTGTACCCTGTCTCTAAATAAGATAATGCTGGGGGATGTGGCTCAGTCGTCAAGTGCCCCCCTGAGTTCAATCCCTGGTACCAAAAAAAAAAAAAAAAAGGAATTTTGCACTGTTCAGAAGTGGATCTAGAAGATGGTGACAGAAGTTCCAGAAGAGTTGTTCTGCAGCAGGCAGTGAGAGCCCCCAGCCTGGGATATGGGGTGGGATGGGACATAGGCTTGGGGCGAGGATATCTCTAGAAAACACAGAGGTGGTGGTGACAGCCTTCTTGAAGAGACTTCTGGGTCTTTAACAATTTACATTGGACAGGGTTTTAGAGTATGGCCCAGTAGCAGCGCACATACCTAGCATGCTTGAGGTCCTAGGTTCTGTCCCCAGCACTACACACACACATACACACATGATAAAATGAAATACAGGAATGTTTTTGGGTTAGCTGGCCCAGAAATACAGCCACACAAACAACCAGTACAACTAAAACACCAAGGCATTAACCAGGAGTATTAATGGAGTCAGAAATAATGTCAGCATTGAGGTTGGCTTAGCAGCGAGTGCAGCTGTGTCAGGAGGCTGGGTGGGGTGTGTATGGTATGAGAGGTGTAGAAAGGCTAAATTTTTGTTTTCCATTGAAGAAGATATCAGATGTTATATGAAATAACAATAGGAACCTGTTATTTAGAAACAAGGCTAAATACCAGAACATGCTACAAGAGTCAACAGTGGCTTCTTCTCGAATATGGGAATGGGAGGAGGAGCGGGAGAGACATAGCTCCCAGGGAGTCAATCATGTGTCTTTCCCTGGCCACTGATTGCGTCTTGCAGGATGGGGACCCTCATACAGATTGACTTCTACTAGTGTTTGACTTTTTAAATAGTGCATGTTTATTGGTTTGCAAAAATAAATAACAACAGAAAGATCATCATCAGATGAGTGTCATCCATAAGTTCAAAAGCATTCATTTGCAGGTGACTGAGGTGATTAAAAGTTATTTTAGACTTTTTATCTTGAGGTAGTTGAAGTCATCTTGTTGCAATCTGACATGTCAGTCGTTTCACTTTGGAATTCTTTTTTTTTTTCTCCAGTTTGTATGCCAGAAGAAGGGTTTAAAGGTAAGTTACATTTGTCATGTTTTGTGCATGAATGTCAGATTCAAAGACTGTAATTTTCTATTAAGGTGAAGGCTATAATTTGGTTTTAAAGTTTAATCTAACCCAAGTCTCATGATTGGAATTAATTTTAGGTAATAGCATTTTTATTCCAGCTTCTTGGCCTTGTATGAGGCCTGAGTACTCTGGTTTTTCCCCAACCTGCACTGAGTCCCCCTCTGCCTTCATGGGAGGTTAGGAGTGACCTAGTGGCATTTCCTGCTTTATTTCCAGTCATTCCCCCACTACTCCTGTTAGTCCCGTCTTAGAGCAGGACAGTTTATATGTAACTGGTAAGAAGTAGAGGTACAAGAGTTTGCTGAGTGATGTCAGCCCCAGAGAAAATTTTACTCCACGCGGAGTTCAGGTATTGGCTGGGTTGTTGACTTCAGGTCGGGATGTGGTGGTGTCTCCTCACCTTGGCCACTGTAGTTGTATACCGATAATACACATGAATGCATCAAATACAGATGCTTAACGTTTACAGATTTAACTTATGCTGGCCACTCCAGAGGTCCAGAGCATGTTGTAATTTTACCAAGACATAAGTTTAGATCAAGTACCTGAGGCTTTTTGCTAAGCAACTGGCCTAGATTGAAAATCTGCCTCTCTGTGGCTTTGTTGTGTCCCTGTTACCACTACAGAGGAACTCCTGGTGGTTAAAGCAAAAAATTTTCTTTAGGAAAAATGGCCATCAAATAAATAAATGAAAGCTTGGGTAAAATCTGCTGAACTTGTGTGAAGGTACACATAGGAAATACAGGGCTTTCCACAGAACTAGGACTCGGCCAACAGCCTGGAGTCTGCTGTTACTTTTTCTTATCCTTCAGTGCCAAGGACTGCCGTGTTCGTGTATTAAGTTGGATGCTCACTGTGGACGCTGCGTTCTTGGCAGAGGGGATACGCGATCCCGGTGTCTGCCTCACAGCTATACCCATCTGCACATGTGTTTCTTTCCTCAGGTACTGGTCTACTTGGACATTAATCTTTGAACACTTGCTGGCACCAAGAAATGACCAGAGGGGAAGAGGAATTTGACGTTAGGGCATTAAAGAAAATGTGGATTTAAGGAATAAACCATTACATGACTCTTCCAAAAGGCAAAATCCATCCAAAAGTGACTGTCCCAAATGCCTTATGTCAAATAAAGCAGTTTGCACTGATGGACATCAAACTTAAAGGAAATGTTTCAAATTTTATATTTAAGGGGGGGGGGGGGGCGGTGGCAGGTAGGGGCGAGTAAAGACTGAACAAGTTTAGTAGCTGTGACAGTAAATCATGTTTACAGAGGAGATCTGTGTGGATGAGGCGGGAAGGAAGTTCTGTTCTACTTCTTGCTCGAGTTCCATGCAGATGCGCTGGTCCAGACAGGATCTGTATCACAGTAGATGGACGACATTCTGCTCCGAACTAAACGTGATTCTTTAGACATAACCTGCTTACCAATACCTGTCTTTGACTCATATCCTACTTTCAATAAAGCATGAAAGCGAAGAACTTGCTGTCATTGTGGAGAAATATCTTCAGATCCAGACTCCCCTCGGCCAGCGCAAGCCTGCCAACCAGCAGTCTGTCCCAGTGTTGGTCCAGGAGGGGCCGCTGCTTGTGGCCTGCAGAGGTCTCAGTGGCAGCCTGAGGGGCTTTTTGCCTTAATGTGGTTCAGAAAGCGAGGAGAATGAGTCTCCTGCTGGGCAGTAGCAGCTTCCTCCAGCTCTGCTGCTCTTCCCAAGTGGGAAATCAGAATATTGCTTGTGCATTTGAAAAACCTCACCACCTTATCAGAAGAGTAAGTTGAACTGAAGTATACTTGGGTATCACAAGGTTCTTGGAAAACACGTTCTTTCCATTCTCAAATTCTGCTGTTTCTTGAAGTGTTCTGAAATACCCCAAAAGGATCTTTTAGGTCACTGTGTTTGAGAAAAGGAAAAGAGAATGAGAGTTTAGATGGGGTGTCCTGTTTTATCCAACTTGGAATCACTGTTACTAGCGACAAATAATCAGAGTAATATACTGAAGAATGTTGAAGGATTTTTGGATGAAACCTCAGACTAGAGTTTGTTTCCTTTAAAAAAAAAAAAAAAAAAAAAAAGTTTTCTCTCTAGTGTGTGTGTTTGTGGCTGAGATGCTGACGCAGGTCTCTTGCATTTTTTTGGCCTCAAGTTTGTGCCAGGCCCCCCTCCTCCCCCAGCACTAGTCCCTCTTTTGAAAATCAGAATTTAAATAGTGGATGGGGGTGACGGATTTCAGCTTGAGTACCAGTAGCCTGAGCAGCATCCCATGTGAATAGCTTTTCACCCGGGTAATTATGGGGGTTGGTGCAATCCGTGGCTTGGTGTTCATGTTCCCCTCTCTGTGTGCAGTGTGTTCAGTCTGTGCCCCCGAGAAGGCGGGGGTGCTTAATGCGCCTGTGGGGTGCCAGAGCCCAGTGCAGCTCCCTCAGCACCCATCCTCGGGCTGCTCAGAGGGCCTCTGGGCAGGATCGAGGTTGAGCCTGTGCATAGCTAATCCTGGCTTTTGGTCTTAGTCTTTTATTTAGCTCCAAATAAATGTCGCTGGTGCCTAAAAGTCATAACAAAGAAGCCTACTCTTCCCCAAGGTAAACTGTGTGGAAGTTCAGTGGTCCTTGGCAGAGTGGCTGGCTTTTCTTTACAGAGAAGCTTGTTAGGGGCCTGGGGTGTGACTCCGTGGTAGAGCACTCACCTAGCACAAACAAGGCCAGGCGAGGTTCATTTGGAGACCGATATGGACATGTCAGCACCCAGAAATCAATTTTTCCCAATTTGATGTTAATCAATTTTTCCCAATTTGATGTTAATACCAGTTTTCAGTTTTTTTCCCTTAAGGTGGTTTGTTTATCCTTCATGCTTTCGGGCTGCTCCCTGACCTCAGTCTTGCTCTGTGATCAACTCTGCCCTGTAGGTGCAGGTGGCCTGAGTGCACAGCGAGCTGGTGATGCTCCGCGAGTCTCTCCCCAGGGTCCTTCATCCTACGCTCTGACACTCTGCTGTTCAGAATCTCTCCCGGGGCCTGCTGCACCAGCCCAGGAGCTCAGGCCCCAGAACCACTGAGTCAGGTCTGCACCCACAGAACTCTGAGAGCGCCTGGCCTGAGGCCTCTGTCCACCCTAGGCGAACCACAAGTTGAATTCACTGGCTCCCCTTGCCTCCCACTTTGTGTGATGAAGCAGGGACAAGGCGATAACCTAAAGCCAATCCACTTGCATGTCACCTCTTGCCCCTCAGGAGGAATTGGGAGGCTCAAGGGTCCCCCTCCAGGTTTCTGACCCTTTAATCCCAGGTGGGTGTGTGTCATCCCCTGCTAGCACCAGTTGTTGCCACTACCTGAAGGTGCTTTTTTTTTTTAATATTTATTTATTTACTTTAGTTGTACACAATGCAATACATTCATGTCTACGTGGTGCTGAGGATCGAACCCGGGCCGCACACGTTCAAGGCGAGCGCTCTGCTGCTGAGCCACAACCCCAGCCCCCTGAAGGTGTCTTTTGCTCTGGCTCTGCCTTTCCTCCCGGGGAGGGGGCGGGGTGTGCACCTAAGAGCTTCATTGTTTAGAATGACTGTAAACTTCTTGCCAAAGTGACAAGCCGTGAGAGTGTGTGTTTCTGTGCAGCTGTAGCTCAGAGCGAGTTCTCTGTCCTGTCAGATGGCCACCTGCTCGGTCCTCGATCAGATATCGGTTCGTGTTAGAAGCTAAAGTTGGGATTGAATAACCTGTTTTAAATACCCATGGGATGACTTATCTGTCTAAACAAACTGTCAAAGCAAACTGAGCAGGAAAGTCTCATTCCTGTCGAGAAGGGTCACATGAGTGCTCAGCCTGTTCAGCATTCGGGCACTGAGAACAAGGTGCAGGCCCATGAGCGTCATTTCCACCTTAAGGTTCTCACCCTTGGGCCTGCAGCCACCCTGCCCTTTCTTTCTGCCATGCTGGATGGGCAGAATGTTGGCCTCGACATTATTGGAGCCCTTTATTTATTCACTAAGTTCCAAGTTGACATTTGCAAAATGGTAGGCACTGATATGAACCACTAGTTCACTGAGCAGCAGTTCTGTGCCTGGGGACAGCCCAGTCCACAGACCAGAAGCTCACCTCTTGGTTGGGCATAACCCAAACTGCATGATTTTTCTGAGCCCTCAGTGGAGTCACTTGGACTGAGGGTCCACCAGCTCTCCAAACAGCAAGCACAGTGTTTTAGGAGGTGTTGAGAAGAGTTTTAGAAGTTGGGTCACCTCTGTTCCAGGTCATTTTGCCATTTGTCACAACCAAGAGAAGTTACTAGAACAGGCAGCGATTGCACCAAGGACTAAGCAGTAATCAATATTGTTGGTTTAAAATGTTTTGTGTTATTCTTTGTAACTAGACAGACTTTCTGAAGAAATATGGGATCCCCCAAGTCTATAAAGAGGCCTTGTGAGCGCACCGCCTGCTCCCCAGATCCCCTTCCCCATGGGCCACTGCTGGGCTTCCTGGGAGCCCTTCAGCTGGTGCTGGCGGCAGGGTTCAGTCATCCTGTCGTTTACACCTTTCCCTGTGCCCCACAAAAACTAGAACGGTGGCCAGTAGTTCCAGTCCCTATTACGTGCCGGATCACGTCAAGGTATTCAAAACATGGTTAGAATGTTTGTTGAAGACTTATGCCTTTGTGAGGGATAGTTTCTCTGAGGGCAGCTGCTTTTTTTTTGTTTTGTTTTGGTCACGGACTAGAACATCAGGAGCAGATGCCTCCAGCCCCCTCCACACTCTGCAGAAGACTCTGGCCAGTGCCAGGCCAGACGCTACTTCCTGTCTGAGGATCGGTGATTTTTCATTGTTTAGATGTCGAGGCTTAGTGAATAACACTGTCCAGGAGTAGGGGGCTCAAAATGGGTATTTCTTATGTGTTTCCCCCTCCCCCCCCCCCCCCCCCCCCCCCCCCCCCCCCCCCCCCCCCCCCCCCCCCCCCCCCTCCCCCCCCCCCCCCCCGCAGGCAGACGTCAGAACCACTTCTCTCAGATCTTTGTGCACACTGCCACCCCTGCCCCGTACCTTCCAGTGGTGAGGCTAAGTACCTCTTGTGAGCTCCACTCAATTTTAGGAAGGCGGAGGTTGTAGAACTCTTTGACTTGCCAGGCATTATATGACCTTGAGGTGACAGCTCTGTTTTTAGAATTGGGACCTGCACCAGCTCATACTGGACCAGTAGGTCTTTGGTGTGTCATGCAGCAGAGGTGAAACCAAGGTTCCTGCACAGGTGCTGCTCCCATAGGCGCTCCACCCACAGCCCAGATGGCGTGCTGGCCTTCCTCACACCACACCTTCACACTTGCCACAAGGCTGTCCGAGTTAGCCCTTAGGCTTGTCCAGCATAGTTATGGTGTTAATCGTAAATAAAGGGCGTCATCTGCAACCAACATGCTCAAAACAGGAAAGGCGGGGGGGGGGGGGGGGGGGGGTAGGTAATCCTGCTTTTAAGGCTAAGACTTTGTAGGCCAGGGCCTGTGCAGTGACACCGCTGCTGGACACAGGGCCCTGCTACAGCCACTGGATTTGAGACCTGAGGTAGTGCTACTCTGCATGGCGGGTCCTGGGCTGCAGGAAGTGGGGAGCACTCCAGGGACGCCAGAGGCCTGGGCAGCCGCTGGCTGGGTTGGTACACTGCCGCTAGCACTCTGGCCTCACACAATTGCATCTGCCCCCCACCCTGCTACTCTGTTATTTTGTAACCAAGGGAATTCCAAGCTGCCACTAGTAACCATCTCCTTTTATGACCCTGGACGAGTCTGGTCCCCTTTGAACCTGGGCGCACTCTCCAAGGAAGCTGGGGTGTGCAGAAGTCAATCTGGAGTTCAGTGGAAGGAACAGACCCCCTTCCTCCCCATCTCCTGCTCCCTCCAGGAAGCTCCAGGAGTCTAGCTGTAAAGTGGCCAGGCCTTGCTGCCTCAGGGTTCTGCTTATTAGTCTGCAAGTCCCCTCTGACTTTTTTTAAAAAATATTTATTTGCTTTAGTTGTACACAATGCGTTTATTTGTACTTGGTGCTGAGGATCGAACCCGGGCCATGCATGTGCTAGGCAATCGCTCTACTGCTGAGCCACAACCCCAGTCCCTCCCCTCTGGCTTTGTCTGGAGTTTTGTGGCATCATCTCAGCCGCCTCTGGGTGGAAGGATAGGATAGTGAAGGTAGTTTTGAGCTGGGAGAGAGGGCTGGGCTGGATTTTACGTGTGCACCTAGAACTGTCCATCTCAGTTGTTCTAGAGTTCATTTGCTGCTGTCCCGTCCCCCACCCCCTGTGTACCACCTGGTGTGTTCTGTAGGGACAATGAATGAACCCTTGGGGTCCACTAGAAAAGCCCTGAGGCTGGGGCTGGTATTGTGGCTCGACGGTAGAGAGCTCGCCTAGCACGTGCGTGCACATCCCGTGTTCAGTCCTCAGCACCATGTACAAATAAACGCATTGTGTGTACAACTAAAGCAAATATTTAAAAACAAAACCAAAACAAAAACCCTGAGGAGAGCATTCTAGGATCTGACCCTTTTTTTGGTTGTTGTTTAAAAAAAAAAAAATGGTGGTGAGGTCTCTTGCTGTGTTTGCCCTGGTGACCCAGGACCCTGACTCCCAAGGGTGGGCCCCAGGGTCGCATCCTCTACCTCTTACTGATCAAGCACCAGCCAGGCAATTTCCTACCCAGACAGGCTAAGTCCTTGCCCAACACACGCCTGGTGCTGACTCCCCACTCACCATCTTGCCTGCCTCTGGAGGGAGGTGCTTTCTCAGCCACGCATGGATACCCCCCACCACACCCTGCACTTCCTACCTAGGTCCCAGGGCCTCTTGGTGCTCTGGATGGCACACCTGGAGGGCTCCCTGCTGTGCGTTTGCTCCTGTGGCTTCCGGTGTACCACCCCCTGCCCAGCTTTTCTCCCCTCTGACCCATCTGGGCAGGGCTGGCAGAGAGGGGGAGTCATTTCCAAGGGTCCTCGTTCCCAAGGTAGGGCTCTCCACCCTGACAGCTCTGATGACGTGTGGAGTTGAACGTTGTGTCACGACGTTTCCATTCCCCAGCCGACTCGGATGTCAGAGGTTTTGAAGCCAGCTTTCATCTCAGCAGTTGGGAGGGCAGGGGTGGTGCCTGGGTTGCAGCGTGTTAAGTGTTGGAGATAGAGAAGGCTTGTGCCCACAGGCAGCCGTGCGTGAGCACTCAGCCCTGAGTGGTTTGGATTGAAACAGGACAGAAAGCAGAGCTCCGGGGCCTTTGTCCAATCTCCCCTTCAGTCGCTGGGCTCCATGCCAGGCTCCATGCCCAGCCCCCTACGGCACGTGTTGCCTCTTCCCCGGAGGCCCTGACAGTCTCAGAATGGTGCCCCCCCAGGACACAGAGGCAATGATAAGGCTCTTGTTGAGATTTTTCTGTAGAGAGGAAAATGCTGTGATTGAAAAGCTCTTCCATTATAAAAAGAAATAGGCCCTGCCCAGGGGAGCCTGCATTCTTGGGTCTACTCAGCATCGGCCTGTTCAGTCCCCCCATGCTAATAGACTCCATGGCCCCTTGGGACTCTCCAGTCTACTAGTGTAGACCCTGCAAAGATAACTGTGAAAGGCTGAACTCACCACCACTGCCTTGGCCTGCCCCTCCCTCTCGCCCAGGTGGGGCACCTCTGGCTCTGCTCAGCCACCTGCAGTGGGCCGTCAACAGGGCCTCCCTTGGGAGACTTCAGGAGCTCCTGGTCTCTGTCTCAACTTGTAGGAAGAGCCCTATTTTGGGAAAGGAGTTACAGAAGGAGGAAGGGGTATTGTCATTGAGCTTGGAAATGAATGCAAAGATCAGTCCGCTTGCTGTGCCCCCCAAAAAAAAAAAAAAAAAAAAAGATGGGTGGGAGAATCCTGAATTCTGACTTCTGAGACAGGTGACACAGCCAGTGCATGCTGCCACTGAAGATCTCTAGGCATTCAGTTGTCATTTCCCAAATAGCATTTATTTCATCTCCAGGACCAGTGCTCGGCACAACGTACATGTCTGGGGCAGTTGCTACACCACAGTCCTTTACCCATCATCCCCAGAAGGGCATTGGCCAACATTCGATTTCTCCCTTCTTTTGTCAGCTTTGAACCAACTGTAGAGTCCTTGTACATTCCTAGGCAGAAAGTTAAAAGGCCTCCAGGGGTGTGGTGGGCCCACGGTGAGCAGGTGATGCTCCAGGGGTCTCCAGAGCCTCAGCAGCTTCCTCCTGCTGTAACATCTTACTTTGTTCCCCCAGCACCACTCAAAACACCATCCAGAGTTGGCTGCACCAGCAGCATTGCGAAGCTGTATTGCAAATCCAGGAGCTCAGGCCCCAGAATCCCTGAGCAGGTGTTTGCATCCGCGGGCCTCTCCTGTTATCTTACAAGTTTGAGGCACCTTGGGCTGGAGCTTTTTCACCCATATCTGCCGGCGCTTGCTCCAAGAAATTCAGACTGGAAGGAGCAAGTGCTTGATCCCTGTCGGCTGTTCCTGTTTGTGGAGAGGTGGGATGAGGCATTTCATGCTGCTTTGCCTTCTTCTAATCTCTTCTCCCTTGGGGTGAGAGTCTTGGCCAGGTACCATGGTCCTGGTCCCCACTCCCGTGGGCCTGCATGTCTCAGATCCTGCAGAAGCTGATGTAAGGATTGCTGAAGACCTCAGATCTTTTTTTTTTTTTTTTTTTTTTTGGTACCGGGGATTGAACTCAGCGGCACTAGACCACTGGGCCACATCCCCAGCCCTTTTTTTTTGTATTTTATTAGAGACAGGGTCTCACTGAGTTGCTAAGTGCCTCGCCATTGCTGAGGCTGGCTTTGAACTCGCGATCCTCCTGACTCAGCCTCCCAAAGTGCTGGGATTACAGGCGTGCGCCCGGCTTCAGATCTTTTTCTTAATGAAATGCAGTCCCTGTGGCTGGGAAAATCGAGTGGGAGGTGGGACTGACAGTCACTGCTAGCTCCTCCACAGATGCTCAATAAATATACTGAATACGTGTCTTGAGTCCTTTCCCTTTCCTGAGCTTTGTAACCTTGGAGGGCCCGATCGGCTTGGCCTCTATTTAGAAATGGTTGATAAGGGGGAGTTTCGTCTCCCCCTCTTGTAGCCTGTTTCCCTGGTTATTAGAAAAATGGGGTAAGAGCCAGAGATGGCAGGAATCCCCTCAAATGAATGGTCTGTGACTTGATGGTGTTCTTAGGGCTGCCAGCCACACCCTTTTTTACCCCTTGTCCCCCACTGCTGTAGCCTTGGAGGCCGCTGTTTCCTGGCTTCCTCTGGGGTTCCCCCTTGGATGGGAGCTCAGGGGAGCACAGAAGAGATGTGTGTCAGTGGGCTCAGAACCCCGGGCTCTGTTGGCCTTCAAAGAGGTGAGTCAGTGGGCTGGCTTAAGTGTGTGCGCTGCTGCTCACTTGCCCGGTGACCTTGGGCTAGTCTCCTCCCCTCCCGGTCCTCAGAGGTCAGTCTGAGATGATCTCTGCAGCCCTTCCCTGCGTGGGTTCACATCTTACGCGGCCGCTGCTTTCCCTCCACCTCCACAGGGCTCAGCCCGCGAGGCTCTGCGCGCGCGCTACCGGGTTAGGTGGGGCGGAGGCGCGCCTGGGGCGCAGGTCTGGAGCCGCGGACCAGCTGGCCGGGTCAGCGCGCAGCCTCTGCCAAGACACGCAGCAGGCGCCGCGGATCCGAGGACGTGCGGGCCGCGAGCCTCCTGCTCGGCCAACCCCGCGCGTCTCTTCCTCCCACCCCTCCCCAGCAGGCAAGAGGAGCCCGAGGGGCCCAGGCGTGTCCCCTGCCTCCCCGATCGCCCCCACTCGCCCCAGAAGTTGTCCCCGTCCCCTTTAAGCACAGGCCGGAGCAAGCAGGCCCTGCCGCTGCCGAGTTACACCACCGCTGTCCGGTCCTCAGTTTCCCCACCTGTAGGATGGGGGCGCCCAGCGCCCACCTCCGGGAGCTGCGGCCAGAGCGCGCGGCAGGGCGGGGGCCTTCCCGCCGCTCCCGCGCCCGCGGCTCGGGCTCCGCAGTGAGGGGGGAGCGGCGCCGGGGAAGGAGCGCTCGGCGGTCACGTGACGTCCCCCTCCCCGAACTGCGGCGGCGGCGGCGAGCGCCGACCGCGTCCGGGCAGAGCTGCAGCGGCTGCCGCGGGCACCGGAGTGCCGAGCCAGGACGCCCCCGGCCCAGGCCCGCGGTGAGTGCCCCGCGCCGGCCGCGGCCCCGGGAAGGGGAAGGGGACGGAGGTAGCCCGAGATCCCCCGGCCGGCACCGGGACCCTCTGCTGCGGGCTGGACCGGAGGGGGCGAGCGGGTGGGACCCGGGTGCCCGAGGGGCTCGGGGAGGGCGCCGCCGGGTTCGACAGCGCGGCGGGAGGCCTGGGCTGAGCCCGCGGACCCCGCCTGGGGGCTGGTCCGGTCCGCGGCTGGGGCTCGAGTTGCGTCCCGGGTGGGCGCCGAGTCCTGCCTTCCGCTCTCCCTGAGGAGGGGGCGCCTTGGGTTTCGAGGAGGGTCTGCGGAAAATTGGGCGCGTTTCCTCCCACCCTGGGGAGGGTCCCGGCCCCAGCGTCCCCTCTTGGGGAGGCGCTCCGTCCTCAGAGTCGGGAAGTGGGGGTCCTCGGGTCCAAAGACCCGGAGCCCAGAGGGCCGCGACGTCCTTGCACCCCCCATGGAGAGAGCGCATTTTCCCCGCCCCCTGTCTGACCCTCCACCGAGTGGGGCACACGCGTCACGCAGTCGGGCGCCCCCTCGTCGCCTCCCAGGCTCAGCAGAACCTGAGGACTCAGTGGGAAATCACAGGGCGGTCCCCGTGCCCTGCAGGCGCTTTAATGCCATCTGCGGGACGCTGGGGCTTGAGGAGACCTCTCCTACAACAAACTCATTCACCCCAAAACACCCACTGGAAAGCTCGGGATGTCATTGACCCCCACCTCCACCCCTAGTAGTTCTGGCCCCAGCCAGCACAGACCTGGGGTGGGTTCAAGAAGGACAGCCACCCTTCCCATGGCACTTTGGCACAAGTCCCTGTACTTCATTCTCCTCCCTGTCAAAGTCAGAGGGTCAGACCCTTGGTGGCCAGCAGGAGGGCCATTGAGAGAAAGCGGGCCAGGTGGGAAGCAGGAGAGAAAGGTAAGAGGAAGTGAGTTGACGCGGTACAAATTCTTCCCCAAAGGAGGCTGGTCCCACAGTCAGGGGTCCTGCGGAAGGCAGTGACCCTTCCTTCTTCCTTTCTGAGGGTGTTTGGTGGAGGAAACTGGGGCTAGTGGTGGCCTTGAGTTTCCTAGTTAATGAGCAAGAACTTTGGCCCAAGGTATCCCTGAACTGGTGCCTAGACTGGCCCAGTGAGCGAGGTGGTGGCCAGGCCCAAGGGCCCATAGGTCTCCCCTTTCCCCCTTCAGGACCTCAGCCTGGCTCAGAGCCCCCCACCCCCCTTCGGCAGTTGAAGGGTCTTGGCAAGGGGTGGGTGTGCCTTGGAAAGGATTCCAGGGTAATGACCAGTCCTCAGGTGGCACCTGGCACCTTCCCTATCCACAGGAGCATTGCAAGGCGTGGGCCAGGGTCTCCATCGCACTGAGGCTCAGAGATGCTAAGAGTACACGGAGTCGCCTGCTGGGGTTACAGTGACAGTTTTCTGACTCCTGAGTCAAAGGCGGATCTCCACAGCCACAGGGTGGAGAAAGGGTCGCTGATGGCTGGAAAGGTCACCGTGACCTATTCTCCTTTGCTTTCTGGGGGACAGGTGCCTCTTGAAGAAGGTGGGGGGATGGATTGGGGAGGCCAGAAGCTCTGGAAGCTGTGCTTGTTTCGCTGCCCCTTCCCATAGCCATGACGTACTCCCACCCTGGGCCCTTCCCAGATCCCTGCCCTCTGGCAAAGCCCTCTGCCTTCCCCCTGGCTGAGGTCCCTGCCTGGCAGGGGTCTCAGGAGGCACCTCCCCTGACTCTAACCACCCTTCATCCCAGGACGCAGTAGGACTCTCCCTCTGGAGAGCTACAGGTCTCCTCCTGGCCTAAAGCTCTCTGTTCCCCCAGACTCAGAACAAGGTCCACACAGGCGCGGAGTGAGGGAGCCCGAGACCCTGCCCGCCACCTCCTGCCCCTGCCCAGCTGTCAAGTTCCCGAGCTGGGAGGCCCTTGGAGGACCTCTGTCTTGCACACCACCTGTCTGTCTGCGGAGCCTTTGTCCTGGCTGTCAGAGGCGGCTGAGCAGCCACACAAGCTGCACACGACCCCCGAGACCCGCACACAGACGGGCGCAGATGCAAACACGGCTTGACTCTCAAACACCCCGAGACCCAGACACAGGAGCACCCGGACACACCCAGCACAGGCCCCCGCCCGCTGCCCCACGCCTCGCACACAGAGACGAGCCATTCGGAGATGCCAGCCGGGTGCACGCACCGGGGTGGTTGTCGGCAAGAGGAAGGGGGCCCCTGGAGCCCGCATCCCGCGGCTCTTGGCTTCCTCGGCCTCCCCCACTGCGCAGGCGTGATATATGCACACGCAGGAAGAACATGAGGAAGCCCTACGCCCTAAAAAATGAACCTGGCAGACATGCTCCTGCGCCCACCCACACCCAGGCCACCATGGGTGCACACATGCGTGCATTACGTCAGCTTCCTGCGTGTGGGATGTGAACACCTCATGGCCCTGGGAGGTGGCAGGGCCCCTCGGAACCCCCCGGCACAGCCTCACCTCCTTCCCTCTGGTTGGCTCTGTGTGAACCCAGCATGGCTGACTAAAGACCACTGGGCACCTGCAGGGTGATTCTGTCTCGGTGGCCCCTTCTCTCCTGCCCTCCCCACCACCTACCTGTCCCTGTAGAGGCCAGTGCACGGGTCCCTCTAAGACAGGACACACCCAGCCCAGGCAGGCTCCATGCCACCCTGGGCTTCCTTTCCTTTGCCACTTTTGCCAGTCACCGGGCCACGTCCTGGCTCCTGCTCTCCCCTCCCAGCAAGGTGGGGGACCAGCTGCTGTGAACAGAGGGCGTCTGCTCACCTCGTCATGCAGCAGAGCCGCTGCCAGGCAGGGCCTTTGCACCCTGGCTGTGCCTCTCAGAGGTGGGCATCGCTGGGAAGTGGCTGCTGGGAGGAGCAGACTGATCCGGGCGGAGGCAGTGAGGGGCTCTGCCCGCCCCCCCATGCTCACTTGGGCCCTCACCCTGGGCTGGCTAGAGTGCTGAGCCTCAGTCCAAGCCTGGCCCTGACTCTCACTGGCTGTGTGGCCCGGGCAAATCATTTTCCCTCTCTGGGCCCAGCTCCAGCTCTGGGAGGCAGCTCAGTCCAGCTGGTGAAGGAGGCAGGTCAGAGGTGTGAGGGGGCAGCCCTGAGCCAAGAAGGAAAGGAATTTTGGCTCAGGTGAGCAGCTGAGCTGCCTGGGACAAGGCCAAGGACTTCCTGCTGACTGGAAACTCTAGGTCCCCACTAGGTCAGGCAGGGGCTGCCAGGCCTGGGACTTCCAGGAAAGGTCCCTTAGAGTGAACCCCAGGAAGACGGGGACCCAAGGCCAGGGCCTGCAGTTGTAGTTTACATCTGTGGGTATTTTTATCCCTCAAAATGTGCTCTATTTTTAGGGCTAAAGACTGGCATTTGTAAGCATGACTCAGAGAGGAGGAAAGAAGTGGCTGGTGGGGGACACCCCAAAACAGGGTTCCCACTCGGATAACCAGCCTATAGGAAGACAGAAAGCAGCATTAGACCTGCCTGCGGTGTGCTGACCATGCTGCAGACCTCGTCCGCACACTTCACTAAGCATTGACTGGCACTGGGGATAGAGGAGCTGGAAGTGGCGTTCATTGGTCCCTACTGTAGCCTGTGTGGTATGTGTCACTGTGCCATGTCTCAGATGAAGAGAGGCCCACACTGCCAGTAACACCTGTGCCAACATGAGGCCATCCTTTCTTGGGTCCCATTTGGGAGGAAGCAGACCTGAGTTCTTTTTAACTTGGCCACTGTCTAACTGTACAACTTGGGGCACGTTGCTCCTCTCCCTGAGCCTCTGTTTCTTTTATCTGTAAAGTAGGGATCATAGTACTGACATGATGTTTTTTTTTTAAAGGATTAAAAAGATTTTTGGGAGCTGGGCATGGTGGCATGTGCCTGCAATCCTAGCGACTCGGGAGGCTGAGGCAGGAGGATCACAAGTTCAAAGCCAGCCTCAGCAACTTAGCAAGGCCCTAAGAAACTCAGGGAGACCCTGTCTCTAAATAAAATATAAAAAGGCCTGGATATGTGGCTCAGTGGGTAGTGCCCCTGAGTTCAATCCCCAGTACCAAATAAAAGACTGACACAGGCAAATACCCAGGTTAGTACCCAACTCATCGTGGGCATTTGGTCCAGTCTTAAAAGACATAGGCTGGAAGACATCAGGAATCCAAGTCCAAATCAGGCATGGTGGTGTACACCTGTAGTCCCAGCTACTTGGGAGGCTGAGGTGGGAGGATCACTTGAGCCCATGAGTTTGGATTCTGTCTCAAAAAAAAAAAAAAAAAAAAAAAATCCAAATGCAGTGTTTGCTGCATGACTTTGGACAAGTGACCTGCTTTCTTGAGCCTCATAACCTTCTTCACAGGATGGGGACAGAGGGATGATAAGCTCTTATTTGCCTGCCTACCTGGGAGTATTGTTTGTGAAGGTCAGACATAATGACTTGGGAACTGCTTTTAAAACACACAGAGCCCCGCTCCGAGAAAAACAGCATAGAAGTGCACAGAAGGTGAAACAAACGCCAGGAAAATCTGAAGAAAAATCTTTTTTAAAAACTTCAAAAATTTATTTACAGCAGGAAAAAAAAATAAGTGTGTTTTCATCAATGTTTTGGGGGTAATGGGAATTTCCATAACTTCACATTTCCAATGTGGTTGGCAATGGGGTAATTTACCCCCTTGAGGAGTCTCTGGTACGTAGTAGGTGTTCAATAAATGGTATGTGGTCATTGTAGGACCGTAAGTTCCATGGAGAGACATGAAAGCATTGCTGGTGGCGTGACCAGCTCTGGCTTGGGCGTAGGCTGGGAGGTGGCCGTCAGGACACTGGTTTGGTTTCAGTGACAGGTGTGTGTATCTGAGCCTTGAATGTTGGGCTGAATAGTTGGCATTTCCCCAGGAGTCAGTGAGGACATCAGAGGGACCAGCTGTTTTGTGCAGGTGAACCTTGGGTACCTGTCAGGCCCACTAGCCAGGAACCAGGAACCAGCCTACCCAGTCCTGAGCCCCACCCCTGTTGGGTAAATAAGGCCACATTGTCTCTCTCCCCGGGCCCCATCTTCCCTGAGTGTGCAAGGGAGAGGCCTCACCAGGGAACAAGGTTGCTCTTAGTGAAGACCCGGCCCTATCATCTACACAGGAAGTCAGGACCTCGTGTTCCTCCCTGGCCCTGCCCCTCTAGCGGGGGACAATGGCCCAGCCTCCATGGCCTCCCTGTCCTCTGCAGCAGGGGTGGGGCACTTGCTCTTGCAGCGACTCCAGTGAGCTGGAGCTGGAGGTTGTGTTGCGCCGTCCTCGGGTGCGTTGCGTCTCTGGGGAAATCAAGATGTTTCTTGCTAACTGTTCCTGGGGCTCCCCTGAGAATTTGGGACTGCTGGCAGAATGCAGGAGGGACAGTGGGTGAGGACCAGACACCTGAGCCACTTGAGAGGCTGTGACCTCCTCCAGGCCACATGAGCCACATGCATCTGCAGCCAGGTTGCTGGAGGAAAAGGTGGGGTGGCTCTTGAGCTCCGGGCCCAGGTCTGTGAGGGAGAGACGCCCCACTCAGCTCAGAGGACAGCCCTCCAGGCCCCACTCCTGAGGCAGGGCTTGCAGGTGACCTGGGGGATTTCTCCCTGCCTTTGAGTTCAGGGCTGGCACTGCTGGGGGCAGCTCCCATCTCTCCGCAATGCCAAGTACTGTGAGAGGCTGCGGGATGCCACCTGGCTGCTGTGGGCAAGCCTGTCATGCTGCCACCTCTTCCCTGGCCTTGGAGGTCCAGAGAGAGGCCACATACCCCCAGGTACTGCTGCAGACCATCGTGCCAGCCCCTGTGGCAGACTAAGGATGCCACTGCGCTGACACTCAGCTTTGAACCCTGCCCTGTTTACACCGGCCTCCGCTGGAGGTGAGAGTGTGCCCGGGCGCACAGGCTGCTCTTCAGGGCTCCCTGCTCCCAGAGACGGGGCTGGGCGGAGTCCCTAGGACAGAGTCCCCTCCTGTCCCAGTCTCCAGGCCCACAGCCCTCCCTGGCTGGAGAGGGTAGGTGTCTGGTCCTCTGGAGGGCGGAGAAGCCTGGGGTCTGCTCCCTGCCCAGTGTGCTCAGGGGTCCCGGGAGGGTCTGGTGGGAGAGAAGCGGCGCCAGGCTGAGCGACAGAGCACGGACAGATGGACGGACGGGGCGTGAACTGAGCACTAGTGTGGCCCGGCCTGCGGCGAGCACTGCTGGTGGACCCATCCCATTTACTCCCCAGAGCAACTGTTATTAGCAACCACGAGAGGCTCAGAGAGGTTAATAGCCTGTCCAAGTTCACCCAGCTGGTGAGAAGCTGGGGCTGAATTTTGAACGAAGGCTTGGATTCCACTTTTAACCACTTTCCGGCGCGTGTGTGGAATGAGATGAGGAGGGGAAGGGCCCTCGGGAGCGGAAACAGTTCTGGGTGGGGCCGTGGCTGCCCCAGGAAATCTGGGGATCTTCCCTTCAGTTCTGCCCATCAATCTGTCGCAGCCAGCATGGAGGAGGGGGTGTTCCCATGACAGGGAGGAAGGTGGGCATCACTGGGCATCCCAGAACCTCTCCTGATACTTGCCCTGCCCCTCCACAGTCCTCAGGACCAGCCACACTCCTTCCCTCACCCCCCCGTTCCAGGGATTGAACTCAGGGGCACTCGACCACTGGGCCACATCCCCAGCCCTTTTTGTATTTGATTAGAGACAGGGTCTCACGGAGTCGCTAAGTGCCTCGCCATTGCTGCGGCTGGCTTTGAACTCGCGATCCTCCCGCCTCAGCCTCCCGAGTGCTGGGACTAGAGCGCCCAGCCAGCAGCACTCTTGATATGCGATGAAGCCCCAGAGCCACATCACATGGGGGCCTGGGGCGGGGCAGTGGCTCAGGAGAAGAGACCTGGGTTCAGAGTCCAACTGCATGCCCCAAGGCCCACTGCGTCCTCTCTGGACCTCAGTTTCCTCAGCCGCAGATTGGGGGAAGGGAGAATAGCCTGTAGGACAGGAGTCCTGCCAGCCCCGCGGGCTCTGGTGCACATGGAGGCAACCCAGAAAAGCCCTTTGTGAATTGCTACCATCGGGCATAATCATAATAATTATTATCTGTAAAATGAGGAGGCTGGACCAGCTGATCTCCGTGGGCTCCCTTCCAGCTCTGATGCCGAGGATTTCTTGGGTTTCCGGGCCGGGAGTTCACACAGACAGCGGGAACCTCTCGCAACCTCCCCCTTCCTCCTCTTCCCCATCCCAGCCCAGGGTGCTGAGTCCCAGGGACAGGAGTTTGAGCTGCACCCCTGCGCCTTCCTGAGGGGTTCCCCACCTGCCGTGCCCACACGGGCTGGGCTGCCCAAGAAAATCAGAGCAAGGTGGGCCCTTGGAGAACCCTCTAATGCAGAGAAGGAAACCGGGCCCAAGAGGAGTAGGGTCTGCCCATAAGCACGCTCTGAGCCAGGGTGGAGCTGGGCTTAAGGCAGCCGTGTCGGACAGGGCTTATGATGAGGCCATGGAACTGATGGGGGCTGAGGGTCAGAGAAGAGGCCACAGGAAGGGAACCCCCAGATACCCACCAGCAATGGCTGCCTCTCCCTTCTCTCATCCTCAGTCCAGTCAGATTGGCATTTGTGACCTTTTTCTCTGCCCCTCCTGCTTGCCCAGGTGCACCTGATTTACCCTGGGGAGAAATGGGCGGTGGGGGGGGGTGTCATGATGCAGCAGGCGTTGCTGACTCTGTTCACCTAGAGAAGACCCTGCTGGCCACAGCATTAATAACCACCACAACGCGACGCAGGTCTTAGTGGGCACGAGGCACAGTGCTGCTCTCTGTGAGGTCCCTCCATCAGGGCTCACCACCAGCCTGCCAGCTAAGAGCCAGTGCTCCCCATCTTCCACCCGTGGGAACTGGAGCCCCACTCTTGCGGTACCTCTTCCTGTGCCCCTACCCCCTGCTCACTCTGCCCCGCTGTGTCCAGGCTGCGGGACCAGCCTGCGCGGCTAGGCGTTCGGGACCCTGGTCCCTGGAAGGCAGGGCTCTGGCCAAGCAGCAAGTGTCCACTGAGTTCCCTCTGTGTGTCTCGGGGAAGTTCCTTGTGAGATGGGGAGGACCCCTACACCCCACCCCAGCCCAGCCCAGCCCTGAGCTCAGGGAGGCCGTCAAACCTCTGAAGACACCAGGGCAGAGCAGCCGGGGCAGGGCGATGTGGGTGTCTGACACTTTCTTCTCGGCAGGAGTGTCCCTGAGAGTGACTCACAGCAGAGGGAGAGCCTCAGAGGTCTTTACAGCCACTTCTATTTTCCCTAACCTCCGGGGAAGCCTCTGGGAAACTCTGTTTCCTGATCTGTGAAATGAGGAGGATGATTGGACCCGATTTTCATGGGGGATGTGAGGTCCTAATAAGAGTGCTGGGCACAGGGCGTCGGGAGCTAGTTGTCGCTGTAGTCGGTGGACGGGGACGTGCGCGGTGGGGACTGCCGCTGGCCAGCCTCGGTTTCCCCCTCAGGCCTGGCAGGCATACAGCTCTCGCGTGACCGGCCTCATCGGGCTGTTGTGAGGATCGCAGAGGTCCCAGGGCGTAGACGGGGTTCTGTGATCCGTGCACGGAGGAGCTAAGGGCGGGTGGGAGAAGGCGCCGAGAGAACACCGGGGGCGGTGGCACAGGTGCCGCCATTGTGGCTCGCAGGTGTGCCATTGTGGCCTGAGAGGCGCGGCGGTTGGTGCGGGCTTTGGGGCCGCCTCCGCGCCAGGGAAGGGTGAGGGAGCGGGGCTCTGGGAGCGAGCTTGCGGCCGGCCGTAACGCGGGGCGGCGCCGGGTCCCCGCCCTTCCCGGGAGAGATTCTAGGGGCGCAGCCCCGGGGCGCTGTCCCTGGTCCTGGAGCGCGTCCGGCTCTAGCCTGCAGTTCCTGTTTTGGCCAGTCGAGGGCGCCAAGGACCGCGGCGTACTCCTAGGCTTGTGAGAGACTATGTTTTGAAAAGCATTCTTTATTTTCCTGAAATAATACTCTTTTATAATGAGCCTACCCACACACCTAATTTCAAAAACCAACGATATACTCCCATAAGAAAGGCATAAAGCCTTCTTCTTGCCCAGATGGATGCTCTCACATGGCTACTTCATAGGATAGGGAAATGAAAACCAAATGCTTTTATGCTTTTACCTATTGTAAAAACATACTTTTTCTTTCTTTTTTCTTTTTCTTTTCTTTTCTTTTTTCTTTTTTTTTTTTTTTGTACCAGGGATTGAACTCAGGGGCACTCGACCACTGGGCCATATCCCCAGCCCTTTTTTGTATTTTATTTAGAGACAGGGTATCACTGAGTTACTAAGTGCCTCACCATTGCTGAGGCTGACTTTGAACTCGCGATCCTCCTGCCTCAGCCTCCCAAGTGCTGGGATTACAGGAGAGGAGTGTGCTACCATGCCCGGCAAAACGTACCTTTGCGTTTAGGAGCATGAACTCATCCACCGTACCTGACCTCTACTTCAGAATAGCTAAAATAGTTGTAGCTCTGAAAAATTTATTATGGATTAGAGCCACACCAAAAAATACTTATGCAAACCATGAGCTAAGTTCTAGGATGATTTACCCAGGCTGTTAACCCACACGAAGGGCCAGGGGGTATCTGATACACAACAAGTCTTCCTCCAGTGAGACTGTCCCTGGCACAGCGTGCTCATTTCCACCCTCTGAATGAGAGTGGTGACCCCAAGTAGTTTCTGAGGACCAAAACCACCTTCATATATTCCTATAATGTCCTTTAGGGGGCAGAATCCACCCCCCAGTTGTGAGTCACTGCCAAGGTCAGGGTTCTTTGTTGTTGTTAAATATATTTTTTAGTTGTAGATGGACACAATACCTTTATTTATTTGTTTATTTTTATGTGGAGCTGAGGATCAAACCTGGTGCCTCATGCATACTAGGCAAGTGCTCTACCACTGAGCCATGACCCCAGCCCCAGGGCCAGGGTTGTATGGGATGGAGAAGGGCTCACAGAGTCTTAGGTTGACTGGCTGGTTAGGAGGGGTATGTTAAGAGACTGTCAGGGAACCCTAGCCCCAATTTTTTTTTTTTTTTTTTTTTTTTGGTACCGGGGATTGAACTCAGGGGCACTTGATCACTGGGCCACATCCCCAGCCCTTTTTTTTTTTTTTTTTTTTTTTTTTTTGTATTTTGTTAGAGACAGGGTATCACTGAGTTGCTAAGTGCCTCACCATTGCTGAGGCTGGCTTTGAACTCGCCACCCTCCTGCCTCAGTCTCCCAAGTCCTGGGATTACAGGTGTGTGCCACCGCGCCTGGCCCTACCCCCATCGTACAGATGACCAGCAGAGACCAGAGTGGGAAGCAGGTTTTGCGAGAAAACACAGCAAGTGACCAGTGGAACCAGGGGAACCCATGACTCCTGACCCCTAGTACGAAGCTCAGTCAACCTGGCTTCCCTGGGTGGCAGTCTGGGCATCAAGCCAGCCTTGTCCCTCCCTGCTTTACCCAACTGCCCCTAAAAACGGACAGAGAGGGCCCTGCCCTAACAGAAGGCAGGAGAGGGAGGCTGGCTGCATCCCAGGCTATGCCATGTGAGAGTGGCCTTTGTCTCCCCTTTGCTCTCCTTGGGGACACAGTGGTTGTATACATCTCTGATCCCCAAAGAGCCATCCTCTCCTCCTTCCTTTCCCTTCCTGCCTGCCTTCCTTCCTTCCATTATTGTTGCAACAGTGTGGGGATGGAACCCAGGGCTTCATGCATGCTAGGCAAGTGCTTTACCACGGAGCTCCATCCCCAGCCATCTCCTGCTATATTTCTTCGGGGTCGTTAGTTGGGTGCTCTCTGTGTGTGATGTGTGCCCTGTGTGTGTTTTGTATGAAAATAAAATGATCTCAGTAAGGATTTGTGATTTCTGTTCATGGATCTGTGGTCCTTGGTGTGTGTTTCTGTGGGTGTGCAAACTCAGCCTTGGTCGGTAGGTGAGCATGCACTGACTTGGGACCTGTGGGTATACACTCCATTAGACCCTTGCACATGTGTGTGCATGTGAGTGTGCAGCGTGGGGGCTGCCATTCACGTGAGCGGATCCACGTACCTTTGATCTTTTTTTTTTTTTTTTTTTTTTTTGGTACTGGGGATTGAACACAGGGGCACTTGACCACTGGGCCACATCCCCTGCCCTTTTCTGGATTTTATTAGAGACTCACTGAGTTGCTAAGTGCCTCTCCATTCCTGAGGCTGGCTTTGAACTCACAATCCTCCTGCCTCAGCCTCCCAAGTGCTGGGATTACAAGCGTGCGCCACCGCGCCCGGCTCACCTTTGATCTTAACGTGGTCTCCAGACACGAGGTGGATGTCCCTGTGCAGATGCACAGTACCAGGGCCAAGTGCATTTGTGATCTGGGAATATTTTCATGCAGCTGCGCACACAGGTCCACCAAAGACTTTGTCTGTCTTGCTCATTCTCCGAGCGAGAGAAAATGCCGGGGCCCACAGTCGGTATTCAGCGCGTATTTACTGGATGACGGAAGGAAGGAAGGGGAAAGAGAGGAAGACAAGAGTGCATGCCCCGGGCTCCAGAAGGACTCGAGGCACGTAGTCTGCGTGGAGAGCAGAGATATGGCCTCAAGGGTGGGGGTCTGAGTGGGGACATTTACTGTGGTCATTCTGACCAGCCAGATTGTCCTGGTCCCTAAATAGGCAGGGGTCTCAGGAACCCACTGAGTGGGGTACAGGTCTCATTGCCAGAGCAGGGGATGGCTGGGGCAGTGACTGCCCAGGGCAGCAGCTTGGGAGGGGTGAGCCAAGCCACATCCATTCCTCCTTCCTTCCTAGTGCCTGTGGGGGACGCCCCCCCACTTCTCCAGGAGTTCATAGTTTGCAGTCCTGGAATTGGTGGGATAATGAGGCTTTGGGAGCTGGTGGAGTTCTCCCGGGGCGGGGGGGGGGGGGGCGCTTGCTTCTGTTCTCAGTCTTTAACCTGCGCAGTGGGAGTGGGCGGTTAACAGAGGAGCACACTGAGGCCCCGGGAGGAGCACTGATGGGTGCAAAGCCACACGGGAGCCATCTGGACCAGGGCAGGGAGCCCAGGGCTGCCCTGTCTCCTGCCCAGGCAGATATCCTCAATGAGGATGACCCAGGAGGAGAGGAAGTTCTTGGGGACCCTGGCGAGGGCTGGCCCCGCCAGCCCCATCTGGAGCCCTGGCCTGACATCCTCCGGCGGCTGCCCCTCCCTTTGCATTTCAGCTGCCAAGGGTTGGGAAGGGGGCGCTGGAGGCGGGTGGGTGGAACACGGAGTTCAAGGCAGGGTGAACTTGGGAAGGGAGCTCTGTGCCCTCCACCCCTCCAGCCTCCCCTCCTCCTCACACAGCTGGGCACGTGTCTGAACAACTTGGGTGCAAATCTAGGAGGCCGAGAAGGGGAGCTTCCTTCTAGAGGAAGGCTGGGACCCTGGAAGGCAACCTGCTCTTTTCTAGGTGAGAGGGGAGTCAAAGGCAGAAGGGGGCTGCGCCTCGCCCCCAGCGATGGCAACGACTTCCCAGTGCCAGTCTGCAAACATCCGTGTCGGTGGGTGTTAAATCATGTGTTTGTGGTCACAAAGCCAGGAAGCACCAGAGTCTGCTCCAGGGCTGGTCCCTTATTATACAGCCTCTGTGCACGTGTGTGTGTGTGTGTGTGTGTGTGTGTGTGTGTGTGTATGCGCGTGCATGTGTGCACAAGCCTGTTTATTCGTTTGTCTGTCTTGGAGTTTGCTCCACATGCATGCACATAGATCTGCCCAATTCTTTCCATCACCTACGGTTCTGTACAGTATAAATGGAACATAATTTATTTAGTTGCCTCTGGATGGCCATTAAGTTTGTTTTGGAATTCTTATTAATAAACCTTTGCTAGCCTTACAGAAATGGCAATTTCATAAGTTAAGCCTAACACAAATGATGCTGCGGCAAATGTCTTAACAAACACATGCTAAGTGCCAGGTATGATTCTCAGTGCTTTATGATTCATGATGTATTTAATACTTGGCAAAACCCTCAGAAGCAGGTACTGTTATTTTCATCATCAACCCTACTTTACAGAAGAAGAAACTGAGGCACAGAAAGATTAAGTAACTTGCCCAGCTAACACAGCTGACAAATGGGAGCACTGGGATTTGAACCCAGAAGGGTTCACAAGGATGAGGAGATAGCGCCCCCCTCTCTCCCTCGTCCTTGGCTATTAGACTCGGGGCTCATGTGCTGTGATGAGGAGGGCAGATTCTTGGAGGGGGTCTTGCAGGTTGAGGAGGCACATTTAAATTCTGCTGTCATCTGAGGGCCAGGAGTTGGCCAGGAAGTGTCCTGCTGCATCTCTGGCTGAGGGAACGTGACCCCCATTAACCACCACCCCACCCCCCACCCTTGCCAAGGAGGCAGCTGTGCTGGCCAGAACCCAGAGGCTGTAGTCCACACTGGGTCCTTTGTCTTCGGTGGGAACCCTGCGGCCCCCTTGGCCCCTCTCAAGGGCCCACTGTCCCAGCACCAGTGGGCCTCCCAGGGGCCAGGCCTGGCTGGGAAGCTTGGCATGTTGGAGGCTCGTTGGCCTCCCTGCCAGCTGGGCCTGTGCAGGCCACTCAGGAGTCATCCCCTCTGAAGCGAGCTGGCGAGGCTGTGGCCCATGTCCCAGGGGGTGCAGCGGCCCACGTGGGGCTTGTGGCACCGTGCTCACCCCCAGAACCCAGGCCCAGCTCTGGCTCCTCTTGCACCCCACCCTGCCCCTCTCTGGAAGCCCCTGCAGCTTCCACTTGGGAAGGAACGAAGGAGGGACTTCCTTGTCCTCAGGTGAACCTGGGGCTCCCAGAGCCTCTCAGGAGGCCATCTGACTGCCTGTGTGTAGGGGGCTTCCCACTCTGCCCTGCAGGGTTCTCCCCACCACCCAGTCTGCAGTCTGGCCCATCCGTGGCTCCAGAGCACCCTGACCAGGGGAGGCCGGATGGTTCTCCGGAGGCTGAAAGCTAAGGCCGGTAGTTCTAGAGGTGAGGAACCCTGGGGGGGGGGGGGCTCTCTAGGGCTCCTCTGCCCACCAGAGTGCGCAGAGAGGAGGGTCATGGTGGGAGCAAGTGGGCTGGGGCAGATTCCCGGGAGAGGAGTGAGTAAGGTCTGGGCTTCTTCTTATCTGAAAGGGGAACGGCAGCGCTGCCTACCCCTGCCTGGGCGAGGAAGACTGTGGAGCCCTGTCCCCACAACTGTCCTTTCCCAGGGAAGATGGTGCTAAGGAAGCCCAGGCCCTGCCGAGGGGGTCCCCTCTCACTCTTCCCCCCTCATCCCCACTGCCCCTGTTCCCTGCAGGTCCTTTAAACAGAAAGTCCTATAGAAACCCTCAAGGACCTGGGGACCTCTCTCTCTGGGAGAGCTTTTGCTGGTGGGGGTGGCAAGTCCTGAGGGCAGGGCTAGTGTCCCTGCCTCCTCTGGAGGACAGCACTGCCCCCCTTGTTTGCTGAATGAAGGAATGCAAGCTGGTCTTCAGGCCCAGCTCAGTTCTGCTTCCAAAGGTTGGATGGAAGAATTTTCAAGAGAAGCGGGGAGGGGGGGGGGGGGGGGGGGGGGGGGGGGCGGGGAGGCGCCTCCACACCGTCCCCCTCTGCTCCTCCTCCTCACCAGGGCCTGGGTGGGGGGTCTTAAGGAGGGGATGAGCGTGGGCAATAGAGGGGCTAGCCCTTTCCCTCCTTGGCTTATTCGCAGACCTGAAGAGCGGTGTCTGACCCGGGTGCGGCACTCGCAGCTGGCACTGATCGGGCATTGGCTGCGTGTCACTGTCCGAGCACTAACTCAGCACCTCGTCGCAAGGACCCTAGGAGGCGGGCGGATTAGGCCCTTGTGACAGATGAGAAATTCGCGGCATCCTGCCCACGGTGCAGACCACTTTGCACCCTGGGTACTGAGTTTTTGCTGGGCCTGCTGTGACTGCCCCCTCGGAATGACAGGGTCTGGCCCGCCCACGGAGCGCGGTGGCTCCCAGAGGGGACAGAAGACGGCCCGCAGCCGATGTCCCTCGGTCGGCTGGGCTCTGGTCCCGGGTGGCGAGGGGTGGCGGCCGCCGCCTCGGAAAGCCCCGCGCACCCCCGCCGGCGGCCGAGGGCGGCGCAAACAAGCGGCCCTTTCTGCGCCCGCGGCCGGGCAGCTGGACCGCGGCGGCGGGGGCGCGGACCGCCCGGGGCTGCGCGGGGCGGGGCGCCGTTGCCAAGGTGACCGGCGCGGTGGGGCGGGCGGCGGGCTGCGGCGGCGGCGGCGGCGGCACCATGAGCGGCCGCAAGCGCAGCTTCACCTTCGGCGCTTACGGCGGGTAGGTGCGCGCGCGTGGCTCCGTGCGCCGCGTGCCGGCGCCTGCGGCCCGGCTGGGATTAGGGCGGTCCCGTGGCTGTGAATTTGCGCTCGCGTGTGCGGTTGGCGCCGAGTGCGTGCACAGCGTGCGGCGTTGGTGCGTCCGGGTGTTTGTGCGCGTGCTCCGGGTGCGTGCCCGCGTGCACAGCGGGGACGCGAGTGTCGAGGTGGGCATTTCTGTGCCTCTGAGGGCAGGACTGCAAGTGTGACGAGCGTGGAGACGCAGACTGCGCCTGTGTGTGTGCGTGTGCGCTTGCACGTCTGGGTGCACGGGACAGGTCTGTGCGGTGCGCAGTCAGGCAGGGCGACGCCTGCTGGGGCTCCCACTTTGCCTCCAGCTGCTGAGCACCTGGAAGCCATCTACAGCCCTGCACGCCCTGGGCACCTGTGCACCCCATCTCAGCCCCGTGGTCCTGGGACCCCCTCTTTCCCCAGGCTGCTTGCAGCCTGGGCCTGGAGGCCTGCCGGGGAGTCAGAGTGGCAGCTAGGCCACCTTGGGGTCACTACCCCTCCTGACTCTGAATTCTCACCTCAGAGGGGCGCAGAGGTGGGATGGGAGAATGCTTGCCTCAGGCAGAAATTTGGCAAACTGGAAGGAAGGCAGGCTACGAAGACTGGGCCCAGAGACCCCCTCCCCAGCCAGCCAAGGGGCTGTGTGACCTTCACCGGGCCCTGGCTCCTGCATGAAGCCACTGGGACACAGCCTGTCTTCTGACTGTGGGATAGAGTCCCAGGTGCCTCCCCACTCTGGTAGATCACCCTTGAAGGGGACCCCGGCTGAGCGTGGGGCTGTGCGGGAGAGAGGCCTGCGCTCCCTCTGTGGGATCTTGCTCGCTCTCAGGTGGAGAGGGGAGCCTGGTTAGGCCTCCAAGGTTCCTGGTCAGCAGACAAAGAGGGGCCAGGCTGAGTCCACTTTCCACCTTAGCTGACCCCTGGAGCCCCCAACCCTGCCTCCCCAGAAGACACCCCCTAGCTGGAGGAGTCCAGTTTGGGGATCCCTTTCCATTCCCTTCTTGCCTCAGGGCAGAAGGCAAGAGTTGTTTGTTGTCCCAACAGCTGCCCAACCCCTGGGCCAGCCGGTCAGGAGGGCAGTCCCTCAAGCCGCCTCCTCCCCCCCCCAGCCCAAGGTGCCCTTAGAAGGAATGGGGACAAGAATCTGGGAGAGGGCTCTGCCCACACACTCTCCTGGTGGCTGGACCTACAGGGCTTGGGGAGAACAGAGCCTTAGGGTGCCCCTGAACTCTCGGGGGATATGGGTATGTGTTGGATGAGGGGAGGGGAGGGAGTGCCTCATGCAGCTCCTCCCAGGTTCCCAGGTGATTGTCCCCTGGGTAGATATAAGGAAGAAAACTAGCCGGGCGTGGTGGCGCACGCCTGTAATCCCAGCACTTTGGGAGGCTGAGACAGGAGGATCGCGAGTTCAAAGCCAGCCTCAGCAATGGCGAGGCACTTAGCAACTCAGTGAGACCCTGTCTCTAAATAAAATACAAAAAAAAGGGCTGGGGATGTGGCCCAGTGGTTAAGTGCCCCTGAGTTCAATCCCCGGTGCCAAAAAAAAAAAAAAAAAAAAAAAAAAACTCAGGCTCAGAAAGGTCAGTGAGTCATTGAAGCTTGGTTTAATAGCATAAGGTTGTAAAAATCAGCGCAGGGGCTGAGGCCACTGTGGGCTTGGAGTGGGCTACAGTCCTAGGTGCCCAGGCCAGTTCCAGGCCTGCCTGGAGGTGCTGTAAGCCCGAGCCTGCCCCTCCCCTCCCCCACACCCTTGCTCTGACTCCAACCTGTCCTAGTCCCTAGCTGTCCCCTGCCTCTATTCCCCACTCTGTAACCCCACACCTGCCCATGTCCCTGAAAGGCCCAAGGGAGAGAGTGACAGCATGAGCACTCTTAGAAGCACAGCCTCCTCCAGTCCCAGCGGGCAGGGTGGCGTGGGTTGGGCCTGGTGCTCAGGGCACAGCTGGTGAGAGGGACGTCCCCTTACAGCTGCCCCACTTGCTGTGTTTCAGGGTGGACAAGTCCTTCTCCCCTGGCCGGAGCGTGTGGTAAGTACTGGGGACCTTCAGGAGGGTCTGGGCTGCCTTGGCTGACTCCTGGGGGAACCCCAGTCCATTCCTGTCCCTATAATGTCAGGCCAGATCCACTGACCCTGCAGACATCTTCTCTGGACGTGGAAGGGGAGACCTTCTGCTCCCCAGTTCCTTCTGGAGCTCAGCCTCGGAGTCAGATAAATCAGGCTCACATCTTACTTGTGCCACTGCCTGTGTGACCTTCAACGATTCATGAACCTCAGCTTTCTCATCTGTGAAATGGGGTTAAGATGTTTCTGAGAGCATAAGTTTGTAAAAGTCAAGCAAACAAACCAGGCCTGGCATATTGTAGGCCTCACTTAAAGGGATCCTTCCTTCTCGCCTCTCCAATCCTTCCCACCTCAGGATGGCTCCCGGCTGGCCCTGGGGTGTCCTTAGCTTTTTCAGTAACTCGAAAACCCTCTCACGTTACCTGGTACCCAGCCCTCAGACCCCACCCTGTAGTGAGGATTCCCTTGTTCTGGAGGAGGGAAGAAAGGAGGCAGTTGCACCTGCAGCTTCTCCAACACCAGGAGGCTGCGGTGGAGGTGCAGCCTCACCTCAGGATTCACTGCAGCCCAGCCTGGTGCCCTGTTGGTGGGCACCTCCTGACTTCCCTGGCACCATGTGGGCCCAGCCAGCTGCTCCTGCTGCCATTTTGCCCCAGCAGGAGAGACCCCCAGGAGCTCCTGTCCCCTGCGGAGAGCATCCTGGGATCTGCAGGCCTGGCCAACGATTCCCACTTGGCATCAGTGCCCCCACATTTCCCAGGAGGCCGCACACAGTGGGTGTATCCAGGCGGAGCTCCAGGGTGGCCTTTTCCTTTCCTTTTGATGCTCCCTGTTCAGCTTGGGGCTGGTTTCTCTCCCTCTCTGGGCTTTCTCTCCTGCTGCCGTGCCCAGTCAATTTGAGTCAGTCCTATATGCGAGACAGTGTGCTGTGCCCAGGGCAGGGTGGCAGGGGCGATACAGAGGTGAGGAAGGTGCCCCCTTCCTTCGCAGGACTTCAGCTGCCCCTCATCAAGTTCCTGCTGGGTGCTGCTGGGGCTTTCTGTGCATCATCTGATGCCATCATATTTTCTGTCTGTGGTGCTGGGGATCAAGCCCAGCGCCTGGTGCATGCTGGGTAAGCACTGTACCACTGAGCCACACCCCCGACCCCCACACCTAGGAGTGAGGGACTATAACCCCTGATTAAGGAGGAGAGCAATGCCACACAGAGGGGAAAATGACTTGCCAAAGGTGACACAGCAGCAGACATGGGGCTTGAACCTTGATCTTTCAATCTCTGTGCAGAGCCCTGAGCCTCACTCATTCTGTCCCAAGGCTTCCAGGCCACAGGGAGAGTCTGAGCAAGAGGTGAACATGAAGGAAGACTTGGAGATGGGACCCGAAGGTCCACACTAGGGAGCCCTGAACCAAGAGGTAGTGGCAAGGGCCCAGGACTGACAGTAACTGACCAGCTGTGTGACTTTGGGCAAGTCGCTTCCCCTCTCTGGGCCTCAGTTGATATCTATGAAGTAAGGATCTGGAGTTCCCAGGACACGCCTGTTACCCACAATGCCTTGCCTGGCACCCTCCTTGCAAGAGCTGCTGTCCAAGGTGCTAAGCTGTGGGCCCTCTCTTCCCAGCCCCCAGAAGCCGATGGCTTAGCCCCACCTGGCATCTAGTTCATGCTCAGTAAATAGTGGCCATTTTGACCACCAATGATAGTCTCCTGGCATTCAAGGCCTGCCTCTTCCTTTCTGTGGGGACTCACTTTTCCCGTCCCCAGAGGTTCCAGTCAGTGGGAGCATGGCCCTGGTCAGCAGAAGCACCCATTCCTGCTCCCTTGCCTCCTCCCTGCAACAGGTGTGGCAGTCAGCTCTCCATTGCTGTGACAAACTACCTGAGAAAAACAAAGAAGGAAGGATTTATTTTGGCTCACGGCTTCAGGGGTTTCAGAGCATGGTCTGTGGGGTGGCCGCACGTCAGGCAAGGAGCACCGCAGCCTGGGTGGGGGAGCAGAGAGGAGCCAGGACACGCCCCCAGCGACCCACTTCCTCCCTCGAGGCTCCACCTCCTACAGTTTCCACCACTTCCGAGAGTCCATTCAAATCATGAGTCCACCAGAGACTGGCCCACTGCTGAGGTTCCAGACCTCATGATCCAGCCACTCCGCTGGGGACCAGGCCTCCCACTTGGGAGCCTTTGGAGGGTGCTCCAGATCTGAGCCCTGAGGCACCCTCCAGTCCCCCCAGCCCCGCCCCTCCCTCCCCACGTGCCCAGCGCTTCCCCTCCTGGTCCCACATCCCCTCGCTCTCCCCCCCTCAGCTGGCCTCCCCCACTGTCGGTCACGGTCACGGCCACGGCCACGCACAGAGTAGTGCTCATTGCTGGAGTGGCAGAAAGAGCGTGGATTCTAACCTGCCATCCCAGCACTTGGGAGGCTGAGGCAGGAGGATCACGAGTTCAAAGCCAGCCTCAGCAAGGGCGAGGCACTTAGCGACTCAGTGAGACCCCGTCTCTAATAAAATACAAAAAAAAAAAGGGCTGGGGATGTGGCCCAGTGGTCGAGCGCCCCTGAGTTCAATTCCTGGTACAAAAAAAAAAAAAAAAAAAAAAAAAAAAAACATGGATTTTGGAGTCATGCAGATAGGAATGGAGCCAGCCTGTGCCATGTCCCCATTGCGTGACCTTGGGCAGGTCATTCCCCTCTCTGAGCCCCAGTTGATGCTCAGCAGGTGTTTGTTGAATTGGACCTTTCAGCCAGGTGACCTCAGGGGATTGAATGTGTCCCCGTCACCCTGAAGCAGGCAGCAGGCTCTGAGCCCCTTGAAGCAGAGGTGGCTGAAGTTCCTCTGTGCTTGACCCAACCCCACTTCCCAGTGTGTGTCACCTGACCGCCGGCCAGGCTCTGCTTTCTCAGGTCTGTGTCCTCCACTTGGCCTTGCAGAGCTACCCCAGTCCAGTAAATGCTTCATGAGCGTGGAACTGGATCTAGTGCACCCAGAGAATGGGACGTGGGTGACACTGCCAGTAGGCTGGGAGGGCTTCCAGGAGGAGACGGATTCTCCTCATCTTTTTTTTTTTTTTTTTTTTTTTTCCAAGTCAGGGCTCGGATGTAAGGCAGTGAGGTCTGGTTGAGGTCAGATGTGACCTTGGCTGGATTCCCCACCCCCTCCCTTATCAGCAGGGCGTCAGGCTGGGAGCGCTGAGTAGGTGAGCCGTGGAAGAGGAAGGAGGGCCAGGGAAAGGGCGGGAGCCAGGGCGTGACTCTGCAGTCCTGAGGGACCCCGGAATTCTAGCATGGGGCCGGGCATGTAAGGTAGATTCATAAGGGGACTGGAGGTGGAGAGGTACGAGGGTGGGTAGGTGGGCTTGCCCAGGGCAGGGGGTTCTGGGAATACCTCTCAGAAGAGGAGAGTTGACTTTGACCTTGAAGCTGGGACCCTGGGGGAGGAGGCCCAACCGGCCAGGATTAGTGTTGGAGTGTGCCTTGCCTTTTAGTATGGTGGCCTCGTTAGCTCGTGACATGGGTCCTGGAAGTCGGTCCTCGTGGCCCCGTTTTAGAGGCCAGAGTCAGGACTGGGACTGGTGGAGGCTCTAGCCCAGAGTCACACAGCTGGCAAGGCTGGGCTTGAATCCAGCACACTCTGTCTCTTGCCAAGGATGGGACCTGGCTCACAGATGGGGAAGCTGCAGAAATGGGGCAGCCTTGGTTTGGGGCAAGGGAGGAGGGGGAAGTGAAATGGCCCCGAATCTGCCCCCAAAACAGGAGGCACTGCCAGGCAATGTGTCCCACTAAGAGGGCCCACCTTGCTGCAGAAGTGTCTCTCTCTCTTTTTTTTTTTTTTTTTTTTGGTACTGGGGATTGAACTCAGGGGCACTCGACCACTGGGCCACATCCCCAGCCCTTTTTTGTATTTTATTAGAGACAGGGTCTCACTGAGTTGCTAAGTGCCTCGCCATTGCTGAGGCTGGCTTTGAACTCGGGATCCTCCTGCCTCAGCCTCCCAAGTGCTGGGATTACAGGTGTACGCCACCGCGCCCCGGTTAGAAGTGTCTCTCTTGACAGTAGGATCCCAGTTATTCCTGCACATGGTTAGCTTCCTGGGTCCCAGGCCCTGGGCAGGTTGCACTGGAATTGCTTCATTCCAGCCTTGTGGGGACTGTTACTCTGCACCCCCCATTTTACAGATGAGGAAACTGAGGCTCAGAGGAAAGCGGCTGGCCCCAGGACACGCAGGCAGTGAGTGGTCTGAGCCCAGCCCTTGGCAGCTAGCCTGTGTGGTGGGCTTGGGTAGGTGGCCCCTGTCCTCAGGTGGCTCCTCTCAGCAGTCACACAGCCCGAGGCCCTGGGGGCCAGTTTGCTGCAGCAGGAAGCACGAGGCTGGCTCATTAGTGGCTCTGAAATGCCAGGCAGGCACGGCCCGCTGGGCGGCCTCATCTATTATGCATCTGTGGGCAGGACCCCAGCGGGCACAGGCTGGGGAGCTAGCTGCTGCCTCCTGAGCCCACACCTGCCACCACCTTTGGGCAGGCATCTGCCCAGGCAGATGCCAAGGCAACACCTGTCTTGTCACCCTAGCCCAGCTGGAGTGTGGGACCCACTGGGGACAGAGGCGTGGATGCTGACTCCGAGCTCCCACCTGCCCATCCTAGCAGCCACTTCTGAGAGGGGGCCGGGGACTTGGTTGAGCTGGGGGTCACAGGGACTAAGGTGGGCAGAGGTGGTCTGGCTCTGAGACGCACAAGCCCCTGACTGCATGGCCCTCGGGGTGATGGGGCTGTGGTCATCACTGACCGAGCTACGAGTCACCACCGTGTGCCCCTGCTGTATGCCAGGCAGGGTCCAGGCGCAGCAGAGGGAGTGGAGAATGGCCGGGCGCAGTCCCTCTCCTCCGAGAGCTCGGTCTGGCCAAGGCGTTGCTTCTCTGAGCCTCAGTTTGCTTACTTGTGAAACGGGAGGTGGGGGAGAGGCCATAACTAAATAGACAAGAAAGCAAAGACTGATGATCGTGCTGGATTTGGAAGCAGGGTTACGTGCTCACAAGAATTGCTCCTTCCTGGGGGCCCACCGCGGGCTGGGCTGGGCTCCAAAGCCCTTTGAATTTAATGGGCCCAGTGACCGCATAGGGCGCGGGTGCCATTATACCCCAGGCTAAGGCTGAGGAAACCAAGGCGGAGGGCCGGTGGCCTGCTCAGTCTTGAGCACAGCTGAGGCTTGAGCCTGAGCTGCCGGCTTCGCCCTCACCATGTGGCTGGAGAGGGAGGGATTCGTGAAGGCCACTCAGAAGAGGTGGCATTTGAACCCAAACTTGAAGACTGAGAGGACCCAGCCCCGAGAAGGGCCAGCAGTGTAGGGACAGGCGTGTCCAGACAGGAAGCAGCAGGCTTGGAGTCTCGATGGCAGGAACAAGTAGAGGACATCCATGAATGGTGACATCAGAGTGGCTGGAGGGATGACGGAGACTGGGGTCATGGGCGGGCCTGGAGCGCGGCCAAGGGATCAAATTGAGCTGGGTCTTGCAGGTAGGATAGGAGTTTGCTTATGTCAATGACTGGCGTGTCTCAGTCTCCTGGCTTTGTGAAATCTTAGAATTGGAGAATTTGGGCCTCCTAGACTCTTTGGAAGTGAAGAGGCTTCGGAGGTACACTTTTATGGTCCCTCGCTTAGCAAGGGAATCCTCTTTAATTCATTCCCTTTGACCATTAAAAAAAAGGCTTCAATCCAGGTGTGGTGGCTCATGCCTATATCCCAGTGACTCAGGAGGCTGAGGCAGAAGGATTGTGAGTTCAAAGCCAGCTTCAGCAACTTAGCAGGGCCCTAGGCAACTTAGTGAGGCCCTGCATCAAAATAAATAAAGAAGTCGGGCATGGTGGCGCATGCCTGTAATCCCAGCACTTGGGAGGATGAGGCAGGAGGATCGCAAGTTCAAAGCCAGCCTCAGCAATGGCGAGGCACTTAGCAACTCAGTGAGACCCTGTCTCTAAATAAAATACAAAAAAGGGCTGGGATGTGGCCCAGTGGTCGAGTGCCCCTGAGTTCAATCCCTGGTACCAATAAATAAATAAATAAATAAATAAATAAAAGGGCTGGGATATATCTCAGTGGTTAGCACCCAAAAAAAAAATAAAGTTGAAGGAATGTAACATTTTTTGTATGCTTGTTTTTATTATTTTTTTAAAAGATATGATAGTTGATTATAAAAGTTAGGTTTATTTATTATGTAAACTTGTGTTCAAGATAATTTTTTTTTTTTTTTTTTTTTTTTTTTGGTACCAGAGATTGAACTCAGGGGCACTCGACCACTGAACCAAATCCCCAGTCCTTTTTTTTATTTTATTAGAGACAGGGTCTCACTGAGTTGCTAAGTTCCTCGCCGTTGCTGAGGCTGGCTTTGAACTTGCGATCTTCCTGCCTCAGCCTCCTGAGTGCTGGGATTACAGGCGTGTGCCACTGTGCCCGGCCAAGATGACATTTTTAACTAGGTTATCAACAATCATTGGTAAGTTGGATATAGAAAATATTTTTTCCACAGGATAGTTAATTTAGGTGACGTCTGTCCATTAACCATTTATGCATTATTAATAAAATTACAAAAATAATAATACAAAAAAAAAAGGACTAGGGATGTAGCTCAGTAGTAAAGCACCCCTGGGTTCAATGCCCAGGACCAAAAAGAGAAGAAGAACTAAGTTCAGATGCCCACTTTAACTTTACCTCCTTGCTGAGTGGCCTTACCCAATCTGCTTCGCCTCTCTGAGCATCAGATCTGTAACCATGGAAACGGCATTGCTTAGAATGAATGCGTCCAGTGTGGGTCCTCGGGAATGTTCTTCCCCTCCATGAGTATTTGCATTTTGAAAGAAAAGATTCATTAATCCTAGAGGAGACTGGAGCGGTGGAACGCCAGCCCTGGGTGGCTGGTGGGGTGGAGGATGAAGGGGGGGACTTTCCTGACAGCTCAGATCCTGTGAAGGCTTTCAGGGTCCTCCCCAAGAACGTGTTTATTCACTGAGCAAATTGATTCAACAAGCATTGCTGGGGGGACCCCCTTGGGGACCCCAAGCCCGAGCTGGTAACTAGTGGACAAGGCCACTCTTCTCACGGGCTCTCCTTTGTCTTGTTTGGTTTGGGGTCACTGGTAACTGAACCCAGGGGCTCTCTGCCACTGAGCCACAGCCCACAGCCCCAGGCCTTTTTATTTTGAGTCAGTTCTAAGTTGCCCAGGCTGGCCTGGAACTTGTGATCCTCCTGCCTCAGCCTCCTGAGTTGCTGGGATTACAGGCGTGCGCCACCATACCTGGCTGTCGCGGGATTCTGTCTAGAAAGGGAAATGAAGAAGGAGGCTGTTCTAGTGGTGGTGACGGTGCTGACTGGGGAGACCTGCGGTGCTGAGAGAGCTCAGAGAACGGGGGCGGGGGCGGGGGGGGGGCTTCCTGGAGAAGGCGACCATTGTGGAAGTGAGCCAGGTGCGTCGTGACAGAGTGAGAGGGAGACTGCGCCTGGTGGGGAGGGAAGGCCAGTGCAGAGAATGTTCCGGAAGAGGAGGCGGGGGGGGGGGGGGCAGCGACATGGAGGAGAGGGGCAGGGGGTGGTGCACGCTGGGCCCCAGGCTGAGATGGGCCTGGCAGGGGGCAGTGGCTGGGTCCCCACTGGGTCACTTTCCTGCGGGGGCTTCCTGTGGCGTGCTCTGGAGGGATCTAAGTGTCTGTGGGCGTCTGTCACCTCTCCTCCCTGGACTTGCCCTGTGACCTGCACCGTGTGGGTCTGTGGTTCTGGGGACCCTGCTCCTGGGGTGGGGTTGCATGATTCCAGAGTTGCAGGCGCTGCCTGGGCCTCCCGAGGGCTGTGGCCCACACCAGGACCTGGCACAGCACGAGCCTGTAGGTCCCCGCCACTGTGGCTGTTGCCCTTGTGGCTGGCCTCAGTTTCTTCCTTCCTACAGTGGGTGTACTAATAGCGCCCCCAGGGGGTGCAGCGCTGTGGGAGGGGAGAAGCCTTTTGGACCCGGCTGGTCGGTGGCGATATCACTCTTCTCGGAGGCTCATTTTGATACCTGTGAAGGGGAGGATCAGTTCTGCTACGCAGCTACAGTGTTGCAGTTTAGTGGGGTTGGATCCTGTGGCCTGATCCACCTGTTTGCTGTGTGACCTTGGCCTGGAGACCTGACTTCTCTGAATCTCAGTTTCCATGCTTGCAAATAGGGATGATAGTCACCTCCTAGGGTTCTTTCAAGGCTTCCACTGGCCTTTTGTTCATTCAGCAGATACTTATTGAGGCTCCATATGTGCCAGGGACTCGTCTAAGAATTGGGGACACATGCTACGGTCCCTTGCTTCACACAGGTTACCTCTCAGTGTGGGAGATGGACATGAAATATCCAGCAGACAAATAGGGTACTTGCAGACGGGTGACAGGGAGCGAGCGACAGTTGGGAGTGGAGGGGCTGCGCTCACAGGGCCCGCCTGGGTGGTCCAGGCAGAGGGTCGGTCCTTTCCCTAGCCCAAGCCTGACATTCCAGGCCGGCTCCTGGCAGAAGCCGGAAGGCCACCTTCTCTCAGACCCAGAGCTGTGCCTGCAGGTAGGCCTCAGGGCAGACGGGAGTTGTGGCTGGGCCTCAGGAGGCAGAGCTGGGCCACAGAAGAAAGTGGGGTCCTGGCCAGGCGCGGTGGCGCACGCCTGTGATCCCAGCACTTGGGAGGCTGAGGCAGGAGGATCGCGAGTTCAAAGCCAGCCTCAGCAAAGGCAAGGCACTTAGCAACTCAGTGAGACCCTGTCTCTAATAAAATACAAAAAGGGCTGGGGATGTGACCCAGTGGACGAGTGCCCCTGAGTTCAATCCCTGGTACCACACACACACAAAAAAGAAAGTGGGGCCCTGGGCAGGGAGCAGTCAGGGCGGGGTCCACTGCAGGCAGAGCCTGCCCACTTCTCCTGTAGCCCACAGGGGTGTGGGGCCCTGGCGCACAGACCCCAGGCTCATTTTGGGAGGGGCTTGGAGTGGGGGAATGCAGGAGCCCTTGTTTGGGGAGATGGCTATGATTGCAGTTGACTTCGGGCCATGGGGTTTTGGACATTGCTGCCTTCCGTAGTCTCACGAGACTTGGCCCGGGATCTCGAGAGACTTGGGCCAAGCGCACAGCGGGTCGGGGCCATTTTGGTTGTTGGTTGTTTGCTGGTGTGTGGTACGTGTTAGAGTTGTTAGAGCCAGAGGGAGAAACTGACAGAATAAAGATCCTGTTTGTTTCCAGTCTGCCTCTGAACTCATTCCCGCGGGTTTGCTGCTCCAAGCGGCCATCGCTTCAGGCGGCGACAGGGGAAGGGGACTTATGCCCGCTGCTCTGATGGCCTAGCCAGCCTGGGTATTGGCCCCAGAGTGCCTCAGCCTCTCCTGGCTGCCCACCTGTTCCCAAGGCCACAGGGCCTTGGAGATGGCCCCTCACACACGGCCACACTCGCTCCCTGACTCACTCCCAGGCCTTGCCCGGGGGGACAGCTTGGTCGCGCGCGTGCACACACGTCACTCAGGCCACAGACGGCCGTGGGGTATCGTCCCTCCCTCCACACCAGAGTCCCCACCTGAGGAAGCCCTGGTCCTGGCGGGACAGGCTGACAGTGTCCACGGGTCACTCCATGAAATGGGCACAGTAAACTGGCAGACTCTCGCAGGCCCAGGCTCCCCGGAGAGCAGGGCAGGGCAGGGGCTTCTCCCAGTCTGGGGAGGGGACACTGGGAGGGAGGGACGAGGAAGAGCGTGTGCCAGGAGAGATGTTGAGGACAGAAAGTGTAAAGGCCGGGCGGTTGAGGAGCTGAAAGGAGGCCTGGGAGGGGGGAGAGGCCAGAGAGGAGGTCGGAGCGACAGGGCCTGACGGGAGGCTGCGGGGGCAGACACGTGGCCTCGGAGGCAGCCCGTCCCCAGCCCGTCCCCAGCTGCGCACGCGGGAGCCATTAGGCAGGTGGGTGGCGAGATCAGCTCCCGGCACGCAGGCCCACGCACACCCAGACACGAGCGCCGTCTCCCACACCCGCCTCCCTGTCACGTTCTCACCCAGAGACTCGGCAGCCCTGTCGCACCACCAGGCAGAGCGGCAGGAAACCCAGCGCCGGCTCCAACAAGTGTCAGACACGCCCGCCGACTGCCGGGCAGGACCCTGGCTCCCTCCTCGTTGGCACAGGCGTGCGGCACCCACGCACCCACGTGCAGCCATCACCCTGGTCGCCGTGTGCCGGGGCTGTGCGGGGGGAGCACCTTCACATGCACCTGCAGCTTGGCAGGCCCCACACCATTTTATACCTGAGGAAACTGAGGCTCAGAGAGGTGAAGGGACTCGCCCCAGGCCACACAGCTAGGGCTGTCTGACTTCCAGGTCTGTTGCTGGCCCCCACCCCAGCTGGGCACATCTGGGCACATCTGCTCCTTCCCAAGCCCTGCTGAGAAGACCGTGAGCTACCTGCAAGGCCAAGTCCTTCCAGCAATAGACTGATCAGGATAGAAAGTTATCTGGGCGGGGTCCGGGCAGCCCATGCCCAGCTGCCCTCTGCCCAGGAGGCCTCCACGCATAGTGCTGGGTGGGGCTGCGCACCCACCAGCCGGGGCAAAGCCAGAGCTGGGAGCGGGCCTGCGTTTGTGTTGAGGAATGAGGTGGACGGACTGTCCCCGCTTGGGCGCAGGCTCGCCGGCTGCGGTGGCTCCCCAGTCAGGACAGCCCCGTGCCCTGCTGCCTGGGCCACTCTGTCTCTGCCTCACTTCCTCCTGGCCCTGGGGGCAGGTTGCCCGTGCCTAGTGTCGGGGCGAGCGTGGGCTCCGGCCCTCCTGGCTGGAGGAATCTGGTCACGGTGTCTGACCTCCCCGGTGTCAGTTCTCCCCTGGGACTCGGGTGACTCACGCAGCCTTCCCGGAGGACTGAGACCGAGTCAGGTGCTCAGGGAGCAGGCCCAGGACGCGCTCCGCCTCTCTTCCCCTGACTCTGTTCCCCAGGCTGGCCTCAGCTCAGGGCTCCTCCTGCTCCCGCACGCCGGGGTCTCCCGATCCCACCCCCAGACTCACCCTGCCTCGACTTGATGGGGAGCACAGAACACGCATGACCCCACTACTTCTCGTGACAACCCCACACACCGGTGTTACTGTTATCCCCGCTCGTTTGTTGGTTCTGCCGTGCTGGGGATCAAAGCCAGGCCTCACGCGTGCTAGGCACACACTACCGCCATGCTCCAACACCTGCCCATTTCATGGACCAGGCAGTTGGGGCTCAGCGAGAGCAACTGGCCTCCCCGGGGTCATACGAGGCTGAATGGCAAGATCAGGAATCCAACCCAGGCAGTCTGACCCTCGACTGCCTTTCCAGGCAGCGGCCTGTCATTTATTGAGCACATACTCTTTGCTCAGCTCTAGGCGAGTCAGATTGGACGTATGTCTAATCTATTCCCCATGACAATCCCCCAAAGTAGGTATTTGCTAACCCATTTTGCAGATGAAGTAATTGAGGTTCAGAGAAGAGAAGCGACTTGGAGGCGGCTAAGGACCCTCTCTGCAGGGAAAGCCCTTCTCCAGGGTGCCGCTCTCAGCCACTCCTTGGAGGGCTCAGTTCCAAGCTCCTTGTCACCCCATTCACCCTCCGTGGGCTGTCAGACCTGGCCCTCAGGGTCCTCTAGTCTGGGACCAGTTTCCAATGGACACGGAGGCTTGGAGAGCTTATGGCGACTTCATCCTGCACACAGAGGCATAGAGACGGAGCCAGGGCTTGACAGTACGGTCTTTAGTTAGGAGATGGTGGCCTTGTTCCCCTCTATGGGTGTTTTTGCACTGGTCTCAGTGGCCACCCCCCGGCCAGTCATGAGAGGCAGCGACTTGTGCTCACCAGCCTCACCGGGAGCCCGTGAGGCGGTAAAGCCCAGCTCCAGCATGAGCTGAGGGGAGGGACGGATGAGCCACGGTCTTGGCACTGGAGGACTCAGCGCTTGGGTGGCGAGGCCAGGGGAGCCCCAGGAAGAGCTGTGGGATAGTCTGGACGGAGGTCACTGGGACTGCTCTTTGAGGGTGGCAGGCCTGGCTTGCCCCACTCGGATGCCAACGTGGAGCACCATTGCCTGGCCCGGCGTGGGCATCGGGTGCTGCCTTCTGAATGAGGGGCTGAGCACAGGGATGAAGGGCAGCGGGGGCGGGGCGAGTGCGCAGAGGAGCGCAGGAGCTCGGGACGGCGGAGGGCGTGGGGGACACGGTGGAGATGGCTGTGATGCTGCGGGGGGCACTGGCAGCCCTGTGCGGGTGCTAGGGGGTGGGCTGGGCTGCCATCAGGGAGCGCACACGGCCTGGTGTCTTGTGCCAGGGCAGGTCAGGGCTGGGCAGCCGGGCTTGAGCTTCAGCCGTGACCTTGGGCAAGCCGCCACATCGGTCGGGGTGGCAGGGGGACGGAATGACCTGCTGGGCTCCCGGGAGGCTGTGGAGAGGGCCCAGGTGAGGGCCGTGTACAAACTGTAAAGTGCAGTGCTGGGGCACAGTGCTGGTTCTCCCCAGCAGGAGGAGGCCCATGGCCCTGTGGCCAGGTCACTTGCGTCCCAGGTGAGGGGAGGAGTCTGTCCTTGCAGTTTCCAGGGAGCGGGGAGGGTCAGCCCAGCTGGGCTCTGGCCACCTGGCAGGAGAGGCGAGCCCTGGGCGGGCAGCAGGTCGGCGGCTGGCCTGGCCCCCAGGTGCTGCACCCTGGCAGGAGGGCTGTCCCGTGACCTGATCTCTGAGCCGCCAGCTTGTTTGCCAAGGAGGCTGCTGCCTGGCCTGGCTCCGGGATCCGGGTGTCTGGGCCCTGGGCCAGCGTGGGGCGAGGGCCCGTGTGCCGCCTTCCTTCCCACCCCCTCTGCCCAGCTCGGAGCCTGGGCCCCTCCTCCCTGGCCACAGGGCCCCTGGCAGCTCTGCCACCTGTAGCTGTGAGCCCCTGGCCCACCTCGGAGCCCCGCAGAGCCTCTGTCTGCTCACCGTGACGCAGCCGCCGCCCGCCCTCGGTGCTGGCGTAGAGGTCAAGCGATAGCACAGCGTCCACTGCCCAACAGCCGCGCTCTGTCCCTCCCCCCATGCCCCCTTCTCCAGACCTGGCAGAGGTCAAAAGTGCCTGGGAGCAACATCCGTCCCAGGTGGGCCTGGGGAGGCGGGCGGGCCCTCAGACCTGGCTTTGGAAACCTGCTCACCTGCTTCCCTGGCCTCCTTGCCTGGCTGGCTGGTGGAGGTCAGAGGTCAGTGGACCTCTGTGGCCCCCAGGGTGAGGCAGCTCCAGGGCAGGGCTTGGCTGTGGCTTCAGATCTGAGCCTCTCAGATCCAGTGTCAGCGGCTGGGGAACCCCAGCCCAGCCGTCCCAGGCCCCAGGGAGGGAGGCGAGGGTGGGAGTGTCCCTCACAGCCAGTGCCCCTCCCTCGTGGCCCTCTGTCCCAGGTGTCTCCAGCTGGGTGGAACCAGTTGGTGTCTGGGAGCCAGGAAGACCCAAGGGACATGACCTGGGCCTCCCCGACCTGGCCTCTGCTGGAGGCTGGCCTGAAGGCTCCTCTCCCCTGGGCTGGCCCGAGTCCTTCTCTGCTCTCCGTTCCTGGCGCCCTGGGCCCCTCCTCTGCCCCCTGTGTCTGGTTTCCTGATGTGGGTGCTGGGCTCCTCAGGGTGCAGCAGCCCCCTCTTGCTCCCCCCGGTCACGGTCTTCCGGCCTGATGGTCACAGGTCACCTGTTTCAGTTCAATTTCAAAACATGAACGTGTCACCAGGGAGAAGAGAAGGAAAGGGGCCCCGCAGAGGGGACAGCGAGTCTGAGAGCTTAGCCACGTGGGCCGCGTGGCTCCTTCGGGGACACCTGCGGCCGCGGGAGGCTGGGACAGGGACAGGCGCGGGGACCCTGCAGAGATGGGGAGGGAGGGTCAGCAGGGCCAGACCCACCTGGGGACCCCTATCCAAAGGTGTGGGTACACAGGCCAGCTGGGCGGCCTCCCAGGTTGGCGTCTGGGGACCGTGACTGATGGTGACAACTGCAGGCACCTCTGCAGTGCCTCTCCCACGTCTTACCACACAGGTGCCTTGGGCCAGCCCCAGCCACTGGCTTGCAGGTGGGCCGCACCCCAGGACTGTGTCCTGTCACCCATCTTTGGTGTCCCGGCCACCTCCCCGCCGGGCTGGACGCTGCTGTCTTGGAGCGAGGGCTCCCTCCGAGGCCCACCTGGTCACGTGGCCCTCGGCCGTGGGTGGGCGGAGGCCCTGGGTTCTCCTCCTGGATCTGCTCTCTCCGTGCTGGGTCACCTGGAGGTGGCGGTTTCACCTCCCCCGGCCTCAGTTTGCCCTCCTGGGAATTGGGGATCCTCACCACGGCCTTATCTCCCACCCCAGTTCCGGTGAGAGTCCCAGGAGCAGCAGATGAAGAGGGCTTTTGAAAAGTACAAAGAGCCACTCTCACGAAGGTGCCATTATTATTGTTACCTTGATGCAGAGATAAGGGAGGGAGGAGGCGCGGTGACAGTTGCCAAGACACCCGGGAGCTGTGAGCAGCGGCTTCCGGCCGGCCCCTCCCCCCACGCCCTGCGTCTCCCGTTCCCAGGGAAAAGAGCCGGGTGCCCCAGCGGGAAGGGAGCTGGGGCCGGCTGGCCGGTGGCCAGGCAGCTGCAGGGCTCAAGGTGACCCCAGAACATGCCTGGCCTGGACTCAGGTTGGCTCTGGCTTCCCGGTGACCTTGGACAAGTCACATCTTCTCTGGCTGCTGTGGGCAGGTGTCCAGGCCAGACTGCTGGGTTGAAGCTGGGCCTCAGCAAGATGCTTGGTGGTGGCAGCAAGACTCTGGGGCTGTGCTAGGGAGGTCACTGGGGAGCAGAAAGCCAGGTGACAGAGCCTGAGTTGAAGGCAGCTGGGATGGATGTAGTGGAAGGAAACCTGGGCTGCAGTCAAACCTGTCTGCCCTTTCCCAGCTGTGTGACCTTGGGTTCATCACTTAACCTCTCTGAGCCTCAGTTTCCCCATCTGGATAAAAAGTTGATAAAATCCCACCTCAAAAAGCTTCTGCAGTGATGGAAGAAGATAATACCTGCATGAACTACAGGGTGCCACTGGGGTCACGAGGGAGAAGGGACAGCTGCCATGTCCTGGCATGCTCTGGGCTCCACCCAGATGCAGTAGCTGGAAGAATGCAAAGTCTTTTAGGCTGAGCTGGCCATGGGGTCAGAAGGGTTTTGAGAGAAGTGGGGAGGGGACAGAGACTTGAGGGACCCCAGGTGAGCAGAGGGGAGACGGAGAGGGAAGACAATGACCAAGTTGGAGGAGGTCTGAGGGGCGGGCAGAAAGGAGGGCGGGGTGGGGGTATCCTGGAGGAGGGGGCTGCGGGCCGGAGGAGGTGACGGGGGTGGGGGTAGTGTTAAAGGCCCCACACCCATTCCCAGATGGTCAGTTTCCTATCCTTGGACTTTCTCTGTGTGTGACTGTGACCTTGGGCAAGTCACTTAACCTCTCTGTGTCTCAGTCCCTTCATGCTGCATATGAGGATTCAGTGAGTGAGCCCAGGTCAGGTCACTGGTGGAGCCCACCCCCAGCAGCGCAGCGAGGGCACTGCCAGCCATCGCTGTTGTCGCTGGTACTGTTACTTGACTTGATGAGCGGCTGCGTCCCGGCTGGAGGTGGGGCAGGCAGGGCCACAGGTGGGCCACTTGCAGTATGCAGCTCAGGTCTTGACCCTGGAGTTGACAGACCTGGGTCCAGACGCCTACTCTCTCATCAGCTTGACCTTGGGCAAGTCGATGCCCCTCCTGAGCCTCAGTTTCCTCATGTGCAAGGCAGCTGGTTTCTGAGCACCTGCTGGGTCAGGAGCCCTGGGGATTGAATAAAGCGCAGGGCACAGAGTAGGAGGTGGCTTCTGTCATTACTGTCCAGCTGCCCCTTCAGGGCTGGGGAGGAATTTCCTCCTCTGCCCCATCCTGCTGCCCCTCCCTGTCCTGCCCTTTAGGCTCAGTCCTGGCCTTTTAGGTGGAGTGGCCTGGCCTGCCGGGTTGGGGGAAGGGCTGGGTGCTCTGGGGGAGGGGCAGGACCCTGGCCAACAGGAACTACAGCCAAGAGGCCGTGGACAGGGTCCCAGAGCCTTGAGAGGCTCCTTGGTCCTGTGCCAACGTGAGCGATCCTGAGGGAAGTGGCCACCTGGACGTGGGAATGCAGGTTGAGATGGTTCTGGAAGGAAGTGCGTCAGGAGCTGCGCCGGGCTGACCTGTGGTGGCCAGTGCCCGAGCCTGGGGCCGCGAGGAGGGTGGACAGAGGGTGCCACTTAACTAGGCTGATCTGGGGCAGCCGCCACCACACGGGGCCACCCAGGACAGCAGTCCCCACCATGAAGGGCGCCTGGCTTCTCCTAGACTTCAACCCCAGGACTTCCTGGTCCCCGGGCAGCCTCTGCTCTCCACCCCTTAGTGCTGTCCCTGTCCACTCCAGGACACATGCTTTAACTTCAAGCTCTGTGGCCACTGGTGGGAGAGGGGCTCAGCTCCCTGAGCCTCTGTTTCTCTCTCTGTAATAATGAGGATGAATCATATCAGCCCTCCAGCACAGGAGTGGGGGTATAACACGGTCACAGAGTTCCAGGCCCACAGTAGGTCTCGACAGAGCCCCAGGGCAGTTTGCCAGGACACCTCTGTGGGCCTCTGTCCAGCCCTGCCCCACGTGAGTGCACCCCGCCACCCAGGAAGCGGTGTTCAGGACGCTCCCTGGCTCAACGTCCTCGGTGACCCCGCTGCGGCCTTCACTCGGTCAGTCATTGAGCAAATGCTTAATGGGACCCTAACTGGGAGGCCCCTGGGTTGCTGGGGATGAGTAAGACCCAAGCGAGTCCCTGTGGGCTCCGGAGCTGTGGTGGATTGTTTTGAAACTGGGGCCGAGAGGGAGGGGTGTGTCTCTAGCTCACGCTGCACGCGGTCAGTGCCCCAGAATCTCCCCCCAATGATGCCAGCGGCTTGAAATGCCACCGCCACCAGACCCACCCTTTGGGGTCAAGCGCTGTCTAGCACAGACCTCTGCCAAGAGGCCAGCACCCCCGGGAGGTGGAGCCCTGGCACCAGCAGGGCTGGGGTGGCTCCTCTGGTGGGGGAAGTCAGAGGGGGCTCAGGGCTGCCTGGGCATCTCCTTCCTGGCCTAGGTTCCCGGGGCTGGTCCCTCTTGGGGCGTGGCAGTCCCAGCTCCGCCTGACTCAAGTCTGCCACAGGCTACTGAGGAGTGTCTGGAAGGTGACTCACCCTGGCGGGACCAGCCTCGCTTGACGGGACCTGGGTGGGGGTGCGGCCACGTCAGGGTGGCCCTAGGCAGTGGCGGAAGCTGGGCCTGCTCTCCCCGGCCCCAGGCTCCTTGGATCCTGGGAACCCCTGGGCACTTCCTCCCCTTGACCCCAGAGGTGGCCTCAGCAGGCTTTCTAGGGTGACAGGCACTGATGTCACCCTTCCAGACCTGCTCTCTTTCCTGGGTGGGGGCGGCAGGGGGGCTGTGGGTGTGGCCCATGGCTCTCACACAGGTGACAGCTCTGCTGCAGACCAGCCGTGTGACCCCTGGGCACATCCGGGTCCTCGTCTGCAAAGTGGGAAGACCAGTGTGGCGAGGAGGCTGTGTCCTCAGGCCCGGGAGGGCTCGGCACAGGGCCTGGCATGCAGTGGGCCCAGTGAGCGGCAGCTGTTGTCATTAGTACTGCAGTGCCCGCTGGCCTCTCGGCCCTAGGTGGCTGTCTCCCCGAGGAATGAGGGCGGGTGAGTAGAGGCTGGGCACCCTGTTTTTCCAGAAGCCTCTACAGCACTCCTCACTGCCTGCCCCAGTCTGCCCATCTCCAGATGGGCCGTGGACATCCTGGTGACTGGAGGCCTGATGGGGAGACTCCGCCACACTTCCAGTCTCTGGAAAGGAGCACCTGTGTCACAGTCCTGCTCTGGAGCCCTTCTCTTCCCTCCTCTTGGGGAGCCCAGGACACTTGCGCCATGACATCTATCTCCCTTCAGCTCCCCCAGCTCTGAGGGTGATTTCTTCCCAGAGTTCCCAAATCTCTCAACTTGGGGCCATCCCTGACCTCATAATCTTCTTCTCTTCTAGGAGGAGTGATGGGCAGAGCCAGCGCTTCCCTCAGGCACTAGACCTGTCACAAGTGGACTTAGTTCCCTCCCATCCTACTTCACTCTACCCTAAGGTAAATGCCCCCCTCCATACCTACTGCCCCTTTCTTGGCCAGGGCTGGGAAATGATGAAGAATGACTACTGGTCAGATATAAAATGTGCGAGTAGATGCTGCTGGGGTTTAACCCAAAGGGATACCACTCCTGACCCCGGAGTGGCCTGTACAGTCTGAGAGAAGTGTCCGAGGGAGCGGCTTAGGGCTGCTTTAGGCAAAGCAGCTGGGAGTCAACGGGCCACCAGCTCTTCTTGTCTTCATTGCGAACAGTCCCCTCCACGTCCTCACCTGTGGTCAGGTCTGCCTCGCGGGCCATGCAGATGCAGCGGCATGACACAGTGCCCGCAAAGCAGCCCAGGCACGCTACCTGGCCTGGAGCAAGAGCCCTATAAATGAGGCTGTTCCCTTATTACCATCATCAAGGGGTTCCAGCCCCTGACTAGTGCCAAACCTTGGACTTGGCCCCAAAGGGCCAGAAATCACCCTAGCACAGGCCCTGCCCTCAAGGAACCATGGTCTGGTAAAGAGATAAGTGACTGAGCAACTTGTGCAGGGTGTCTGGTGCCGGCCAGAGCCCCCGTGCTCCCCGGGGTTCACCACCTGCTGGCTGAGAGCACAGTGCTCGTCTGCAACGTCTTGTCCCGTGAGTGCTGTGCTGCAGCTACCGTCCTTAGTCCCATCTCGCGGAGGAGAAGATTGAGGCTCAGAAAGGTTACTGTACTAGCCCCCAGCCCTGCAGGTTGGGTGTGGGGGCCAGGACTGGGTGGTCTCCTGCTCTCTAGGGAGGGGGCAGCCCTCGCCCCTGCAGTGCACTGTGCAGCTTCAACAGCCGTGGACAGACATCCTGCCAGGAGCAGATGGTCAGAAAGGTGAAGGGGTCTCCCCGAGGTCACGTGGCCAGGAAGTAGCGAAGCAGGGCCAGCTAAGCTCCTTCCCGATAGCGCTGCCTGGCGTAAGGGCCAGGCACCTCTCCTGGGCGGGAGGCAGATGGCCGAGGAACGGAGTCCATGTGTGGGACCACGGGGGGTCCCGGGCAGAGGTGCTAGTGGTAGCAGGAGGGGGTTCTCGAGACCCTCTCTTGGTTTCTCTGCCTGGGCAACTGCGCAGGACTGGCCAGGAGAGACGCAGTGGCAGCCGCTCACAGAGACGCAAGTTCATGGACGAGGCTCCCAGCCCCTCTCCAGGAGGAGGCCTGGCTTCTCACCAATGCCCGCACGCCCTGGACCAAGCTTCCCCTGCTGGCCCTCAGTCGTCCTGACTGGGAGGTGGGGTGGGAGCAGCCCCCACTGCCCGGGGTCCTGCCTCTCACACAGCCTGGGGTTGGGTAGTGCTGAGCTGCCTCCCCTCGGGCCTCCTGGCCTCTGCCCAGTCTGGGTGGCAGCCTCTGTTTGTACCAGCACAGCCCAGACAGTGGGCCCAAGTCACCCCATTCCTACCCCAGCATCAAGCCCAGTTTGTGGATCATCGTCCTTTGACAGGGGAGGGAACCAGGCTCAGAAAGGTTGAGTGATTCATCTGGGGGCCCAGCAGTAGGCGGAGGGAACACAAGCCTGGGGCACAGTCTCCATTTCTGCCCAGAGTCCCTGAATCTGCACATTTATAACACTGATGGAACCAACCTGAAGAGCAGGTGACCTCCCGGGCTTCTATCCTCATCCGTGTAATGGATCTGACAGGTCCTTCCCCACCATTGGACACTCTGTGAAAATACTTTGGAAGGCAGAAATTAGAAAGCTGAACTGTCACCAGCACATTGCTGCACAGACACTGGGCAGGGACATTGCCTTCTCTTTCGCTTGAAGAGACAGTGAACTGCCCAGGACCCTCCTGCCCTCTACAGGGGTTTTCCACTCAGGGATTTGGAAATCTGTGCACATGACATACCCAGCCCACTTGCACCTAGGTCCGGGGGCACGGTGACAGACAAGCACACAGACACAGCCACCCGTTGTAAATGCACTCAGGGACTTGCACACGCACACATGCAAGAGATACACACGTACACACGCACACACACATACATCCAGGCATTCCCACGTACCCAGAAACAGTGTCCATGCACACACACCCCCAGGTTGGCCGCGTGCACACACCCTCCAGTCCACCTGGCCACAGAGGTCTGGTGATGCAACCAGGCCTCGCCTCCCCCAGGGAGTGTGGGAATGGATATTCCTCTGGCTGCATTTCAATGGGTGCCCGGAAGTGTGCAGGCCTGGAAGTGGTTGTGTAAATCAATATTTGCTGCTGTTAATTATTAAAACCAAAGCTACTCTGTGCCTGGAACACACATCTCAGAGTTTCTGCCGGCTGTCGGGCCCAGACCTGACCCCGGGCCAGGTCTGGGGTGGGGGAGGAGAGAGCACTTTGCCTTCTTTCCGGGAGCTCTTGGCCTGGGGGGATGGAGGTGGTGGGCAGCTGCTGGCAGCTCTTCTGGGAAGCTGCAGAGAGGTCTGGCACTGGGCTGGTGGGTAGTCCTGCCCCTGCAGCACCCAAGCAGCTGGTTTTGACTTGGCCACAGCATAGGAAGCATTTGCTACTTTCCCGACATCTGTCTGGAGGAGGGCTTTGCAAGGCCCCCTGCTATACAGTGGCTCTGTCAGGCCAGGACACATCACAGGGTCAGCTGGGAAGGCCTGAGGAAGCTTTATATTTTACAGATGGTTAAACTGAGATCCAGAGGGTGGCAGGGCCTCATACCACTTAGCAAATTGCAGCAAGGCCAGAGCTAGAACCCATACGTCCACTTAAACCCTTTCCCCCATACCGCCCCAGGCACTGTGGCAGTCTCCCCCAGGGTAGGGGACAGCTAGGGCTTTGGGGAGAGGGGGTAAAAGCCAGTCAGCCACTGTCAGGCTGGGGAAGAGGTGTAGGGGAGAAGGGAGAGGCCCTAAATAGCAGCGCCAGGCCCCTTCCTAGCTGTGTGGTTCTGAGCAAGCTATTGCACCTCTTGGAATCAGTTTCCTCGTCTGTATAATGGGAATGACATCGGAAACTCCTGGGTTATGGTGAGATGGTGAGACATGCAAAGGGCCCAGCATTAAGTAAGTGCTCACGAAAAGTCCTGTCTCCAAGGTAACCCTCTCCTCCCCCTGCTTGGCTTCACAGCCTGTCCAAAGACGCTCGTCATGAGGCCCCGAAGAGGGGTACCCAGAGTCTGGGAAGATAGACAAGGCGGGGTGCCCCTGGGAGCCCGAGTCGCAGCGAGCTTCCAGCGCGCCACCCGGAGAGCGCAGGCGCGGTGTCTGCGGCCGCGGGCCGGGCCGCACCGGGGGCGGGGCCTCTGTGTCCCCGCCCCGGGCCGCCGCAGCCCCGCCCCGGCCCCGCGCCGCCGGTACCTGGCGCCCCGCCCCCTCCGGCCCGGCCGCGGGGCGAGCCCAGCGCAGGCAGCTCCGCCGCCGCGGGAACCGGAGCGCGGGGCTTGGCGCTGCGGGGCCCGGCCGGGGCGCGCGTGGCCGGAGCCGGGCCAGCCGGGCCAGCCGAAGCGCCGGCGGGCCGGGGGCCGGGCCGGGCGGGCTCGGGATGGCGCAGCCGCGGCCCCCAGCGCCCCAAGGCCGTCCGCGGAGGGGCTCGCTGCCGGTTGGGGCCGGCTGGCAGGTGAGGACCGGCTGGGCGCCCCGACAGAGGGGGATCCCGGGCCGTGTCGGCCCGACTTCTCCGGAGCGCGGCCGCTGTGCCCTGGCAGGGCGGGTGTGCAGGCTCCGTCCCAGCGGGTGTGTGAGCTTCTGCGCCGACACCGGCCGGCGGCCAAGGGCGCACCCCTGCCCGGGGGCCTGGGGCCTTGGGCTCTTCCTGCCGCTACCCCCGAAGCAAACCTGGTGGCACTGTGGCCCCGGGGTACAGTGGCACTGCGTGTGACTACTGCCATCCGGGCCACCTTATGCCTTCCCTGCCAGGTTTGGGGATCCTAATGTCACAGTGTAACTTTTGGTGGTGCCCAAGTGAGGTGGGGACCCCCATCGGGGCCACATCACTCCCAGCCTTCCATTGCCATGTGTCAGGGCGTCTGCTGCTGCCTGTGCGGCTGTAACTGTGGGTGTCACTTGTTGCTGTGTACACTCAGGGTGACAGTACCATGTGTCAGTGTTTATGTGAGTGATTCTCCATCAGTGCAACAAGGCGTTGCATTTCATCGTCCTGCCTGTTAGGTCACCCTGAGTGGGGTCCCTGGAGGTCATTAAAGTGCCCCAACTCAACTGCTGGGACCACTGGGGCAGGGGCTGTCTGGCTCTGCCTGGACGCCAGTGTTGCTGTCCCACAGTGTGTGGGGTTGACAGGCGTGTCTGGTAACTGCCCGTGGAATCTTCTCTGCTCAGAGGTCTTGGGTGTGGCTCCGTGTGACCATGAGGTGGGTCTCCTGGGGACTCCTGAGGTGGACCTCAGAAGGTGTCTTGTTCCGGGGGAGGCTTCAGAGATGTGCACGTGGGGTACTTGTGTCTTGTGACCTTCACCAGCACAGTGTGTGTGTATGCGTGCCTGGGAGGGGGAGGTGACTTGGGTGGGTGCGAGGTGCAGGGCTGCGTCCCTCCTGTGGGGATTCACGACCCTGAGGTTGCCCTGTGCAGCCTCCTTTGCTCGGAAGTCTCGTGCCTGTTGTGGGATGGGGTCTGTTGTGTCTGTTGCACAGCGTGTGTGGCCAGATGGGGAAGGGGGACTCTGTGTCTCCAACCACCTGTCCCCCAGAGTGCATGTCACTGTGTCTTGGTCTCAGACAGGAGGGTGGTTTTGTGATGTTCATGCTGCGTCACGTGCAGTTATGGGGTGCAGAACCGCACAGGTGTGTGTTTGCATTTGTCTGTGTATTTCTTGTGGTCCATGGATTTGTGTGTGTGTGTGTTGGTGTGCTGTTGTGTAACTCAGGATGCAATGTGTGTATTTGTGTGTTCATGTAGAGCTCTAAGAATCACTGTACATAGACACCGTGTGTGTGTGTGTGTGTGTGTGTGTGTGTCTCAGTACACAAAACATACAGTGTGCTGTGAGACTAAGTTGGTATCAAGCCTCTGTGTGTCTGAGCAGGAGGGGGAGAGATGTGTGTGTGCACGTGTGCACACGTTTCCTGCTGTACAACCCCATAGCAGGCGCGTGTGAGCTCAGGCAGTGCCCCCACTGGGCAGCAGGAGCTGCTTGAGCCTGGGAAGGGCTGGGGGCGGGGCACCATCCGGAGACTCTGGGGGTTTCCCAGCCCCAGCGCACCCCCTCCCCCGCCAGCCACTGCTCTGCGTCCTCGCCGCCTTCCAGGAAGGTTCTCAGGGAGTTGGCGCTGGAGAGGCCCCTGCTGCCAAGCAGCTGGCAGATGCTGGTTAACCCTGCATGCGCCCTGGCCAGCCTCAGGACAGGCTGGCTTGGGCATGAGAGGGTGCCGGTGGGCCCAGGCCCAGGTGTCAGGCCGTTGGGCACCTGGACATCCTCTCCAGCAGAGCCCCCACCCCACACTGTTGGGCTGTCTGCGCCCTGGCGCGGCCTGGGCTGGCTGGTCCTCTTCCCGGAGGTGGAACCATGGATCTTCCTTCTCTTTCCGCCTGGGCTCATCTCTGGGGCTGGCACTAGGGGCTTTTCTCAGGGGTCTGTCTTGGCACTGCCAGCCTTGCAGTGGCTTGGAGATCACAGCCTCCTACCTCAGGGAAAAAGGCTGAGTGGGGTGGGCTGCCTGGGACCTAGGACCTGGGCTGTGGGCTCCCTCCCTTGGCATTGGCCAAGTCCTATGCGCAGCCCCCTCCCACGATGGCTGCTTCACCCCCTCTTGCTGCCTCACACCGTGATGGCTGGTCAGAACTGGGGATCAGGAGGGCTGGGAGGGTGGAGACTCCTGGGGGTGGACAGGATCAGCTGGGCCACCGTGGGACTGACCTGGCTCTCCCGCCTCTGTTGCAGAACACAGATCTGTTTGAGATGATTGAAAAGATGCAGGTGAGGATGGCTGGGGACGCCAGTTCTGGGGAGCCACATGCTGGCTGGACCAGAAGTGGGGGGCCCTTTCAGTATCTCCAGCCCTACATCTTTCTGAGGACAGGCCAGGAGACTTCGATAGACCATGCCAGGAGAAGATGGTGCCAGTTTTTTGTCCAGAGTCCTCTGTCTGGGGGTCCAGTGGAAGAGGGGACTGGTCGTGCCCACCTCCTCTCTTACCTGGGCCCACCCAAGCTCCCAGCTCCCATCCCTGTGTAGGTCCCCAGCATCGGTCAGCTCACCCTCACCCCATAAGAGGCCTCGCAGCTCTGCCGGACCCCAGGCAGAATGAAGGAGGGGACAGATGCCAGGGCCCCCGTCAGCCACAGGCTGTGCTGCTGTGGGGGAGCTGCTAATGATCCAGGCAGCCTGGGGTGCAGCTCGGCCTCCGCCTCACCCCGGCCACCTTCATGCCAGACCTGGTCTCCCAGGCCCTTGTCCGTGTTTTGTGTGGGCATGTGTCGGGGGAGGGGGTGGGAGGGGGGTGGCATGGGGGTGGCTCACAGAAGCCTCAGGAGCCTTCCCTGAGGTCAGCTCACCCTCCTCAGCCCTGCTCTCCCCTGCGCCCCTGTTCCCCTGCCTCCCCTAGTCTCCACCTCCTCCCCGCCTCCGTCGCTGCAGCTGCGGTGCGCAGCCCCCTCCCCAGCTCACACATGGGCTGCGCGCACCCCGCCCCCACTCCCCGCAGCACGTGCATTCCTGAGCAGAGCCCCCGGCCCTCCCTGCTGCTGCTGGCTCTTCAGAGAGGCCCGGGCATGAGCTGGCCAGCACCCCACCCTGGGAGGACCCGTCCTGCTCCCCCACGTCCAGGGCTCTCCTAGGGCTTCCCTTCCACGGGGCAGGAGCGCAGGAGAGCGAGCCTTCCAGGAAGGGCACCCAGCAGCGTGTGGGGTGTGTAACGGGGTGCTGCCTTTTCTTTCAGGGGAGCAGGATGGACGAACAGCGATGCTCCTTCCCGCCACCCCTCAAAGTAGGTGGAGCGCCTAGCCTCCGCAGCAGACCCCTGCGGGCCGGGGGAGGGGCTCCAAGTGCAGCCACAGCCACCCCGTTGCCAAGGGGTCTTACTGTGTGCCTTGTGCTGGGCCCTGGGTGAGCAGGGTGTCCTGCCCCTGCCCCAAGAGCCCGAGTCCTGCAGAGCTCCGCCCTGCCCACCGCACTGCTGCCCTCTCGGGGTTGCTCCACCAGGCAGCTTCCCTGAACCCTGCACCATCGGCAGCTGCGGAAAGACTCACACCCAGGAGAGGCATATGGCTCTTGGTGATTGGGACCCATCAACCCTAGAACACGACCGGCCCTAGAAGACAGCTGGGCTTGGGGGAGTGGGCTCAGAGCTAAGCAGGCTCCTGGGCCGTGAGCCAGATGCTTCTTCAGGGCCGGGGGTCTCAGAGTGTGGTGCTCAGAGCAGCAGCCTCAGGTCATCTGGGAGCACTAAGAATGCCAGTCCTTGGGCGCCACCTTGATGGGCTGCACCAAAACCTGGTGTGAGGCACAGCACCCTGTGTGTGTCTCACAGGTCCTCCTGGTGGCCCAGAGTTTTCCTCCGGGGAGGCTGGAGCCTCCTTTCCCCAGGCGGAGTGAACCCCAAGGACCCAGCACTCAGCCTGGCCTGCCTCTGACCTGGCTTTGTAGGGTCCCCCAGGGCAAGTCACTGCCCCATCTCTAAGCTGGGGGATGAGGCCATGATCCCAGGGAGCCTGGGAGGTGAGGCGGGTGGGGACACCACCCACCACCCAGCCGTGCCTCTCCCCTGCTTGTCTTTTGCAGACGGAGGAGGACTACATTCCCTACCCGAGTGTCCACGAGGTACCCAGCTGGGCCCCCCAGCCACTCCCCCAGCCCAGGGAGGCCCTGTGAAGGGCATCTGGACACCCAAGTCCTCCCTCCCAGGGGCCTGGCTGCAGGCTCTGCTGTGGCTGCTCAGAGTACAGGCCCAAGACTTGGGTCTGATTTGGTCAAGGCCATGTGCCCCGCTCCCTACCTGCCCCCATTCCCATCCTCTGAGCCTGGGACAGAGGGCTTGGTGCTGTCAGGTCTGGGAGGGAAAGGGCTGGAGCAGGTCCCCAGAGGGGTGATGTGAGCCCTGGAGTCCACACGGCTCTGGGCCACCCCATAGTGTTCCTCTGCCATGGCGGAAGTGGCCCCAGTCTGAGCTGGGAGGGTGCCCTGGGGCCTCCATCCAGTCGCTGTGTGGGTGGCTCTCAGCCAAGTCCCTCTTCAGGTCCTGGGGCGAGAAGGGCCCTTCCCCCTCATCCTGCTGCCCCAGTTTGGGGGCTACTGGATCGAGGGCACCAACCATGAGATCACCAGCGTCCCCGAGACTGAGCCGCTGCAGTCACCCACCACCAAGGTGAAGCTGGAGTGTAACCCCACGGCCCGCGTCTACCGGAAGCACTTCCTTGGCAAGGTGGGTGGCCAGCCGGTGTTGGGGTCTGGCTGGGGTTGTCACAGTCCAGCCTCATGGAGGATGGGCCCAGGAAGAGCGCCCTCGGGCTGGGGCCTGGTGACAGTCCCAGAGTCCTGAGTCTCAGGGAGCACGCGGGTGGATTTATTCATCCATTCAACAAACATTTATTGCAAAAGGCGGTGGGATGACATGCGGTTAACAGGAGAGATGGCCAGGGGGTGGCACGGCTCTGCCACCTGCCACACAGGCACGGGCGAGCCGCTTAACTTCCGTGCGCCTCAGCTTCCGCCTGTAAAAGTGGGGATAATGACACCCCCCTCACGAGGCTGTTGTGAGGTTTTAACAGACGATGCTTGTAAGGTGGTTTGAGTGGCATCTGGAACAAAGTAAGCACTCATCAGGTGAGCAAATAATGAGCTCCAGCTGTGTGCCTGCGCAGCTCTTGGTTCCTTGCGGAAGGCAGCAAACAAAACAGACTCAGCCCCGCCCTGAGCAGCGTGGGTGGGGGCTGGGAGGACACAGTCACGTGATGGCCGGTCGGATTGACCACAGCCCAGAGCAGGGACCCTGCCTGCAAGAGCTCGTCAGAGTGTCACTCAAGGGTGTTCTTGAGAGTTGTTGGGTGAAGCCGTGGGAACCGGAGGGGAGGTCCCATGCTGGGGCCTTGGTGTCAGGGTCCACAGCGGTGCTGTCTGTGTGCTGGGTCACCGACAGAACGCTGGACGTGCCCCAGGCTTTCGAGCCTCCTGGCCAGGGCACAGGTCTAGGCTCTTTCCTCTGTTGATGGTGTTGTCTTGGGCAAATTATTTAATCTTCTGGAGTCTGTTTCCTTGCCTATAAAAATGGGGATAATAAAAGTACATTTAAAATATATAGAAGCCGGGCATGGAGGCGCATGTCTGTAATCCCAGCACTTGGGAGGCTGAGGCGGGAGGATTGAGAATTCAAAGCCAGCCTCAGCAATGTCGAGGCACTTAGCAGCTCAGTGAGACCCTGTCTCTAATAAAACATAAAAAAGAGCTGGGGATGTGGCCCAGTGGTCAAGTGTCCCTGAGTGCAATCCCTGGTACCAACAACAACAACAACAACAACAACAACAACAAAAACATAGTGCCAGGTGTGGTGGCACACCTGTAAATCCAGCCCCTTGTTAGGCCGAGGCAGGAGGATTGTAAGTTCGAGGCCAGCCTGGGAAATTTAGTAAAATCCTGTCTCAAAATAAAAAGGGCTGTGGAGGTGGCTCTGTGGTAGAGTGCCCTTGGGTTCATTCCTGGGTACTGCCAGAAAAAGCAGATAGAACCATGCGTGTCGCACAGTAAATATGCAATTAACCATAGCTGTTATTGCCTCTTTATAATCCCTCTGTGAGATCAAGATCATCCTGTTTTTACAGAAGAGGAAATTGAAACTCAGAGAGGTGAAGTGACTTGGTCAAGGTCGCAGTTACTGAGCCTAGAGTTGACCTCGCATTAAGACAGGTTGTCGAGGATGGGGCTCCTAGCTGTGTGTGTGTGTGTGTGTGTGTGTGTGTGTGTGTGTGTGTCCGTCCTTCTCTTCACCCCCTACCGTGGGAGGAGGGGGTGGCCCTTTGGGGGATTGAGAAGCTGTGGGACCTCAGCCTGGGCCCAGGGCGCTGGCCTGACCCTGGGAAACGCTGGTGCTGACTGTCTGGGCTGGAGGTGGGTCCACCCAGCATGTGGGCTCAGGAGCCATCGCCTGGGACAAATGCAGCGCACACAGGGCTTCTGGCTTCGGCTGAGCCCCGTGGGTGGAGAGAGCTGCACCCCAGGCGGCCCCAGCCACGACCCCGGTCTGACAGAGGCGGGATCCCAGGGAAGAGCAGACAGCTGGCACTCAGGAAAGTCTGCCAAAGCAGCGATGAGCCGCAGATGGTGGGGGCCGTGGGCACAGCGGGAGTTGAAGAGGTGCAGGTGGGGTTCGGTCGGCAGGACAGAGGACGGGGCTGTCGGCACTGGCAGAGGCAGGGCCATCTCTGGACTCCAGACGGGTGCCCTGGGAAGCAGCCAGGTGTGTGGCACTGGGCCTGTTCTGGGAGAGGAGGGGGTGAGGGTGACTGTGGCCTTGCTGTCCTGGGCCTTGAGTCCATCTTTCGCTGTGTCTCTGGGCCCCCCTGGGCTTGGGAGGCAGGTGTCCAGGGAAACTCCCCGGCCACCGGCCTTCTTGCAGGTGCCTGCCACTCCTCAGGGGACAGTGCTGAGCACTCAGGGGGTTCTGCTGCTCGGGGCCAGGCAGTGCTGGGGGACTCCCCGCCCCAGGTCCGCTCAGAATGTCCCCGAACTGCAGATCTGTGGGGCACAGCCCCTGCCCCCTTCTCCACCCGCCGCGGAACACCAGCCTCGGCATAAACAGGATTCACTTCCAGGTTGATCCCCGGGTGGGTGTGGCCCGGGAGCCGGCTCCACCCGGGCTGGGACTGGCAGGGAGCCGGAGCCAGGCTGAGGTGGCACCTTGCCACCCTCATAGCACTTGGTTTCCGGACTTCTCCACCTGGAGCCGCCAGCCAGCTCCCATGTGGTGTCCCCCCGAAGCAGCCACTCCTCGTGCCCTCTGGGGTGTCTTTCCCAGTGCGATCCCTCTTTCCAGGAGGCAGGAGGGTGGGCCCCACCTGGTCAGCTGCCGTGTGTGTGTGTGTGTGTGTGTGTGTGTGTGTGTGTGTGTGTGTGTTGTAAGATGCTCCACTTCCTGTTTCCCACAGGTCCTGGCCAGGGCCACAGAGCCACAGGTCAGGCAATTGGCTAGTTGGCCCTTTCTTTCTTTTAAATATTTATTTTTTAGTTGTAGTTGGACACAATACCTTTATTTTATTTATTTATTTTTATGTGATGCTGAGGATTGAATCCAGGGCCTTGCATGTGCTAGGCGAGCGCTCTACCACTGAGCCACAACCCCAGCCCGGCTCTTTCTTTTTAGTGCTGGGGCTGGGACCCAGGGCCTTGCTAATGCTAGTTGGCTTTTTTTTTTACTGAGCACCTACTATGTGCATCCCCCAAGAAAGGCAAGGGCCGGGCGACAGGTGTGCAGGTACATTGTGGCCCTGACTTTGATGCGGAGCCAGAGAGCAAAGGTTACCACAGATGCTCCGAACACCGCGTCTGTGCCAGGTGGTGTGTCTCTTTCCGTCCCTGCCACCTGACCCAGGTAGGTGGTGTCACTCCCACTTTATATATTAGGAAGGTGAGGCACAGAGGTGAGGTGACCAGCTGGTGACAGGTTGCTACACTTGCTGCTTGGGGAGGGACCCATCTGGGGGCAAGTTGGCTTTCTGGTTTCCAGAAGCTTCCAGCTCAGCCTCACTCACTCCTGGCCCCCACCTCCTGCCACAGGAGCACTTCAATTACTACTCACTGGACACTGCCCTCGGCCACCTGGTCTTCTCACTCAAGTATGATGTCATCGGGGATCAAGAGCACCTGCGGCTGCTGCTCAGGTGAGGACGGTGTGCGGGACCCCAAGACAGCAGGGAGGGTCGGGGTCTACAAAGCCCATCTCATTTTGTCCACTCTTCTAATTGAGGCCCAGAGAGGGGCAGGATTTGCTTGAGGTCACACAGCAAGGGAGTGCCCCAGCCAGGGCTGGTGCCATCATCCCCTGTGGTCTTCCCTGAAGCCTCCCTCTCTGGTCTGGGTGTGGAGGGTGGAGGCCCCCTCCCCCACTGCCCAGCCCTTCACCGTGGGCTTCCTCCTCCCAGGACCAAGTGCCGGACATACCACGACGTCATCCCCATCTCCTGTCTCACTGAGTTCCCTAACGTGGTCCAGATGGCCAAGGTAGGGCCCTGCTTCCCACGGGCCCCGCTGGTCTGCCCGCCACATGGGTTCTCCTGGGTGCCTGTGCCCCACCTGTGTGCCTTTGGCACTCTTTGCAGCATGCTCGGATATCAGGGGACCCAGTTCCCGAGCCCAGTTCTGAGTAGCTGCGGGCCCCTGGTCCTGCCCCAGCCTCCGTTGTTCCCTGAACAGCCCTTCCCTCTTCCTCTGCTCTTGTCCCCCAGAGCTGGCCAGTGAGGCCCGGGAGGCCCCTTCCCTCCTGCCCTGCCCACATCTCATGCCCCTCCCTGTTGCCTCCGCAGCTGGTGTGTGAAGACGTCAATGTGGATCGATTCTACCCTGTGCTCTACCCCAAGGTAGGCCTGGACCTGGGCCCTGTTGCTGAGAGTGGGTGGGCCACTGGGGCTGAGCATTTATTGGGGACCTGCTGTGTGCTGGCTCTTTCCCTCAAGTCCTCTCATTGATCCTCGTGTCTTCTCTGCAAAGTCCACAGTTTGCAGAACAGGAAACACAGAGAGTTCTGTGTCTTGCCTAAGGATGCACAGCAGATAAGGAAGGCCTCACTTGAGTCCAGGGTTGCCTTGGAGGCAGGCCTCACTCATGTCTAGAAACTCTTGGTGCTGTCTGGGGACCCCCCTAAGGGCAGCTGGCACTCCAGACTACCTGCCCTGGGTTGGGTCTCTTTTCCACTGGCCTTGACTTCCGACCCCAGAGGGGGCCTGAGGGGAGGGTAACACGGACACTGTGTAACTGCCGCTGTCCACAGCAGCTGCTCTCCCTGCTGCTGCTGCTGGTTCAGGTGCTGTGGCCGTGTGGGGACAGGGACAGAGGCTTCTGTTGGCAACCAGCCAGGGGGGCTTCCTAGAAGAGGTGGGCCTTGAAGACGCGTAAACCCTGGTGGCCCTGATGGAACCCTGGAGGAGGGTGGGGTCCCTGAGGGGTGTCATGGTCTAGGAAAGGCATCCTGAGGGATGGGGCCTTGGAAAGGGAGCCGCAGAAGGGGGGCTGAGGCCCAGGGTGAGGGGGAGCTGCTCAGGGCCACAGCCAGCGGTGGCTTGGCTGTTCTAGACGGACGAGGCAGGTTTGCAGGGACCCAAGGAGCAGTGGGCATTCTGGGGGCAGAGTGGGGCATCCTCGCCCCTGGCGGGCTGGGGGACTCCTGGCAAAGCCCCGGAATCCAGCAGACCAGGGTCAAGTCCCACCCTGCCGGCGGGGGCACCCAGGGCGGCCTGAGGGTCTCCCCGTGGGCTGGCTGTCGTGGTTACACGTGATGCCAAGCGTGGCGCTAGACGCGTGGTGCTCAGAGAAGGGCAACCTGTAAGTGTAGTCCCCTCGTGCCCCTGCAGGCTTCCCGGCTCATCGTCACCTTTGACGAGCATGTCATCAGCAATAACTTCAAGTTTGGAGTCATCTATCAGAAGCTGGGGCAGGTGTGTGCCTCCCGCCTGCCCCTACCCGCTGCCCTCCGTCTGGTACCTCGGACCTGGGCGGGCAGAAGCACCTGCCGGGCCTCACTGGGAGTGGGTGGGGCTGCGGCGGGCAGCTCAGCACTCCAGCCCTGGTCACCAACCCTGGTCACCGTGCTTGGTCCCCAGACCTCAGAGGAGGAACTCTTCAGTACCAACGAGGAAAGCCCCGCCTTCGTGGAGTTCCTGGAGTTCCTGGGCCAGAAGGTCAAACTGCAGGACTTCAAGGGGTGAGTGCCGGGGTGGGCAAGCACAGCTGAGCCGACCCGTGCCCCTGGGCAGGGAGGGAGCCCCCGTCCTGGCCCCGTGGAGGCCTGGCCGGGGCGAGACTGAGCCGTGGCCTGGGGGGCCCGGGGGCAGGTTCCGAGGAGGCCTGGACGTGACCCATGGGCAGACGGGGACCGAGTCTGTGTACTGCAACTTCCGCAACAAGGAGATCATGTTTCACGTGTCCACCAAGCTGCCCTACACAGAAGGGGACGCCCAGCAGGTAGCCTGGCACCCACCCACCTGCCTCTCACTGTCCACCTGTGTCCCCACCCGCCTGTCCGTTCAGCATCTACCACGCCAGGCTCGGTGCTGGGCCCTGGGACACAGGCATGGAGATCATCCAGTCCCCCCAACCAAGGGCCCTGGGAAACCCCCACTTCAGCCTATGAAGTGAGGATAGTAATGGTGCCCACCTCGTGGGTGGGAGTGGAGCAGGGTCACACGTGGACAGGTTCTGATACAGGAGCCCAAAAGGTGAGCTAGGAATTTTGTGAGGAGTGAGGGGCATTATGGGGTCAGGAGGGGACACTGAGATTTGGCAGATCCGGGAGTACGGAGGGCCTTCAAGACAGGCTGCAAAGGAGCTGAAGGAGGTGGTGGAATGTTCCAGCCCAGCTTCTGTGCAGTGCTGGAGTCAAGGAGGCGCAGGCCGCGTTCTAGGAACTGAACTGAGAAATGTGTCACCTTGACCTGAGCTTCCTTGGGGCCATCTGCCTTACCCCACTTCCCCAGCCCAGGGTGCTAAAGGGGAATTGTGAGAAAACTGGAAATATATTTTCCCCTGTTGTTCTTAGTGGCTTTTTCTTTTCTTTTCTTTTCGTAAGACCATCTGTTCTTTTGAGCAACATGAATATATGTGGAGCAGAACTTGTCTATTTAATGGAGGGTCACATTTGGGGGCATGTAGATAGAAGGGTTGACAGGTAGGGCCTGGAAACCAGGAGATCCGGGTCCTCGAGCTCACTGTAGGTCCTTGCAAATCACTTCTCTCTTGGCCTCAATTTGCTCACCTGTCACAGGTTTCCAAGAGAACTAAAATAATTCTAAGAAAACTTTTCAAAACATTTTTTTTTTTTGGGGGGGGGGAAGCAAATCCTAAGATGTGCTCTCTGCCTGCCCCACACCCTCCCACACCCCTCTGGGCATCCCCCACCCCCAGGGCTAGGCTGTGAAGTCTGTGGCCCTGTTCTCAGTTGCAGCGGAAGCGACACATTGGGAACGACATTGTGGCTGTGGTCTTCCAGGATGAGAACACGCCCTTCGTGCCCGACATGATCGCATCCAACTTCCTGCACGCTTACGTGGTGGTGCAGGCTGAGGGTGGGGGCCCGGATGGCCCCCTCTATAAGGTGGGTGGTCTCTGAGCTTTCTAGGGGCACTAGCAAGGGCCCCTACCACAGCTCAGCCCCACTGGGACACCTGAGTCTCTGTTCTTCCCACAGAAGAACAAGGGCTAGGGAGGACCCCCACCATACCCTTCACCCCTCAAAGAGGCCCGTTCCCCTCCCCCACCTCCTGGCCTGCTGTCAAGTCCTCTGCCTCCTTTGGCCTCCTCTGCCTTTATCATTCCCAGTGATCTGAGGTCCCCTGGCCAGCCCCACCTCTCGAATTCAGGGCAAAGGATGGAGGAGCGGAAATGTAGTAAAAAGGATTCTCCACCCAGCAATCAGAGCCTCCTGCACCCAGGGGCAGGATGGGAAGGGAATGAGGGGTTTCTGGCAGGTGTGGGGCAGAACAGGCCCCCTGACTCCACAAGGACAACTGCCCTTTCTTCCAGGTCTCTGTCACTGCAAGGGATGATGTGCCCTTCTTTGGCCCCCCCCTCCCGGACCCTGCGGTGTTTAGGAAGGTGAGAGGCTGCCCCAGCCCTGTCGTGTGCAGAGCAGGACTAAATGGGAAGGTCTTGGGGGGGGGGGGCCCAGGTTCTGCCTCATGAAGTCCTAAAGCCAGGACAGCTGGGGCCCCCTAACCCTGCCCCTGGGATCTGGCTTTTCTCTCCATCTTGATAAGAATTGGTCGTCCTCGTGCCCCCCCCCCCAAGGTCATGGAGTAAATGACATGACTGCCTGTTTCATAGCAGAACTTGGCCTTTCCTCATTCCTATTCTGATAGTTCGATCTTCTCTATAAAACATTTGGGAAGAGGGCACATTTCTGTGATCTTTCAGAGGCCACACTGCAGGCCTTGGCTTCAGTCCCAGGTTACCCCAGGCCCTAAAACCTGTGGAGGTTGGTCTCCCGAGGGGGTGGATGGCCCTCAGTGCCTGGGCTGGGGGGCTGAGCCAAGGAGATGCCCTTCTAGGAGTGGCAAGGGTGACCCCAGGCTCAGTACAGGCGCTCCCGACCCTGCCTCGCCCTTCCTTGTTCATTTGACACCCCCCTTCCCATCTCCTCGGCACTGGGGGTTCCCAGGGGCCTGAGTTCCAGGAATTTTTGCTGACAAAGCTGATCAATGCTGAATACGCGTGCTACAAGGCCGAGAAGTTCGCCAAACTGGAGGTGAGGACGGGCTCTTGGGGCTGAGCCCCTCTTCCCTTTTCTAGTCTAGAATCTCAGCCGGCTCCCGGAGGGAAAAGGCTTGCTCAGACCCTGGCCCTGGGGGCTACCTGGGGCTACCTGGGGAGGACGAGTTTATAGCAGGGCGTGGGTGAGGGGAAGCAGGAGGGCCGTGCCCCGGGCCCAGTGGGCAGAGAAGGCGGGCCACGACGGGCGGCCCTGGGGGCTGCTGCCTGAGCTGCGGAGGGAAGGCGGGAGCCGGCGCGGCCCCGGGGTCCAGCGCCTCCGGCGGCCCCTCACTCTGAGAAGGTGGCCGGCGCTCGGGAGGGGACCAGGGTCGGAACAGTGGGACGACGGGCTGGTCACCGGGCTCTCCCGACGCCCGGCCCGCAGGAGCGGACACGCGCCGCCCTGCTGGAGACGCTCTACGAGGAGCTGCACATCCACAGCCAGTCCATGATGGGCCTGGGCGGCGACGAGGACAAGATGGAGAACGGCGGCGGCGGGGGCGGCTTCTTCGAGTCTTTCAAGGTGGAGGGTCCCGGCGGTTTGCGCGGGGAGCGGGCGCGGGGCGTGGCTGGGGCGGAGTCGGGGCGGGGCGAGGACTGGCGCGGGGCGGGGCTAGAGGCAGCTCGGTGGGCGGGGCTAGAGGCGGGCTCCCGGGCTCCCCGTTGGGGACAGGGCCGGGGCACCTAGCCGTCTGGGTGAGTGGGGCACACCCTGTCCCGTGGGTAGTACCAGGCTGGGGGAAGAGTGTAAGGTGGGACTGTGACCTGGGGAGGAGGTAGTGGCTGGAGATGAGGCCCCGGGTAGGGGACAGAGTCCCTTTGGGAATTCTGCTGAAGGCCAGAGTCCCCTGGGTGGCAGCAAGGTGCTGTGGCTGCCAGGGTCTGCAAGCAGAGAAGAGACCTCTGTCTTGACCCAGGGGAAGAAATAGAGGTCCTGGGAGAGGTTTGTAAACCACGTAGCTGTTGAAGAGGGACCTGACCCATGGGACCCACTGTGACTTTCCTGGTTTGGTTCAGTGCTGAGCGCGCAGACTCCCAGGGTTCAGAGCCCAGCTGTGCCCCTTACCTGCATGGGTGTTTTCTGAGCCTCAGCTTCCTCGTCCGTGGACTTGGGCATTGGGATAACAACCACCTCACACAACTGTAGCTACTTGCAAAGCAATCAGGTCGGCACCATATAAGTTAAAAAGCAAAATGCACAGCCCTGGCCCCTCTGCCTCGCTTGATTGTCCAAAGTGAGAAGCAGAGGAGGCAGGAGGTTCCCTTACCCCTGGAGGGGCCTGGACTCCCCCCCAGACAGCAGGGACCCAGGCAGAGGCCTCTTTGCTACCATCTCCTCCACCCACAGAAGACTGTCTGTCCTCTGGGTGCCCCGCCAGGCCAGCTGAGCTTTCCCCTCACCCCAGAGCAGGGCACAAAGCTGGAGCTCTGGGTTTGTATACAGGGATTAGCCCAGTGACCCAGAGAAAGAGGCCTGGAGAGAGCCCTGCCTCTGCCCCCTGCAGGCAGGAAACGGTGGGGTGAACATGGGTTTGGAGTGGTTTCTTTGAGAAGGGTTCCAGTAGCCAGTGGCCTCACATTGGATAGGTGCCAGACCTACAGTAGGTCAGGGAATTTCTCAGAGGTAGCAGAGTTCAGAGTCAAGGACGTAGGATTTGGCAGATGGGTTCCAGGCTCACCTCTTCCTATTTTATCACCTGTAAAGTGGGCATGATGGTAATCAGCACCTGGCCTCACAGTGAGCACCCAGTGTGGATTGTCTGAAATAAACAAGAAGGGAGGGAGGAAGGAAGGGGAAGGGAGATCTCGGGGCCCTCTCCCCGCCCCCCCAAAAAAGGCCAAGAAACAGGTTTCTGTGCACATTTCATTATGACTCAGAATCATCTGCTGTTCCTACAACTGCATGAGACCCAGCACACAGGAGCCTGTGTGGCTCAGAGAGGTAGTGTAACTTGCCCAAGGCTGCCCAGCAAGCTGGGGACAGAGCCAGGCCCAAACTACCCTTAGGTACTATGCGTACCTGCCTCTTGGGTGGCACATAAGGAAACCTAGAACTTGCAAGGGGATGGGATGGGACTTCCTAGGGTCACCAGAGTGGTATTGATAGGGAGGGACCAGATGCTGGGCCTCCCATAGGCCTCCTCCACGCCCACCCTCACCTTCACAGCGGGTCATCCGGAGCCGGAGCCAGTCCATGGACGCCATGGGCCTGAGCAACAAGAAGCCCAACACCGTGTCCACCAGCCACAGTGGCAGCTTCGCACCCAACAACCCTGACCTGGCCAAGGCTGCTGGGATAGTGAGTGTCCCCACTCTCCCCCGCCCCTCCCAGGGCCCTCAGTGCCCCCACCTCCTGAAGTCTGGCCCACCTTGCTCCATTGCCCTGCTGTCCATGTGCCCACCCTGGGCCCTGGACTTGGTCTAACCACTGCTTCCATGGGGGTCACGTGCTCCTGCCAGGACACGGGTGCAGAGAGCCTGCAGCCCCTTCCCCAGCTCTTTGGCCCTTGATTTATTTAGGTGTGACTTTCTGCAGGTCAGCTCCTGGGCAGCCTCTGTGTCCCATCCTTATTGAGTACCTACTGTCTGTGTGTGCTGGGAACTGGGCTGCTGTGTGGCCACCTACTGTCAAGCCTGGGGTTTCTGGAGCACCTAGTGTGTGTCAGCCTGTGGGCATCCACTGTGTGTCAGGACCTGCGCTGCTGTGTGGACGTGCACTCTGTGAGCACCCATTGTGGGCCTGGTCCTGAGTTTGTGTGAACACCTACTATGTGGCCAGCCCTGGGCTGGTGTGTGAGCACCTACTGTGTGTCAGGACCTGGGCTGTTGTGTGAGCCTATGATGTGTACGAAGCCTGGGATATCAGTGAACACCTACTGTGTGTCAGGAAGCCGGCTGCTATGTGGGCATTTCCTCTGTGGCACCTCCTACTGTGTGTCTGCAGCAGCCTGAGCCTCTGTGGCTGTGGCTACCTCTTGTGTGTCAGGAACCGGACTTCCGTGTGAACACCTGCTGAGTGAGCCCCTCCTGTGTAATTACTGACTTTCTGCCCGGCCCTGTGGGGGCCTGGCTGCTTTGTGCCACCTACTGGCCTCCTGGGACACTGCACTCACTGCTCTTAACCCACACACCTATCCACACTCCACCCATCCATCCATCTCTTCACTCAGCTATCCACCTACCCATCCATCCACCCAATCATCTACCCACTCATCCACCCACTCATCCATTCACCTACCTGTCTACATATCTATCCCTGCACCCATTTACCCACCTACCCATCCATCCATCCATCCACCCATCCACCCACTCATCTACTCACCCATCCACTCACCCATCTACCCACTCATCCACCCACCCATCCACCCATCCATCCACCCACCCACCCATCCACTCATCCACCCACCCACCCATCCACCCACCCACCCATCCATTCACCCATTCAGCCACTCGTCTACCTACCCATCCATCCACCTGTCTACACATCTATCTGCCCATCCACCTGTCTATTCACCCACCCCTCCCTGTACCTACCCCTCCTCCCAGCCATCTGTCCATCCATCCTTCATCTGCCGAATGTCTCCTGCATGCCAAGCCCTGTGCTCAGTGCTTCGAGGCTGTGTCATGTGGCAGGGGACACCCCACACCTGCCCTGTGGACTGATCTAGCTGGGGAGCTAGGCGAGGCCTCTGCTGCCCAAGAGTCTCCAAGCCCACTGTCATCTGAGGAACTGGCCCAACCTCCCCGCACCCAGGTTCTCCAGCCACTCCCTTCCTCCCCATTGAGTGGCCCAGCCTCCTGTGGGTGGCCTCCGAGGGACCCCGGGGACAGGGACAGGCCAGAGGCACCCACCATGGCAGTAACCAGACCCATTTCTGTTTTTGTTTTTGCACAACTCTCCTCTCTTTATGTTACTTCCTCTTTCTCCACTTTCTTATCTCCCTGTTTTTCTCCCCTGTCTCCCCTCTTTCCTGTTCCCCCGACCTCCCTCGGCCTCCCTGCCTCCCTGCCTCTTCCTTCTCTTGCCCGTCTGTTTTCTCCTCTCCTCTCCCCTTCCCACTCCTCCCGCCCCGCTTTCTCTGTCACCCCTGCTTTCTTCCATCCGTCTCTGCCCCTCACTCCTGGGCCATCTCTGTCCTGCTGTCTCTGCCCCCCTCCCCCCGTGCCCCCTCTCTGCGTAACTGTCACCCTTCCTGTCTCCTCTGTCCTCGTGCCTTCCCCATCTCTGGGTCTCCCACCTCGCTCTCCTCTTGGCGCTCTCCATCCCGCCATCGCCGTCTCTGTCCCCGACTCTGTCCCCGACTCTGTCTCTGCCCGGCCCTCTGCTGCTTGCCAGTCATTGCTTATTCCTGGGAAAAGCGCGAGTAGATTCGGACGCCGGGGCAGTGCCATAGGCATAGGAACCGTGGAAGAGGTTGTCGCCCGCGGGGCTGCCAGCTCTGGAGGCTGCCTGCACGCGCTGTCCACTGCTCACGCTCGGGACGGAGGCCATATTGGGGACGATGCCCCCTTTCCCCGTGGCAGGCCCAGGGGGTGCAGGACGGGGTGCCCCAGCTCTGATGGCACTCAGCGCCTACGTTGGGGGCTGGCACCTGGGCCAGAGCCAGTGGCCCTTTCCAGAGGCTTCTGGCTCTGCCCTGGCCCCTGGGGCCCTGGTCCAGTCCCAGCCAGGATCTGGTACCCCAAGCCCCTCTGCCCAGATGCACGTCCCCCAATATCGCCGGTTCTGCATGGAGTGCTGTGCCCGCCTCTGCCCTGACCCCGCTGCCACCGTGAACTGCCCTGGGGGGTTCCGCCCTCGGTGCCTCAGGGGCCACCTCCTGCCAGCCCCGGGTGTGTGCAGAGGGCTTTCAGCTGCTGGGCCAGCGCCTCTCCCAGGCAGCTTGAAGGTTCCAGGAGGGCAGGGCTGGCCCGGGCAGGGGTTGCTCCCTCACAGCCACCACCTGTCCTCGAGCTGTGGGTCCCATGAAGCCCAGGGAGCAGGACGGGTGGCCATTCTGACGACTTGGCCTCCTCCCCTCCTGGCCCAGCATGGCTGCCCCGGCCCCTCAGGTCCTTGCCCTTCTCCTGGACCAAGCTCCTTGCTATGTGGCCTCAGAGAGGCCCTGGCCCTCTCTGGGCCTGTTTTTCCCGTCTGTGAACTAGAGGGCTGCCTCTGAACGCACGTCTTCTCTCCTTCTGTGCTCATTACCTCTGCTTCAGGGGTGGGGTGGGCGGCAGGGCCAAGGGGGAGCGGGGCCTGGGGCTCCCAGGCAGTGGGCGCTGAGCTGGGCCCTCTCCCCGCAGTCACTGATCGTCCCTGGGAAGAGCCCCACGAGGAAGAAGTCGGGCCCCTTCGGCTCCCGCCGCAGCAGCGCCATCGGGATTGAGAACATCCAGGAGGTGCAGGAGAAGAGGTGGGTGGGCGCGGGGAGAGCCGCGGGACCCCTGCTCTCGGCAGAACTGTCCCCGCAGTGACCGCTGTGTCAGGCGCCAGGCCAGCCGGTCGCACGGGTGCAGCGCCTCCACGCACTCGGCAGCTCCAGCTGTGGGCCCCAGGGGTCAGGGCGCGCCCAGGCCACAGGGCCGGCACGGGGCAGCCAGGGTTGAGCCCGGTCTGGGACCAGCACCCGCGGCGTTCCACTGCTGACTAGGTGTGAGAGAGGCTCGTGCTGGTCTGGGCAGGCCACGGGGCGGGTGGCGCCTGGTGCATGCCTGTGGGCCACGTAGGCGGCAGAGCAGCCCCGGGGAAGCAGGGAATCGTTTCTGGTGTGAATCCTGTTCCCACCGTGCCAGGGCTGTGTGACCTTGGGCAAGTCACTGTACTTCTCTGAACTTCATTATCCTAATCTGAAAAACTGAGATAAGAAAACAGCCAAAAGCACGGGCTGCTGTGAGGGTTCAGTGCCGTGCGTGTGCAGCCGGGGCTAGGGGCACCAAGAGCATTCCGAGAGTGGAGCCAACACCGTCCTCGCTGCCGCCAGAGTTCAGAGTGCTCTAAATCCCGGGTTCTAGCTGGACGCGTCTGGGCAGGTCCCTTTCCATCTCTCCTTTCCTTATCTGTCACCGGGATCACTATGCCCCTCCCACGTAGAGGAGTAGTGGGAGGTGTCCTGTTGTGTGGCGCTGCGCTGATGCCTGGCCCCATCGCTGGCCAGGCCAGCCAGGGTGCACAGGGGACGACACCGTGGCCCTGGAAGGCGGGTGGGTGCGAGGCAGGAGGTGCTCTGACCTCCCCTCACCGCCTGGCCCTCGTTCTAAACCCAATGCCAGGCCTGGCGCTGAGTCCCCCCGCTGCCCCCGTGTGCCCCGCAGGAGAGCCCTCCAGCTGGCCAGAAGACCCCAGACAGCGGGCACGTCTCCCAGGAGCCCAAGTCGGAGACCTCTTCCACCCAGAGCTCCCCGGAGATGCCCACGACCAAGAACAGGTTGGCGCGTGGAGCTGGGGCTGGGAGTGGCGGGCTCTGCCTTTCCATGTCCTGGGCCCGGGCTGCCCAGGAGCCCTGGCACTGCCCCAGGGGCATCAGGGCAGCCTGAGCAGCCTCCTACTCCTCTGACTCACCCACTGAGCTCCCTGTGCACACCAGGCCCCTGCCCAGTGCTGAAACCCACCCGCGAGCTGCGTATGCGCAGCCCCCACCTGGGGGGGGTACTGGTCCTGTCACATGAGTCATGAGCTGTTTCCAGAGAGTAGTGCCAGGAGACAAAGTGAGGGGTGGGATGAAGAGTGGCTGGGGTCATGGTGTTCTTAGTGGGTCTCCAGGAAGACGTCTCCAAGGGGTGGCATCTGAATGGAGAGCGGTGTGAGGAGTCAGCCTTGCTAGGCCTGGCCTGCCTGTCAGAGGAGATGGCTTCCAGCAAGGAGCCCAGCAAGTGCAAAGGCCCTGAGGCATGCTGGAATGGCAGTATGCAGTTGGAGCCAAGCAAGTGAGGGGCTGTGCCGGGTGACAGCAGAGAGGTCAGAGAGGAGAGCAGGGGCTGAGCCTGTGCGAGGGCTTTGACCCTGATCCTGAGAGGAACAGAAGCCTTTAGAAGATTTTCACATGAGAGGGCCTGGGAAGGGGCTGGTGGGACGGCCGGCCCGGGAGCAGGGGGTCAGAGGGGGCTGCTCCCTCCATGTGTGCTGGCTGAGCCCCTCTGGGCTGGGTTCTGGTGGCTCATGAGGAGTGGCAGGAAGGGGGGTGGGGGGGTGGGGGTTGGGGGGGGGGGCGGCCAGACCAGGCGAGCCAGACCCAGAGAGGCCGATGTCTGGAGGCCGGATTCTCAGGGATCTGAGCGAGGAGAGTCCAGCTGGAGACAGGAAGTCCCTGAGCCGGGAACCAAGCAGCGAGGGTTGGGAAGGGGGCCGTAGTCGCCTGGGCCCAGGTCCCTGTCCCCCCAGCCACACGCCCACCCTCATGGCATCTCCTCATCTGAAGATGGGTTTTATGATGACAGCTGAGGGGGCTCGGTGACCGTGCTGGTCCAGGGCCTGTGTGCTCTGTGTGGCCATGGTTAATCACTACTGCTCTTGAACTCCAAGTCCAGGGGTGGGGCTGCCTGGGGACAGTGGTGAGCCACGTGGGGCGGGGGGCCCTGGTCAGCTCCGTGCTTGAGGAGGGACACTTGGGGGCTGCACTGAGGGTCCCGGGAGGCTCGGGGCCCAGGAGCGCTCATGGAGCTCTGGGCTCTGGGCTGGGCCTCCCTGGTGGGGAGGGCGGTGCTCTGGTGGGCGTGGCTAACGGGGGCTTCTGTGCCAGGGCGGAGACCACAGCCCAGAGAGCAGAGGCCCTGAAGGACTTCTCCCGCTCCTCGTCCAGTGCCAGCAGCTTTGCCAGTGTGGTGGAGGAGACCGAGGGCGTGGACGGGGAGGACACAGGCCTGGTGAGACGCCCCGGGGGTTGGGTGCTCTGCCACCATGGGAGGGGACAGGAGGGGGACCCTGGAGATGTTCTGGGCAGAAGCATGAGCCCGAGCCGTGACCAGGGGACCCAGCTCAGCAGGGCAGGGCGAACCCCTCCCGGGCTCTGCAGCCTGCCCAGTGCCATCCGGGAGCCCCGTCCGTGCTGTTGGTGGCCTGGTCTCTGGCTCCTTCTCTTTTCCCATCTCTTACACTTCAGACCTTCCAAGCTTCTTTGCAGTCCCCCATGCGTGCTGGACTGGCCCACTGCCAGGCCTGTGCCCTGCCCCTTCTCCCTGGAAAGCTCTTCCTGCCTCGGCCTCCCAGCCCCGCTGATTCCGGCAGGCCTCAGACTGGGCCTGTGACCTCCCCCTCCTTCTCCCCCTCCCCCTCCTCCTCCTCCCCCCCCCTCCTCCTCCTCCCCTCACCCCTCTCCCTCCTTCTCTCCCTCCCCTCCCTCCCCCTCCCCTCTCCCTCCTCCTCCCCCTTCCTCCTCCTTCCCCTCCCCTCCCTCCTCCCCTACCCCCTCCTCCCCTACCCCCTCCTCCCCCTTCCCCCCCCCCTCCCTCCTCCCCTCCCCCCCCCTCCTCCTCCTCCTTCTCCTTCCCCTCCCCTCCCTCCTCCCCTCCCCCTCCTCCTCCCCTCCCCCCCTCCTCCTCCTTCTCCTTCCCCTCCCCTCCCTCCTCCCCTCCCCCCCTCCTCCCCCTCCTCCTCCCCCTCCCCTCCTCTTCCTTCCCCTCCCCTCCCTCCCCTACCCCTCCTCCCCTCCCCTCCCCTACCCCTCCTCCCCTACCCCTCCTCCTCCCCCTACCCCCTCCTCCTCCTTCCTCCCTTCCCCTCCCCCTCCCCCCTCCCCTCCCCTTTCTCCTCTCCCTCCCCCTACCCCTCCTCCTCCTCCCCTCACCCCTCTCCCCCCTCCTCCTTCCCCTCCCCTCCCTCCTCCCCTCCCCCCTCCTCCCCCTCCTTCTCCCTTCCCCCTCCCCTCCTTCCCCTCCCTTCCCTCCCCTCCCTCCTCCCCTCCCCCCTCCTCCCCCTCCTTCTCCTTCCCCTCCCCTCCTTCCCTCCCTTCCCTCCCCCTCCCTCCTCCCCTCCCCCCCCTCCTCCTCCTCCCTTCCCTCCCCCTCCCCCTCCTCCCCCCCCCCTCCTCCTCCTTCCCCTCCCCTCCCTCCCCTCCCCCTTCTCCTCCTTCCCCTCCCCTCCCCTCCCCTCCCCCTCCTCCCCTCCCCTCCCCTACCCCTCCTCCCCTACCCCTACCTCCCCTCCCCCCCCCCTCCCCCTCCTCCTCCCCTTCCCTCCCCCTCCCCCTCCTCCCCTCCCCTTTCTCCTCTCCCTCCCCCTCCCCCTCCTCCTCCTCCCCCTCCTCCTCTTCCCCTTCCCCTTCCTCCTCCCCCTCCCCCTCCCCCTCCCCCTCCTCCCCTCCTCCTCTTCCCCTTCCCCTTCCTCCTCCCCCTCCCCCTCCCCCTCTCCTCCCCTCCCCCTCCTCCTCACCCTCCCCCTTTCTCTCCCCTCTCTCCCCTCCCCCTCCCCTCCTCCCCTCCCCTCCCCCTCCCCCTCCTCCCCTCCCCTTTCTCCTCTCCCTCTTCCTCCTCCTCCTCATGCCCTCCTTGCCTCCCAGTGCCAGGACGATGGCAGTTCTGCTCTGGGCCTGGCAGACCCCTGGGCTGCCTCCAGCCCCCTCCTCCTCGTTCTCCCGCTCACCTTTAGCAGCACCTGCCCTTGCTGGCCCCGCTCCAGGTGCTGTGGGGAGCCAGGCAGTCCAGGGTCCCTGTGGGGTCCCGTGGGCCTGGCGTGCCTCCCAGACTTCAGGCCGAGGGCTGGGCTGCTCCCTGACTGTGCGGTGGCCTGGGGGAGGTCCATGAGCGGAGCGGGCGGCCCAGGCCTGGCCGCCCTTGCCCTGCCTGCGGCCTCCCGGGGCGACACTGCTGCCCCCTCCCCTGTTCCCTGTCACTCTTGCCTGTGTGGCTGACCTCCCTCCCTGTGTCCCCAGGACAGCGTCTCGTCCTCAGGGACACCCCACAAGCGGGACTCGTTCCTCTACAGCACGTGGCTGGAGGACAGCGTCAGCACTACCAGCGGGGGCAGCTCCCCAGGTACCAGGCCGGGCAGCCCCGCAGGGTCACTTGGGTGGGGGTGGGGAGCAGAGGGTGGCCCGTCCTCACGCCCTGGATGTGGGTGTGACTATCCCGACAAGGGACAGGGCAGATTGGAGGGCTGGCAGCTTTAAGAACGGCCTCCGAGGATAGTGGGGGGAGTTAAGGGTGGGGGTCCCTGAGGGAGGGACCTGGCGGTGTTGGGCAGCACCCGTGCCGACCGCCCATCCATGCCCCCGTCTCCCTGGTGCCTCCCCGCGGCCAGTGAGGTGGCTCCCTCCTGCCCCCCCTCCCCAGGCCCCTCGCGGTCACCCCACCCAGACGCCGGCAAGTCGGGGGACCCTGCGTGTCCCGAGATCAAGATCCAGCTGGAAACGTCTGACCAGCACCTGCCGCAGCTGGTACGAGCAGCGCCCGCGCCCCCTGGGGGGCCAGGGGAGGGTTGCCAGGGGGCTTGTAGGCCAGGAGGGCTTGGCCCACCAGCCTGGGCACAGCCAGTGACTTCTGCTTCCTGTGTCTCCTGCCGCGACTTCACCCGCGCTGCCCCCGCCTCTCCGCCGACTGCGAAGGGCTGTTAGCCGCCGAGGCCAGGCGAGCCAGCAGGTCAGCGGCCGCCGCGGGGAGGGCGGGCGGCTGTGCGGGGAGCGGCTGTCTGCCACCAGGGGGCCTCGCAGGGCTGGCTCCTGGGCCTCAGTTTCCCGGTCTCTGCGGTGGGCTGGCAGGCCCCTGGCCTCGCCCGAGGGGTGTTGGAGGAACGGGTGGAGCCGGGGCAGCTGGGCAGGGCTGGGTGGTGGGGACCCAGAGCCCGGGACTCTCATCACCGCGGCTCCGCCCGCTTTCCCTGCAGATGAGGCCACAGAAGCACAAGGTGAAGATTCTGTGTCCAGCCCAGGCAGCGGGACCTCTGCCCTCCAGGCCGCAGGCCCCGGAGCTGCCCCGGTCCCAGCCCTCCCCTTGGCCCCCCACCTGGGCTGTCTCTGCAGGGCGGAGCCATCCAGACCTGGGCTGGGGAAGCTGCGGCCATCGTCCTGTCCCCAGGCTGGGGGGTCTGGGCTTGGGCAAAGATTGGTCAGTGAAGGTCTGGCTTGCCTCCCCCCTGGGTCTCTCACCCCTGGGGCTCCCCCTGGACTTGGGGGGGGGGCAAGGTGGGAGAGGAAGACTGGGAGAGGTCAGTGCGCAGAGCCTGCCAGGTAGGCGGCAGGACGCGAGGTCTGCGGGGTGGGCACCGGGCTGGAGTCCTGGCCTCTGATTGGGGCTTGGCTGTGTGACACTGGCAAGTCACTCACCTTCTGTGGGCATCTGCTACAAAAGGACACAGTTATTTCAGAGGTCACTGAAGACGGGTTTCACCACCTGGCCCAGAAGGGGGAATCGTGTCCCCCAGAGGCCATCACACTAATCTGCTTCTTGAGGTCCCTGAGGCCCCTGGTGGGCCAATGGCAGGGAGCTGGTGTGCTCATTGCCCCTCCTGGGCCCTCGGCCTGACCACAGATCTGCCAATGCCCTGTCCACTGCCTACACGTGACAGACAAGTGGCCCCTCACGGGGGCACCTGGCTCCTCTGGCAGCACCCAGCTTAACTCCCGCTGTCCTGCGCTCCTGGGCACCCGAGGCTGAGGGGTCTCAGCTGGCCTGGAGCCACAGGCTTGCCGCCCCCCGCCTGCTGCTGTGGAGGGGTCCACCAGGCACAGCTGCTGTGAGTCCCTGTCCTCGTGTGTCTGTCCACACTCTTAGGTGCCACGCCAAAGGCCAGCCTCTGGCCCACCACCCCCTTTGGAAGCCCCAGTGGCTGTGTGTATGTCAGTGACATTGTACAAAATAAATTCTATTTATCGCTATTGTATCTGGAGTTGGGCCTGGCTTTGTGTGACCCCGCCGCAGAGCAGTGCCCAGTGTTTCCAAGGTGGAAGGGGCAGACCTGTCCCCTTCAGGCCAAACCAGAGGGTCTGTGACTACCAGCTTCCTCCCCTCACCCCCTCCGCTCAGTAGGAGGAACATTGCTTTGGAATAGAAGAGGCCCGGGTTCGAGTCTTGGTACTATCTCTACTTAGCTGGGTGGTTTCTGAGCCCTTTTCATTTCCGTGTCATAGGAGCAGTAGGACCCCTCCCTGCCAGGGCTGGTTATGAGGTTCAATGAGCACACAGCAAGTGCTCAGTTAAAGATCACCTCCTAGCCGGGCGCAGTGGCGCACGCCTGTAATCCCAGCACTTTGGGAGGCTGAGGCAGGAGGATCGCGAGTTCAAAGCCAGCCTCAGCAATGGTGAGGCACTTAGCAACTCAGTGAGACCCTGTCTCTAAATAAAAAAATACAAAAAAAAGGGCTGGGGATGTGACCCAGTGGTCGAGTGCCCCTGAGTTCAATCCCTGGTACCACAAAAAAAAAAAAAAAAAAAAAAGATCACCTCCTTCCCCGCCTCAGGAAATCCCGAGTTTCCCTTCTGCGGCCATCAGGGGGCGCCAAGGGATAGCGAACCAGGACGGCTGGGCGGGAGGGGGATGAGTGGGTCACAGTCCCTGAGGCAGGTGCTCTAGAAGAGAGGCTGGGGAGGGAGGGAGGCCTGGGAGAGCACAGACGTGGTGATGGAGGGGACGAGGAGAGGGGCAGGGATGAGGCCAGGGGTGCATGGCCTTGAATGCCAGGCAGGGACCGGGGCTGTACTCCCAGGGCAACAGGGAGCCCTGGAACTCGGCAGTGGGAGTCTGACCGGGCAGAGTCAGAGGAGGGAGGAGAGGGCAAAGGGGCTGTTGGGGACAGGGGTGGCCAGGAGCACAGGGGGCAGGCTGGAAGGTGCCGGGAGGCATGAGCTCTGGACAAAGAGCCTGGCGTGCAGGAACCAGGGAGGCTGGGGCTGCGGTGTGGGTGTGGGGCGGGCGACGGGGCCTTCCCTGGGGTAGGGCCGCAGGAACAGGTTTCAGGGTGCGCTGGGGGCATGGCCCTGGGGTGGGCACCGAGTGGAGCCAGGTGAGCTCGGCCATGCTGGGCCTCCCTCAGCCCGGCAGCCCCCTCCCCGCTCCCCTCTCCTCCCCAGGAGGATGCTGAGGGCGCCCTGGGGGCTCTCTGCGGAGTGCCATCCTTTCCTGACAGGGCCCTACTGTGACCCTCAGGCCACCCAGGGGCTGTGATTCACACCCAACCCCAACCCCACCCAGCTGGGTTTGGCCCCAGGCTGCTCTGGGCTTGGTGGTCCCCTCTGGGCCTGCCCCCTCCCAGGGCAGCCTCCCTGCCCGGCTCTGCTGGGCTCTCTGCCTCAGTCTTTTTTTTTGCCCCACCCAGTGACAGTGCCTTGCTCAGAGCCTGGCTCTGAGTTTGTTCACCTAATGATTTTGGCTCTCTGGGCCTCGGTCTCTTATCTGTACAGTAGGTATGCTAACACTCCTCCGGGTGCCGGGGATGGAACCCACGCTACACCCCAGCCCTGGACGTGAACGGTTCTGACCTCATCGTGTTGCCGTAGCCTCACTGTGGTGGGTAGTGGCCCTTAACAAGGAGTGACCAGCTGACCTTCCCAGGGGGAAGGTGGGTCAGATGTGAGGCTTTGGGAATGGACAGCCACCAGGTGCTTCCCTGAGCCCCGGCATCCCAGGCTTCATGGGGGGGCCACATCCTTAAGAACCCCTTCGCTTGCTGTGCACCACCCCCCAGGCCGAGACCGAGCAGCCGGGGCCTGCTGTGGTGGAGCAGGTGGGGACGTGGCCACACGACCTGCCGGGCCCTCTCCCTGCCCTGGCTGTGCCAGGCCCTGTCTGCGGAAAGGGAGGGCCTCTAGGCCAGGGTCCAGTCCGGGTCTCCACCCCCAGGGCTCCAAGGTGGGGCCGGGGAGGCTGAGGACGGTCCTGGCCTCTGGGATCAAAGTGTCCAGCCTGTTGCTCTTGTGCGGGTGCCAGGGCTGCGCCCGCCCTGGGCTCCGAGGTGGGGGAGGGCGAGCGGGGACGCTGACCCGAGGCTGGAATTAGGGCTTGGGCGGGGGGCGCTGGGCTCCGGGAAGCGCTGGGCTCAACTCACAAATAACCCTGGTGGTGGAAACAGGGGCGGGAGGGGGGCCTCCCCCATGGGAGGAGAGTGAGGCCACCTGGCGGGCCCGACAGGCCCCATCTCCGCAGCGCAGCTGGGACCTCACGTTTCTCCAAGTCTGTTCCTCACCTGTGGCCCAGGGCGAGGCCACTACCTGCTGCGGCAGACAGGCCATCAAACTGCTAAGGCTCCTTTGGTGGTGCTGGCACAGAACCCAAGGGTCCCCTCTACCCCTGCAGCTAGGGCACCCCTGGATGTCCAGGTCCAACCCCAGGGCACTTTGCCAGAGAGATGGCCACAGGCCCAGGCTGGCCTAGTGCCAGGGACTGGGACCTGGACGTTCCCTACGGCTCAGGCCACAGGGGGTGCTCAGCCAGGGACCCTGGAATGTTGAGGTCCCTCCCTCCCTCCCTCCCTCCCTCCCGTGCCTGCCCTACCAAGGGGACAGCCCAGGACGGAGCCTCCTGAAATAACCAGATCTGGTTAGCAAGGCTAATTTTAAAAGCCACTCTGGCTGCCCCACGGGCCCTTCTGGGAAGCCATGAATGTCCCTGTGTGTGCCCCTGGGAGGGGCTCGCAGTGGACTCCCCTTTCTGCCTACCCGTGCGGAGCCCCCAAGCTGTTGGGGTCCAGGGGCCCAGGCTCCCTTCTGCCTCAGTCCACCAGGGTCCACCTGGTGGCTCTCAGGGCCCTCGCCTGTCTCGGTCTCGGTCTCTGCATCCCTTTACTCAGTGTCTCTGCCCCTCTCTGTCTGATGCTCCTGGTGTCCCCTCCACAGCTGTGACTCTGCACCTCCCTCTGGGCCTGTACCCCAGGAGGCTGGACACAGCATTCCTGACGGGCCGACCGTAAACTGGGCGGCGCAGGCCCGGCCAGGTGTCCACCCGGGGCAAGGGCTGCAGGTGGAGCCCCACGGGGAGGGCGGCCGGCCTGGGGCGGACAGTAGCTATAACCGGGCAGGCAGGGGCCAAGTCCAGGCACGACCTGGGCCATTTGGCCAGGCCAGGTGCCAGCAGGAGCAATAGCTGCAGAGGCAGGGCTGCCAGGCTCAGCACACAGACACAGGTCCCCAGTTCAACCTGAATGTCAGATAAACAAGGACTCGTTTTTAGTTTTAAGTATACCTCATGCAATATTTGAGACATACTTATAGTAAAAAATGTTTATTTGACATTCAAATTGAACTGGGCGTCCTGTGTTTTATCTGGCACCCCGGCCCAGGGAGGCCGTAGGAGCGCGGGAGGTTTCTCAGGGACAGCGAGTTCTATAGGCCAGTCTGATCGGGGAGGCACCCCAGGCCCTGGGGAAACCCTAGTCTGATGGGGGAGGCGCAGGTCTTGCCCACAGGGAGCTCAATTTTCTAGAGGTGGGGAGGGTCCTTGGGAACACGGTGGGGGGTACATGACACCCAAACACAGTCCCCTTCTCAGCAGAGCCGTAGAGAGCAGAAGGGAGGGTCCAGGCGCTTGGGGTGGCACACAGAAGGAGCTTCCTAAGTGGATTTTATTTTAATATTTATTTATTTGCTTTAGTTGTACACAATGCAATGCATTTATGTTTACGTGGTGGTGAGGATCGAACCCGGGCCTTGCACGCGCGAGGCGAGCGCTCTGCCGCTGAGCCACAACCCCAGCCCCCCTAAGTGTTTATTGAACAAGGACCCTCCAGCCTGCCCCCTGGGCTCGGGGAGGCAGCTGGCCAGCACGAGGCTCTAGAACCTTACTCCCAAGGTCCTGGGGGCCAGCGGGGGTCTGCACTGTCCCCCTCCGGGCTCCCCAAAGGGAGCTGCAGAGGGGGAGGGGGAGGAACAGGGTGGAGGAGGCCCCCTCCTCCCCTGTCCCCTCCCCAGTCCCATGTTGGAGTGCAGACATGGGGGACCTAGGGCAGGGTGACCTTGGCTTCTGGAGGGATGGCTGCACCACGCAGGAGGGACAGGCCAAGGAGGCGCAGCTCCGAGCTGGAGCGCAGGGCATTTGGACAAGCCAGGAGATTGCTGGGACCAGGAGGTGGGGACGCAGGGTCCGGGGAGGTGAGACGTGGCCCTTTATCCTGTGGCCCCTCACATCTGCCCTGGGCAGCGTGGCTTAGATGGCTTTTTCGTTCATTCTTCGCTCCTTCACTCACTGGCTGGTGACACGGAGTCCCCCACGCCCACACCTCCTGCTGAAGGGGTGTCCACTCCCACCAGGAGCACCTGTCCCCAGGCCAGCCGGGCCATTGGCTCCAGCATGACCTTGGGCAAGCCCTGCGCCTCAGTTCCATCCCTAGAGCGGGGCTAAGGGGGTCCCTCCCTCCAGGCTTCCTCTGCAGGGACACCAGCCCGAGTGCTCTGGAGGGGGTGACTCTTCCGGGCTGGGGAGGGCAGCTGGCGGGCTCCGCGGGCTGCGTGACACCTGCCATTCCAGCAAGTCCCCCTCCCCGGGGCCAGCCGAGCCCCCAGCCTCCTTTTCAGGGCAGTGTCTCCTCCAAGGTCCCTCTGGTTCGGGGTGCCACCGTGTGGGGGTCTTCACCTGCTTGGTGCCCTGTTCGGGCCTCGGTTCCCCCCGTTGTGGCGGGGGCTGGGCTGGACCCCGCCGTGCCCGGCCGGACCTCTGTGTCATCCTGTTAGTGACGCTTCAGCTCTGAGCCTATAATCACATCTGTCCAGGGAAGAACCAACCCAGCGTTTCTTTAAATTGGGCTCTAATTGTGGCTTTTAGTGGAGTCAGAGGCACCCCCACCCCACCCCCAGCTGGAGTGAATCAGTGAGGTTGTCCTTGCCTGCCCCGCCAGGCCCGGAACCCCCGGGGCCTGCTCTGGCTCCCACGGGGACAGCGGCTCCTGTCTTTGCGGACCTGCTGGGTGCCGTGTTCTGGGCTGGGCATTCTCTGTCTAGGGGACTGTGTCCCTCACCACAGCCGTGGGAGGCAGGGGATTTGTTCTTAAAGGGAGAAACGGAGGCCCAGACAGGCAAGGTCGCTTGGCAGAGTCTGAATCTGAACTCAGCTCCTGGGCTCCGGGGTTGTGTCTGGTCTGGAGGCTGAGCAACGTCCCCAGCGCTGTCAAGGCTCCCTCCCTGTGCCGGCCGCCCTTGGGGGCTTCTCCATCTGTGTCAGGTCACAGGCGCCTGCCCCGTCCCTGCCGATCACAAAGACCTTTCCCTCGTCTCTCCTGCTCTGCACGCCTCCGGCCTCCAGCTCAGGGCGGTGTGTCCACTTGCCAGTCACTGTCCCAGCCCCCAGAAGCAAGGAGCCAGGCTGGAGGAGTGGGGTGTGGGCAGACAGGCCAGGGCAGCTCCCTCCCGGCCGGGCGGGCGGGCGAGGAGCCTGCGGTTCCCTGTTTGTTCTGGAGATCCCAGCGCTTCCCCAGGAGACGGCCAGCGGTTCCCAGACCACAGCCCCTCCGGCGGAGCCAGACCACGGCTGGCCAGCCTGGAAGCACTGCCCGCCAGCCGCGCCGGGCTCCGCCAGGCCCTGGCGCTGGGTGGTCTGGGCAGTGGCCAGGGAGGCCTCGGGCCTGGCCACAGGGCAGGAGCCATGACCAGAGTCAGGCTTGAGGCTGCAGAGAGGTCCCCACGGCCAGGGGATGGCTGGACGGGGGACAGAGATATGCATCAGGCAGTCTGCGCCTCGGGGTGCCGGGGGGGCGGGGAAGACTGTGGGTCCCAGTTCCCTCAGAGGGGTTCAAGGAGGACACCCACCTCTTTCAGCAATGTCACAGTTGGACGGTCTCTGCCCAGCCCGCGCTGGCCCAGGCAGGATCCTGCCTCAGAGGCTGGTAGAAAAGTCAGGGTTGACTGGCAGAAGACTTAGACCCCAGCCCTGCCCCCTCGGAACTCGGTCTCTCCATTTGTGCGACAGGCAGGGGACGGGACTCGGTGCTCTGCAAGGGTGCAAGGTCCCTCCAGGTGGGCAGTCCATGCATGGCAGGTGGCCCAGGCTGGAAGGAGCTCCGTTGTTCCCAAGCTCTTGTCGGGGCTTCTCCTTGTCCCCGTCCAGGGACCCTGCCACTCCATCAAGCACCCTGTCCAGCCCCCAGAGCTGGGCGCCCTGGAGTGGGCGAGTGCCCAACAGGCCCAGCTCAAGTCCCGGCAGCGGGCTCTCTGCGGCCTGGGGCCAGCCTCTTCCTCTCTCTGCCCTTGCTCCAAGTACCACTGTGACCCTGTGGGCCTGCGTCCCCGCGTCCCCTCCAGGCCCTCCTCCCCACCACCGGTGCAGCCCTCCCCGCCCGCCCCGTGGGCGCCTCCAACCCCGGGATCCAAACCCAGGGCCCTCTTTCCTCCCCAGGTCGGGTCCCTGTGTCCACAAGCAGCACCCCCATCCCCGGGCGCTCCGGCCACAGCTCGGGAGGCGTCCCCGCTGCCCGTCTCCTCCAGTCCCCGCGCACCATCCCCCAGCAAGGCCGCTGGCTGCAGCTTCCAAACGGGCCTGGGGTCCCGCCGCTCCCCCGCCACCACCAGCTCCAGCCTCCGGCCTGCGCCGTGTCCTCTCCTGGCGCTCCAGATGGGGCAGCACGCGTGGTCCCGTGGCCCCACGCTTCAGCCCCCGCCACCAGAGGCCTGGCCCTCCCCACCACTGCCCCTTCCTCCGCGCTGCAGCCACGGCACCTGGCTCTGCCCCTCGGACGTGTGGAGTTGGTGGCCGCCTCCTCTTCCCTGCTGAGAGCAATCTGTCCTCCGTCTCACTAATTGGGTCTCGGCTCAAGTGTCACCTCTTCAGACAGGCCTTCCCTGGCCACCAGCCCCAGTCACGCCCCAGTCACTCCCCGGACCTTGCTTTTCCCATCTGGAAAATGGGCCAGTGCCAGCGCCCTACTCCAGTGATATCAGAGGTGGCAAGGGAGGGGTGACGCCGAAGTCCCTGCCACCTGAGCAGGTGCATCTGTCTCACCCCACAGGCTGCTCCAAGGCACAGCTGACAGGAAGCCACGCGAACCCTTTGCTGGAGGTGGGTGCCGGACTCCTCTGCCCATCCCACTGTGTGACTTCAGCTTGGCGTCTGAGCCTCTCTGTGCTGCCCTTCTTCCCTGGGAATGTTGAAGTCCACTCCAGCCCTGAGCTTTGCCTGGGCTTTTGGGGAAGGAGGCCTGTGTCCCGGAGACTCCCTCCAGAGGGAGCTGCAGGGTCCACGGGGCACCTACCCCACCATGAAGGTGGTGTCAGGTGGCAGCTGCTCATGTCCCCAGAGCCGGCAGCAGCTGCCAGGCCTCAGCGGGGATCTGGAGGCAGAGGGTGAGCCGCCGTGTCTGGAGCCTGCCCCGGGCCCTGCTCTCACCCCAGCCTCATGTCCTGTCCCTGCAGCCAGGTGACCTGCGTGGGCAGGAAGCTAATGACAAGGCCTGGAGCCCAGGTGTTCCTCCCAGGTTGACCTGGAGGCCCAGACCCCTGGAGCCACCTGCCTTGGCATGGGTAAGCCCACCAGGACAGGGGCTCAGTCACGGGCGCCCCACTCCCAGTTTCCAGGCTCATGGTCAGGGTCCCAGCCACGGATGTCCCCACACACACACACCTGGAGCTCACGCTGTCACACTCCGGGCTCCCCCTTTCTCTCCTCCTAAGCCCTCCCCCCACGCTGCCCATCATCCCAACATGGGAGGCGGTGGCTTCAAGGTCAAGGAGTCCACAGAGAAGCCAGTGGGTGCCAGTTAGTGGGTCAGCCTCTGGCCCCAGGACTAAAGGATGGGCACGGGACCCTCACACACACCGAGCCCTCCTCTCTCCTGCAGGTCACAGTGCAGGAAACCTGTGCTCCAGGAGAAGCCGACGTTGATGCCCAGCCCTGCCTGTCACCAGAGGAAACACGGTGCGCTTAAAGCCCTGCACTCTGGCCGGGCACAGTGGCACACACCTGTGATCCCAGCCACTCAGGAGGCTGAGGCAGGAGGATCCCAAGTTTGAGGCCAGCCTCAGCAACTTAGACCCTGTCTCAAAATGAGATTTAAAGAGGGGGCTGGGGAGGTAGCTCTGTGGTAGGGCGCCCCTGGGGTCAATCCCCAGCACCACAAAAATAAAAAACAGAAACACAACCCTGCCCTCTGGGCCCTGCCGCCGGGCTGCCCGTTCTGGCTCCGGCCCTGGTGGCCGGTGCGACTGCTCCTAAGCTGCCAGATTGTGCTTCTGTTTGTTCACCTGTAAAATGAGGGTGACGACAGCCCCACCCTCCCGGGGTGGTGGGAAGGAAGATGAGGTCATGTGTGTTGTGGGACACACAGGCCAGCGCCTGGGACCCAGGCGACGTCGTGAAGTGTCCCCGATGGTGACTGCACTAGGTTCCCACCGGGCACGAGGGGGAGGGTGGCCCTGGCCGGCCCCAACCAGCGGCTCCAGCCCCCCTGCCTCCACTCGGTCAGTGGCTCCACGGGCCCACTCCATCCCAGGGCCACCCAGCCTGGAGGAGCCAGGGCAGCCGGGGGGGGGGGGGGGGCTCCGGCAGCCCAAAGCCTCCCGAGAACCTCCCCCCAACCCCCCACTGGGCCCCCACACCGGGACTGATCCTGGCGGGAGGTCTCCAGCGCAGCCCCCAGGGCTGATTATAACCCCGCTGCCGCCACCCTGGGGCTCTGTCCACCGCCCCCCAGGGAGCCCCGGGGGCTGGCTGATGGGCTGGGGTTGCCTCCTGGGAGAAACTCAGGGGAAGGGCAGGGATTGGAGCCAGGCAGACCCGCTCCGGGCTCCAGGCTCCGTTTCCAGCTGTCACCTGCAAGTCACGGGGCCTGGGGCAGGGGACCATGCCCTGCTGAGCACCGATTTTCTCGTTTGCAAAGGGGGAGGGCGCTGATACGGGCCACCTCCCGGGATGGGGTGTGCCCCAGGGCTGCGACCCCACCGCCCTGTCTGGGTGGCACTAGTAGATATCCAGTGGCCTCCGGCTCAGACCTAGAGCGTTTAGTCTGCTGATGACCTGTCTGCTCCCATGTCATGCAGTTTCATCCTGGACAAACAGGCAGGGACTCTCAGGGACTTGTCCTCTCCCTCCAAGTCCATCTCTATAGCCCCAGCTTCGACTGCCCAGTCTTCGAAGCCCTCTAAGTCTAGCCTCCGAGCCTCTACGTCCTCTTCTTGAAGTGACCTCAAAACTGGCTTCCAGGCAGGCGTGGTGGTGCACGCCTGTAATCCCAGTGGCTCGGGAGGCTGAGGCAGGAGGATCACAAGATCAAGGCTAGCCTCAGCAACACACGGAGGCCCTATCAACCTAGCAAGACCCTCTCTCAAAATAAAAAAAATAAGAAGGGCGGGGGATGTGGCTCAGAGTGGTTAAGTGCCCCTGGTACAAAACAATTTGCCAGGATGATGGGATGATTTTTCAAACATGACGGTCACTCTCCAGCCCCAGAGCCAGAACTTTTCATGGCTCCCTTGGCACGGCATCTGAGGCCTCCTGCCCAGCTCTCCCCACAGGGCTTCCTTCTGAATTCCTCTGCACCTCACACCCCAAGGCCCCTCCCCTGGTAAGCCTCTGCTCCCTCCTTGTCTCCCCTGCCTTCCCCGCGGCCTCCCCTCCTGGGCTGGGGACTGTGGCAACCAGTCCCTGACGGGCAGCCATTTCTCAGCTCCAACTGACCGCTGCCCCGCGGAGATGTGGGGCCCCCTTTCAGCTGACTCTTCCGATTGTGCAAAAAAGTCAGGGTTCCAAATCTGCTGGGATAGGAAATAGCCCGATGTTTTAAAGCACAATGACGTGACCAGAGGTGTGTGGGCGTGGGCGCTGGTGTCCGAGCGTCCCCGAGCTGACCCTGCAAGCTGCCTGTGTCCCTTTAGAGCAGACGATCTCCCCCCACGCGGGGGGGGGCAATTTTGTCCCCCAGAAATCTAATGGGCAAAGGCCTGGGGTGCTGCCACACCCTACGGTGCAGAGGACGGTGCCTGCAGTAGAGACGCAGCTGGATCTAAATGTCCAATCAAAACCTACATTTCCAGCCGGGCGCGGTGGCGCACGCCTGTAGCCCCAGCACTTGGAAGGCTGAGGCAGGAGGATCGCGAGTTCAAAGCTGGCCTCAGCCATGGCGAGGCACTGAGCAACTCAGTGAGACCCTGTCTCTAATAAAATACAAAAAGGGGCTGGGGATGTGGCCCCGTGGTCGAGTGCCCCTGAGTTCAACCCCTGGTACCAAAAAAATAAAAACAACAACAACAACAACTCTATATTTCCCAGCCTCCTTTGTGCCAAGGAGGGTGCATGATAAGTCCTTACCTATGGGCTCTGAGTGGAAGGAAGAAGTGGTTTAAAAGCAGGTGTGTCACCCCCCCTTCCCCAGTGGAGGCACTGGTCAGAGAGAGAACGTAGGAGGCAGAGCCCCAGGTGGGAGGAGCCCGGTCCCGGCCTCCTGGTCAGGCACGCCGCCGGGTGCTTGAGATAGAAGTTTTCTGGACTCACCTTTAACAGCCTGAGAAAGCGGCAGAGGGTAGCGGAGCCTGTGCCGGGTGCTGTCATTGTACGTCTGGTGGCTGGAGCTGGGACCTCTGCAGGCTCAGACTAGGACCCACGTGCAGGACCGTGAACACAGAGGGTGCCCAGTGGGTCTGGGGGACAGGAGCCAGGCCCCGCCTGGGCGAGGGGGTGGGGAGGGCTCTGCAGCAGCGGGCGCCTGAGCCTCAGCCACGCCTGGCTCTGGGAGGACACAGGCCCTGTGGCAGGGCGAGCTCCGGCTCCTCCTGGGGTCCTAAGTGCCCACTAGACACTGTGCTGGCGGGGGTGCCAGAGATGTCGGCGGCCTTGCCCGAGTCCCGGGAAGGAGGAGGAAGGAGATGTGGCCCCCTCTCTATAACCCACAGCCCGTCACCCTGTGGGTGACCCCCAGATGCCGTGGGCTGGTGTCCTCTGGGCACTCGGGGCTCTAGCACCAAGCTGTGGGGCTTCCCCTCCGCCCTTCGCAAGGCCAAGGTCAAGTCTCCCGGGAGCAGCCCTTAGCCATCGAGGGGGGGCACAGAAGAGGAAATGCTCCTGTCCCTCTCCCCACGGGGGTGGCGAGGTCAGGCGCACCTCTCCCACACTGTCCCCCAGAGGTCCATGAGAGGTCCAGCCTCTCACCCGCTGTGGCGACCTCCTCGACCCTCGGCCTCGGAGGAAGCGTTAAGAGCACCTGCCCCTCCCGCGCTGCTCCTGCCCCGGCTGGTGCTCTCTGGGCTCCTCCAACAAATGACTTGGGCCCAGCTCCTTGTCTCAGGGTCTGAGTGTGGGAAGCTCAACCAAAGGTACCAGGTGCGGTTTGCACACCCCTGGGACAGGTAGGGGGCTCCAGGCAGTGCTGGGGAACTTGTATTACTATTGTTTTGGTACTGGAGATTGAACCTAGGGGTGCTTACCCACTGAGCCACATCCCCAGGCCTATTTATTTTTTATTTTGAGACAGGATCTGGCTAAATTGCTTAGGGCCTCCATAAGTTGCTGAGACTGGCCTTGAACTTGTGGTCCTCCTGCCTTAGCCTCCCAAACCGCTGGGATTACAGGCATGCACCACCATGCCCAGCCTGGGAAACTTTAAAAAAAGAAAATGACTGCTTATCTATGAAATTAAAGAACAGTTAAGGAAGTAATAGTGCATAGATATGGCAAAAATTGTAAAGATATTGCAAGAATAACACCTGAATGCACTGCCCTGCATAGTCCAAGACGAGGTGGCTGTGTCCCGGAAAGAACGCAAGCATGTAGTTTCCTTTTTATCCCAGCATCAGTTTGGCTGTGCTTCCCTTTTTGCCAGGACTACCGGGAAGCTCAGAGAGAAATCTTGGTTTGCATTTCCATCCTGCAGAATGTCCACCTCAGGCCCAGGGCCTCTCATCTTTCTTAGTTCACATTTCAACCAGCGTGGGCTGTGAGTCATTTGTATTGGCTGGGACCTGGCGGGCAGGAGTTTGGAAGTGTATTATAAACAGAGAAAGGGTGTCATTAAATGGGTATGGAAGCTTTGGAAGCTGACGCATCTGGATCCAAATCCCTGCTCCACAACGTGGGGACCTTGACAATCACATCGCCTCCCGCACTCTCGGTGTCCCTGCTTTTGAATGTGGAGGAAGCCATTAAAGCCTCAAAAGCGGCCTTTTCGTATTGTAAGTGACAGTGTTGTGATGATCACTAGCTCTGTGGGGACTTTTGTTCCAATGAGGCAAAAGGAGCAAATTTGGGGAGCTCTGTGTACCCCCAAGTTCAGGTGCAGTCCTGAGTCCAGTAATGGGGTTGAAAGTCACGATGGCCGAGCCAGGCAGAAGCCCCAGCAGGGCCGCGGGTGTCTCTCACTTGTTGAATCCTCAGCCCTGGATCAGAAGCTGCAGGCCCTCGGCATTGGCGAGGGTGGGAATGCCCACCGCGGGCCAGGGCATTGCAGGCCCTGGGTCCCCCCAGCAGGGGAGAGGCCGGCCCACCGCAGTGGGTTTCAGACAGGCAATCTTCTGCAACCCTCATGGAAGCCCCGGAGAGGACCCTTTCCCATTCCACAGGTAGCAAAACTGAGACAGACACACAAAGCCTTTGTCCAGAATCACCCAGGCCGGCAGGACGCCCCATGTCCCTGCCCAACCCTCCTGCACCCGAGTCCAGCTCGGTCCCAGACTGAAATGAGCTTATTTCAGTCTCTTTCTCACTGACCACAAAGACTCAGCTCTGTCCTCAGAAATATTTGGAAAGTTTTATTTAAATGTTTTGTGTTCCCTTTTAACCAACACCGAAAGGAGATTTTTTTTTTTTTTTTTTTTTTTTTTTTTTTTTTTTTTTCCTTCCAAACAGGAGAGCGGCTTCGGCAGGAGCTGCGTGTGCTCAGAGCTGGGGAATGCAGGCCCCCGCCAGGCTGCCCTTCCCAGCTTGGCCACCCTGCGGAGACAGCCAGTCTCGGGAGGTGGCTTCCTGGGAGCCTGGCATCCTTGGAGTGAGTGACCCCCACCCTGAGCAGAGAGGCCTGGTCCCCTGAAGGCACCACCCTGAGCTTGGGGACGGCACCAGACCTGAGCCGGGGGCCTAGGGGGTTCCAGAGGAAGGGGAGAAGGAGAGGCTGGATCTAGAATGTTCCAGAGCAGGGCACGGCCTCGTGTGTCTGGGGAAGTAGAGGAGTTAGAAAAATAAGATGCTCTGAGGATCCTGCAGTCTGTGCCCTGCCTGCCCAGGAGAAAGCTACCCTGTTGGCCAAGGGCAGCAGGAGGGGTTCAAGAGCAGAGGCTGGGAGCCAGTCGGGCCCCGGGGAGGACTCCGGGGGAGCGAGGTGGGCAGCAGGCTTTGGTTCCTGGGTCCCCTCCTTTCTGGCAGTGGAGGCCTCGGCCTCCCCGCCCTCCAGGTGCGGGCTGCCGGGCACTCGGCAGCTTCAAGAGAGGGAAGCCGGCCACCTGCGTGGGCTTTGTGGGTGCAGGGCCCTGAGCCCTCAGAACAGGATGCGCAGGGAGGTCAGCGCCAGTGGGAGCAGCAGGGGCCCTGGGGTGGGGCCGCCCGCCGCGCTGGCCTGGGCACAGTGGTCCAGGTTGGCCCCGATGCAGGCGGCGTAGGCCATCACGTGGGGGATGTAGTTCTGCTCGTGCACACCGTGCAGCAGGTGGGCCATGGGGCCCTTGGCAAAGACGGCCACGTCCTCGCCGCCGTGCGTCTCGTGACGCAGGGGCACAGCAGACTGCGCCTGGTAGTTGTTGTGAGCTGTGGGCAAGGGGAAACGAGGCTGAGAGCCCACTGGGCCCCGGCGCTGGGCAAGCAGTGTCTCCCTCCCCATCCAGCCAGCTCGAGCACCCCACTGAAGGAAGAGGAGACTGAAGGCTGGGGCGTAGCTCACAGCAGAGAACTTGCCTCGCAGGCGTGAGAGAATTAGCCTCATCTAGGCTATTTGGATTAGCAGGGAAGAGTCAACTAAGGAGAAGTCACCAATGGCTGCATCATTGTCCCCCAGGGACGACTGGGGAGTCAAGAGCAAATGAATACTCAATAGTATGGAGCTAACCACAAAGCCTCATGGGCTGGAATATTATACAGCCAGTAAAAATGAGTGCAACACAGCAAGTACCTACACATGCCAGGCACCATGCTAAGCCCTTCAAACCCATTTAATCCTCCAGGTTAAAGTCCTTGGAAGGCAAAATATTTTTAGAGAGGAAACTGAAGCTGAGAAAGGGGAAGTTCTGTGCCTAAGGTCACAGAGCTGCTAAATTATAAGACGGGATTCAAATTGAGGTTGCTCTCACTCAAGTCTGGGCTATTCCAGGACCCCTGACCTTGACTACAAGCTACACTGTTCTTCCCAGCCTGTCCTGAGGGCTGCCCCATGCCTCCCTGCCCTGGCCTTGGTGTCTCACCATAGTCCACCATGGACACATTCTCCCGCTCGCCGTCCACCACCTTGTAGCCGGGCCCATTGCCGTACAGGATGGCGGTGAAGGGCTTTTTGTCTGTGTCACTCACCATGGGGGCCAGACCTGCACAGAGACGGAGTCAGGGGCCATGTTGGAGCCCCAGAGGAAGGACTCTCGCCTGGGCCCTGGCTGCCAGTGGCTTGGTGACCCCTGGGGTCCTCTCAGAGGGACCCCAATCCACCTCCATGGAGCCTTTTTCTGAGCCTTTTTTATTTTCAACAACTATTTCCCAATTTTTACTGTGCCACAGCCAGCCACCCACCCATCCACCATTCCATCCCCCATCCCCCTCCCATCCCCCCACTCCTCATCCACCCATCCCCCACCCATCCCCCCCATCCCATCCCCCATTCCATCCCCCACCCATCCCCCACCCCTCATCCCCCACCCCCCCCCACTCCCATCCCCCCACCCATCTACACACCCATTCCCCCCCATCCATCCTGTCCTCTTCCTACCCGTCTGTCCTTCCTCTCTCCTATTCTACCCCGTCCACGCAGCCCCCACTTCACCATCGCACACTCTGCCCGGCCCGGCCCTCCTGGCAGCACCCCCCCGCCCCCCGCCCTGCTCAGCTATGGCTTGGCCTCGCCACGCGCCGGGCTTGCTGCTTCTCCCGCCCCAACACAGGCCCACTTACCAAAGATCGAGTTGCCTCGGGGGGTGTATCCGCCAAAGGTGAAGACGTGGGAATGGTCAGCAGTGACCACGGTCAGCGTGTCTTCCGGAGAGGTCATGGCACCTGCCTGTCCAATCGCCCGGTCCATCTCCACCGCCTCGTGCAGCGCCTGCTTGGCCTTGCCCTCGTGGTGCCCATGGTCAATCCTGCCCCCTTGGGACACCAAGGCAAAGGCCTTGTGAGGGGGAAGGGGGAAAGGTCTGCACCCTCGAGCCCCACGACCCTGTCGCAGGTTACTGTGGCCTTGACAGGAACGGACAGGGACCGTCGCTAGGAAGCACCACGTGCCAGGCCGGTCTCAGGCGTCTCGTGAGCCCTTTGGTCTCTCCAGAGGCCAGAGGGGAGCCGCAGGAGCAGAGGCCCAGGTATGGAGGATGCAGAGCCCAGGTTCAAGGGCAGCTCCGCCGGGCTGCGCTCCCTGCGTCTGCCCACCACCCGTCTGCTCCTAGCACTGCCGCCTCCGCGGCTTGAAGGAGTCCCTGAGGACTTCAGGGTGGCCGAGGAGTGGGACAGCCTGAGTCCCTGCGGCACGGCAGGCACAGCAGAGTGACGCTGCGTGTCCGTCACCGCGGGCCTGGGCTGGGCTGGGCGCGATGGGCGCTGTTCACAGATGGAGCAGCGAGGCCCAGAGGGAGCGGGGAGGCGCCCGCGGGGGGCCTGCGGGGCGGAGCAGGCGGACTCCTGAAGCCTGTTCTCCACCCGCCTTGAAAAGACCCCTCCAAGCAGAGAGCACGGAACTTTGAGCTCTCAAAGGGGGTCACGGTCCTCGGCCAAGAAAGAGGCCTCCACGCGGGCCTGCGGGGCCGAAGCTCAGGCCACCGACCTCGGTGCCTGCAGGGCCCTGGCTCTGAGCTTGGCCTCGCGGCGGGGGCTGAGTGGCTCTGGGGGGACACGTCCCCATCCTCGTCCACCAGCAGATGCTGCCTGGGTGGCCACTCCCAGCTGAGGGTCCTGCGCCTGGGCGCCCGGGCGCCAGGCTGCCCTCCCTCCCCCAGCCTCAGCCTCGCTGCTGCTGGCCTGGCGGGCGGGCAGGGCGGGCCCCACCTTTGTTGTGGCTTTGGGAGCAGCTGGCCCAGCGGGCTGGCCTGGCCCTGCTCACAAAGAGGACAATTCCCGGGGGATCGTGTGCGCCACCACTGGTTCCTGGCTAGTGCCTCAGCAGCAGAGGCCCGCTCGGGGCCAGGCCGGGACCGTGTGCTTGTGGGAACCCCGGGCTTTGGCAAGGGAGCGGCCGAGCTGGGCTGGCGGCCACCGGCCCCTGGAAGGTGGAGGAGCCCGCGCACATGTGTGTGTGGAGCGCACGGCTGTGCAAACAGGCCCACGTGTCGTGTGCACACATCTCCACAGGACAGTGCGAGGAAACACGGAGGGCAGGGGCTCCCAGAGCTAGGGAAGGTTCCGGAAACTTTATCATTCCTCTCACCTCCCATGCGGCTGCCTGGGCCAGCACATGATCATGATCGTGAAAACAACAGGAATACCGAGAATCTATGCCTTGGTGCATCCTGTTCCAAGTAATTTCCATCCCTGAGCACCTCGGAGGCCTGTCACCCCCTCGAGGTCACACAGCCAGCGGGTGGCAGCACCAGGACAAGAGCCCCAGCTCACAGCCTCTCACGGAGGCCGAGCAAGGAGCCCTGTGTGGAAGGGTGGCCTCCGCGTTGAGGAGGCCTCTCTGGACCCGTCTGCAGGGGGGCTTCCAGCACCCCCCCAGTCTCCAGCTCCTCGGCCCAGAGGGAATTTCTCTCTCCCTCCTCTCCCTCCCACAACGGGGCCGTCGGCTTTGAGAGCAGGGCCGCCCCGTCCCCTGACTCAGGGCCAGGTTTCTGGGAGCCTCCCCCCAGCGGGCTGGGCACCCACCTTCCACCAGCAGGAAGAAGCCTTTGGGGTTCTTCTGCAGAATCTTGATGGCCACTGCCACCATCTCAGAGAGCGACGGGTCGGTCACGTTGTTCCTGTTCAGCTCGTACTGCATGTCCCCAGGCTCAAAGAGACCTGCAGACACAAGGACCAGGTGGATGCCGCGCCCTGGCTCTGTCAGGAGGACCGCGAGGAACCGGGGTGTCGTGAGACACAGGTCCCCACACCCGCCTTGGGGGTGCTGTGGTGGGGGACGAACCTTATCTGGCTCTTGTGGGTCCAGAATTGTGCCCACAGTTCCTACCAGCTTCTCAACCACCACCAGGGCCAGGGGTCACCAGGCCCATTCTACAGAGGAGGAGACTGAGGCTCAGAGGCATCCAGCCGGGAGGTGCCCGATCTGAGATTCCCATCCATCATTCTGCCTCAGCACGGAGGACCCGGGACACAGCGCCGTGGCCCCAAGGCAAGGACCCTGGGCTGGATCTGACCAGGCAACTTGAACAGGTGCACATTTCCGTGGGAGGTCGGAAGGGCACAGTGGCCGTGGGTGACACAGCGGGAAGTTTGAGGTCACCGTCCCTTTGGTTCACTGAGCTCCGTTTTCTCTCGGGCGACATAAGGAGAGTGACCTGCTCCTTGCCCGTGTAGCCCATCTTGGTGGTTCCGGTTCCGAGTGTCCTTCCAGAGTGTGTGCGCGCACAGCTGGACGCCCGCCCCGCTCGGGCCACACGCTGTCCCCGGTGCTTTGGAAGCAGGCAGGAGTTGGCTTCCAAGATGGCACCCAATAATCCCTGTCCCCGGGAGTTCATGCCCTGCTGTGGTCCCCTCCCACACTGGCCAGGGCTGGTCTGTGTATCCAACAGAACCTGGGGCCGAAGGCCGGGCGTGGTGGCTCACGCCTGTAATCCCAGCACTTGGGAGGCTGAGGCAGGAGGATCGCGAGTTCAAAGCCAGCCTCAGCAATGGCGAGGCACTTGGCAACTCAGTGAGACCCTGTCTCTAAGAAAATACAAAAAAGGGCTGGGGATGTGGCCCAGTGGTCGAGGGCCCCTGAGTTCAATATCTGGTACCGAAAAAAAAAAAAAAAGAACCTGGGGCTGCCCTGGGCCCCTGCCTGCTCCCCACTCCCTGGGGGGAGGGGGCAGCCTCCGTCCTGGCCACGCAGTGCGGCGGACTCTGGCTCCCTGGGCCCCACTCTGCCCACCCTAATCCAGGAGCAGTTCAAGCGCCAGGGTTTGGCCCTGTTTGGGTCATACGCCCTCAGCTGTGTGGCATGCGGCAGGCCACGGCCCTCTCTGAGCTTCGATTTCTCCTTGAGCCCGATGGGGCTAATCCTCTTGCGCAGCCAGCAGGCTGCGGGCCTAACTCTGTGAGCCAGACTCCCTTCCCCACCCCTCCCAGGCCTGTCACCCCTCTCGGTCACACAGCCAGCGGGTGGCAGCACCACAGCCTCTCACGGAGGCTGAGCGAGGAGGTGAGGAGGTCTCTTCTTTTATTTTTTGCAGATGGCAAAGGCCCTAGGAGGGGGCAGGCTGGGGCTTCTCCTGGGGCCTCGACTGCAGGGCCCGTCCCTCACTTACCCAGGAGGTAGTCCACGCTGCTGGGGTTGAGGCTCAGGAGTTCTGTGCGGTTCCAGACAAAGTAGGAGTGCTAGGAGGAGGGGCCGCGTCAGCACTTGTGGGTGGGGGCGGGGCAGGCGTCCCCAGCTGGCCTGAGTCGGGGGCATCTCATTGTGTCTTTCCATCATTTAACATCCCCCCGAGGACCTACCACCCCTGACCTCAAGAAATGACAAATAGATAGGCGATTATAGTGGATAGTGCAGGTGCGGGAGATTCGGGGAGCTGGGAGGGCCGTGAGCCCGGGCGGCATCAGGGAGGGCTTCCTGGTAGAGGCGATGCCTCACCGGAGCCCTGGAGGCCACGCAGAGGTTGACCATCCAGAGTCGAGGGTCATGAGGCAAGGAGGAGGCAGGCACAGGTCACCAGGGGTCTTGGTGCCCACTGAGGGGTAGGAGCTGTGTCTGGGGTGGTGGTTAGTCAGGGAGGGAGTGAAGCTGTCACTCTGTCTTGGGGTCCCCATCTAGGAGGGGAGATAGAGGAGGTGCAGCCTCCCCGGGGCAGGCAGGCCCAGCTCAGCCTAGAGACGGCACCGTGAGGGCCGGGACCTGGGGACCCAATGCTGCCAAGAATCAGCTGTGTGTCCTCAGGACAGCCCCTTGCCTTCTCTGGGCAGTGGCATTGGGGTCAGCGGTCTTCAAACCTCAGGGGCTGCTGTGGGGGAGCAGGGCAAGGAGACTGAACTAGGACTCCCGCTCCCTACCCCACGCGGTCAGCTGGGTCCTCACTTCAGTCCTAGGAGGACACTCCCATTTCACAGACTAGGACACTGAGGCACGCGGGACCGTGCACTGCTGAGGGGTCAAGGTGAAGCTGGCGGGACTCGCACTCTTCGGGTCTGGTTTTCTAGAATGCTGCCTACATGGGGCCAGACGGTGATGCCGCCTGGCAGGGCTCGGCGCCAGGGCACGCCCTCCCCACCTTGGGGATCGCGAGGAACTTCCAGGGCAAGAAGGACGAGGCTCAGCCCCATGTTCCAGGCAGGGAAACTGAGGCTGGGAGGGGCGGTGGCTCCGGCCGGCCTGAGCCGCCCCAGACCCTGGGGCCGTAGCTGGGCCCCGCCCCCACCTAGTTCTTGGCCCAGCTTCATCCCACGGACGCTCCCCAGGGGCCAGTCCTGGAACCCTGAGAAACCCAACCCCGGAGTGACATCAAAGTGGCTGCCAGGCTGCTCCCCACTGTCTTCAGCCCTGACCACAGTCATTTCCAGACCCCAGCTGCCCCACGCAGGCCCAGCGTACAGATTTAAAGGGCCAGAGCCTCTTCACGGAGCCAGAACCTGGGGCCCTCTGCAAGCCCCGCCCATTCCCTCCCCTGGTCAAACAGGATGCACTGCTGGGCTGGGGGCGGGGTGGGGGGGCTTCCGGCCCACTCCTCGTTCACACACTCCTCTGCCCTCCTGCCACTGTCCAGTGCGACTGCTTCCTCCCCCTCTTCTACTTGCTAGGGACTTCTGGGCCCTTCCCTTGTGGCCTGTCCCCTCGGGGTGCCTGCAGGTCCCAGGCTTCCCGCCATCAGAGCGTAGGACATTCCCTGTGTCTGATTCATCTTGCGCCTTGGGCTTCTGATGCCCTCCCTCTGCAGGAAGGCCCCAGTTAATCACCTACTATGTGCCGTTCACAGGACTGATAGTCCGTCAGAACCCGTGGAGGGACAGGGGGCCATCCCCATTTACAGAGGACACCAAGGCACAGAGGGGGTCCCTCAGGCCAGGGCCCCCAGCCACCCACTAGGGCTACCTTTTGTTTTGGCTTGAAGCTCCTCCAGATGTCCACGAGGTCCAGGCCGTCCAGCCTCGTGCCCCCGGCCTTTTCGTCCAGCCTGTACTCCACGTCGGTTTTATTCTTGGGGAACATGTACTTGCGGCCACCTCCCATGATCACCTAAGGGGGACAGGAGCCATCAGCATGCCAGGGTTCCAAGATGTCCAGAAGCCCCAAGGCCCTGGCCTGGACAGCTGGACTCCTGGGTCCCCCGGGGAGGTGTGGAGACTTTCCCAAGTGCCCGGGTCCCGGGTCCAGCCCTCTCCGCGCCTCTCCACTTTCAGCCTGGGAAGTGATCGCTAGTCTACTGGAACTCTGCTTTGGGGCTCCTGGGTGAGACTGGCGCTTCCCACGACTTCATCACGAGCCTGACACGCCAGCTTCCACTCACGGAAGCAAAGCACCGCACGCCAGGCACTGAGCCCGGAGGCGCCAGTCGTTTCCCCATGAAGAAACCAACACAGCAACGTGATTTCTCTGTCCTGTGGCCACACAGCCTAGTGGAGGAGCCAGGATTTGAACGCAGGGCTTCTCTGCCTCACACACGCCTGGCCCGCTAGGTCTGCCAGCCCAGGACGGGCCGCAGCGCCTCCTCTCCCACTCCTCTCCCACCGTGAGAAGCAGAATGTGCTCAGGGAGAGGCCCCAGCCAGGGAGGTCTCGGGGGCAGCCCAGCTGGGAGCAGCCCCTGCTGCCTGGGCCAACATGGGGCCGGCCCCACGGCTGTGTAGTCACCACTGGGCTAATTTTACCCACCGCGGCTGGCGTGAGCGGGCAGACGGACGCGGGACTGTTTGTTTTCCTTGGGAGTCCATGTTTGAAGTCCTGACTATTTTTAAGACAAGGGCCAAGAGCATAACAGCCGCCGCCCGCAGTGACCACCACACCGGTGTCCTCCTGTCACCGTGGGTGCCAGCCCAGGCCACTGCCCCAGGCCTGGCACCTCATGGACCCCTTTTCTACCTTCATTCCATTTCCCACCTCAGGCTTGGCGGGGTGGAAAGGGAGCCAGGTGTCCCAGCCAGCGGTAGACCTGGGGACGGTGCCCCAGGACAGCGGGGGTCATGGGACCTGGAAAAGGTTTGGGTTTTGCAGTCAGACTCGGGTTTGGATTCTGGCTCTCTGGCTTGTGGATCAAGGGCCTGTCGTTCTAACCTGGCTGAGCCTCAGTTTCCCTATCTAGAAAATGGGAACAATGCTCACCCACCCGACTATCCCAGGAGGAAATGCGGGGGTCCTCTACAGCCCCCGGCACCCACAGGGACGCTTCCCATGGAGGGTGTCCCTACTGAGTGACAACGAAAATTATCTCCAGAAGGACAAGGTCCCTTGCTGTAGGGCGAAGCTCTGGGGAGGGCCGAAGGCACCAAGGAGAAGGGGACCCCAGGTCACACGTCCCTGGCCCTTCCCCCACCGTTCCCACAAAAACCTGACCCTTGGCAATTTCAGAGTGGAAAATGGAGACCCCGGCCTTCTTGCGGGAGCCTCCGGGTTTCCAGCCCCAGCAGAGACTTCACACGGGCTCATTAAACTCCCAAATAACAGGCTTGCTGTTTGGCTTTGGGGTTTGGGTTTGTGTCTTTCTTTCTTTCTTTTCTTTTTTCTTTCTTTCTTTTTTTTTTTTTTTTTTTAAGTAAAAGATATTTATTTTCAGGGCGGACACCAGGAGTTTTGTTTCATGTATAGCCTGGGGCCTGGGGGATTTCAGAGTGGCCGTGAGGCAGGGAGAGGAGAGAGGAGGAAGGGGTGTCCACCCCCACCCTCGCCCCCCACCCCAACATCTTCCCTCGACTCAGACAGTCCTTAAGCTGCTGCGTCCCATGGCAGGCTGCTCCTGGGACCCTCCCCTAAGAGCAGCTGGGACAACACAGCTCTCAAACGCGGCCTCGGAGCCCCGGGAGCCGCAGGTGGGCTCGTGCACTCGGCGCACAGGTGGGGAGACCAGGGCCCAGGGAGGGGAGGGGCGGTCAGGGGAGGCTGCGCGCCAGATGGCCGCTTACCAAGAGGGTCACAGGACCATCGTCCTGCAAGGGGGCTTCCCCCGCCACTCGGGAAAGGGAAGACATGTCTGCAGAGGGTCAGGTGGCACCAGAAATCGGGGGTGTGGCATGGAGGACAGAGGGCAGGCCAGCGTGGCAGCAGGGAGAAGCGGGTGAGGGGACCCGGGACCTGGGCGTCCTCTGAGCCCCACGGCATCCCCATTCCAGGCTCAGGGGGTCCAGGTCTCCTTGATCTGCCCCCGGACCCCCGCAGCCGGTAAGAGACTTGGGAGCAAAACAGAAATCCCCACTCGGGAGCAGGGTCTGGGGCACAGCCTGCGCCACACCCGAGGCGCTCTGGAACAAGGACTGTGCGCGCCGCGCCGCGGGGATGAGCTTCCCGGGTTCTCGCGACGGGCTCGTGGGGTAGGTCCCGCTCGGGAGGAGGTTGAAAGGGGAGGCTCACAGAGGTTGAGTGGCCGACCCTAGGCCACACACCTAGCAAAAGGTGACGAGCTTCCGGGAAGCCTGGGTGTGAGCGCGGGTGCCCACCTCCCACCTGGGAATGTGCAGGGCAGGTCCTCCCCTAGAGGGTCACCGTGTCACCCTCAACTCCCACAGCTGGCGAGGGGCAGTGTGGCCCCAGGTTCTAGTTCACAGAATGGTCCCTGGGGCCTGTTCTCGGGGTGTGGTGGTGGCCACTTGAGGGGTCACCCTGGGGCCCCGCCGCAGAGAGGTCCCACGGTGCCTGCCTGCCCCGACCGCAGATCCCCTAATGGGCTGGGAGCCCTCCCAGGTGTGTGGGGAGCCGGGCCAGGTGGCTTTCCCGGGCCAGCCTCGGCCTGAGGCCTCCTGCCCAGCCCTGCCCGGGCCCGTCCCCGCTCACATCGATGTCCTTGATGTTGTGCACCAGCTGGTAGGCGATGTCCTTGCAGCCCTGGTTCAGGGCCTCCGGGGGCATCTCGTTGTCAGAGTACCAGTCCCTGTCGGCGGAGTGGGCGTAGGCGGCACTGGGGGTGGCGTGGTTCACCCGCGTGGTGGTCACAATGCCCACGGATTTCCCTGAGGTTCAGGAGAAGTCAGCCCCCTGCAGGTGGGGACAGCAGCGGCCCTCCCCCTCCCTCTGCTCCACGAAGCCTGGCCCCTGACCACTGTGCCTGGGCCTCCCTGTCTGTATGAGCCAGAGGGCAACTGCCCAAAGAGGGCCCTGGGGACGGGGCTGCGGTCCCCCCTCCATGCAGGACTGACTCCTGCAGGAAGCCCTGGGCCCTCAGGTGGAGTGGGGTCCCATCACCTGGGTCATTTGGCTTTGTCCCTTGACTCCAAAGTCCCTGGGGGCAGGGGCTGGGCTTCAATTCCCAGGAGGAGGGGGAAGGACAGACCCCGTGGGTCCCCTGGGGGCTGGCCTGGGCGCCGAGCTCGCCTCCTCGTACGAGCCTGCGAGGGGCTACGTTTTCAGGGCGAGTTTATAGTCAAATGGACAGACCCTGGGCCTGGAGCTGGGGCCACATCTGAGCAGAGGGACCTGGGAGGGGCTTCACGACCCTCTCACAGATGGCTGGAGCCCTGGAGAGCAGGTCTCTACGCTCTCTGGCCGGAAGGACTGAGGCCCAGCAGCCCCGAGCACGGCCATTTCCCACAGCTGCCCCCCGCAGCCCCTGCCCGTGGCTCACCGGCGTCCTTGGCCCAGCGCAGGATGGAGGTGACCTCGTTTCCCCGGGTGGTGTTGCAGCGGGTGCGCTCGGTGGCCGCGCTCACCCCCACGGTGCCCTCGTTGGCCTTCACGCCACACAGGTAGGCGGTGGCCGTGCCGGCGCTGTCGGGGACTTGGGCGTTGGTGTTGTACGTCTGCAGACAGGAGGCAGCGTGGGGCTGGCGGGCCTCGGCCCCTCCTGCCACCCACCTCCTCTCACACCTCGGGGACCGGGAGTGGAGGACGCCGGAGGCCCTTTGCAGGCTAGGCTGGGCCCCGCTGCCCACAGAGGTCCCAGCAGAGCCCCGGGGTCATCTGACTGAGCTGCCCGCTGCTGGGCCCTGGCAGTGACAGGCAGCAGCAATGACTGAGGCCGAGCCTCCAAGCTACGGGGAAATGTTAGGCAGAGGCGTGGGGGTCAGGCCGGGCCAGCAGAAGCCTGGCGCTGGGTCTCCGGGGCTGCAGCAGCCAGCAAGGGACCTGGGGACAGAGTCCCCGAGAAGGGAGAGGAAAGGGGATCCCCGACAAGTGGGGGGGCCTGGGGTGGGGGGGGAGGGACAGGAGCCGGGGAGGGGCGGGAGACCAGCGCTGACCTCTCGGCCTCGCCCGGCCAGGTGCCTCCTGCCCCATCCGACCTCCAGCAGAGACCCCGATCCATCTGCCTGTCTCCCTCCTACCAGAGCTCCCAGGAAGCACAGACAGACCCAATCCCGCTCTTCCCCTCGAAGGGGCCTGACGGGTGTCTGGGGATGGCTGTCCCCCCGCCACGGCCGCTTCAGCGCTCACGCACTAGCCCGCTTACTCCAGTGGCCCAGCGAAATCCAGGATGGCCAGGGAGGGACGGAGTCAACCTGTGCGACCCTGTACAGGACACACTGGGCGGGCTGCAGGGCCTGGGGGCCTCTGGCTGCTGCCACTCCCAGTGCTTGGCCCGGATGCTGCTTGTGCAGACCCCGGAAGCCCGGGGACCTTCAAGCTGCTCCACGCACGTGCCCTTTTATCTGTGCATGTCACGCTTCAGTGCAAGGATTTTTTTTTTTTTTTTTTTTAAATCCATGAGTTAAAAAGCTCAAAATCAGGGCTGGGGCTGGGGCTCAGCGGTAGAGTGCTCGCCTAGCACGTGCACAGCCCGGGTTCGATCCTCAGCACCACGTACAAATAAAACGCATTGTGTACAACTAAAGCAAATAAATAAATATTTATATATATTTTAAAAAAGGCTCAAAATCAGACTTGGGAAGTGCGGCTGCTCTCCTCGTTTCACAGTGGGGAACCCACGGGGAGGCTGAGGGTGCCATGGTCCTGCTCCTTCCTCTGAGATGCCAAGCTGAGGGGGCGGAGGCTCGGGCGGGGGAGGCCCGGGGCCGAGGCTCACCTTGGAGAGGGCTACGAAGGGGAACTTGTCCATCTCCAGCCGGGTCTCCTCTCCAGGCTTGTGGTGGAGCTGGCCCTTGAGGATGCGGGCGGCTGTGACCGTGGAGACGCCCATCCCTGGGGGGGGAGCAGGGCTCAGTGTCCCGGGCTCCCGGCCTCCCCGGGCAGCTTGTATGGGTAGTGGGCACCACAGCGTGGCTCTGGACACATCCCCCGGTCTGCACCCTCCTCCTTCCCTCCCCAGGCCCCTCTGGGGGCGTCGGGCAGAGCAGACTTCCTAGGTCCCCAGCCCGACCCCTCCCTCCGCAAGCCCCCTCCCCCAGAGCCCAGCCTCCTTGGCACAGCCCCTTCCCCTGCCCGGCCCGGCCTCACCATCTCCCAGGAACATGATAATGTTCTTGGCCACATTGGTATTGAGCTTCTGAAGCCCCAGGGCATTTTTCAGGGTCTGCTGGGCTTGTTTTCGCCAGTAATTGGGGTCTTTCTCTTTCTCTGCACAGAGAGAGGCAGTTATTTGGTGGAGGCTGGGGAACTGCTTCACAGACACCCCAGCACCTCACTGGTGGGGGCTGCCAAGTTAGAACTCAGGAGGGCGATGGTTGCCCACCCCAGACAACACGCGTGGTTTGTAAACAGGTGCCAGCCAAGCCTTCCAAACAAGCCTGTGGACCCGGTATCTCAGAATGAGGAAAACGAGACTCAGAGACATCAAGCAACTCCCTCAAAGCCACACAGCACTGGCAACCGCTGGCAGAGCCAGGCTTCGCTCCAGAGCCCACGCTTTCCTCTCACCCGGCGGAGGGCTGTGAGGCAGCAATTGGTAGCGCAATTACAAGGTAACATTTAACCGATTCAACAGAACAAACTGCTTCCAACTGCGGGAGTCCCCAGATGTATCCAGCCATCAATTATAAACGCTCTGGGCTTATTCATTACGGCAGGTTCAGCAGGAGACCGACCGGGTGACAGCACGGGGAACGGCACTGGAACACAAGACCTGCCTTTTGTCCCTGCGTCAAATTTAAAGAGATCACTCAATCACAGTCCTCGAGGGACGGCTCAGCAGGGAGGGCGGGCTGCGATCGCAGGTCCCTCACTCGTCACCAATAACTCCCGCTTTGACAGTGCTTTTAGGTTTTGAGATAAACCAGGAATGTCTGTCTGTCTGTCTGTCATCTAGCACCCGACAGACCTCAGTCTAAGCCTTAGCTGCGTCAAGCACCGGCCACTCCATAGTGCCAGTGACCTCCCCCCCCGCCAGGTGGGGCCAGTGTCTGTCTCTCCCTGACCCATGCAGAGGCCTCGGGTCCCATGCTGGGGGTGCAGAGCTCCCCCAGACGCAGGGCTTTCTTCTGCTTGGGGCCCATCAAGGCTGCCCGCGGGGACCTAGAAGCAGAGTCCCTCAGGGATTCTCTCTCATGGCCTCCCCCTGCGGTGGGGGAAAGGCTGAGGTGGAGAGGCGGAGGGCCTGGACCAAGGCCAGGGCTGGGGACGTGAGCCTCCTCCCTGGCCTCTCGGGAGGGTGCCCTCCCTTGCCGCGCGTGGCTTCTGGGGGGCAGGCCGTGGGCTTCACAGCAGCGCCTGCTCTAATCCGCCAGCAGCCTGGGGAGCCATTCCCTGCACACCAGGAAAGGAGGCCAAGAGGACAGCAGCGGGGACAGGAGGTCACTCACGCTCCGCCCCGGCCCTGGGCCCCGCATACCCACGCCCCACCGGAGTGGCCCAGCGCGGCCCAGGACCCCGGCCCCCCGCCCCTGCCTTCACCAGGGAGACCCGGCTCGGTCTCTCTCGTGGAGACTCTGCCAAGGTCCCCAGCCTCCGGCCTCACAGGCCCAGTCCCCAGATGGGAGTCTGGAGGCCTTGGCCTTTCTGTCCAGCCACGTGCTGGCAAGCGCTGTCCCCTGAAGTTTCTGTCCCAGGAAGTGGGGGCTGGTGGCTGCCCACAGGCAGTGTGGGGGCACCTGAGGGTGACACCTGGCTGGCCACAGGACCTGGGCCAGGCTCCAGGCTCCCTCCTCCCTCCTGCCTTCCTCCATGCACACCAGGGTCACAGGCCTCTCTGGCCCCTGGGTGGCCCTGGAAAGTGAAGAACTCCTCCCCGTCCTGGCCGCCTCCCCCGCAGCCTGCCTGAGCCCGCCTGCCCCGCACCCGCGCCCTTTCCTAGCAGGGCTCTGCCATCAGGCCTGCCTGGTGCCCGCTCTGCCTGCTGCCTGTCGTGGGGAGGGCAGGGAGAGCAGAACCCGGCTGTCGCCTGAGCAGCCCCAGGGCCTGTTCCTGGGAGGGTTCAGTGGTGTCACACCGTCTTCTCCATCAGAGACCTGGCGTTCGCCTCGATGGCTTCAGACCCCTGAATCCTAGAAGGCCACTGTGTCTAGAGCCCATCAGATGCCACTTGCAAAAGCCTGATAAAAGACGAGGCTGCGTCCACGGAGTCCCTATCAGCAGCAGAGCAGGGTTCTGTGACGGTTCAGGTGTGAGGCGTCCCCCACAAGCTCGCGTGGGAGACCAGGCAGGCGGGTTCAGAGGTGACGTGATCAGGCTGCGAGAGCTGATCAGGGCCTTCACCCCAACAGGGGCAAACTCTGAAACCTGAGCCCCAAGATAAACTTTTCCTCTTAAAATTGTTCTTGTCAGAAGCCAGGCGCGGTGGCGCACGCCTGTCATCCCAGCACTTGGGAGGCTGAGGCAGGAGGATCGCGAGTTCAAAGCCAGCCTCAGCAGTGGCAAGGCACTTAGCAACTCAGTGAGACCCTGTCTCTAAATAAAATACAAAAAAGGGCTGGGGATGTGGCCCAGTGGTCAAGTGCCCCTGAGTTCAATCCCTGGTACAAAAAAAAAAAAAAAAAAAAAAATTGTTCTTGTCAGGTCTTTTGGTCACAGCAGCGAGAAAGCGGACTAAAGCAGGCTCCGTGTACAGGAAATTCAACACAGGCAAAAGACCTCAGTGGCCAGAGGAAGCTGGTCCTGCAGCTCTGGGAGGGGACCTTGGGGGAGGGGCACAGAGAGTCCCACTGATGTCCTGTGCTTGCAAATGATCTGCCGACCTGGTCACTTTGGTGGGAGTTCAGGTAAAGGCTCATCGCAGTGGCACTGGAGGTCTCTGCCCTCACCGCGGGTCATACCTGAGGAACGGGACCCAGCGCGCTGGCCACCCTGAAGGTGGACAGTGGAATGGGGGAGGGGGTGCTGAACACTGAAGGCTTTTTAATTGTCTCATCCACGGATCCGTCTTCCCCCCGGGGGGCTGTGGGTGCTGAGAAAGCCAGGACTTCATCGCAGCCTGACCCAGGAAGGTGAGGTCAGGTGGCGTGCTGGCCTGGGAAGCCTGCCGCTTGGGGCCTATCCTGGGCCCTGCCACTGACCGCGAGGTCAGCCCCCTCCATCATTTTCCTAAGAGACCGACGTTCACCTAGTGTCCGCTCCCCGCTGGGCTGTGACTGTCCTATGTCATTCCTGCAGCAGTCCCAGGGAGGGGGGACGGTATCTCTGCTGCATAGATGGGGAAACCGAGGCTTGGGGGGCCAAGTGGGGACTTCCAGCCACGTGCAGGGCAGCTGGAGAGGCTCGGCCCTCGGACTCCAGCTACAGAAACGCCGAGAAAGATAAACCACCCTGGCCAGCACCGGCTTCAGAGAGGAAGGGGGGGGCAGGAAATCCCCACCAGGCAGAATTTAAGAGGAAATTCAAAATCAGGGAAGCCACCAGCTGGCCGTGGAGGAACCCGGGGATGTCAGATGGGGGCCTAGACAGCAGCTGACGTAACAATGGACACACAGGGCCTCCAAACGGGAAGGATGGGGAGAGCGTCCTCCATGAGAAATGTGAACTCCTCTCCAGGTCGGAGCATGGCTAGCGGGACTTGAGTGGAGAGTGCAAGAACCGCAAATGGAGGAATTAACATAAGAACTTGTCAGGCCCTGAAAGGATCAAAGTCAAGATCACACGGTAGGGACCCTTCCAGGGCATCTCCAACAGGAAGATAAGACCAAACAAAAACTCCCGTCAAAGGTGAGTTCCCAAGCAAGAACTCAAACCACCAGGAACTGTGCCAGCCTGCAGGAGGGTGAGCAGGGCCAACAGGACCTGGAGGAGTCTCCAGAATTCATTATATTTCAGACAAAGGGGAGGACAGAACCCCAATCAAAGAACAGGCTCACACAAAGGGAGGAGGAGGGGCCTGGCCACCCCAGGGCATGCAGGGGCGGAGGGGAGATTTCCGCTTGTTTTCCAGCTCTCAAATACATTGGATGGTTCCGTGACCTTGCCTGCCCTCATCATACCCGACCTGTACTGGGCCTTCACCGCCCCCTCCCCTGCACCCCCAAGTCCTACCTGGCACTAGAGAGTTGGTAAGGCAGGTGCCAATGGCCAGTACTAGGAATGGCGAAATCATGGTGCACCCCAAGAGCTGCTTCCTCTCTGGAGCCCAGAGATGCCAAGGATGTGGGTGGGTGTGGAGGAGGACCGGGAGTGACTAGCCGTTAGCTGATGTTCCGATCCTAGAATAAAAGAAAAATAGAGGTGTCGGGCACTGCTCTGGAGTTCGATTCTTCATTCAGGTGTTCGTTCCTTGATTCATTCCACCAGTGTTTGCTGAGCACCTACTATAGGCCCTGGATGGGGCTAGCCATTGGGAGCCAAAGCCAGGCGGGCACTCTCTCTGGCAATGAAATCACAGAGACAGTTGCATAAGGATAAATGGGTTCTGGGCTGCAAGGTCGGTCCACCCCATCCCAGGAGACTCCTACTTTGAATCCACCCTGGCAGGGATGCAGTCTCTCTGTGTCGTGCTCCTCAGCTGTGGCCTGCTTCGGGGCCTTCTGAAGGCTTGGTGAGCATCCCCGGGCTCCAGCCCAGTCTCTGTGGCTGTAGTTCTCAGCTCCCAGGCAATGCGGACACTGCCGGCTCCTGGACTACACCCCGGGAGGCCTGTTCTAAAACACCGCCTTCAGCCTTTTGATGCCCTGTGCGACGCAGAGCAACCCTTTCCGATAGGAACTTTGCTCCCACGGGACCCCCATGTTTGCTACATTCTCTTCCAGGAACAGGCCATTGTTCTTTTTAAATATTTTTTTTTAGTTGTAGATGGACACAATGCCTTTATTTTCTTATATATTTATTTATCTGTTTTTGGTACTGGGAATTGAACTCAGGGGCACTCGACCACTGGGCCACATCCCCAGGTCATTTTTTGTATTTGATTAGAGACAGGGTCTCACTGAGTTGCGAAGTGCCTCGCCATTGCTGAGGCTGGCTTTGAAGTTGTGATCCTCCTGCCTCAGCCTCCCAAGTGCCGGGATTACAGGCCTACGCCACTGCGCCCGGCTTATTTACTTATTTTTATGTGGTGCTGAAGATTGAACCCAGTGCCTTATGCGTGTGAGGCAAGCGCTCTGCCACTGAGCCACAATCCCAGCCCCAGAAACAGGTCATTTTTGATAAGAGACATAGAAGCAGTTAGGAGGAACTATGGGAAAAGACTACTGGTCAGGGTAGCTATTCTGGGCGGCCCACATTATAAATAACTTAGGTTACTTTTCATTGTCTTTTCTACATTTCTTAAATTCTCTTCTGGGTTGGGATGTGACTGTTTATTTATTTGTCTATTTATTCATTTGTTCTTCAGTGCTAGAGATTGAATCCAAGGCCTCAGGCAAGGTAGGCAAGCCACCAAGCTACATCCCCAGCCCAGTTTTGTAATTTTTTGAACAGTGTTATTAATTTAAAAAAAAAAAAAAAAAAAACGGAAGGAAATACACCAAACGTTGTGGTTTTTTCTCTGGGTGGTAGGATTACGAATGATTATTCCCTCTTTAAATTTTTTTTTTTTTTTAATTTTCCAAGTTGCCTGAAATGAGCATGTATTAATGGCTTAAGAATGTTTCCAAACTGTGGTCATCCTGTTGGGATCACAAGGGACAACGCCATTGGCAGCTGAGAAATGTACCAGCCGTGTTGGGCATGAATGTTACTGGGAGATGTGCAATTTTACATGGCAAGAGTTTCATTGGGAAATAGTTATTTCAACCAAAACCGAGATTTTAATGATTATTTCATTTGCCCTGGGAAACAGAAACAACATAGATGCCACCGTTAGAAAGGTGTTGTGAAAGGTAAGAAGCCACCCTCATGCCCAGAGAAAGGGGTTGTGTTTCAACCTCAAAGACAAGGGTCCTGGGGGCTGGGGTTGTGGCTCAGCGGCAGAGCGCTCACCTCGCACGTGCGCGGCCCCGGGTTCGATCCTCAGCACCACGTAAACATACATTGCATTGTGTACAACTAAAGTAAATAAATAAATATTAAAAACAACAACAACAACAAGGGTCCTGGGGCATGTGGGCAGAGGGGTCCGGGCCTGCAAGGAAATGGCACACATCTAACACCTGACTGCACTTGACATTGAGGGGTGGAATTCCAGACAATTTTCAAATTTTTTCTTTGCTTTAGTTGCTAAATGTTCTATAGCAAATCCTACAATCAGAAAAAAATATTATTAAATTGCTATAAAATAGAAGCCAGGCACGGTGGCGCACGCCTGTAATCCCAGCACTTGGGAGGCTGAGGCAGGAGGATCGTGAGTTCAAAGCCAGCCTCAGCCATGGTGAGGCACTTAGCAACTCAGTGAGACCCTGTCTCTAATAAAATACAAAAAAGGGCTGGGGATGTGGCCCAGTGGTCGAGTGCCCCTGAGTTCAATCCCTGGTACCAAAAAAAAATTTACTATAAGATATATTAAAATATTATCATTCACCATAGTTTAAAAAACCCAAAGTTCCCCTTCTAGGGGGCCTCTAGGACTGTCACTCATCCCAATGTTGACCTCTGAACTTCATGCCACTTCAATCACTCCATGTCCTTCCCTGTTTTCAAAACATTTCTTTCCTGGTCGTCTCGGCCTCTGCTCTGGGGACATCCAAGGGCAGGGACTTTGCCTTTGTTTATCTCTGTGCTTGGCACAGCTAATATTTACACCAGTGGAAAACCAGGGTGCTAAGGAGGGGAGTTGGGGGGAGGGGAAGAGTTGGGGGGAGGGGAGCTAAGGGGAGGGGAGTTAGGAGGAGGGGAGAAGCATCCAAAAAATCTCTCTTTTGGGGCTGGGATTGTGGCTCAGCGGTAGAGCGCTCGCCTAGCACGTGCGCGGCCCGGGTTCGATCCTCAGCACCACATACAAATAAACCCATTGTGTACAACTAAAGCAAATAAATAAATATTTTAAAAAAATAAATTAATTAAAAAAAAATCTTTCGCGTGTGCAAAAAGCGCAGGTGTTGGGGAGACTGGAGCGACTGGGTTTTGCTTCGCGGCTGGTGGAACGTAGACGGGTCCAACACTGGGGAGCCAGCAGCACCCCCAAAGCTGAGCATCTTACTCGTGCCCTACGACCCACCTCGCCCCAACAGAGCCTTGCTATCAGCCCTCTTCACGGTGGCTCCACAGTGCCCACGACATCAGGCTGGGTCAACACACTGTGCTCAGCCCCGAGGATGGAGACAGAATGACCGACAGCTCCGCGCAACAACACGGGTACGCTGGAGCCAGGGAAGCTGGACCCAAGGGCACCGACAGTGCGACTCCAGTGATCCAAGCACAGAACCTAATGTAGGGCAGCAGAGGACAGGACAAAGGCTCCCTTGGGGGATCTGGAGACTGATGGGAGCCCGAGGGAGCCGCCGAGCTGCTGATTGATCCAGTGCTGGTCACAGCAGCGGGCTCCGTTCGAAAATCCAACAGGTTGTTCATTCACACTATGGGCACTTTTCTGTGTGCGTGTGTGTTATACTTCAATAGGGTAAAAGTTTCTCTTTGGAGCTGGGTGCAGTGGTGCGTACCTGTAATCCCAGCACTTGGGAGGCTGAGGCAGGAGGATCGTGCAAGTTCAAAGCCAGCCTCCCAGCCTGGTGAGGCACTGAGCAATTTCAGGCAAGACCCTGTCTCTAAACAAAATACAAAAAAGGGCTGGGGGATGTGGCTCAGTGGTCACAGTGCCCCTGAGTTCAATCCCTGGTACCAAAAAAAAATTTACTATAAGATATATTAAAATATTATCATTCACCATAGTTTAAAAACCCAAAGTTCCCCCTTCTAGGGGCCTCTAGGACTGTCACTCATTCCCAATGTTGACCTCTGAACTTCATGCCACTTCAATCACTCCATGTCCTTCCCTGTTTTCAAAACATTTCTTTCCTGGTCGTCTCGGCCTCTGCTCTGGGGACATCCAAGGGCAGGGACTTTGCCTTTGTTTATCTCTGTGCTTGGCACAGCTAATATTTACACCAGTGGAAAACCAGGGTGCTAAGGAGGGGAGTTGGGGGGAGGGGAAGAGTTGGGGGGGGGGGTAGGGGAGCTAAGGGGAGGGGAGTTAGGAGGAGGGGAGAAGCATCCAAAAAAATCTCTCTTTTGGGGCTGGGATTGTGGCTCAGCGGTAGAGCGCTCGCCTAGCACGTGCGCGGCCCGGGTTCGATCCTCAGCACCACATACAAATAAACCCATTGTGTACAACTAAAGCAAATAAATAAATATTTTAAAAAAAATAAATTAATTAAAAAAAAATCTTTCGCGTGTGCAAAAAGCGCAGGTGTTGGGGAGACTGGAGCGACTGGGTTTTGCTTCGCGGCTGGTGGAACGTAGACGGGTCCAACACTGGGGAGCCAGCAGCACCCCCAAAGCTGAGCATCTTACTCGTGCCCTACGACCCACCTCGCCCCAACAGAGCCTTGCTATCAGCCCTCTTCACGGTGGCTCCACAGTGCCCACGACATCAGGCTGGGTCAACACACTGTGCTCAGCCCCGAGGATGGAGACAGAATGACCGACAGCTCCGCGCAACAACACGGGTACGCTGGAGCCAGGGAAGCTGGACCCAAGGGCACCGACAGTGCGACTCCAGTGATCCAAGCACAGAACCTAATGTAGGGCAGCAGAGGACAGGACAAAGGCTCCCTTGGGGGATCTGGAGACTGATGGGAGCCCGAGGGAGCCGCCGAGCTGCTGATTGATCCAGTGCTGGTCACAGCAGCGGGCTCCGTTCGAAAATCCAACAGGTTGTTCATTCACACTATGGGCACTTTTCTGTGTGCGTGTGTGTTATACTTCAATAGGGTAAAAGTTTCTCTTTGGAGCTGGGTGCAGTGGTGCGTACCTGTAATCCCAGCAGCTTGGGAGGCTGAGGCAGGAGGACTGCAAGTTCAAAGCCAGTCTCCCAGCAACTTAGCCAGGACCTGAGCAATTTGGCAAGACCCTGTCTCTAAACAAAAATTTTTAAAAAATGGTTGGGGGGATGTGGCTCAGTGGTCACACACCCCTGGGTTTAATTCCTGGTATCAAAAAGAAAAAAAAAAAAAAAAAAAGTTACTCTTTGGGAGTTTATGGAAATGATCTATAAAGGACTCAGTGTGCAAACAGGCCCGCACTGCCCTCCACAGTGTGTAAGGCTTTCACTACGACTCCTCACTAGTGGCCTCTGCCGTGGACAAGAGGAAGTCATGGTCTCCTCTTACAGACCAAGGCGCTGAGAGGAGAAGCGACTTGCTCAAGGTTACAAAGGACAAGGTGGCCGTGCAGAACCTTGAGCACAGGCCTTCTGATTCCAGAATTAGCACTGTGGCGACCGCCGGAGACCCCCCTGGATGGGGCTTCCTTTTCCTCAACTGATGATTGGAGAGGGATGGAGCCAGGCAGCCCCAGTGCCTCTGGCGCGGTCTCCTGGTGCTCGGTCGCCCCCACCCCCCCCCCGCGTCCCTAGGCCGGGCGGTCCCCAATCTGTGCGCGCGCTCACCCTCGACTGCCACGGCATCCCACCGGGGAGAGCGAGGTGTCTTCCCACCAGGGATGCAGCGGCTCTCCCCACCCGTCCTTGGACCTGATGAGCACACTCTCAGTCTTCAGCAGACGGACCCGGGATATGCTGTGAGTGGGGGACACCCACGGGCTGCACCTCGGGGAAGCTACTGTAAGTGGTAGTGCTTCTGAGATTGTTCCTTGCTAGCACCCAGAAACCCCGCTGGCTCTCATGTCTTAGCTCTGACCTTGCCGAACTTACTAATTCTGGGAATTTTGTGTGTATGTGGGGCTTCCTTGGCATTTTCTAGGTAGATAATCATGTCACCTACCAAGGGTTTTAGTGTTTCCTTTTTAACCTGCATCCTTTTTCCAATCTGCATTTTTTTCTTTCTATTTATTTATTTATTTCATGGTACTAGGAATTCAACCCAGGGGCACTCTGCCACTGAGCTCCATCCCCAGCCCTTTTTTTTATTTTTTATGAGACAGGTCTCACTAAGTTGCTGCGGCTGGCCTTGAACTTGCGATCCTCCTGCCTCCACCCTCTGGAGTCACCAGGATTACAGGAGTGCGCCACTGCCCCCCAGCTCCTAGTTCCTGATATTCAGGGAAAACCTCCAGCCTTTTGGCACTCGGGGTGGCATTCTGCAGTGTGAGACAGAGTTTGTGGTGCAAAATCAGGAAGTTGTCTTTGGACATACAGAGTATGAGGTATCTTTGTTTTAATATGTATTTTTTAGTTGTAGTTGGATGCGATACCTTTATTTTATTTATTTATTTTTATGTGGTGCTGAGGATCGAACCCAGGGCCGTGCATGTGCTAGGTGAGCACTCTACCGCTGAGCCACAACCCCAGTCCAAATATAAGGTGTCTTTAAAAGTAGAGATACTGAGCCAGTCACAGTGGTGCACGCCTGTAATCCCAGCACTTTGGGAGGCTGAGGCAGGAGGATCGTGTGTTCAAAGCCAGCCTCAGCAATGGCGAGGCACTTAGCGACTCAGTGAGACCCTGTCTCTAAATAAAATACAAAAAAGGGCTGGGGATGTGACCCAGTGGACAAGTGCCCCTGAGTTCAATCCCCAGTACCACAAAAAAAAAAAAAAAAAAAAAAAAGTAGAGATACTGAGCAGGGTGTAGTGGTGCACACCTATAATCCCAGCAGCTCAGGAGGCTGAGGCAGGAGGATCACAACTTTGAGGCTAGTCTCAGCAACTCAGTGAGGCCCTAAGAAATTTAGTGAGACCCTGTTTCAAAAGAAAAAAAAAATTAAAAGGGCTGGGGATGTAGCTTAGTGGTAAAGTGTTTCTGGATTCAATCCCCAGCACCAAAAAAAAAAAAAAGAGAGAGAGAGAGACTTTGAATGGGCAGTTGACATTCGGAAGAGAGATCTTGGCTAGAGGCACAAATCTGGGAATCATGGGCATGTGGGTAGCAGTTATGGCCTCATGAAAGTTAACGAGATCATCTGGAGGGACTGCGGGCGTGGACACCTGTAGGGGACAACAGCCCATAGAAACAGGGCACTGAAGACCTATCTTTCTTTCTTTCTTTTCTCTTTTTTTCCTTTTCTTTCCCTTCCCTCCCCCCCCCCTTCCTTCCTGGTACTGGGGATGACCCCAGGGCCTCATGCATGATGCTAGGCCAGTGTTCTACCACTAAGCCACATCCACAGCCCTGGAAAGGATTTCTTTAGCCTGAAAAAGGTTTTATGCCAAAAACCTATGGAAACCATCACGCTTGTTGGAAAACTGTTGGCAAATTCTCTTCAACGAGGGCTTATGATTGCGAGGCGCTGTGGCCAAGCTCCCTGGCCACAGCTAGGAAAATGCGCTAGTAAGGGTGGCGAGGCCCCTACGTGGCAGCACTATTAACCCCGGCGGTCCAGCTGTGGCACAGACGAGCCACAGGCGTGAGCATCGAGAGGGAAACGTCAGGAGTGAAAGGCGGTGCCCGCGTGTCGGCGCACGCCGCGCCCACAGACAGCACTGCGTCACGCACAAGGCCCCGTGCCAACTCAAGGACCTACTAGGTGCACCAGCACGGGGACCTCTGGGGCACTGCGAGGACGAGGACGGGGAGCGGGGATGGCGAACGGAGGGGAAAGAGACAAAAAAAGCAAGCGCCAAGCAAGCTCAGGACGGCGCCCCCCGCACGGGACCAGAGCGCACTCCCTCGTCCCGGCACCTCGGGGGGGCCCCCTGCGATGAGCAAAGAGGGAGAACACCGTGGGGCCCGAGGCGCTGGGTAGCCGGCTTGGCGGTACTGGTGGCCATTTGTCCCCAACCTGCCACTTGGCAGCTCTGGAGGGCGAGGACCGCTGTGGCTCCCTGGCCCGCGCGCACTCTGCAAGCGCTGACCTAACCAAGGCCATGTCCAGGCCACGGTGCTCTGAGTCTGGGCCCCAGGGCTCTGCGTCCAGATCGCTTGGCCTGGGACACGGTGTCCTCTCCCCGGCCTCTGCCCAGGCCGGAGCCGGGTGGGGTCTCGGAAGCCCCTGGAGGCGAAGCCTCCTGCTGGCTCCTCCTCTCAGACCCTGCGCCTCTCCCTCCAGAGGCTCCAGTGGCCTCTGGCAGCCCCGGGTGAGGGGCCCAGTCTGGGGCTTCGGGGGCCCCGGCTGTCCACCACCCTCTGCCAATGTTCCGCCAGCTCGGGATGGGGCCCTGGGTGTGCGCCAGCCCCTTGGCCACCCCGCTACCTCCCGCCGGCCCTTCTCTGCCAGGCCCCTGCTACGTGCCCTGATTGTCTATGACAGCCCCGGAGGAGCAGCTACTTGGCAGGACAGTGGAGGTGGCCGAGGGGCCAGGCCTGGGCCCTGAGGACTACCAGCACCCTGGAGCTGGGTGAAAACCAGTCCCGGGCTGGGTCTCAGCAGATCCGGGACCATCAGAATAAGAGGACGGAGGAAACTCGCTGCCACTTGTGACCCCCGCCCAGCGTCACAGCCCCACCCGACAGCTAGGGAGCCCAGCAGAAGGCCAGCTGTGGGCAGGGCACCCCTGCTGGCCCCAGGGCGCAGCCTCCCCACCATGGACAGGGAGGCCCAGCGCCGCCCTCCTTCCGCCCACAGCACGCGCACTAACCGGGAGCCGCGGCAGGTGGGGTGGAGCCGGGTGCGTCCCTACCTGAGCGGCCTGGCCAGGCGGCCTGTGAAGAAGCAGAGCAGGCCCAGGGCCAGCAGGAAGAGGAGGCAGCTGAGGGCGGCCGTGAGGAGCACGCTCAGGGTGGGCACCAGGAACGCCATCTCAGAGGGCAAGATCGCCGCGCCCCGCACACCCTGCCACTGGTCTTGGACGCTGGCTCCAGAGCCCGGGTCAGGGGCACCGACCTGGCCTTATCCCCAGGTTAATCCTGGCGATTAGCTGGGGTGACCCGGGGGATGACCTGTGGGATCCCCTCCCCTGCTCCAGCACCAGTCAGGGGAGGGCCCCTCGGAGGCTTGTCATTCAGCTCTGTCCGCGCGCCCCTCACTGCTGAGTACCTGCTGGATACCTGGCGCCACTCTAGGTTCCAGGGAGACGTGGGGAACGGCGCGGACACGCCTGTCTGCTCGGAGATCACGGACCAGGCAGGGTAGATAAAGCACCTACTGTGTGCCCGCTCCCAAGCCCTGTACCATGTCCAAAATAGAAGCAGCTGCACTCATTGAGCACCTGCTGCATGCTTGGCTGCACTGGAGCTAGCTCAGAGGCGCAGTGATGGAGTCGGGCTTCCACCACGGAACTGGGACGGCACCAGGCCTGCACCAACGCCCGTGGTCGCTGAGAGCCAGTGCACTGCTGGAGCCGGGAGCTGCTGCCTGCCCGGTCCCTGTGGGGCCCCAGGAACACCCCACAGAGCCGGGCTGGTGACCGCGGTTCCCATCTCTAGACTCTCTAGACTCGGAAACAGGCCGGAGCTCGCGGCCAGCCCCACCCTGAGCTGGGGCTCTTCCTGCCGGTGCACCTCAGGACAACACCCGCTCAGGGGGACACTTCGACCCTCCTGGTGCCAAGGCAGGTCCCCTCTTGCCAACTCTAGAAGGGCCACTGAGCTCACCAAGAGGGCAGAAAGCCAGGCTCCTGACGCCGCTGACCCTGGGCCTTCTCCGGAGTCCCCGACTCAGGCTGGAGCTAGTCGCCGATCCCGGCAGGAGGGGTCAGCAGCCCAGCGACTGTGGGGAGGCCGAGGCTTAGCAGGGGAGCCGCTGGGTCGCTCCCAGGTGGCCAGCGGTCTGTCCAAGCCCCAGCCCCATCACTCCCCGCCGTGGGACACGGGGTGGGGTCAGCCCCTGCACCTCGGAAGCTGCCAGCTCTCCTGGACACAGACTGATCTCACCCTCACCAGCAACCCTAGAGCCAAGCTGGCCCCATACAGGAACCAAGGCCCCAGTGGCCGTGGGAGGGTGGTCCGGGGTCACAGGTGCTGAGCCAGGCCCTCCAGAGCCCCCACTTGGACCCGCCCAGGGCCACACCTGTCCCGGGCTGTCTCTACCTCCGCTCACCCAGGGACCCTGGCTGCCTCATTCCACTCCTGGGACACCCTCAAGGCCACCACCACCCAGCCTAATAAGGTGACGTGAGACCCGTGGAGTACCACTTTGCGCTCCCAGCCTGTACCTGGCAGGCCTCGCAGGGGCCCTTGGGGAGCCCCCATGGAGAGCTGGAGTTCTAGACTACCTGGGCTTGGAGGGGCCACTGGGTAGATTTCCCAACAGTACCACGGTGCAAAAATCACTGGGCGTTCGTGGGAAAAGTCCTGTCCGCAGTGGTTCTAGGGACAGGTGACTGATAAGTACGTCAGCAAATTTTCTGAGGATGAAAGTGTTCTTTGTAATGACCTGGAGGTAGGTAAAAGTGCTTGCATATGTAAAGAGCCTCGAGGAGTCAACAACCCCACCCTGCCTGTATCTCCGGCTTGTGAGCATCCACAAGAAATGAATGAAGCAATCATGGGGAAGGACAAGGGCTCAGTGGGGTGATGTGACTGTATCTGAGTTTAAAAAGAGAAAACAAGGGACATAACCCCAAATAAATCCCTATTTCTTGCACCCCAGACCTGCAGGGCTAGATTCTCCCAAGGCAGGGCCTGGGAGGCTCTGTTTGTAACAAGTCGTTCCCACGAGCGGATTCGTTGGGGGGACATTCTCTCAGAGGCCGTCCCATTGTCTAGGTAGAAAAAACTCAGGCCCTAGCCGGGCGCGGTGGCTCACGCCTGTAATCCCAGCACTTTGGGAGGCAGAGGCAGGAGGATCGCGAGTTCAAAGCCAGCCTCAGCAATGGCGAGGCACTTAGCAACTCAGTGAGACCCTGTCTCTAATAAAATACAAAAAAGGGCTGGGGATGGGGCCCAGTGGTCCAGTGCCCCTGAGTTCAATCCCCGGTACAAAAAAAAAGAAAAGAAAAACTCAGGCCCGCAGAGGCAAGCCTTGCCCAGCGTGAGGCCGCATCGCAAGGGAGCGTCTGGTGCCTCCCAGCTCCTCCTCTCTGCGGACGCCTGGAGAAACTCAGGAGCCTGGAGAAACTCAGGAGCCCGTGACGCGGTCCGGGGCTGTCACCTGGGCCTTCCTGGCTCCTCTCAGAGCTGAGGATGGGGAGAGGCTCTGGGGCTGGGGCTGGGCCTGCTGGAGCAGCTGCCTGGGGCGGGGCCCACTGAGGACAAGCCCAGCAAAGTCCCAGCTGCAGGGTCACAGAGAACCGCGTGGAATCTGCCTCTCAGCCAGGCCAGCATCTCTGGCACCCGTGCAGACGGGGCTTTCTTCATTTACTGGTGGAAGTTACTTATGGCTGCCGTGAAGCAGGCTCTGGGTGAAGAGGAGGGAAAGGAGTGTGTGCTGTAGGTCAGATCCACGGAGGGACTTCCTCAGAGGGTGGGGAGCCAGGTGCGGGAGATAGAGCAAGGCTCAGACCTCCAGCGCTGTCACACCCCACCCCAGCAGGAAACAGGTGTGGGAGGGCCCGGACGTTCGGGTGCCAAGCCCTGGGTCTTCAGGGCTCTGGAGAGACACCAGCCCCCCAGTCCCCAGCCTCGCAGCCAGTGCACCGCGCTCCCCAGACGGGGGACTCCCTGCCACCCACTGATGTCTCCCGCCCCCAGAACCTGGGCCCTAGACCTTGGTGGCACTTGTCAGAGCCTCAGAGAGCCACTGATGGCCGCTGCCGCACCAGACCTGAGCTCCCGGGAGGGGCCGCGCTCAGAGTGGGGGGCAGGGGCGGGCAGCACCCCGAGTGGGCGCTGGACCAGGCGGCCTGGGCACAGGCCCTGCCTCTGCCCCGCTCCTGCTGGGCACTCAGGGCGGGCCTCGCCCCTGGGCACAGCGGCCGGTCACCTGCGCAGCGGGGTGGAGAGAGCCTGGGACAGGCAGGTGGGGGACTGTGGGGAGGGGACACGGGGTGGCGCGGAAGTGGGAGCAGGTGAGGAGCAGGTGAGGGCTGGGGCGGGAACAGAGGGACCCGGCTGCCCGCTTGGCCAGGCACGCGCCCGGTGCCCACGCCCCGGGTGCCCGCCCCCTCCTCCGGAGCCCAGGTCTGCCTGGCCTCGAGGTCCTGGACAGCAGAGCTCAGCGGCCCTGGGCGCTCCGCGGGCCGCGTGGCGGAGGCCGGGCAGGCGGAGGCCGATGCCCCGGGGCCCGCGTCCCGGGAGCGCCAGAGCCGCCCACGCACGAGGGCACAGGCGCCCGCCCGGCCCGGGCAGCGAGGAGGTGGAGGACGGCACAGGGCGGAGGCGGCGAGGGGGCCTCCTGGAGGCCCCTGTGCGGAGGCTGGAGGCTCAGGGAGAAAGGCGGAGGCCGAGGCCTGGAGCAGCCCCGGGCACGCCCCTCTCACCTGCCCAAGGCCACAGCAGGGCAGTCCGAGGCCCCAGGGCCTGAGGCTCCTTGGGGCACGGTGACAGTCCCCATGCCACAGCGTGGCTCTGTGGGCATTGGGCTGAGCCAGGCAGAGTTCAGCCGTGGGAGGAGCCGCAGGACGCAGGGCCAGGGACACCATGCCTGGGGCCCGGGACGCGGCGCTGTGGGCGCATGGGCTTCCGCCATCCCACGGTTGGGACATGTTCTGTCCCAGGCTCCTGTGCTCCGCGCCAAGCCTGGAAGCTGAGCAGGGAGGGGGACAGGACGGGGCGGCACATGTGCTATGTGTCTCTGAGATGGTTGCCAGCCCCTGCTCTGACACTCCACTCAGCACCCCGGCAGCGGGAGCCTCTCGGAACCAGGAGGAATGGCAGTTCCATCCTTCTTCTCACAACATCAAGAAAAGAAAGGCACAGAGAGGGTGCGTAATCTCCCCAGAGTCACACAGCACATCAAAGGCAGGGATAGGTCTCCCCACTAACCAGCTCAGGATTCGGGGTCCACAAGGCAATCAGTGAGGCATAGCATAGACACCAGTGTTTTGAAATTCTATACACTAATGATTTGTGTCAACTAAAGAACATTTCAAACTGAGTATTCTAGAAAAATCCCTGTTTTACATAATCTCTCATGGTGTTGCTTATAATAATAATAGCAAACCTTTTCGTAGCCCATACTATGTTCCAGGCATTTGTTCAAAATGTTGCACCTATATTAACTCATTTAATCCCCCAAACAACTTGCAAGGTAAACACTATTATTATCCCCTTTTTACAGACAGTAAAACAAAAGCACAGAGAGGTTAAGGAGCCCACCCAAGGTCACACAGCAAGTAAGTAAACAAACCCGAATTCAGCTTTACTGGTGGATGTTTCTGACTGTCAGACAAGACCAGGTATGCACCAGCATTGCATGTACATAATAGCTACACATCATACATCTGTAGGTGACTGGGTCATGTACTCCTGCTACCTGACTCATACCGGGTACACTTGGCCCAGGTGTCATTCACTGTATCTGCACAGTCCCCTGGGGGAGGGTGTCCCCTATCACCTCTTTGCAGAGGACAGGTGAGGTGGCTTGCCCACGATCACACAGCAGGAGCAGCCCACAGAGTTAGGCCTTGGAACTGGGTCCAAGTTCCTGGTCTCTGCTCAGTCCCCTGGGTCTCTGCAGGGGACTCACCTGGGCCCGGCGGGGGAGGGGCTGCACGGAGACCTGGCTCCGTCCCTGGCCGGGCAGGGTGACACTGGACACATCCCACCTCTCCCACAGTCCCCAACTCCAGTTCATCCCCAGAGAGACGGGACCCACAGACAGGAGACCAGGGCCTGTGACGGTGACGTCCCACCCAGGTCTCAGCAGAGCTGCCGTGGCTCCCTGGCTGAGTGGCCTTGAGCCCATCATCTCGCCTTCCCAGCCTCAGTTTGCGCGTGTGTTCACTGGGGATACTCACAGCAAGTGCCTGTCCTCACAACAACCCCGTATAGCACACGTTCTCCTGGCTCCCACTGCAGAGAGAAGTTAAGTAACTTGGCCAAGGTCACACAGCAATTAACAGGAAGGGGAGAAACTCTTAACGGGGCACCTACCATGTGCTGGGAGCTTCTCCCTCAAGTCTTCTGAGAACCCCGTGAGGTTGGAATTTGCAGCTCCAGGTCAGAAGAGAAAACCAAGGCCCAGAAAGGGAGGAGGCTCAGGGTCAGGCCGCCGCGGCGTGGGAGGGCTGGGATCCAGGCCAGGCCTGTGAGCAGTGTGCTCACCACCCCCATCCCCGACGCGTGCCAGGACAACCTCGGCCCCCCGGGGAGACCTCATGCCTCCTCGGCCTCCCCAGGCACAGGAAGCCCCATCAGCAGGGCTGCGACCTGTGTAGGTGGGTGGCGGTCCCGCAGGAGGACACCGGGCCACTGCTGCCTCCTGGGACCCCTCCCTGAGGAGAAGCTCCGGTCTCCTGGGCTCCCCTCCCCGGTCACAGTCTCTGGCTTCAGAATTGAGCACAGAGACTCTGCGACCAGTGGGGGCCGCCCGGGGCGCGCGAGCCAGGGTCCTGGAGGAGGAGCAGCTGTGAGGCAGGGAGGGCCGAGATGTCCCAGAGTCAGCCTTCCCGCTGCTGCGACCAACACCTGACGACAAGTAGAAGAGGAAGAGTTTATCTGGGGGCTCGCGGGTGCAGAGGTCTCAGTCCCTAGACGGCCGGCTCCATCCCTCAGGGCTCAAGGTGAGGCCAAGCATCATGGAGGGAGAGCGTGGGGAGGGGAGGGCTCGCAGGATGGCCAGGAAGCAGAGGGAGACTCCACTCACCAGACACAAAACACACACCCCCCAAAGGCACGCCCCCCGCGCCCACCATCCAGCTCACCCCTCCTGCCTTCAGTTACCACGCAGCTAATCCCATCAGGGGATTAGTTCACTGGTGGGGCAAAGGCTCTCATAACCCAGCCATTTCCCCTGGGAACCCTCTCACATTTCCTCACACACGAGCTTTTGGGGGACACCTCCCATCTAAGTGACAGCGTTCCACCCCAGGCCCCCATAACCTCATGTTTCCATCTCACAATGCAAAGTACATTTAGTCCGTTTCCAAGAGCCCCCACAGTCTCTACAGTTCCAAGACTGCCCCAAAGTTCAAGTCCAAAGCCTCCTCGGCGATACTCAAGGCCAACTCACATTGTGAGCGCCTGTGGAAATCCAAAGCAATTTACACGCATCCACTATATAAAGGCACAGGATGAACGTTTCCATTCAGAAAAATAGGGATGGGACCTAAGCAAGACCCAAATCCAGCTGGGCAAACAAGTCCTGTAGTCCCGTGTCCGGCTTCCGGAGCGCGTGGCATCAGGATGTCCGCTCCAAAGGGCTGTGTCGCCCCGCCCCCGTGGCCTTGCTGGTTGTGGCCCACGTGGCCTCTCCCTTGGCCTGTCTCCGATGGATTCCTGCAGCTTTCTCAGGACAGTGCTCCACAGCATCGGCACTTCTTAATCTCGGGGGTCTCCGCTGCAGGGCCAGTTGCCCCCTCACATCTCCACCCCTCACTCTCTCTCTCTCTCAGGGTTACCCTTAGGGATTCTGACCCTGCTGCACTTTGCCTGGCCTCCCACGCCTTCCTTTGAAATCTTGGTGGAAGCCTCCATGACCCCTTAACTCCAGGGTCCTGCATTCCTGCAGAATCAGCACCATGCGGTTGACATCAAGGTCTGCCACCCTCTCAGCAGTTGCCAAGCCTCCCAGGACCGCAGCGACAGCAGCCTCCAAGTGCCTGGGTGGCCGAGATGGTGAAACCACTTCCGAGGCCACCCAGAGCAAGGAGGATACCCCACTGGCCTCAAGAAAATTTTTACTTTTACAACCTGGAGCCCAAGATGGGTGTGGTCTTGCCATCTTTTTATATTGTCTCTGGGCAAAGTCTTTAGCGTTTCTTTAGTAGTGGTGACGTCTTTAACAATTGCAACTTTCTTAGCTCCCAGTTTTACTCCAACCTTTCAAGTTCAAGTTTTTCAAATATTTCTGCTCTGCTTTTTGCTCCTGAATAGCACAATAACCTTGGCTAAAAAGCCTCCAGCAATACCCATGCCACTGCCTGAATACTATGCCGCTTAGAAATTTATTTTGCCAGACTAAGATGTCCATCACTTTTAAAATCAACCTCACAGAAAGTCTCAGGACACGGGAAAAATACAGGCAACTTCTCAGCCAGACCATAACGTGAATGGCCTCTTGTCCAGTTACCAATGGTGGCCTCCTTTTCCTCTAAAACCTCATGAGCCCAGTCTTTACTGTCCACAGTCCTATTGGCATTCTGGTCTTCCGAGCTCCCACCAGGAAGACCCATTCAGGTCCACTTACAACGATCTAAGGCTTTTCCAGCTCGCATCACTCCACTTTCCAAAGCTTCTCCCACAGATTCCAAAAAGCTCCAAAAGCTGCTGAACCACATGGTCAGGTTAGTCACAGCAACAACCCCACTCCTGGTACCAATTTTCTGTTTTAGTCAGATTACTCACTGCTTTGACTAATTGACCTGAAAAGAACAATTAGAGGAGGACGAGTTTATCAGGGGGCTCATGGTTTCAGAGTTCTCAGTCCATAGACAGCCAGTTCCATTCCTTGGGGCTTGAGGTGAGGCAGAACATCATGGTGGAAGACTGTGGTGGAGGGAAGGGCTCAGGACATGATGACCAGGAAGCAGAGAGTGAGCTTCCACTGGCCAGATACAAAATATAAACCCCAAAGTTACGCCCCCAATGCCCACCTCCTCCAGCCACACCCTACCTTCCCCCAGTTGCCATCAGAGGACTAATTCACTGATTGGGGTAAGGCTCTCATAACCCAATCATTTCACCCCGGATGTTCTCGTATTGTCTCCCACATGAGCTTTGGGGGACACCTCACAGTTCAACCACAACACAAGGGAAGGAACTCTGCAAACTTTGAAGGTGATGCGCTCCCCGCTCCCCCTCTGAGGCCTGCAGGATATCTGCTGTCATTTTGGGCCACTCAAAATCCATTTCCTTTCCTAGTGATATCACAGTGTTCCCGAGAAGCAGCCCTTCCCTCTTTTGACCTGGAAGGGTGGGATTGGTTCTACCCCTACATGCAGGTAGGCCCTGACTGGCACAAGCTGGAGGACCCTTCTCCACCTGGATGGCTGTGTCATGAGAGTATGAGGTGGTGGGAAAGGGCGCTGTGGGGACCCAGATGAATAGTGATTCAGAAGGCAGAATAGAGAGATGCAGAGTCTGTTTTTCATGATATTACTTGGGTTCCTGGATGCAGCCATGCCTGAAGCTCACTCTGAACATCCTGGTTACAATTAATTCCCCTTACTGTTTGTCTTGGCATTTCTCTTACTAGGAACATAGTCTCTGAGCTCAGAGCTCAGTTCAGCTAGTTTTTCTAAGCCCTTTACATTGTAAATCACCACAGGAAGTCATTCATACTCAGTCAACTGTTTCTACCAAAGGAAAAATCTGGCAAACAAACTAAAGGTGGGTCAAGAAGGTTCAAGTATGTGATAAAACAGCACTTGGGAGGCTGAGTCAGGAGGATCGCGAGTTCAAAGGCAGCCTCAGCCATGGCGAGGCACTTTAGCAACTCAGTGAGACCCTGTCTCTAATAAAATACAAAAAAGGGCTGGGGATGTGGCCCAGTGGTCGAGTGCCTCTGAGTTCAGTCCCCAGTACCAAAAAAAAAAAAAAAAAAAGGTTAAAGTATGTGATAAAAGAAGAGCCCAGCTCAATACCAGTATATTGGAATTTATAGAATTACAGGGGGTCCTGGGGGACACTTGCCATTATGAAGACTCGGGAGTGGGTTTTGCCTGGCAGCCAGGCTCCATGCGCAGGACCTGGCCCCTCCTCCCGGTAGGTGGTCATCAGTCCAGTCTAATGGCTTTGTGGCCAAGAGTCCCCTGTGTCTGCCGTGTGCCTGGTCCCTGGCTGGGGGCTGCAGGGACGAGCCTGCCTGTGTCGCAACATGGGCCCTAGCTCCCATTTCTACTGAGTGCCACCCAACAGCTCCAGGAGGTGGCTGCAGGAGGGACCCCACTGCACACTCTTGCTCGAGAGGAAACGGAGGGGCAGCGAGGTGCGGGGACTCGCCCAAGGTTCCTCTGCCAGGCCCCGGGGCTGGCTCCGCGCCCAGCTCGCTCGGTCCCGGCCATTGCGGTGGCTGCAGTAGGACTGGACTGCCATCTTTTGGGACAGTTTGTTCCACTTAGGAGCGGGAGGGGTGGGTCCAAAAGGTAAAGGAAACAGGAAAGCCGCGGTTTTAGTCAGCTTCGCATCTGTGTGACCCAAGACCCGGCGGGAACGATGCAGAGAAGTCCACCTGGGGCTCAGGCCTCGGGCGGCCAACTCCAGTGCTCTGGGCCCCAGGCGAGCGGAGCCCCGTGGAGGGAGGGTCTGGCCGGGGGCAGCAGCTCGGACGGGGCAGAGGGGGCTGTGCTCACCAGGGACAAAACATAGGCCCAAAGGCACGCCCTGGTGACCCGCCTCCTCCAGCCTCGCCCTACCTGCCTAGTACTGCATTAATCCTTGTGGGGGGATTGGTCCAGGGATTGGCTTAAGGCTCTCAGAACCCATCCTGACATCTCTGCAACTCTTCATTCTCTCACGCGGGCTCTCGAGAGACACCTCACACCTAAACCAGGCTGCAGGCGGGCCCCGCGGTCTGGCCCCTTGAGACACTCCAGGTCCGCGCACTGCTGCTCTCCACTGGCCTCGCTGCCGCAGCAGTGGCCACAGAGGAAGTCCAGCACCCCCTGAAAACAGGGCCCCCCGTGCCCTCCTGGGCAGCCCCTCTCACCCCAAGCTGAGCCACGCTGGTCTCTCTCAGGCCTCTGTCCTGCATCTCTTAGCCATACTGTCAGCACCCTCTACGCCCCAGGACCTTTCCTAGAGGTCATCCAACCAATGGTCTTGGACTGCTGTTTATTGAGCAGCTACTGTATGCCAGGGGCTGTTCTAGATGCTGAACAAAACAGCCCGAGTCCCTGCTGGGGGGGTGAACAAACAAGGAGATAAGCCAGACCCAGGGGCTCCAGGCAGCAGCAGGTGCCAGGGAGAGAGACGGCAGGGAGGAGGGGGACAGAGGCATTTGCAGTTTTAGAGAAGTCCAAGAACGTCTCGCCAAAGAATTGTCTCATTGCTGCCTCTGCAGTAATCCCAGGCAGCTAAGAACCAGATTTCTAAATCACGGAGAAGGAAACTGAGGCTTCGGGGTTCATGCTCAAGCCCGTGCCTGTCAATCAAGCCAGGCGTTTCCCCGGGGTCCCCGCCCAGGGCTGCCTGGCCACCAGGTGCCCTCTCCCCAATCTCCCCAGTGGTAGCAGCAGCCCCTTTGCAGATGAGGAAACTGATGCTCCGAGAGGCGGAGCCCAGGCCCCCACGTGGCGGGGGAGGGGAGCTGGACCCGGAGCTGCCCGGTGGCGAGGCCCATCCCCTCGCCCCCGTCTAACCTCCCAACACTGCAGCCCGGTGGAAGGACAGCCTTGGTGGAGGGGGACCTGGGGTGACATCCTGGCCCTGTACCAAGCGACTTTGTCTGGAGCTTCAGGTTCCTTATCTATGCAACAGGATGAGTCACCCCACCTTGCAGATCAGATGCCCCAAAGAGCATCGGGTGAAAGATACAATTTGACAGGATGTATCCAGAGAGCACTTAGCCGCAGAATTTGCTGGGCTGTGGGTGCGCGGGCTGGCTCCGCAGCCCAGCCACACTCCTACAATACCCAATGGAGGCGAGAGAATTGCAAATTCAAGGCCAGCCTGGGCAATTTAGCAAGAACCTTTCTCCAGATGAAAAATAAAAAGGACTGGGAAGTGGCTCAATGATGGAGCACCTAGTACCGGAAAAAAAAAAAAAAAGGAATTTATTGCACTGAATGGAGAAGACTGTGTTCGGCACCAGCAGAGAACAGCGGCAGTCCCCGGGCTTCTGCGCTGTAAGGCAGGTACTCTTAGTACCATCCTCATTTAGCAAGGAAGGAAAAAAAAAAGCACAGAGAGGTTAAGTGACTTGTCTAAGGTCACGCAGGAGGCACGCAGCAGAGCTGGGATCATGAATCCAAACCGTGCAACTCCGAAGTTCAAGTTCTTAACCATTCTGCCGGGGTAAGTCACTGGAAACTTTGGGAGTTGAAATAACTGCTCAGTGACACGCAGCAGCAAGAGCTGACCCAGGAGGGGAGCAGGGCAGCCCCATTCCTGAGCCTGCGCTTGGAACCCTGGCACCAGCTCATCGAGGTGAAGGAGACTCCAGGAATGATCTAGCCCAGTGTTCTCATCACCACCCCACCCCCAGCCCAGGAGGAACTTGAGGACCAGAGAGGTCACATGACCCGGCTCCAGTCACACAGCAGGTTAGCTGAAGAATCAGGACAAGCACCGGGGGGTTTCTGGCTCCAGAGCCCTACACCACCACCCAGTGTCACATTGGCCTCGAGGTTCCATCAGACAGGGAGACTCGTGGATGTGCTGGAAGTTTCTCAGCAGAAGTGCAGGAAGATGGAGTGAGAACGGCCCATGAGAAGACCAGGAGGTTCTTTGTGGAGAATCCTGGGCTGTTTGGAGCATGCGGGGTGGGGGAGGGGCGGGCTCTCACGCCGCACCTTTCCACCCGCTTCTTTTCTTTGAAACACTCTCTGGTCCTGCTCGCCGACGCTGGTGTCTTTCTTTAGCAAGCTCCTGATGCTCACTTAACATGCTAGGTTTGGGCTGGAGTGTCGCCCGCCCAGTGTACAAGGCCCCGAGTTCCACGCACAAACCATAGAACAATGAATTAGCTAGTCACAGTAAATGTCCAGGTGACCTGCTCTAGAGTCATTGACCCCAGAGCGTGCTAATCCAGCTGTGGCTTTTTTTTAATATTTATTTATTTACTTTAGTTGTACACAATGCAATGCATTTGTGTTTATGTGGTGCTGAGGATCGAACCCGGGCCGCGCACGTGCGAGGCGAGCGCTCTGCCACTGAGCCACAACCCCAGCCCCAGCTGTGGCTTTTATGGGGAAGTCACTGTGCCCAGCTGGCGGTGGGGCGGGGCGGGCACACCTTGCTCTTAACACCGGAGAGGAAGACTCTGGCTTCCACACCGTCCCTCCCACGTCACCCCCGGAGCCACCCTGCAGCACGATGACACTGGACTCAGGCATTTATGAGAAAACACAGCCTCCCTGGGAGGCGGAGGGGGCTTTCGGAAGGTGTCTGTAGGGTGGGGGAAAGGCAGGGTGTGCTCTTAGGGTGGTGGAGAACAGATAATTATGCATATATGCGCAAAAAGGAAAAAGATTTCTGCCTAAATGTTCAAGGGTGTTTTGCTTGTAATACTCCAGACTGGAAAGTTTAAATGTCCAGGACAGATGATGGAACGCTGAGACACGGAGTAGGACTCGGCCATAAAGAGGCCTGGGCTACCCACGAGACAAGCAGAGGCGGCACTCGGAGTCGTGGGCAGCTGGGCAGAGGCAAAGCCCGTGTTAGAGCGTGTGCTTAGCATGTGCAAGCAAGGCCTGCTGCCTAGTACAGATTCGAAAAAGGAACCAGGACAAATGGAAGAATCTGGGCCCAGCGAGTGCATGCTGCATCATTCCATTCACATGAAGCTCTGGAGAAGACCAGTCTGATGGATGGGAAAGGAAGCAACAGGATGGTTCCCTTGGGGAGGCAGAACTGACTGGGAGGAGGCATGAGGGAGCCCGCTGGGAGGTGGACATGACCTTTTAAAATCTGTCTCAGGGCTGGGGATGTGGCTCAGTGGTAGAGCGCTTGCCTCACACATGTGAACTACTGGGTTCGATCCTCAGCACCACATAAAAATAAATAAATAAAATACAGGTATTATGTCCATCTACAACTAAAAAGAATATTTAAAAAAATCTTGTTTCAGAGTCGGAGCTACAAGTTAACAAATGTACTTTTGTCAAAATGCATTGACTCGGACACGTCAGATCTGTGTGTTCTACTGTGTGAAATTATATCTCAACCAAAGCCAGAGAGAAAGAGGCAAGTGTGAGAACCAACACTGAGATCGCAGGTAGTCCCTGAGAAGACAAGAAACCAAGACAGGAGCGATTTGAAGACTTAGTGAAGGTGGCCTTAGAACTAAAGAAAGATGAGACATATTGGTTTGAGCAGGAACAAAATATACCAGAGAGGACAAATAAGGAAACAACAACAACAACAACAACCAAAAAAAAAAAAACCCACAAAACAAAAAAAACACTGAGACATATTCTAGTGACTACTAAAACATAACATTCGTATAGTCTAGAACAAAACCCATCACTTACAAAAGGAATAAGTATCAAATTTAATTGACCAAAGTAGTAAAGGGGGAAAAAATTTTGGACGGAGAATTTTATAGCCAGCTAAACTGTCATCCAAACTGTGAAGAGCTGGGCACAGTGGCGCACGCCTGAAATCCCAGCAGCTCTGGAGGCTGAAGCAGGAGGATGTAGAGTTCAAAGCCAGCATCAGCAAAAGTGAGGCACTAAGCAACTCAGTGAGACCCTGTCTCTAAATAAAATACAAAATAGGGCTGGGGATGTGGCTCAGTGGTTGAGTGCCCCTGAATTTAATCCCTGGTACCAAAACAACAACAAACAAACAAAAAGAAAACTGTGAAGGACAGTAAAAATCACACTATTCAAGGGCTTAGGTTTGCACAAAACTACAACTATGCCCACAAACACACAAACTTTTTTTTTATAGGAACTATTTAAGTATATAGCAACTATTGAACTGTATAGCAACAAAATCCACAGCTGGTTCTAAAGATATCTACAGACTGAGTAAAGTTTAGTTTAGTTGTTTAGTTTTTTGTTTTTTTTTTTTTTTTTCAAACAAGCTTTGGGCCTGAATAATGAACACGAGCATACATTTTTCTAACCCTGTTTTCTGTGCTTCTCCCCAGTAGTGGAGAGGACAGCTCAAAGAAAAGAACAAGAAGAACAAATGCTGTACCTTCCTTTAACAACTCAGAACTAAAACATCTGGACAAATTTGCTGTAATGTCATGGGGGTTTCAGGGCTAAAGGAAGAGGAGATCCAAGGATAGGAGAAAGTATATTTTGACTTTGTAGGGAAAAGTCACAGATACTTTTCTGAAAGTAATAAAACCTCAAAATGAAACAAAAATCAGGAAAAATTGAAATAAAACTGTACATAAACACACATTCTTTACAGGAACACTCAAACATTTTAAATATTGATCAAATACCAGGCCATAAAGCAAGCCTCATATTTCAAATAATAGGTTTCTATATAGTCCACATTCTGTGATCAGAGTGTTAGAAGTTAAGTTTTTCAAAGGGCAAATAATTACTCATATCCTTAGAAATGACAAACATCCTAAGTAATTTATGGATCAAAGGGAAGTCGTAGTAGAAATTTTAAATTGCTTAGAACTGAATGATAATAAAAACACTACATATCAAAAATTGTGTAAGACTGCAAAAAAAGGTTAAAGATTAACGAGGTAAGTGTCTGGCTTAGGAAGTTAGACGGGGTGGGGAGGAGGACCCAAGAAAGTAAGGAGATTATAAAGAGCAGAAATCAAAAAGCAGAATGAAAAATGATTCAATCGAGAAGATCAAAGCCACAGCTAGAATCTCTAAAAAAGGTCAATAAACTTGTGGCAATATTAAAAGTGACAGAGGAGACACACTATTATGGAAAAGAGGAATACCATGAGAAAAATGCTATAAACAACCTTATGCTAATAAATTATGAAGATTAAATGAATACATTCTTAAAAATACAACTTACCAAAACTGACTCAAGAAGACATAAAGAACCTGAATAAAGAAATTGAAACAGTAGTTAAAACTCTTCCCACAAAGAAAACAGGCTAAAGTGATTTTACAAGCAAATTCTATCAAACTTCAAGAAACACATTATCTCAGTTTTATCCAAACTTTTGCAAAGGATGGTAAACAAAAAAATTACCATCTAATTCCATAAGGCCATTATAAATGGAATACCAAAGCCAGAAGATGGCAAACTGATGTAACCATTCTAGACAAGATGTTATCAGAACACACCAAATATGTACAGAGGCCAGGAATGCAGGGTGCAAGGTTTCATACAGAAAGTCTATTACGTAATTAACCACATTAACAGATTAAAACAGAAAAGCTAAACACCTCAAGATGCTTTTTAAAAGCACTTGCTATATTTACATACAATCTTAAATTTTTTTTTAAAAGCTCTCATTAAGTTATGAATAAAAGAGAGATTCTGCTGGGTACAGTGTAATCCCAGCATTTGGGAGGCTGAGGCAGGAGGATCGCAAGTTCAAAGCCAGCCTCAGCAATGGCGAGGCACTTAGCAACTCAGTGAGACCCTGTCTCTAATAAAACACAGAAAAGGGTTGGGGATGTAGCCCAGTGGTCGAGTGCCCCTGAGTTCAATCCTGGCACAAAAAAAAAAAAAAAAGTTATGAGTAAAAGAGAGCTTCCTTAATCTGGAAAAAGCAGTCTCCCCGACATCCTAAAAGGGGAAACATTAGGACATTTCCTCTAAAATGAAATAAGGCAAAATACTGAGTCCCACCATGTTCATTTAACATTGTTCTGGCTGTCCTAGATAGTGCAAAAAGAGAAAAGGTTAAAAGAATACAGATTTTTTTAAAAATGAAAACTATCAATTGCAACTGATTGCCTAAAGTCTACTAATACTTGGAAATAGTTTAGAAAATTAGCTAAATAAGCTCAAAATAAAGAAGTCAATTTCATTTTTATATATTTGTAAAAAAAAAAAAAAAAAAAAAAAAAAAAAAGATGGAAAACAAAAGAAAAAAATGAGCCAGGCATGGTAGCACACGCCTGTAATCCCAGCAGCTTGGGAGGCTGAGGCAGGAAAACTTCAAGTTCAAAGCCAGCCTCAGCAACAGGGAGGTTCTAAACAATTCAGTGAGACCCTGTCTCTAAACAAAATACAAAATAGGGCTGGGGATGTGGCTCAGTGGTGGAGTACCCCAGAGTTCAATCTCTGATACCTCCCCCCAAAAAGAAGAAAAAGGAAAAAATGAATATATAGATGGAAAACATCAAATTGGGATCTCTATTTTGTACCATACACAAAAATCAACAATGCACAGATCACGGTCTGAACTGTGAAAAACAAAACATTAAAATGTTTATTGGAAACTAGACTCAGGAATATAAAGAACTATTACCAAGCAATATGCAACAGATTTGGGAAAAGAAAAAAAAAAAGATAAACAGAAAAATGAGCAAAAGTGCATTTTAAAAGAGTGCTCACACACACTCATCCACACCTGTTCACCCTTGAGGTAACCAGGAGTCGTACCTCAGGTCTACGTTGACAAATCACTACACTCATTTGATTGGAAAAATGTAAGAAGTCTGACAACATGTGTGTTGTAAAAGGTACAGGAAATGGGATGTCTTGCACATCTGGTAGGAGTGTACACAGGCACAATCATTCTGGAAAACGATTTGGTCTGATCGTGGAACACTGAACAAACTTTCACACATCCTATGACCCAACAATTCCACCTCCAGGTAAATATTAAGAGAAAATACCTATGGCCATGCACGAGGGAGCGTGAGCATGGATATTTCTTAGCGCCTTATCCACACTACCAAAAATCTGAAAACCAATGCTACCAACAAGATAATAAATAAGTGGAGGCTGGAAGTGTTACTCAGTGGTAGAGCACTTGCCTGGCACGCACAAAGCTTTGGGTTCTATACCCAGCACTGAAAAAAAAAAAAAAAAAAGAGTGTGGGATTGTTATCCAGTGGAATATTATACAGTGATAAAGAAATGAATTACATAAACCTATCCAAAGAGGTGAAAGACCTCTACAATGAAAACTATAGAATGCTCAAGAAAGAAATTGAAGAAGACACTAGAAGATGGTAAGACCTCCCATGTTCATGGATAGGCAGAATTAATAGTTAAAACAGTCATATTACCAAAAGCAATCTACAGATTCAATGCAATCCCCACTATAATACCAATGACATTCTTCACAGAACTACAAATGAAATCCTAGATTTTATATAGAGAAACAAAAGACCCAGAATAGCCAATCAATCCAGAGCAAAGAGAACAATGCTGGAGGCATCATGATACCCAATTTCAAATTATATTACAGAGTTATAGTCGCTAAAACTGCATGGTACTGGCATTAAAAAACAGACACATAGACCAATGGGACAGAATAGAAGACACAGGTAAACCCGTACAACTATAGTCATCTGATTCTTGACAAAGGTGTCAAAAAACACCATACATTGAAGAAAAGACAGCCTCTTCAACAAGTGGAAATTCAACATTACAAAACTACCCCAATCAGTAAGGGAACTGAACAGACACTTCTCAAAAGAAGTCCAGATGGCCAACGATTAGGGGAAAGATTTTCAGCATCTTTAGCCACTGGGGGATGCAAATTAAAACTACGCCGAGATCCCATCTCATTCCAGTTAGAATGGCAAGCATCAAGAATCCAAATAACAATAAATGCTGGCGAGGATATGGGGGGAAAGGGAACTCTTAGATACTGTCGCTGGGCATGTAAATCAGGATAGCCACTATGGAAATCAGCATGGAAGTTCCTCAAAGAGCTAAAAATTGATCTTCCATATGACCCAGCGACACCTCACTTGCCAAAGAATTAGCATATTTCAGAGAGAGATGCCCACCCCTATTTATTGCAGCACAATTCACAATATCCAAGTTATGGAATCAGCCTAGGTGTCTGTCAACAGATGAATGAACGAGGAAAATGATGTGTACGTAGACAATGGAGCTCTGCTCTGTCATAAAAAGCGAACTTGTCATTTGCAGGGAAATGGATGGAACTGGAGACCATAATCTTGAGCAAAATAAGTCAGACTCAGAAAAAAAAAAAAAAAAGTTGTATGTTTTCTCTCATGTGTGGAAGCTAGAATGAAAATTAGGTCCGTTGTAGAGGGGGCACCCCGAAATTAGAAGGAACACTAGCAGGGTAGAGGAAGAGGGTCAGGGGGATGGAAGGGGGAGGGCAGGGGAAGTAAAATCGATCAAATTACGTTGTGGGGTTTTTGTTTTCGCTTTTTTGAGTGCTGGGAATTGAACCCAGGGGCGCATCTCTGATCTATAGCCACAGTCTATTTTTGTTTTTCTGTTTTGAGGCAGGGCCTCACTAAGTTGCTGGCCTCGAATTTGCAGTTCTCCTGCCTCAGCCTCTCGAGTTGCTGGCATTACAGTTAGGTGTGTGTCACCATGCCTGGACAAATTATATTTGTACGTACACACAGATATGCCACAGAGAAACCCATTACTCTGCATAATTAGCGTGCACCAGTAAAAAAGAAATTAAAAAATTTAAAAATGAATCACAGATATGTACAATAATATGGATTAAGTCTCAGAAACATGAGACTGAGTGAAAAAAGCAAGTTCCAGAAGGTTATGTGGGGCATGCTACCCTTTCATAACGCTGGTATATATTTTGTATATATGTATCACAAATACATATGATCTTAAATACTAACCAAAAAAGGCAAAGGGAATGAGAAGCCCCATGTATACAATATGCTTCTTTTTTTTTTTAATATCTATTTATTTACTTTCGTTGTACACAATGCAATGCATTTACGTTTATGTGGTGCTAAGGATCGAACCCGGGCCTCACACGTGCGAGGCGAGCACTCTGCTGCTGAGCCACAACCCCAGCCCTTTTTTTTTTTTTTTTTTTTTTTTTTGGTACTGGGAATTGAACTCAGGGGCACTCAACCACTGGGCCACATCTCCAGCCCTTTTTTGTATTTTTTTAGAGACAGGGTCTCACTGAGTTGCTAAGTGCCTTGCTATTGCTGAGGCTGGCTTTGAACTCGCAATCCTCCTGCCTCAGCCTCCCAACAATATGTCTTTCCATATATCTTTTTTTTTTTTTTAAGTTGTAGTTGGACACAATACCTTTATTTTATTTATTTATTTGTATGTGGTGCTGAGGATCGAACCCAGCGCCTCGCACATGCTAGGCGAGTGCTCTACTGCCGAGCCACAACCCCGGCCCCCTCTACGTATCTTTTTTTTTTTTTTTTTTTGGCACCGGGGATTGAACTCAGGGGCACTTGACCACTGGGCCATATCCCCAGCCAGCCTTTTTTTGGTATTTTATTAGAGACAGGGTCTCACTGAATTGCTAAGTGCCTCGCCATTGCTGAGGCCAGCTTTGAACTCGCGATCCTCCTGCCTCAGCTTCCCAAGTGCTGGGACTACAGGCGTGCGCCACCGTGCCTGGCTCATATCTTATTAATACTCATGAGGGACAAAAATTTAAAAGACACTGGTCCAAAAAGGTAAGAGCATAAGAAACCCCCAGCATATATATATATTTTTCTATATAGGATACTGATACCAATCAGAAATGTTAATCAAAATAAGAAACATAGTAAGCCAAACAGCCCCTCTCTACCTGGAGGGGGTGGGAGTGGCAGGTCCCCGCAGCCATTCTTGCACAAACTGTTCTGAGGGCCCATTCAACAAATGGGAGGTGCCAGGCCTCTGGCAGACCCCTGCCCAGGGCCAGGGTCCTACCCGCCTTTCTGACATCAGCCTGGCCCCACCCTTGACCCAGGCCTCCTCCTGTCCCCCAGGTTTTGCGCCCACTGCTCCCCGGCCTGGACACTCTTCCTCTGATCTTTGCTTGTCTCCTTCCTTCTCCATCTCCGGCTCCAAGGCCACCTCCTCGGTGTCCCTGCCCACGCCAGGAGAAGGGGCCCCACCCCTGCCGGGCCCCTGCTGTCCCACTGCCTGAAGCAAACCCGGCCGCCCCTTCTCCGTCTTTCCCAGGACAGGAGCGTCAGGGATCGAGGACCTTGGGGCGCTCACTGCTGCCGCCCGGAGCCTGCGCCACCCCTGCCTCCCTCGGGGCTCAGGAAGGGTGTGTCGGGGGGTAAGAGAGCAAACGGCCCCCTGGGGGAAAGCCTTTGGGGTGCCCATGGTGGAGGTCGGTGGCCCTGACGCTTGCCTTCCTGCTGTGGCTTCTGTGTGGGTCTGTGGCCTGGCCCCTCCCCTACCAGAAGCCCTTTGAGGACAAAAACTGGCCTGCTGACCTGTAACCCTGGCACCTGGCCAGAGATGCGCGCAGAGGGAATGCGCCAGGGTCCTCCTGCGCCCTCCCTTCCTTCCCCTTCCGGACTGTTCCCTCCATTCTCCACCCTTGTAGGTGCCAAGATGCTGGCACCCAGGCAAGATGCCAAGAAAGGCCACCAGCAGGGATTTCCTGGCCTGGGGAGCCACTTCAGGCAGTGAGGGGACAAAGCCCACAGCAAACCTCTGTCACAGGAGTCATCTAGGGCCGGGTCCCACAAAGCCACAGAGACAGGCCTGCTCCCTGCAGCCTGCCCTTGGCGGCGGGAGTGTGTCACAGGACCAGGAGGTTGGCAGCCCTCCTCGGAGCCGGAGGCCTTGCACAGCAGAGCTGCGCCTGGCCAGGGGCCACGGGGAAACACTCCATCATTCACATCATGCAGCTACTAGAGGAAAGGATGCTTCCTCCAGGAGGGAACGTGGGGCCGGCCGGCCAGCCAGGAGCTGGGAGGAAATCTCAGAGCCAAGTTCTCGCTTGAGCCATCAGCCGGAGACTCCCCACCCCAGGAAGGTTCTGGAAGCCGTGATAGACACACAGGAGGGTCAGGCGCGAGGCCAGAGCCCTGGGCTGAGGCTGGGCCTGATTCCCCACCAAGCGAGGCTTCGGAGTTAGCTGTAGCCTCGGCCAGGCTAATTGCTCTGGCCTCCCCCTGACCCTGGTCCTGGAGACACCAGGACTGCCCTGCTGTGCCCCCCACCTCGCTCCCCACCCCGCCCTTCCCCAGGAATCACATGGGGACAGATAAACTCTGGGCTCCAGCTCAGAGGCCCTGGCCTCGGTGATTCCCCTGGAGTGTCACGCAGCCCGTTCCCGCTATTGGCTGTACCCCTGGCGCACCCCTCCCCTGACACACACATACACCAAGTCTGGCTCCGGAAGAAACAACAGGTTCAAGAGGAGTTTATACATCTGGCCTGCAGAGATTTATCTAATATTTATTAAGTGATTATGGGCCCAGACTCTGGGAGCAGGCTGCCCAGGTTCCACTCCAGATTAACCACTTGTGAGCTAGCCACCTGACCGGGGATGTGAACCTCCCCTTCCTCTGTGTGTCTCTTCTTTGCCTGCAAAAGCAGGGAACCCAGGTTGGACGTGGTGGCGCATGCCTGTAATTCCAGCCACTCGGGAGGCTGAAGTCGGAGGGTCACAAGTTCGAGGCCAGCTTCAGCAATTTAGTAGGGCCTTAAGCAACTTAGTGAGACTCTGTCTCAAAAAAAGCGGGGGAGGGCACTATGGATGTGACTCAGTGATTAAGTGTCCCTGGTACCAAAAAAGAAAAGGCAAAAAAAAAAAAAAAAAGAAAGAAAGAAAGAAAAAAGAAATAAAACAGATTCCAGTTCCCACCCTTGGGGTGGTTCAAAAGACCCCATGAGAATGGACATAGAACACGGACTCAGCCGGCCGCACTGACCCTGGGGCTCTAGTAAATGACAATTCTCACCACTATTAGCAAACAGATAAGGCTCAAGGAGGAGCCGGTCCTGGATGTCTGGACCAGACTCCCCCAAGGCAGACATATCCAGTCAACCAGAGCCGAGGCTGTCTGCTCAGAGCTGACCAGGGAGGCAGGGAGGAAACCGCCTAGGTGCTGGTCTCGAATCCCAGAGTCACCACCACCCGCCGGCCTGGGACCCTGGGCCACCCCGCTGAGCCTGGTCTCCACCTCTACATGACCGGATCTCACAGTCTCCCTGGGAGCTGGGCAGACCTCCCCCATCTTGGAGGGGAGGAGGTCCCCAGGGCCGTGGAATTGAGCGGGCACACGCCCTGGGCTGGGCAGGTGGCAGGTTGGCTTCCCTTCCTGGAAGCTGTCTGGGCCCAGCGTCAAGGTGTCTGACATACAGGGGAGGCCCGGGAGGAGATGGGGAGACTCACCTGCACCCCACAGATGCATGGTGCCCACGAGCGCCCCCACACCAGCCTGCCCGCGAAGGACAGGCCAGGGGGCGCCAGGAAACCGCCCAGCGGGGAGCTCCAGAGGTCCTTTTGGGAGGAGGCAGCATGGCCAGGTGCCACAGCCCAGTGGCCCAGGGACACACCCAGACCCACCGGTGGGTGATGGAGCATTTCCTGGGCAAATGAGCACATTGCTGAGCCTGGTTCCCCAGGGTGAGCAGGAACAATGACAAGGGCACCTACCTCCTAGGGCTGACGTGAGGGTTCAGGGAGTGACCATATCTAACGCACGTGGGCCATGACTGCTACAGTCACTCAGGGCCACTGTCCTTCCTTCTCTGAAGGCTCCAGCTGGCTGGCTCCCGCGGTCAGTCTCCCTCCTGCTGGCTCCTGTGCAGGGCTCAGTCGCTGCCTGCTCCGCAGATGACGGTCACAAGACCTACCATGCGCTCGAAGCTGGACGGGCATGTGTATTCTCAGAGATGTGTCACAGCGGGAGCAACATGACCCCCTGACCCGCCTCCAAATGTTGCTGTACATTCCGACCCTCAAGTGCGGGGCAGGGCTGTGTGACCGGTCGGGGTGGTGGGGAGCGGCTTCCCAATTGCGCTACTTGAAACACAAGGGTCCTGGGAAGTGCTGAGATATTGGCCCTTGTTACAGACTATGCCCTAGAGGACATGTATTTACCTCTGAAATTCAAGTGCAAGGAACTGATGTCTAAATATGTGTGATATTTAAAACAAATATGGAGCCGGGCGCGGTGGCGCATGCCTGTAATCCCAGCACTTGGGAGGCTGAGGCAGGAGGCTCACGAGTTCAAAGCCAGCCTCAGCAATGGAGACCCCATCTCTAATAAAATACAAAAAAGGGTTGGGGATGTGGCCCAGTGGTCGAATGCCCCTGAGTTCAATCCCTGGTTCCAAAAAAAAAAAAAAAAAAAAAAAACCAAACATCATATTCCCTGGGCTGGGGTTGTGGCTCAGCAGTAGAGTGCTAACCTAGCACGCGCAAGGCCCTGGGTTTGATCCTTAGCACCACATAAAAATAAATAAAATAAAATAAGGGTATTGTGTCCAACTAGAACTAAAAAATACATATTTTTTAATAAATAAATAAATACACTTGGGAGGCTGAGGCAGGAGGATCACGAGTTCAAAGCCAGCCTCAGCAATGGCAAGGTACTTAGCAACTCAGTGAGACCCTGTCTCTAAAAAAATACAAAAAAGGGCTGGGAATGTGGCTCATTGGTCGAGTACCCCTGAGTTCAATACCTGGTACCAAAATAAATAAATAAATAAAACAAATACATATTGATATATGTGTCAATTACTCCTCTACCTATGGAGCTGTTATTTGATGCATGCGGAAACTGAAGCACCTTTAGTCTCTGTCTCATTTCTTTCTTAGTCTCTGTAGCTAAACTCTTTTCCTTATACTCTGACTCTTATTTCTTCTTCTGACTACGTTCTGGCCGCTCTGACTCTTTTCTTCTTCTCCAACCCGAACTCTTCTTCCGACCGACTGAGCGACTGAACGACTGACTGACTGAATGCCGCTTCTAACTGCTTTCACCCGGTTATATACCTTTAGCTTTGCGGGTGCGTCACGTGCATTTACAGGTGCGTCACGTGCATATGATTATTATCAGGTGGAACTTATGGCTTCCAGCTAGCCACAATAGCCATCTCCCTGATTGGGGCTGCTTCAAGCAGGTACCAAAGAAGAGCTGTGAGAGGCTGTAGGGACACACTTAAGGTCCTTGGGGCAGGGATCCTGATATGGTTTTGCCATCAGCTTGACCTCAGGCAAGTAGCCTTGCCTCCTGGCCCTCAGTTTCCCCTTTTGGAAAGTGAAGATAATTCTTTCTCAGGTTGTGTCTGAAAATCAAAAAGTACACTAGGAGCCTGGAAACTGAGGTTGAGAGTGTTGGAAGTGCCTTGTCAGGGTCACATGGGTCCCTCCAGGACACAGGTATTCCCAACCCCACCTCAGCAGAGTCAACACTCCTGAGTTCCCACCCCCACCCCAGACTCTCCTTGGCGATCATCTCAGCAAGGCTCAGGGAACAGGTAGGGCAGTTGCTTGCTGTGTGATCCAGAGCCTGCCACCCTCCCTCTCTGAACTTCAATTTTCTAACTCATAAAACAGAGGTGCTGTTTGCGGTGCTGCCCCCACAGAGATGGGGAAGGCTTTGGGCTGTGGGGTAGCTCAGCAGTAGAGCCCATGCTTAGCAAAAGGTCCCGCCGGTGCGAGGGCACTTTCCACAGGCAAAGCAATGTCACCATCACAAATGAGAAATGACAAAGCACGCGTTCAGTCTGGCTGTCCTCCACACTGGCCCTGGGAGGTGAGCAGGGCCTGGCTTAGAGCTGGACAGATGTGCCACCACTTACCAGCTGGGGGAGCTCAGGCAATGGACTTTAATCATTTGAAGCACCAGGCTTTTAGCAGGACTGAAGGCGGGAACGTACCAGCTAGCAGAGGGCTCGGCGCCTAACAAATACCACTAAACGGGGATCGCTCTTATTACCATTATAATTAGTACCACCGATATTATTATGAACCGTGGGGAAGGGGGTGAGCCTACCCCTTTCGAAGAGGACCTGAAACCAGCCCCTTCCTGTCTCTCTTTCTTAAACCTGGGCAGCGACCAGACCCAGAAAGCAATCTCCTCCTGAGTAAGAGCCCAGCTGTGCAGCCACCAGAGGTTCCCACCCCAGGGCAGAGGCGAGCTCCGGCACAGTCCAGCGCGGGGTCCCTTCTACTTTCAGGCAAGGACAAGAAGACAGAGGAGCACCACATCACTGAGCTCAGTGCCACCTGGGCCTGTCCTCTCTTCACTCCACACACCACGTCTCATTTGATTGTGGGTGTCCTTTCAACCTGTGGGCCAGTTCTAATTAGTGGCTAGCGGCTGCCTGGAGGAGCACACCATATTTAAAAGAACTTTGGAGGGAGAGAGAGAGACAGAGCAGTGGTGGATTAGTGATGTCTGACGTGGGTGTGGGACAGGGGAGTGGCACTATGCATGCCAGCTATTTGTCATCCATGAACTAGAAGAGTCTGAAGCCCTTGCCTCACCTGGGTGAGGGCTGTCTGGCAGGATACCCAAAAGCCAAAGCGGGGCAGGAGACTTGCCCAAGGCCACACAGCTTGAGATGATGGGGCTGGGATTGAAACCCAGGGCTCCTCTGGGTATGGAAGGACACCTCCCTCTAGGATTGTCACTGCCTTCTGCACAAGGAGGGGGCTGTCCAGGCTGAGACTCAATGTCAGGAAGAACAGATGCTGCCGCCCGGCCAGGCCTGTGCTTGATCCTCTTCCTCTGAAGACCCCACCCCCTGGTCAAAAACCACAGACAGATGGTTCAACAGAAAATGACTGTATACAGCAAAGTCTCTGGAGCAATTGTATCCAAATGTAGGAAGCTGAATTCAGATGGTAATCTGCCAGGGCAGGTGGGCATAAAGACCTCTGTTGGGGTCTGACCTCCACCTTCCAGCTGTGTGACCTTGAGAAGTTATTCAACTTCTCTGTGCTTCTGTTTTCTCCTTTGTAAAATGGACAGAACAACAGGTTAAACTCAATACCGTCATTCAAAATAATTAGCTCAGTTTCTGGCACAGAGTAATCCCTTAAATATTAACTATAAGGACAAATCAAGGGGAAAACAACAATCAAAGAAAGACAATGTTTTTACAAAAATTACTCGGATGAGGTGATGGCGCCAAGGAGATGTGGGGAGGAATCGTTTTCTTGGATACCTAGAGAGGCTCACCGAGAGGAAACACGAATTACTGAATCAGATTATTTTGAAATAAAAATAGGGAACTGCCTCTTCTAGGAAGAGCGCTGACGTCACTCACAGCAGCTCAGTGGGTGGACGGGCGGTGGTCAGGACTCCCGCTTCCCAGTTAACGGAGTTGGAGCCTCGGTTGCCTCCTCTGTAACTCGGGGATTCCAGCACCCGCCGTGCGGGGCAGACGCAGGACCAAGCCCACGGCTTTGGCGAGGTCCTCTGCACCGTGCCGGGCATGCCAACCTCCGCACTTGGAGACTATGGACTTTTAGGTGGGAGGGACACTTAATGAGCCGGAGAAAACAGAGCGGGGAGGGCTTAGGAGTGGAGGAGGGGGAGCGGGACGCAGAGGAGGCTGGAGGCTGGAGGCTGGAGGCTGGTGGCTCAGGAACATGTGATTAACTTCTGTGTGTTAAGAGGCAGCCTAGGCACAGGGGGTGCAGGTGGAGAAAGAGGGAGACAGGCTCAGCAAGACTAAGCCTGAGCCAGCTCGGTGCCAGCTCGGTGCCAGCCGAGAGCCGGAGCGCGCCCACCCTGCCCCTCAACTGACGCAGCGAGGCGCGCAGAGGCGCAGGAGGTTGGTGAAGTCCCGGGGCTGGGGGGCGTGGTCAGTGGAGGAGCGCGTGCCCAGCGTGCGGGCTCAGGTCCGTCGCCAGCGTGGCAAGGAAAAAAAAAAAAAAAAGAAAGAAACCAACAGGTCGATTCTTATAAAGGTTGGTTTTTCAAATAAAAGCAATTTGCCTTGGCTACTTCCATAGTTCTTTAAAGCCCATAAAATGTGGGCCGAGCTCTGTCCAGCAGTGTGTAGATCCGGCCAGGTGAAGTTCATTCATCCAAGTCACGAACTCCCAACCTGAGCAGGAAGCATCTCAGAAACCAGCCAACGTGGAAGGCGGGGGGTGGCGCGGGCGTCGGGGCTTGGGCTCCACTACGGGGCCTCGAGGTCTTGTTCTCCAAAACATAACCTCCCAACTCCCCTCCCTTCCCTTCCCTGGGCCAGGGCAGCTAACAGAGGCACCTGAGAGAGGAATTATTTTTTTCTTTTCTTTTTTTGGGGGGGCGCAGGGGTGGGGGGTAACACCAGGGTTTGAGCCCAGAGGTGCTTAACCACTGAGCCACATGCCAGCCCTCTTTCATTTAATTTACTTAGAGACAGGGTCTCGCTGTGTTGCTTAGTGCCTCAACAATCTGCTGAGGCTGGCTTTGAACTTGTGATCCTCCTGCCTCAGCCTCCCAAGTTGCTGGGATTACCAGCGTGCGCCACCGCGCCCAGCTCTGGGAGAGTAATTTGTACCCAGGGGTCCACCTTCTGAGCCTCAGTCCCCTTGACTGCAGAACAGCAGAGCGTGGGGACCTGGGGGTCAGTATCACTCCTGGAACCCAGTGTCACTCGAAATGCTACTTGCCACACAGAGCATGCGGGAGGATCAGGAGACCTGCCACCACACTTAGGCTCCCCTGGTTCATCTCATGCTCCCCGCCCCCCAGCGCAGAGCCTCCCTCCAGAGCGCCCATGTTTAGCCACCGGGCTTCAGGCCTGCATGCTGTCCCCCAGCTCCGATGAGGCCATCCTGGGATGCACACCAGGGCGCCCATCTGTCATCTCAGGCCTCGCACCAGCAAAGGAGATGGCACAGAGAGCCACGGGACAGAGTGTGAGATCAGGTGTCCCATCTGTGACACGGGGTCACACCAATATGCGGGTCTGTGGGGAGCACGGGGGTGGGGGGTGCAGAGGTGAAGGGAGCCCCTTCCCCAAGGGGGCTGTGCAATCTTTAGATAGAAGCTCTCAGGGCTCCCACCCTGGTGGGCTCAGCTTTTGAGCATTGACAGACAGTCCTGCCACCTCCAGACCTCTAGAGCCTCAGACTCTTGCTAGGGCCACCAAAGCAGGAGGAAAGCTACCCCACCCCCCCCACCCACCAGCCGACATCTTTCAGACATGCGTCCAGGCACAGAAGTGGGGCTGGTGTCCCGCGTCCTCCCTAGTTCCTACCCCAAGCCCCTGGAGGGTGGCTCAGGCCTCATTTAGTCATTCTAATGAGATTCACGCCCCTCTTTCATAGCAGGAAGCTGCAGGCTCAGAGGGCCGCAGGGACTGTCGGGAGGCAGGAGGGACTGGGGGCAGCGGGGACTGTGGCAGAGTGCACACAACAGAGCAGCTGCCACTCAGCTCTGACCATCATGGTCAGGCAGGGACAGAGCCCGAAACGGCCACATCTTCTGATCTTTCAAGAGAAACCAGAAACCCATGGTTTTATGTAAAATGAAACTGCCTGTTTAACAACACCAGCAACTAAAATGAAGTTTTAAAAGCACCATAGGAGTCGACAGTCCCCCACCCCTGGTGGCCTGGGGAGGGCAATTTGTGACTGACCTATCATAACCTTGCACACAGTAGGCCATAAGTATTTGAGGCCCGATGGACTCAGAGAGACCCATCTCTACCCTCCTGCTCTTCAGATATCTTGGTTTATAGATGAAGAAACTGAGGACCAGAGAGGGAAAGTGAGTTGCTCAAGGTCACACAGGTAGTGTATCAGAAGCTCAAGGATTTAACCTCTGCTCTCCTGAGCTTAAGATCTATTTCTGGGGCTGGGGTTGTGGCTCAGCGGCAGAGCGCCCGCCTCGCACGTGCGCAGCCCGAGTTCGATCCTCAGCACCATGTAAACATAAATGCAATTGCATTGTGTACAACTAAAGTAAATAAATAATATTCAAAAAAAAATCTATTTCTACCAACCCGTTCATCTGCATCCTGCCTTGAATATTTCTTTCTTTTCAAAAAACAGACATACCAAGCACATGGAAATGAGACACACCGAATTCAAGAGATGGTCTGCTTTGGAAAGGTCATGGAGCTTACAGCCAGGAGACTGGACTGCTGGTCCACCCTACCCTAAGCTGCTAGGTGCCCCTGGCCAAGTCCCTCTCCTCTCTGGGCCTCAGTCTCCTTGGTCTGGGAAGATGCCAGTTGATAGCGCCAGTTTCTGAAGCCAGCTCTAAAATTCGAAGCATCTATGAGGTCTTCTCTCCCGCCAGTACTCTGCGGCCTCAGATGAATATAAAATAGTAATAATAATACGGGGAGGGTGAGTCCACCCCAGCCAGGAAAGAACACTACAATTTTTAGTGAAACCTGAGGCCTGGTTACTGGAATTCAGAAAGCACGGTGGTAACACCCGAGCAGTTTAACCACCGTCCTACAGTTAAACACAAACACATCTGGTTTAACTTCTTCCTCATCTCCTCCCCCACCCCTACCCTCATCTCAAATTTTACCCCTTCATTGGAGAAGTCAAATTAAATGCAAACAATTGATTTCATGCCACAGTGAGGCCGAGAACTTAAGCATGGAAAACTTTAAGCACGGAGTTTTTCTGGGAGCAATTACGAAATGTTGGGGACTGGTATGGGAAGGCAGAAAAATATGGTGAGTATTCTTGAATGTTCCTTGGACACCAAGCATCATAAAATGATGCTGAGGGCCTACTGTAAGTGGAGAGGCTCAGAGAGGCCAAGTGACTTACCCCAAGTCACATAGCAGGGGACTGGAACCCAGGATGTTGAACCTTAAACTGGCATTTTCCCTACCGTGTCGGCCTTTGTACCCTAAGCAGGGACTTCACTCTTGCCCTCTGGGTTGAGAAAACTGCCCCACAGGAACATTAACTTCTCAAAAATAATCAACACTGGGGTAAAGCCCAATGTTGGGAGATCATTTCTGATCTCACCGGGCGCTTACAGCAACCCTGCAACAGCGACGCATATTATTAATCTATATTACGGATGAGGAAACTGAGGCTCTGAAAGGGAAAGTGACTTATCAGGGGTCACACAGCAGTGCTGGGAATGAACCTGCACTCTACTGCCTCCAACTGTGCTCTAAAAGTTAGGACATCTCTGGAAGAAAGAAAAACAAGAATTAAAAGAAAAACAAAACATACCACACAGCCCAGCCCCGGTCTGCCAATGACGACGAGGATGGCGCTCTGGGAAGCTGAGTCAGCATTCCTGTGGCCACGTGGAGATTTCTGAGTGCTGGTTCTCAGCCTCGCTCTCTCGCTCGCTCGCCCCCGCACTCCCTGCAGCGCTCTCTGGGAGCTCTGGGTTTTATATTAATAAACCCAGTTGGACCAATTTCAAGGTGAGAACCCCAAGCTCTGCCTCTGGATCCTGAACCCTAGAATGACAAGCGTCAAGCCTGGAGATGGTACAACACGGACATCCCTAGACTTCCTAGACTTGCCCGCTCCAGTTCCCCAGGGAGGCCCTGCGTGTCCTTGGAGCAAGTGGCTTCCCCGCTCCAAGGTATTTCTTCGCATGAAACGTGAAGATCACATCTAATTTGTAGAGAATGTCGGGGACATAAGTCATGGGGCAGAGTCTGGTCCTGAGCCAGGGCACAGTGAGGCACGAGAAGCTTCGCGAGGGCAGGAGCTGATGCTCCGGGGTGTTCCCAGCCTGGTGCTCAGGGCTCCCAGACCAGGCTGTGTCTGGGAGGGTAGGAGGTGGCCTGTGAGTGTGGACAGAGAGGGCAGCATGCCACCCCACTGTGCAGCCCTTCAGGGGATGGCCAGGGCCAGGGCCAGGGCCAAGGCGAGCGACAGAATCCAGGATTCAGAGGCAGTAACACAACCCTGAACACAATCTCAGCGCTGCGCTTTCTGCTGAGATTGGAGCTGGTGACAGCTGATATTTTTTTAAGCACAGGCAGCAGCTAAACACTGCAAGCTTTAATCACACGGAGACCTCACCACCAGTAGTGACTACTGGCCTCTGCAGCTCAAGGAGACAGAGGCACAGAGAGGGAAGAGCCTGTCCCCGGTCACACAGCTAGGTTGCTGTGGGTCAACTGCTTGGGAGTGATATTGCATCTTAATCTCCTTCCTTGTGAATTGTTCAATTCTGCAATGTCCATGTTGACGCTCAGTTTTCAAAGCCTGAAAAAGGTTTGGTGATGCCAACATCTACCCCATGCAGAGGGCTTCCTTTCCTGTAGTACTGCCAGCACCTAGAACAGAACCTGGTACAAAGCTGATGTCCTAATAAATATGTGTGGATCGAAGTCATCATTTTCCTTTTCTGGCCTCGGTTTGGCTCACTGTAGTCCTGTAGAGAGGTATGTCACCCTTTTGATAGAGACGCCAATAAGATCAGGCTAGTCCAGTCTCCCTCCACCAGTGGGATGTCTAGAAGTTGTGTCCAGGGACCCCCTCTGCTCAGGGAATTCAGAAACCTTCAGTTGAGGAAGAAAAAAGGGGTCGGAGGGACAAGGTGGGCAGAAGGGCCGGAGGACTGCAGATGAGGAGGGCAGGTCTGCAGGAGGGAGGGAGGCAGGGCTGAACCCAGGCAGGGCCTACCGGGGAACCAGGCTCTGACCCTCCTCCTGTGGACACAAGGGGGACAGGAGGCTAGGGCTTTGGGGTTTGGAGTGAGAGTTCAAATCCTGATTCCACCACTTAAATTATCTAAGCCTCAGTTTCCCCCTTTGCAATAGGAGATGCTGCCTGCCAGCTGCTGGAGCCAGCATTCAATCAACATCTGTCTTTTTTTTTTTTTTTTTTTTTTTTTTTTTTTGGTACCAGGATTGAACTCAGGGACACTCCAACACTGGGCCACATCCCCAGCCCTTTTATTTTATTTTATTTTGGATTTTATTAGAGACAGGGTCTCACTGAGTTGCTAAGTGCCTCGCCATTGCTAAGGCTGGCTTTGAACTCATGATCCTCCTGCCTCAGCCTCCCAAGTGCTGGGATTACAGGCGTGCGCGCCGGCTACATTTGTCATTTTTGCTGGTGTGAGGAGCCAGCCCCTTGTCTCCGAGAAGCTGGGTCTACCTGAGGAGTCTCTGAGTTTTTCCAAGGGCCCAAAGTCTCTTTGTGGCCCGAGAATCTGATAATTGCTCTCTCTTTCAATCTCGAGGGTCCCCCACACCCGGAGTCCTTTGTAAATGCCCCTCCACCGGCCCCATTATGTGCTGAAAGGGTAAAAGAGTCCTAAGTGACAAGGTGGGAGAAGGATGAGGTTTTTCTCAGCCTCCCGCCCTTCCGCCGTAACCACGCTTTTAACCCTTTCTTACAGAGCCCGGAGCCCGAGCAGGGCGCCAGCCCGGGACAGCGCGCCTCACCTGCTGCAGCGCAGAGCGCGGCGCGGCTCGTTTGGCTTGGCGGGCCCCAGAACTTTGCCCGTGGATGCGGTGCCACCCCCATCCCCAAAGACACCAACACGCGGGTCCCCCCTCTCCTCCACCCCGGATCCGAGCGCCTCCCTCCAGCTCCGGCCCAAACTACTTTAGAATTCGCCGGGACAGAGCAGTCCCCTCCCCTGGCGGTGCAGGGGACCTGGAGGTTGCTAGATGAGGGCCTGGGAGGACACCAATCCCGGGCTGGGGGTGGAGGGGACATGGGGCAGGTGCCTAGCTTGAGGCCCTAGGCGGCAGCCCGGGAGGTCGGAGACCCCAGTTCTGCCCGGCGGTCCCGAGCGTGGTCCCCTTAGCTCGCGGGCTCCGCGGGCGCCACGTCTCCGATGCGCGCGAAGGCGGGAGCGGGACAAGTGGCCTGGGGTCCCAAAAGGGCTGCCGCGAGCGGTGTGGGGGCGCACAGGCTCCTGCTCTGCCAGGGGTCTTCACCGTCGCCGCCGCCGGGGGCCCGCGGAGGTCCGTGCAGGGACCGACCACCTCGGCGGGAGTGCCGGGAGCCGAGGGGCAGCGAGTCCTTACCTGCGCACAACTCGTGGGTGAGGGTCGATCCTGGCACAAGCGGAGTGGGCTCGGCGAGCTGGGACCGAGGGCGCGGAGTGGCGGGAGCGCGTCGCTGCCCGGGCCGCCTCCCCCGCCGGCTTATAAAGGCGACCCGGGGCCCGCGCTCCCGCAGCCCTCCCCGCCCGCCCCGCCCCCCACCCCGCGCCCGCGGCGGGTCGCACAGCGCGGCCAGGGCGCCCCCTGCTGGCGGCCGACGCTCCGCCCGACGCGCGGGCTTGGGGGCAGGCGGGGTGTCCCGGCCCCGCGGTCTCGCGCCGCGTCTGGGGCCGTCCCTCTGCCTGCGGGTTGCTCCGGCCCGTCCTCGCTCCCTCTCTGCGAGCTGGGACTCTGATCCCCTCCCGTGCGCGCCCTCCTGTTTGTCTTTATCTTTGGTCTCTTGGTGGGTGTCTTTGTCTCTCGCCTCTGTCTTGTCTGCGCCTTTCCCCGAGCGTCTGTCTTGACTGCCCATCTGGCTTTCTTCGTCTGTCTCCATCTCTGTCCACGTGTGTCTCTGAGTCTGCTTTCCCCGCACCAGACTTTTCCTGCCCTCCTCGCTTGCCCTGCCTTGGGCTATGGCCAGAGGAAGCTAAAGAGGGGCCTGTTCCCTCCCACTCCCTCTTTAGAGAGGGAAGTCAGGTTGGGGCTGACCGTGTCCCAGCCAGAGCCCCAGGGCATGTTCCTGGTTACCAGAGCAGGGGCAGACCACTGTCCAGGTGCTGGACCCAGAACGTCCAGGTTCAAAACTCTGCTCTGGTGACTTGGCCAATCGCTTGTCGTCTGAGGATTGACGCCCCCTTCTTTAACAAGCAGACACCATCTCCTCTGGCTTCCCTGGCCTCCTGGGGTGTGATGCTACTTGTATGAGACTGTGTTTTGCAAATACGCAGGAAACTAAAATTCTAGATGAATGGAGGGGGTGGCAGATGCTGGATGAGGAGTAGGCGCTCCTCAAGGACCACCACACCTTTCCTCTGACAACCAGACGGAGTTCGAATTCTCCCGACAATTTCCTGCCAAGACGTCCCCAGCTCTGCCTGAATGCTCATCTGTGACAAAGAGCTTCACTGTCTCCTAACAGGAGGGTCTTCTTAGTGGCCCCTGGAGCTGCCTGAAACAACTTGTACCTCTAACCCACGGCAGCTAGTCAGAGATTTGAAGGCAGAGATCAGGAGTCCCTGTGAAACCTGCCTTCCTCAGTATCTAAGGCCTACTGTTCCTGCAGCCACCTCTTCCCGGAAGGTCATCGTAGGAGATCAAGGCCAGAGCAGAGAAAAGCAGGTATCAGTGCCCACAGAACCAGTTCTAGCCCAGAATTCTCTCTCTTACATACTGTATGTGAGGTGCAGGGCCAGGAACCTTGCATCCATTATTTCCCAACAATTCCATTTTATGGAGGAGAAAACTGAGACCCGGAAAAAGCACATGACTCATCTATAAGACTGAAAGCAAAACCAGGGAGGGCCTGGCCTCAAAAGCCAAGAATGAAGCCGGGCGCGGTGGCGCATGCCTGTAATCCCAGCACTTTGGGAGGCTGAGGCAGGAGGATCGTGAGTTCAAAGCCAGCCTCAGCAATGGCGAGGCACTTAGCAACTCAGTGAGACCCTGTCTCTAAATAAAATACAAAAAAGGGCTGGGGATGTGACCCAGAGGACGAGTGCCCCTGAGTTCAATCCCTGGTACCACAAAAAAAAAGCCAAGAATGTCTGGATTTATTTTCATTTCTTCTTGTATTTTTATAATTTTTTATAATTGATACTGTTTATTTACAGAAGTGATATAAAGTTTCCCTTTAGAAGAAAGTTTGCTTTTAAAAAGTAAGTCCAAGTAGTGAGTAAATACTGTTTGTTGATATATTTTATTGGTTAGGTGACATGAGCCAGAGTCATGGAGATGGCAAATGAATGAAGCTTAGGAAATGTCATGCTCCTCTATAAGCACCTAGTCCTGAGCCCAGTACATGGGAGGGGCCCAGGAATTTCTCCCTAATGCCAAGAAAGCATTTTGAGATCCCGGAAGACTCGAGATAGAATCAAGATCTGTGAGCCAGACGCGGAGATTGTCCCTGTCCCAGCCTGGACAGGGCCTGGGAGGCTGAGCTAGTGAATTGTGGGAGGCACCCTATCCACCTATCATGGGCCCCCAGCACCTCTCTCTGGCTTCTGATCTCCCTGAAGGAGGGGGACAGGCACTTCCGGTTAGACCACACAGCCAGCATGGGGTCACCTGTGTCTCAATGCTTTGTCCCCAAGCACTCTCCACTTTGGGAGTCTAGGAATTGGATGTCAGCAAGAGGGACAGCTGCTTGGCCAGCCCTGTCACATTCCTTCCTTGCACCCTCTTACCCTGTTTCTGAGCTCTGTCCCTGAAGAGTTTGGCTGGAGCCAGGTGCGATGGTGCATGCCTATAATCCCCGCGACTCAGTAGGCTGAGTCAGGAGGATCTTAAGTATGAGGTCCGCCTGGGCAACTTAGCGAGGCCCTCCGCAACATAGCAAGATCCTGTCTCCAAATTTAAAAATAAAAATGACTGGTAAAGGGCTCCTGGGTTCAATCTCTACCATCAAAAAAAAAAAAAAAATCAGCTGAGATGGGGGTCACCCAGCAGGCACTGCCTCCCCTGCACCCTGGTGCCATCAACACGGCAAGAAGGAGGATTGACTCTTAAACCAAGAGACCAAATCCACCCTTCAGCTCTGCCCCGGCTTGTGGGGGCTGGGCGGGGGAGCTGAGCAAGTCACTTTCCCTGGGGGTGCTCAGATTCCCTTGGGCCAGCTGGATTGGACAATCTCTAAATGCAGTCCAGATTCCAGGACTCGGGGACCAATCAGCTAGAGAAGGTCATCACATTCAATTCTCATCATCTATGCACACGTGGTCCCTGGGCATTATTTCTTAATTGAGAAAAAAAAAAAATAGGGAAACTGGACCACTTGGCCTCCAAGTCCCTTTGGCTTTAAAGAGTTGACAATCTCATTCGGTTCCCACAACAGTTCTGGAAGGTGGGGAAGGCAGTGTTCCTAATCCCCACTGGAGCTGGGCAAACTGAAGGCCAGATGTTAGCCGTTTAAAGGTCAGGGTCAGGGCTGAGGATGGAAGCCCAGATCAGAGCCCTTTCTGTTCATTCATTTACGCCACTTTTATTAGGTAGATGCCATGGACGCCCTGCCTCAAACCAGATCTTCACTGGGCATTAGAAGCTGAGTCAGAAGCCAGGAGCCCGGGAGCACGAGACACATGGGGACAGCCGGGTCCCCACGGTGGACATGAGTGAGGGGAGAGGGTGGGGAGAGGCAGCGATATTCTGAAGCCTGTTTATGTGGAGGCAGTGAGGAGGCCTGGTGCCCGGCAGGGACGGGCAGCCTGAAATCCAGGAAAGTATTTAAAAAGGAAGAGGTCTGTTTTGACCTTGGACTTGAGAGATCATTTCCTCTCAAACCTAGACCTAACCCCAAAGCTTCAGCCATTTGACTCTGGCCTCACCCTCAAAGCAATTAAAAAGAAAACAAGAACCCAAAGACATGAAATGGAAGAAATCAAGTAAGCAGAGGCTGTTCCAACTATGCTGTGCACAGGGGCTTTTATCTTTACTCTACAGATGAGGAAACCGGGGCACCTGGGAACTGCCATTTGCTGGGCACTTCCTTTGTATCCTCTGGCCAGGTGCAAGGCTCTTTATAGTAAGATCTCATCTGCTCCTCGTGATGACACAGAGGCAGTCTCAGGATTGGTATCCTGGCTTTTCAAATGAGGGCCTGCTCAGGACAGGCTTGGTAGCTTCATTCACTCAACCAAGATTTATGGCCTGCCTGTTACGTGCCACGCATGGTCCTAGGAACTGGAGACTCAAGTGAGCAGAAGAAAGAGGTCCTTGCAGACCTGACATCCTGGTTAGGGAAGACAGACAATAAACATTACAAATAAGTAGATTATACCGTAACTTGGAGGTGATAAGGGAACAGACAAAGAGCTGGAGCAGATAAGGGACAGGTGGGCCAAAGGGGACAAACTGGGGCATTAAGTAGTATTCTGGGGAGAGAAAGTGAGATTGGGGTGAAGACTGAACAGATCGAGTGAGTCCACCCAGGACCACCCAAATAGTCCGGGGAGAAGGAGTCTCTGAACCCAGGTTGCCTGCGTCTGAAGTCTGGGTGTGAGCAGCGACCAAGGCCCAGGCCTCACCCCAGGCTCAGGTTCACACTCTGATCCTGCTCCATCCCCTCTCCTAACCCCTTCTGTGACCAAGCCTTTGCTCCAGCTTCTTTATCTTAATTCTCCATCACAGGCAGAATGAACCTACCTGGTCCCTTCACACCTACAGCTCCACCCCCAGCCCCTAGACTTCCTCCGGCAGTCATCCCTGCTCCCAGCCCCTGCCCAGAAGGTGTCCTCCAGCCCCTACTGCCCTCAAAAGGAGTCTTCCTTACAAAGGCCTAGAGAGCCTGCCCTGTAAGAAAAACCCTATTGTCCAGCAAACAGTGCTCTCATTTTGTCCTTATTTCTCAAGGGACTTGTGAGCATGCTCTGAGCTCCGGAGAGGGAGCATGTCGCTTCCTATTCTCAGGCCTGGAGACGGCTGCAGGCCAAGAGGAAAGGTCAAGGCAGTCTGCTAGGGGCTGGATTCTGGAGGCCGAGCAGATTCAGGCAGGCCCAGCCTGAGCAGTCCTGCGGCACTTTCCAGAAAGCAAGCAGGAAAGAAACCATCTCTAGTGCCTGAGAAACAAGCTTGGCTGTGCAGGGGACGGCAGAGAGGAGTCTCCTCCACCAGGCCAGGGCTTTCATCGTCCCTGACTCAATCTTCTTGAAGATCATCCATCCTCCTGCCCGTCTCTCAGTCCATCTCCCTGCCTTCCCTGCACGCATCTGAGACGGACCATGGTGAGGCACCCCAAGTTCCCACTTCCTGTTAGTGCGGGAAGTCTACATGGCAGACTGGCATGGGCCATGTTGGGGATTACTGTATATCCAGTGCTGGGGATGGAACCCAGGACATCTAAGCACAATTCCACCACTGAGCTTCACCCCCAACCGTAATATTTTTAAAGACTTCCTAGGCATCTGATCTATTTGTTTCCACTCAAATGCATGCACTAGTCACCCAACCAGGTGGCCTTGTCACGACTTTGTGTCCAGAACACAACCTGGGACAATCTCTCCTCTGATAACTGGCCTTGGTCTCTGTGCACGGCCCCCAGCCCTTGCATTACTAAATGCTCTCTAGTGCGGCAGGTCAGAGCCATGGCGGGGAAGGAGAGGTCCTACAGATCTGCCTCCTGTCCCATCCAACAGGAGCCGAGAAGAGGAAATGGGTCTCCTTGCTGAACAAGGAGCACAGGACAGGATGTGCTTGGGAGGGACCTGAGGGGGTGTGTGGTTTGATCTTCTGCCAAGTCTCCTGCCTCCTGGCCTGTGCTTATACTAACCAGCATGGAGTAGAGACTTCGTCTTTGGGGTTGGACCCTGGGTTTGCCATCAACTCCAAGTTCGGGACTCAGGTGGAAAGGGCCTCTCTCAGCAAAGCCCAGGTCTTCCCTCTCTCCCTTCAAACAAGTGCATTTTCAAGGAAGCATGGCCCTTTCATGTAAGAATTTATTAGGGGCTGAGGATATAGCTCAGTGGCAGAATACTTGCCTAGCATGCGTGAGGCACTGGGTTCGAGCCTCAGCCCCACATCAAAAAAATAAATAAATAAAAAGATATCACATCCATCTACAACTAAAAAATAAATTAAAAAAAAAAAAAAAGAATTTATTAGGACACAAGAAGTGTCCAACCATTCCAAACTCCTGACATTTCCCCCACGAGGCTCCTAAAGGAGCAGCCTTGTAAACACAAGTTTGAATCCCAAGATTCAGTGGGCTGCAGTGTGACCAATTCTCTCTCTGGCAGCTATTTGAGAATGCCAACTTCCCAGCCAGGAGCCTTGGGTCCACCGTGAGCCACCATGTCAGTGCTGCAAGTTCTGCCTGGTGGGGGCCGGCTGCTCCCAACACTTCACTTCTGGTCCCAGTTTACCAGTTAGGAAGTTTAAGTAACAGAAAACCCAACCTCCGAAACTGGTTTTGAAAATTAAGGCATCTGGGGCTGGGATGTAGCTCAGAGGCAGAGAGCTCTTCTAGCACGCACGAGGCCCTGCTTCCCTCCCCAGCACCAGGAAAAGAAGGAAGGAGGGAAGGGGAGGAGAAGAGGAGGGACCTGTTGGCTCACTACATAGAAAAGTCCACTTTCCTGGTGGCTCAGTGACATCATCAGGACATAGCTTCTCTCTTTCTTCCTCTTCCTCCCTCCTGACCCCATTCCTACCCAGGTAGAGGCTCCCAGGACATATCATGGATGCCACCTTTCATGTATTTTTTTAAAATGAAAATCTATTTCCTCAAACAAGTACAAGTCTTGGAATTGAGTCTCACGGGTCCAACCTCCACCATGGGCTCCCTGAACCATTTGCCAGGGCGACTGACTTAAGTCAATCCAGGCCCAACCCACCAGATCTTTCCCAGAAAGAGAAGAGCAGAGTGCATGCTGGGAACGCAACTCACAAATGTCCCCCAAACATTAGCCAAGTTCTCCCGCTCTCTTGCGTGTCTGGAGGATTTTATATTTGCCAAAGCCTTTCAAAGTAAATAATAAAAATATTTCATATGTGTAAAGTCCAATATGTTTTTAAATATATAAATCATCTATGTTCAGGCAAGAAAGTTTAAATGCAAAAAAGAAAAAAGTAAATTAAAATACCTGGCAAGCTATCACACAGAGATATCCCATTTAACTCCTTGATATTTATCTTCCCAATTTTAATTTTAAAAATCAAACAAAAACTTTACAAGAATGGGGCCCCAGGACTCAGATGGAGGGTCCCTACTTTTCTCACACAATACATCAACATTTTCCCGAATCTGTCCAGATTTCTAAGCCCTTCGGGAGCATCGTCTTGTGTTCTGCTGTGGGTCGGGGTTGTTTTAATCCCCACTTGACAGATAATGAAATGAAGGCTCAGAGGCCAGGCCAGGATCAGCCAGCTCAAGACTCCCAGTGCAGGCCCCTAACCAAGGCCCTGTCTCTGTGACGTAGAGAAAGGACCTTCCCAGATGGCCCAGTGCCCTTTCTACCATCTTCCTGGGTGGTCCCAGAGGCCTCTGGGTACTCAGAATAAGGAAGGCCAGTGGGTTTAATGTTTACCACCCAAAGTGCAGAGTCCGGGGACACTGGACTCCCCCGCTGCTTCAAGAGAGAGGGAGTGGTCAGGGCAGAGGGGACAGAGGGCAAGCCTTCCTTCTCAGCCAGCAACTCCTGCCCTGAGTGACTGTGCGCTGGGGTGGGCTCGGAAGGGCGGAGTCCCCACCTTCCAGAAGTCTCCACTGAAAGGGCTATAGCGCCAGGGGCAATGGCGCACTCCTGTAATCCCTCAGAAGGCTGAGGCAGGAGGATGGCAAGTTCGAGGCCAGCCCCAGCAACCTAGCGAAACCCTGTACCAAAATTTAAACATGTAAAAAGGGCTGGGGATGTGACTCAGTGGTTAAGCACCCCTGTGTTCAATCCCCAGTACCACCCGCCCCACAAAATGAGGGGTGGGGGCTATAAAGTCAGAGTGCGTGGGTTCAAATCTGGCCCCACTAGCTGTGTGATCTTGAGCAAGTAATCCTCTCTGTGCCTCAGTTTCTTCCATCTCTGACATAGGAGTAATACCACCTCCCACAGAGAGTTGTTGAGAAGTTTAAATAAAATAATACTTACATGTCTCTTGGAAGAGTATATGGCACATATTAAGCATTCAGTAAATATTGGTTATTACTGGTAATATTTTATTAAATATCTACATTAATAAGGGTTTTAGTTGCAGGTAATGAAAAATCACTCCCGCTGGGCTAACAGAAGGGGAAATTTATTAAAGGGGGCTTGTATATGAAGCCAGAGCGCCAGAAAAGAGACTGGAAGCAGGCATTTGGTGAGTCACCAGTCCAGTCCATTTTCTGTCTCTGGGTGTCTTCTCTCGGCACCTGCTTTGTTCTTCTTTCCTGCAACCTTGTTCTTACCTCCTGGTCTTTGCGGGGGGGGGGGGGGGGGGGGGGGGCACTGGCCACTCCAGAACTCCCCAAGCGAATGCATCAAGGCCCTATAATTGCAGGGTCCAGGGGAGAGAACTGGATTGGCCCAGCGGTGTCACGTGCTTGCCCCTGGACCAATCAGCAACGGATGGGGGTGGGACCATGCGGTGCCAACAAGGCAGGCCCCTCCCAGGAAAGAGGGGATTGGTGCATAAATGGGATCCGACAGCCCAGAGAACGAGGTTGACCCGTCTACTTCCTTCTGTCACAAACTGGGTTTCCTCCTTTGCCTTCTAACCGAGAGGACACGTGCTCCTTGTCACTCTGTCTACCGCGCAGCGGACTGTATCAGGGCCAGCCCATCCTAGACCCCCCCACCACGCTCACAAAGAGGAGCTAGCCCAGTCAGATGCGCCATCAGAACCCGAACTCGGAACCTGCGAGGGGAGGGCAGTTGTTGACCAGGAGCCATGAAAAATCTGGTTCTCCTGGGTGTTGGGGGCCAGCTGAGAGAGAGAGAGAGGGAGGGTCACCCAGAGAGACACTGCAGCCCAGCCCCCGTGGGAAGCTCCACTCTCCAGCTCTCCTGTCCCCACTTCCAGAGCTGGAGGACCTGGCCGAGTTCACTTTCCTGGAATTTCCAGCTACAGCCTCACAGTTCCCCCAACATAGTTTGTTCTGTGTCACCAAAAAGGCCCTACTCAGGGGAAAAAAAAAAAAAAAAAAAAAAAAAATCACTTCCTTATTTTTCCATAAAATGAAACAAGGAATTGGACTTCTTCATTTCCCCAGGCCCAGAAGACCCAGCCCACCCACGCCTGTGCTTCTCCTGCCCATGGCCCAGCGGACACAGGCGTGGGTGGGTGTCCCCGTGCGTGCCTGCAGCGCACACAGAATCACAACCATTTAAGGACACTCTGGACACACGGGGTCCCACCATAATACTCTCCTTGTCCCCATATCTCCTGATCTCTGCTAGGAGACGCGGAACAGAAAGCAAGCTGCCCAAAGACGTCCGTAGAAACAACCATTTTGGCCGTCAACTCCGGGGAGAGCATTGTGCCCCTGAGGGCAGGAGGGGAAGGTCCCCAGTTGGCCAGGGAGAAGGGAGGCTTCTCCAGGCCTCCGAGTTGGGCAGGTCACGACAGGTTAAAGTAAGAGCTGGAGTAGCACTTTCAGGACAGTAGTTTCCCCAAAGCACCAATCTTGGTGATTCTGCACTTGGTTAGATAGAGAAGCTGTCCACAGACCAGACAGCCGCTGGCTGGGAGGGCTAGTTCTGTACCTGCCTCACACACCACCTGGGAGCTCTCGCCCACCTCCACCTCCCACCTCCCCACCAGGCCTAATGGTGGCTCACTGAGACCCAGGTCCAATCCCGTTTCTCCTCCAGCCAATCAACCACGATTTGCTCTGATACAATGAAGAGTTTTTGAGCACAGTGTGTCAGGACCTGTCCATAATTAAGTCAAACACCAACTCACGCCCTCCCTCCCTTACAGGAACTGGACTTTCCTTTCCTTATTTGTAAAAGGATAAGGTGGGATAAAGCATGCTGTGCCTCGCCAGGAAGGTCTCTCACTGCTACGGTGCGTGACGACAGTGGCTGGTAGGCCATCCTATTCCTATTCATAGGTCACTTTCTCCACCTGGGAAGGCAAATATGGTGTTTCCAGATGTCCCTGCTCTCCAGTCCCGTGGATCTGGGCAGAGTACATTCTCAAAACTGCTTGCCCCCCGGGGCCAGATGGGGTGGGGGAGAGGGAGGAGTTCCTGACCAGCTGGCTGAAAGGTTGACAGGTGACTCAGGGCACCGAGTGACTCTTGACAGGTGGCATGTCCACATTCTGAGCCTGGGCACTGTGGCAGCCCCTGGGCTAGGCCAGCCAAACTCCCACCACACTGTCCCTTAGCAACCAGTGGTTACTCTAAAAAAATGCACCCAATGTACCAAGGAAGTTGGGGGAAAAAAGACCAAACAACACCCAAGAACAAAAGTTCATTGTGACAATCTTATCTAGAATTTTGCAATCAGTTAGTTTATCAGAAGTATAAACTAATTTTAATTTTGGCATACATGTTAGGCATGTGTTTGTGATTTAATTTATTTATATTTTGCACTACGTAGAAAGGGGTTAGAAAGAAGCATCCCTGCTCAGGGCATCTGAGGTCTAAAGCTGGCCCTGGCAGCCCGTGTTGGGTCCCAACACTGGAACTGGTGGCCCCGAGCATTACTTCTGTGTCTGTCTCTCTCTGGAAGACCTTGTCTATTTGATCACTGTCCCTTGAAATATCTTGAGGCCTTAGTTGCGAAACTATGTCCGGCTTTCCCAGTGTTGACTGAGTCCAAGAGGTTTTGTTTTACATTAATTTTTTTTCCCAGCGGGTGGGGTGGGAGAGAGACAAACAATCCCCCACCCCCCCCCAAGACAATACCAAAGTCGGTAATTGCTGTCTTATCCCAAGCAGGTCCTTTGCCAGTTGATCCTGGGCCAAAAGGAAAGTCATGTAATCTTGAGGGTATTTTGGAAATAGATGGGCCAAGGATTCCATAGGGCCATTCCGAGTCCATGGCGCTGGGTAGGAGGCACTTTATTTCCTCTCTAGAAATTTCTCTCAAGTTCTGGACAGCCACTGGCATGCCAGCAGGTCACCACCTGTCCTTAATCCCTGTTGCTATGCCCTTGCTCTGGAGGCACTTTTTTCTTTTCTTTCTTTCTTTCTTTTTTTTTTTTTTTTTTTAGTTGTAGACGGACATAATACTTTTATTTATTCATTTATTTTTTTTTTTTTTTTGTACCGGGGATTGAACTCAGGGGCAATCAACCACTGGGCCACATCCCCAGTCCTTTTTTGTATTTTATTAGAGACAGGGTCTCACTGAGTTGCCAAGTGCCTCTCCATTGCTGAGGCTGGCTTTGAACTCGCAATCCTCCTTCCTCAGCCTCCCAAGTGCTGGGATTACAGGCGTGCGCCACTGTGCCCGGCTTCCTTACTTTTTTTTTTTTTTAATGAGGATCGAACCCAGTGCCTCACGCATGCTAGGCGAGCGCTCTGCCACTGAGCCCCAGCCCCTCGCTTTTTTTTTTTTTTAATATTTATTTATTTGCTTTGGTTGTACACAATGCATTTTTATTTTTCTGTGGTGCTGAAGATCGAACCCGGGCCGCGCACATGCTAGGCGAGCGCTTTACCGCTGAGCCCCAGCCCCAGCCCCTCGCTTTTGGTTTTTGATGCCAATAAATTTATTTTAGAATAAAATGACTGTCACAAACGGAAAACCAATCTCACTCACTGCAAGTAGAAAGTAATTGTGAGTGTAGATTTCAATGAATACAAAATGTGTCATCAGTTTGAACTTGAACCTGTTGCCTACCTGCTGCAGACTTGGAACAAGCATAGGGAGACACCGTGAGGTGGTCCATTGGCTCAAGAGAGAGTGGAATAAAATTGAACAATGCAAGCCTCCTAGCCTGTGATCCAAGGCTGTTTAAGATCACATCAGAGCCGGGCGCAGTGGCGCACGCCTGTAATCCCAGCACTTTGGGAGGCTGAGGCAGGAGGATCGCGAGTTCAAAGCCAGCCTCAGCAATGGCAAGGCACTTAGCAACTCAGTGAGACCCTGTCTCTAAAAAAATACAAAAAAAGGGCTGGGGATGTGGCCCAGTGGTCGAGTGCCCCTGAGTTCAATCCCTGGTACCACACAAAAAAAAAAAAAAAAAAAAAAAATCACATCAGGGTGCTTTTCCAAAGAGCTCCCCACTCCAGGTAACAAGGCTCTTCTCCGGGAAGGTGAGTCCCCTGGGGGGAAAGGTGAATCCATGTCCTTGGTTGTCCCCTAAAGAATCTCACAGAACGGCTCTCACATTCTTGAAGCCTCGGTGACTCTTTCCTGCGTGTTGGATGTCCTGTGCACAAGGACTGCCTACCAGCGCTGTGACAGGCCAACTCAGGGGCCCGCAGCCTCCCAGGGATGGCTGAGTGCAGGGGGCGGAGCTTCACTGTTCAGCTGCTCAGGGTCCTGGGGTCTCCTAGGCAGGGGTGGGACCAGAGTGAAGTGCGCCCCTTGCCTCACCCTCAGCTGCCGCAGAGGGCTCTGGGAGGAGGGGGAGAGAGAGCTCTTGTGTACGGGACAATGCCCCGGTACAATCCATGCCTTGTGGGTATCTGCCGTTTTAAAAGAACAATAATTTGTTGCCACTTTTCTCACAGCCCCAGCCAGCATTTGCTCTCTCCTGACTTTCAGCATTCAGTGCCAATTACCCTTTGGGGCCGGTTGCCAAGTGTTTGCATGAGATGCAGTTATTTCCCCACAACTTGGCAATTATACCCCCATCCAGGGGATGGATGGAGAAATGGTTTGGAAATTGAAATTCAATTTTGCCAAATATATTAGCATCCATGTCACTTTTTTTTTTTTTTTTTCCAAATTTCTGAATCCTGGGGAAATTCAGGTCAGCCTTGACTTCCTTGTCCCGAGTTGGAACCTCACACACCGGAGTTGACTGTGTGTCCTTGAGCAAAAGTACTTCCCTCTCTGAACCTCAACCTGGTTTCCTTATCTATCAAATCAGGTATTCATTTGGCTTCAAAGCAATCTAGTCAGTAAATCCTCACACTAGGTGGAAGGGCCTATTGGCAAGCATTCAAAGAATGTCCCAGGAAGTATTTTTTAAAAATATTTATTTATTTGCTTTAGTTGTACACAATGCAATGCATTTATGTTTACGTAGTGCTGAGGATCGAACCCGGGCCGCGCACGTGCTAGGCGAGCGCACTACCACTGAGCCACAACCCCAGCTCCCCCAGGAAGTTTTTTTTTTTTTTTTTGTGGGGGGGTGCTGGGTATTGAACTCAGGGGCACTTGACCACTGGGCCACATCCCCAGCCCCCCCTTTTTTTTTTTTTTTTGTATTTTATTAGAGGCAGGGTCTCACTGAGTTGCTAAGTGCCTTGCCATTGCTGAGGTTGGCTTTGAACTCTCAATCCTCCTGACTCAGCCTCCCAAGTGCTAGGATTACAGGCGTGCGCCACCGCGCCCGGCTCCAGGAAGTTTTGTTTTTGGGTTTTTTTTTTTTTTTTTTTTTTTTTTTTTTTTTTTTTGTGGTACTGGGGATTGAACTCAGGGGCACTCGACCACTGGGTCATATCCCCAGTCCTTTTTTGTATTTTATTTAGAGACAGGGATCTCACTGAGTTGCTAAGTGCCTCGCCATTGCTGAGGCTGGCTTTGAACTCGCAATCCTCCTGCCTCAGCCTCCCAAAGTGCTGGGATTACAGGCGTGCGCCACCGTGCCCGGCTCCAGGAAGTATTTTTAAAAGTTCACTTTCCCTTCCTGTTCTGTCCCAGTACTAGGGCATGCTGGGGAAAGGCATTACTATGGAATCTGAGGGAGCTGCGCGTGGATGGAATGAGTGGGTGCAGCAGCACCCCTGGCCCCGCCCCAGGTGCCACGCAGACTCAGTGGAGCTGCTGTGTAGACCCCGAGCGTGGATGACGGCAGCTCCCGGGATATTTTTGTGTTCTCAGGAAACAGTTTCTTGGCTTCGTTCTCGCTGGCTCTGTCTTCCATATGAGGTGTGAAGTTTTCTTTCCAGAACAGCCGGATGCCACAGCTCCCAGACCTTCAGCAAGGGACACTCCTAACTGCCCTGCGGGAAGAGGCCTCTGGCGCCCCAGGTGATCCAAGGCATCGTACACCCCGACCCCTGGCTCCCGGCCCCCGCTGGTCCCCTTTTCTGGCAGAACCTCAGCTTCTTCAACTCAAAATGGGGATGATGGTGCTCAGCTGCTGCCCAGCCCCTCAGTCCTGTCCCCTCTTGGAGTCCCTGTGTCACTGGCGCCACCTGCCTCCCTCGGATCATGCCTGAAACCTGGGTCCCCCCACACACACGTCCAGGACCATCTCCAAGTCCTGTTGATTTTGCCAGTAAGTGCCTCCAGCGCCAGCCTCTCCACCGGGCGCCAGGGGGTCAGGGGGTGACACTGCTCTCATGTCTGAGGGCACATCTGACCATATCGTGGCTGGACCCCACTCCTGCTGAAAAGCCACCGCTATGCTGTGGCTCTTGAAGGTCCCCCAAAGGCCTAGGTGTTGAAAGTTTGGTCCCCAGCCTGCAGTGCTACTGGGAGGTGGGGCCTAGGAGAAGTTAGGACAGGGGGTGTTGTTGAAGGATATACTGGCACCCTGGTCCCGTCCTTCTCTCTCTGCTTCCTGCCGTGAGGTGAGCAGCTTGCTCTTCCACAGGCCTGCCTCACCGCAGGCCCAAACCCACGGAGCAAGCAACCTTGAATGGAAACCTTTCCTCTTTGTAAGCATATTGTGTCAGGTTATTTTTGTCACAGTGACACGAAACACAGCTATGGCTCCTTCTTGTTCTTGTCTGAAAATCAGATTGCTAAGGATGACCGGGCCCTGCAAGGTCTTGTCCTCACCACCTTCAGCCGCATCTGGAGCTACCTGAGCCTTCCTGCAATTATTTGAAAGCCCCATGCTCTCTCCCGGCACAGGGCATTTGCATATCCTGACTCTCCTGCTAAGAAAACCCCCCACCACTTGCTAAAAGCCTCGCCTCATTCTGTCCTATTTACACACTCTCAGCGATAGGCTCACCTCCTACTAGATGCCCTCTCTGATCAGCAGCCCCAAGAGTCAGGCTCCCATTACACCCTCTCAGAGCCCCACAGACCTGTGAAACTTTACCCTTGTATGGTTATTGGATGGGCACCCATCTTCCAACTTCCCTTCTTGACTGTCACCTCCAGGGGCCGTGGTTCCTTCACCAGTGTTCCCCAGAGCCTAGCACCTGACTCCTAGTACATGCTCAGTAAGAATTTGTTGAATGATTGAATGAAGGATGTTTTGAGGATCAAATAAGGAAGAAGAAGGCAGAAATGGAGAGGGAGTTAATGTCTGGCAGGGGCCCGCCTGTGCCAAGTGGTGTGGGTAAATTGTTCTAACTAGCCGGGCGCAGTGGTGCACGCCTGTAATCCCAGCACTTGGGAGGCTGAGGCAGAAAGATCGTGAGTTCAAAGCCAGCCTCAGCAATGGCGAGGCACTTGGCAACTCAGTGAGACCCTGTCTCTAATAAAATACAAAAAAGGGCTGGGGATATGGCCCAGTGGTCGAGTGCCCCTGAGTTCGATCCCCGGTACCAAAAAAAAAAAAAAAAAAAAAAAAAAAAAAATTTGTTCTAACTACTTTTTACAAGTGGCCCAGCTGAGACTTAGAGGGGTAAGGCAAACTGCCTGTTCCATACATACAGCTAGTAAAGGGTCAAGTTAGGTCAAGAGCAGGGTCTGGGTGGCTTCATTGCCCACCAGCTCCTCCTCCCCCACTCACCTCTCTGTTAACAGAATGAAGAGGACGCATCCTGCAAATTCTAAAGTCGCAGAGAAGTACCAGTTCTTTATGATCATGCCAGAGCTACCTACCGAGACAACAGATGTCAAGAGAATGGGGCCCCCCTGGAGGGAGGAACTTTGAGGATCCGTAGAAATGCTCAGGCTCTTGTTTGGGGCGGTGGCCACACAGGTGTATCTGTCGTAGCAACTCATTGACGTGGGCAGCTAAGATCTGGGAATTTCACTAGGTGTGAATTCACTTTCACTTCCAAAGCGAAGAGCATTATTGACATGACTAGGGAAGTTAAAATAGGTCCACATTAAATAATATTATTTTGTCAGTGTTTGACACAGAGTTACTGTGTGACAGAGCTCCTCAGTCCTCGGTGTAGACGTGTGAGAAATGCATACATTCACCCACGTGAAAACTGGCACATGAAAACCCCATGCCCAGGCCCACACAGCATGACTCAGAAGGGCAGAACACGGAAGCAACACAAGTGCCTATCAATCGGTGAATGGGTAGCTAAAACAGGGTTAAAAAATATTGAGTATTGTCTTGTGCTGGGGTTGTGGCTCAGCGGTAGAGCGCTCGCCTAGCACGTGCGCGGCCCGGGTTCGATCCTCAGCACCACATAAACATAAATGCATTGCATTGCATTTATGTAAAAAAAAAAAAAAGGCAAATAAATATTTTTTTAAAAAATATATTAAGTATTGTCTTTTCAACAAATGGTGCTGGAGGGCCAGGCATGGTGGCACACGCCTATAATCCCAGCACTTGGGAGGCTGAGGCAGGAGGATTGAGTTCAAAGCCAGCCTCAGCAATGGCGAGGCACTTACCAACTCAGTGAGACCCTGTCTCTAATAAAATACAAAAAGGGCTGGGAAAGTGGCCCAGTGGTCAATTGCCCCTGAGTTCAATCCCAGATACAAAAAAAAAAAAAAAAAAAAAAAAAAAAAAAGAAAAGAAAAGAAAATGGTGCTGGAACACCTCAGCCTTTATGCAGAAAAAAGAATCTAGATACAGGGCTGGAATTGTGGCTCAGTGGTGGAGGCCTGCCTTGCATGTATGAAGCATTGGGCTCGATCCTCAGCACCACATAAAGATAAATAAATAAAATGGAGGTATTGTGTCCATCTACAACTAACACACACACACACACACACACACACACACATATTTAAAAAAAAAAAAAAAGAATCTAGACACAGACCTTGCGCCCTCCACAAAAATCAGTTCAAAATGCATCACAGACCTGAGGGAAAATGAAAAACTATAAAATTCCTGGAAGATAGCAGAAGGAAACTGAAATGACCTTCGGTTTGGTCTGGCCTTGGGTTCAACTGATTTTTTAGACAGAACATCAAAGGCATGATCCACGAAAGAAAAAAAAAAATTAATAAACTGGCCTTCATTAAAATTTTTTAAAAAATAGGAATGAAAACACAAGCCACAGACTGACAAAATATTTACGGAGATGCAGTGATAAAAGACTGTTATTCAAAATATACAAAGAGTTCTCAAAACCCAAAAAGAAGAAAACAAACATCCTGAATTAAAAATGGGCCAAAGATCTTAAAAGTCACCTCACTAAAGAAAATTTACAGGTGGCAAATAAGTATCTGAAAAGATGCTGCTCAGGAAAATGCAAATTAAAACAATGTGTCCCGGAGCTGGGGCTGGGACTCAGCAGTAGTGCACTTGCCTGGCATGTGTGAGGCACTGGGTTCGTTTCTCAGCACCACATATAAATAAATAAAAATAAAGGTCTATCAGTAACTATGTGTGTGTGTGTGTGTGTGTGTGTGTGTGTGTGTGTGTAATGAGTCCCCGGTGGTGCCACCCACAGGCCCAGCTGCTCAGGAGGCCGAGGCTGGAGCATTCCTTGAGCCTAGGAGTTGGAGACAGCCTGGGCAACACAGCCAGACCCCATCCCCCCCAAAAATAAAAATAAGTCTAGGTATGTAGCTCAATAGTAGAGTATTTTTAAAAATATTTATCTATTTGCTTTTAGTTGTACACAATGTGTTTATTTTTACGTGGTGCTGAGGATCGAACCCGGGCCGCGCATGTGCTAGGCGAGCACTCTACCACTGAGCCATAATCCCAGCCCCTGATAGTAGAGTATTTGCCTAGCGTGTTCAAGGCCTTGGGTTCAATTTCAGCACTACAATTAATTAATTAATTAATTTGTAAAACATTTAAGAAAATCAGATCCCAGTATATATCTATTAGAGTAGCCAAAATCCAAAGCACAGACAACACCAAAGGCTGGCAAGGATGCGAATTTAGAGAGTTTGGCAGGTTCTCACAAAACTAAACATAGTCTTACTGTAGGATCCATCAATCTTGTTGCCTGATATTTACCCAAAGGAACAAAAAACAGGTCCACACAAAAACCTGCACACTGATGTCTCTAGCCACTTTATTCATAACTGCCCAAAGCCACTGAGATGTCCTTCAGCAGGAGAAAGGACAGATGCACCGTTGTTCACCCAGACAATGGAATATCATTCAGGGCTAAAAAGTAATCAGCTATCAAACCACGAAAACCCACGGAGGAAGCTGAAATGCCTGTTGCTAAGTGAAAGAAGCCAAGCTGGGGAGTTTCTGTACTGTTCAATGCCAACCGGATGACATTCTGAGAAAGGCAGACTGTGGAGATGGCACCAAGAGGGTGGGTGGCAGGGTGAGGGGAAATGAGGGAGGGAAGAGGCGCACAGGGATCTGCAGGGCAGGGGTGGACACACGTCACCAGGCACATGTCCAACCCACAGGTGTGCAGCACCAAGGCTGAGCCCCTCGTGGACCACAGGCCTTGGGTCGTGATAAGGTGTGACGTGGGCTCTCCAGTTGCAACCTATGCACCACCCTGTTGGGGATCTGTGGAGGGGACTCTGTGGGGCTAGGGGCACATGGGAAATCCTACCTTCTGCTCTCTTTTGCTATGAACATAATCCTGCTTGTTTGTTTATTTATTTGATGATACTGGGGATCGAACCCAGGGCCGCTTTACTACTGAACTATGTCTCCAGCCCTTCTTATATATATATATATATATATATATATATTATTTTTTTTTTTTTTTTTTTTTTTTTTTTGTGGTACCAGGGATTGAACTCAGGGGCACTTGACCACTGGGCCACATCCCCAGCCCTTTTTTGTATTTTTTATTAGAAACAGGGTCTCATTGAGTTGCCAAGTGCCTCACCATTGCTGAGGCTGGCTTTGAACTCATGATCCTCCTGCCTCAGCCTCCCAAAGTGCTGGGATTACAGGCGTGCGCCACCACGCCCAGCTCCTTCTTATATTTTTATTTTGACACAGTATTTATGTTTCAGAGGCTGGCCTTGAACTTGTGATCCTCCTGCCTCAGCCTCCTGAGTAGCTGGGATTTCAAGCCTGTACCACCACATTTAGCAATTGTTTCACTTTAAAATAATCTTTATGCCAATTCTTGGGGGCCCCATTGGGTCCCACAATCTAAAATCCATACCCTGACCTTCCATCTTTTTAAAAAAATATTTATTTATTTGCTTTAGTTGTACACAATGCGTTTATTTTTACGTGGTGCTGAGGATCGAACCAAGGCCGTGCACGTGCCAGGCGAGCGCTCTACCGCTGAGCCACAACCTTAGCCTCTGACCTTCCATCTTAATCAGAAAAAGAACTAAGTTACCTCAAAGCAGCATGAGGAAGGAAATGATCAAGATCAGGGTAGAGATAGAGGGTAGAATAATAAAAGAGAATCGACTGAACCAAAAATTGTTTCTCTGTCAAGATCAACACAATGGACAAACCTTTGACTAGACAGACCAAAAAAGAAAGGGAGAAGATCTGAATGACTAAGATCAGAAATGAAAATGGGAACGTTGCTACCAACTTTATAGAAATAAGAAGGATTTGGGGATAATACTATGAACAATTGTATTCCAACAAATTAGTGTAGATTAGATTAACAAATTCCCAGAAAGACACAAACCACCAACACTGAATCAAAAAGACAATCTGAATAGACCTATAATAAGTAAAGAGATTGAATCATAAGAAACAACAAAAACACTCCAAAAAAAACAAAAACAAACCCAAAAACCTCAAAGTTCAACAAAGAAGCGCCTAGGACTACACAATGTTACTGGAGAATTACATCAACCATTTATGGAATAATTCACACCAATCCTTTTTAAACACTTCCAAAAAAAGTAGAGGACAAGGGAGCACTTTCCAGCTAATTTCATGAGGCAGGTACTATCCTAATTGCGAAGTCATACAAAGACATCATAAGAAAAGAAAGCTATAGACCAATGTCCCTCATTAATTTACACGCAAAAATCCTCCACAAATATACAAGCACACTGAAACCAGCAACATATTAAAAGGATTATACACCAAAACTAAATGGGATTTATTTGGGGAATGTGAGATTAATTAAACCATAAAAAATCAATGAATATAATACACCAAATTAATACAATGAAAGGAAAAAACACATGATAAGTTCAATTGCTGCAGAGAAAAACACTTCTGAAAAGATTCAACATCCTGTCATAATTAAAAACACCCTCAGCCGGGCGCGGTGGCGCATGCCTGTAATCCCAGCACTTTGGGAGGCTGAGGCAGGAGGATCGTGAGTTCAAAGCCAGCCTCAGCAATGGTGAGGCACTTAGCCACTCAGTGAGACCCTGTCTCTAAATAAAATACAAAAAAAAGGGCTGGGGATGTGGCCCAGTGGTCGAGTATCCCTGAGTTCAATCCCCAGTACCACAAAAAAAAAAAAAAAAAAAAAAAAAAAAAAAAACACCCTCAACACAGAGCTGGGAGGTAGCTCATTGGTATACTACTTGCCTATCATGTGCAAGGTCCTGGGATCAACCCCAGCACTGAAAAAAAAAAAAAAAAAAAAAAAAAAAAAAACACTCCATAAAATAGAAAGTGAAGGAATTCTACTCAACCTGACAATGGGCATCTATGAAAAACCTACAACTAATACATACTTACAAGTAACTTTCTCCCTATGATCAGAAACAAGACAAGGATGTCTATTCTCACCACTTCTATTAAACACTGTACTAGTGGTTCTAGCCAAAGCAATCAGGCATGAAAATAAATAAATAAATAAAAGATCTTAAAATCTGAAAGGTAGAAGTAAAACTACATCTATTCTCAGATGACATGATCTTACATGTAGAAAATTCTACATAATCTGCTAATCTACTTTTTAAAAACCTATTAGAATCAATAAACTATTTCAACTAGGTTACAGGATATAAAATTGATATGAAAAGGTAAATTGCATTTTTATACACTAACAATAAACAATCCCAAGATGAAATTGACAAAACAATTCCACTCATATTAGCATTAGAAAGAATAAATTACTGAAGTTTAGGGGCTGGGGTTGTGGCTCAGCAATAGAACGCTCACCTAGCACGTGCACAGCCCGGGTTCGATCCTCAGCACCATGTAAAAATAAAATGCAATGCATTGTGTACAACTAAAGCAAATAAATAAATATTTTATAAAAATATTTTTATGAAATAAAAATTAAAAAGCAAATAAATAAATATTTTATAAAAATATTTTTAAAAAATATTTATTTATTTGCTTTAGTTGTACACAATGCATTGCATTTATGTTTCCGTGGTGCTGAGGATTGAACCCGGGTCGCGCATGTGCGAGGCGAGCGCTCTGCCGCTGAGCCACAACCCCAGCCCCTAAATAAATTTTTTTTTTTTTTTTTTTTTTTTTGGTACCGGGGATTGAACTCAGTGGCACTAGACCACTGGGCCACATCCCCAGCCCTTTTTTGTATTTTATTAGAGGCAGGGTCTCACTGAGTTGCTAAGTGCCTCGCCATCGCTGAGGCTGGCTTTGAACTCGTGATCCTCCTGCCTCAGCCTCCCAAAGTGCTGGGATTACAGGCGTGCGCCACCGCGCCCGGCTTAAATAAATATTTTTTAAAAATTACTGAAGTATAAATTTAACCAAGGATGTGAGAAACTATAAAATCATTATAAACCACCTCCTTCTCCTCTCTCCTCTTCTCCTTCTCCTTCTCCTTCTCCTTCTCCTTCTCCTTCTCCTTCTTCTTTCCTTTGTGGTACTATGTGTTAGCCGCCGGAAAGGGATTGCAGCCTGGAACGGCAGCGCCGCGGGAAGGAGTCCGGAGACAGGATGGAGACGAAAAAAATTCTTTAATCTTTCTGTCTCTGTCTCTTGTAATTTCTAACACTACATACACACTCTCACAAGAAACCAACCACGTACTCTTACAAGAAACTACAATGTATCTATACAATAGCAATAACCCTATCCTTTCACTCTCACAAGAAACCAAGCCACGTACTCTTACAAGAAACTACAATGTATCTATACAATAGCGATAACCCTGTCCTTTCTCTCTCTGGTCTCATCCCATGCGCCCGAGCAGGAATGGTGCTTGCTCGATCTGCCGATTCACTCCTCAAATCTCTCGAGATCTTGGGCCAAGTCCCGTGAGACTACGGAAGGCGACAATGCCCAAAAATGTCAATCTGCTGAGTCATTGCTCAAATCTCTCGAGATCCTGGGCCAAGTCCCGTGAGACTACGGAAGGCGACAATGCCCAAAAATGTCTATGGCCCATAGTCAACCGCAATCTTAGCTATCTCCCCAAACAGGGCTCCTGCATTTCCCCTTTTGTTTTAAAAGAGGGGATGCTCTAGGACGTCTATGTGCAACCAACATTCTTACCCGTCATTGGATAATCAAGGCTGTGCCCTTGACTCCTGTCTTAGGTTGATATGTCGGCCACATGAGACTGTCCCGTGCGACTGTGCCTGTCTTAGGTTGTCCCCCTCTGGGGATCTTACCCGTCATTGGCTAACCAGCCATCCAATGGAGCCCTTTAGGATCGACTGTGTAAGATGACTAACAGCCGTCCAATTGGGAGGAGATGCTGCGGCTTTAAGGCGACAAGCCTTTTGGTGACAAGTCAAATTGCATAGCATATCAAATTCTTTAAACAAAATCAGCTGCCCTAAGTTCTATCAAGTAACATAGTGAGTTCTCTAAACAAATACCCGCAAGGTACTGTCCCATGAAGTCCCAAACAATGAAAGATCAAAATGTCCACTTGTTATAACACGTAGATCTAGGAGGCCCCATGCATGCAGAGCAGAGGCCACACTGCTGGTGAGGTTGTTTGACATTTGAGCAGCAGGGATGCTTGCAGCGACCGCGATCCCTGCAGCTGTAGAAGCAGCCGTCTTTTTTATGTCTAGACGATGCCACCGGCAAATCTTCAGGGCCCGCTATCTAGAGACTGAAGCATCAATTGTTAAAGGAAAGGCAGTGCTATTCCAGCACTGAGTCAAGAGGCGAGTTGTCAAACTAAATAATAGAATTATTAGATTGGAAAAATAAGTTGATTTCTGCTCACACACATTGCAGCCTGAGCTCCCACAAACATAAGCTGGCAAAATATCATATTTAGAACAAAACAAAGAAAGACTGAGGGTAATTACTGCATTAAAGATAGATTAAAGAAAAACTAAAAGCACTTTGGAGAAATAATTTGTTAGCTGGAACTCTCGAGTTTCTGCATACACAGCAGTCCTTTACCTGTTGAAATAATTGAAATTAATCATTTATTAAACAAATGAAGTTAATAACAAATAAGCAACCTCATGTCAAAACACCAAAATATTAGGTTATACAGCCCTAGTCATATTTTTTGCTAAAGAGAAGTCCCTGGGACACCTATAAAACAAAATTGAAGGTACCTTCACTTATTAAATTATTTACCCATTTTGAATACTCTTAAACTTAAATGAATTAGAGTTATTTGGATCCATATATATATATATTCACAAGCGCTTTGTTATTTTTGATGTCACACTGGACAGACGCACATACAAACATATATTTGTGACGTCACATTAACATGAAATTTAGACAAATACACAAATAAACACATATATAAAAAGTAAAAAATATATATATATAATTGTGTGCACACTAAAGAGAGATCTCTTCGTCCCAGCTGGGAGGAATGACACTTAAGTTGTGACATATTTTGAAGGACTCTTTTAAGGGAATCATTCCATATCTTCATCATGGTCCTCTTGATTTTGTACCTTTTTTATTAATCTTGATTCCTCAACAACTTCATCTTGATCCTTTTGATGTGGTACCTGCTTTATTAATCTAGATGGTATCCATATTGGAGAGGATTCATGCTTTGGAAAGACACAAACAGATCCTCTCCCCCAAATTAATACTGGATCCGGACCCTTCCATGTACCTGAAAGAACATCCTTCCAGTAAACCAAAGGTTTATGTTGTTGATGTGGGTTCCAATGTCTGTCTCCAGCAGAATAACCATCAGAGTCTAAAGTTAAAAAATTTAAAGTAAACAGGGCAACTGCCAATCTGTCCTTAGGATTTTTCCAGTTTCCTTCTTTCTGTTTTAACAACATAACTTTTAGTGTGCGGTTTGCTCTTTCAATAATGCCTTGACCCTGAGGATTGTATGGGATGCCTGTTTTATGGGATATGTTGAATTTTGCGCAAAACTGTTTGAAAGATGAGGACATATAAGCGGGACCATTATCTGTTTTAAGCATTTTGGGGATGCCCAATGCAGCAAAAGCTTGTAAACAATGAGATGTGACATCTTTAACTTTTTCTCCGGAATGTAAGGAAGCAAAAATCATGCCTGAGCATGTATCTATGGTTACATGAATAAATTGCAATTTTCCAAAGCTTGGCTCATGAGTAACATCCATCTGCCACAAATGATTGGGCATTAATCCTCTAGGGTTAACACCAAAATGAGGATTGGGCAAATGTGTTATACAAGATTTACAATCTTTTACAATTGTTCTGGCTTGCTCCTTTGTGATTTTAAACCTACGTTGCAAGGTGGTGCTGATAACGCCAAGGTCGCGGGTTCGTTCCCCGTACGGGCCACCAACTGTTAGCCGCCGGAAAGGGATTGCAGCCTGGAACGGCAGCGCCGCGGGAAGGAGTCTGGAGACAGGATGGAGACGAAAAAATTCTTTAATCTTTCTGTCTCTGTCTCTTGTAATTTCTAATACTACATACACACTCTCACAAGAAACCAACCACGTACTCTTACAAGAAACTACAATGTATCTATACAATAGCAATAACCCTATCCTTTCACTCTCACAAGAAACCAAGCCACGTACTCTTACAAGAAACTACAATGTATCTATACAATAGCAATAACCCTGTCCTTTCTCTCTCTGGTCTCATCCCATGCGCCCGAGCAGGAATGGTGCTTGCTCGATCTGCCGAGTCACTCCTCAAATCTCTCGAGATCTTGGGCCAAGTCCCGTGAGACTACGGAAGGCGACAATGCCCAAAAATGTCAATCTGCTGAGTCATTGCTCAAATCTCTCGAGATCCTGGGCCAAGTCCCGTGAGACTATGGAAGGCGACAATGCCCAAAAATGTCTATGGCCCATAGTCAACCGCAATCTTAGCTATCTCCCCAAACAGGGCTCCTGCAACTATGGATTGAGTTCAGGAGCACCCTACCACTAAGCCACATCCCCAGTCCTTTTTTTTTTTTTTTTTTTTTTTTTTTTTTTTTGAGGTGGGGTCTCATCAAGTTGCAGAGGCTGGCCTCAAATTTGCAATCTTCTAGACTCAGACTGCCAATTCACTGGGATTACAGGTGTGTGTGCAACCATGCCCTAAAGGGCTGGGGATGTAACTCAGTGGTAGAGCACCCTTGAATTTAATCCTCAGTCAGGAAAAAAAAAAAAAAAAACCCTTAATAAAAAGAAAGATAAGCCGGGCGCGGTGGCGCACGCCTGTAATCCCAGCACTTGGGAGGCTGAGGCAGGAGGATCACGAGTTCAAAGCCAGCCTCAGCAATGGCGAGGCACTCAGCAACTCAGTGAGACCCTGTCTCTAATAAAACACAAAAAAAGGCTGGGGATGTGGCCCAGTGGTCGAGTGCCCCTGAGTTCAATCCCTGGTACCCCCCCCCCCAAAAAAGAAAGATAACCCGTGTTCACAGATTAGAAAACAATATTTACAAAACAGCAAATACTCCACAGATTTCTACATAGATTTAATGCATTCTGTATCAAAATTCCAACCACCATTTTTTCAGAAACAGACAAGCTCATCTTGAAATTTGCATGGAAACTCAAGGGAAACAGAAAAGTTGAAACAGGCTAGGATATGGCTCAGTGGTAGAGTGCTTGCCTAGCATGCTTGAAACCCCAGGTTCAATCCTCAGTCCCCAACCCCAAATCTTCTAGACAAATAGTTGAAAAAATATTGAAAATAAAATTGGAGGACTCAAAATTCCTTATTTTAAAACATACTATAAAGCTACAGTATTTAAGACAGTGGGATAGACACTATGATAGACATAGAGATCAGTGGAACAAAATTGAGACTCTAGAAATACACTCATAAAGCTGTGATAAACTGGTTTTCTACAAGGGTGCCTAGATCATTCAAAGGGGAAAGAACAGTCTTTTCAATAAATGGTGCTAGAACAGCAGGATATCCACATCATACAAAAGAATAAAGTTAGACCCCTACCTCACACCATATACAAAAGTTAACTGAAAATGGATCAAAGACCTAAGTGTAAAAGTTGAAAAGCAGGGCTAGATCTATAAGACCATGGATTTGACAGTGGATTCTTTTTTTAAAAAAATATTTATTTATTTGCTTTAGTTGTACACAAAGCATTTATTTGTACATGGTGCTAAGGATCAAACCCAGGCCACACACATGCTAGGCAAGCGCTCTACTGCTGAGCCACAACCCCCCAGCCCCTGACAGTGGATTTTTCAGTGTGATGCAAAAGCACAAATCACAAAGGGAAAGATAGATAAATTGAACTTCATCAACATTAAAAACTTCTGTATATCAAAGGACACAATCAAGAAAGTAAAAAAAAAAAAAAAACACAGAATAAGAGAAAATATTTGTAAACCATATAACTGATAAGAGTCTAGTATCGGGCTGGGATTGTGGCTCAGCGGTAGAGCGCCCGCCTAGTGCGTGGGCGACCCGGGTTCGATCCTCAGCACCACATACAAATAAAACGAATTGAATAAAACGCATTGTGTACAACTAAAGCAAATAAATAAAAATATTTTTTAAAAAAAAGAGTCTAGTATCGGGCTAGGATTGTGGCTCAGTGGTAGAGTGCTTGCCTTGCATGTGTGAGGCACTGGCTTTGATTCTCAGCACCACATACAAATAAATAAATAAAAATAATGAAGAAAAAAGAGAGTCTAGTATCCATAAAATACAAAGAACTCTTGGAAGCTGAGTAAACACCTGTAATTCCAGTAACTCTGGAGACTGAGACAGAAGAATCACAAGTTCAAGGCCAGCCTCAGCAATTTAGTGAGGACCTGTCTCAAAATAAAAAATAAAAGGGCTGTTTATGTAGCTCAGTGGTAAAGCACCCCTGGGTTCAATCCCAAGAACCAGAGAAAAGAAAGAAAAAAGAAAAGCTGTTACAGTGTAACAACAAAAAGACAACCCAATTGAAAAATAGGTAAAGGGCTTGAACGGACATGTCTTCAGAGATATACAAATGACCAATAAGCACACGGAATGATGTTCAATATTGTTAGCAGTTATGGAAAAGCAGATCAAAACTGCAATGAAGCCAAGTGCGATGGTACAGGAACTTGGGAGGCTGAGGCAGGAGGACTACACGTGTGAGGCCAGCTTGGGCAGCCTAAGAAGACTGTCTCAAAATTTACAAAAAGGTCCAGGGGTGTAAGAAAGTGGTAGAGCACCCCTGGGTTTGATCCCCAGTTTTGAAACACACACACACACACACACACACACACACACACACACACACAGAGTGATGGCTGTCATCAAAGACAGACAACAAACATTGCAAGGATATGGGGGCCTTGGAACCCTCATGCATTGCTTGTGGACACAGAAATTGTGCAGCTTGTGAAAAAGGGTCTGGCAGTGCCTCAAAAAACGCAGCATGAGCCGGGCGCGGTGGCGCACGCCTATGATCCCAGCACTTTGGGAGGCTGAGGCAGGAGGATCGCGAGTTCAAAGCCAGCCTCAGCAATGGCGAGGCACTTAGCAACTCAGTGAGACCCTGTCTCTAAATAAAATACAAAAAAGGGCTGGGGATGTGACCCAGTGGTCGAGTGCCCCTGAGTTCAATACCCAGTAACCACAAAAAAAAAAAAAAAAAAAAAAACACGCAGCATGGAATTCCCACACGACCCAGGGATCCCTCTCCTCGACACATAGCCATGGGGACTGAGCACGAGGGTTCAGAGGACAACTCCTACACCGCCGTTCAGAGCAGCTCTATTCACAAGAGTCAGAAAATGGAACCCACCCAAATGCACCAGCGTGTGAATGGATAGACCACACGTGGTCCTGCTGCCTGCAGGAATAGCATCCGGAGGGAAGCCCAGATCTGCCCTGCAACATGGAAAAACCCTGAAAACATTATACTGAGTGAGAGAAGCCAGACCTAAAAAGGCACAGGTTATATAATCCCATTTGTGTGCAATGCCGGAAATAGGCAACTCCACAGGGACAGGAAGTACATGGGTGGTTGCCTGGAGTGGTGTGGGGGAGGGGGAGGGACTGTTCCGTGGACACGGGGAGCCCTTAGAGGTGATGGAAACATTCTGCAACTAGAGATTGGTGAGCGGTGCTACTGTATGGCATGGATTTTGGTGTCCCCTCAGCAAATGCAGATGTTGGAGCCCAATACTCAGGGCGATAGTATTAACAGGTGGCCTTTAGGAGGTGGCGAGGTCATAAGGATGTCACCCTCACTAATGGGTAGATCACACACAAGCAGCCATCTGTGACAAACAGCCCCTCACCAGACACCGACTCTGTTGTGCCCAGTGGACTTCCCTGGAGCCCCTAGAACTGTGAGCAAAAAGCACTGTTGTTTATAAATCACCCAGTCCAAGATATTTTGTTATAGCAGCAGGAGGGGCCTAAGATAGCTGCCCAACATTGGGAATGTCCCAGAAGCCAGTGAATTACACACTCTAAATTGAATAAAATGGCAAATTTTATGTTATTTGAAATTTGTCTCCATTTAAAAAAAATAAAATAAAATTGAAGCCAGGCATGGTGGTGCACGCCTGTAATCCCAGCAGCTTGGGAGGCTGAGGCAGGAGGATCACAAGTTCAAAGCCAGCCTCAGCAAAAGCAAGGTGCTAAGCAACTCAGTGAGACCCTTTCTCTAAATAAAATACAAAATAGGGCTGGGGATGTGGCCCAGTGGTTGAGTGCCCCTGAGTTCAATTCCCGGTACCAAAATAAATAAATAAAATAAAAAATAAAAAGGGCTGGGATCCAGCTCAGTGGTAAGAGTTCTTGCCCAGCATGTACTGAGTTCCATCCTGATATTGCAAAAAAAACAAAAATAAATAAGTAGATAGGGACTGGTATCCTACGATCCTTTGGAGGCTGCACCCCCAATGCCCTAAAGACCTCCTAGGTCTACTTCTCGAGGTTTCCACCACCTCCCAACAGCACTGAACTGGGGACCAAACATTTAACACATGGACTTTGGGAAACACTCCAGACCAAACCGTATCCCACTCCTATTGCACTCACAGTAGTTGTGAAAGTACGAATGCAGCTGATTCCTGGGTGTGGCCCCCAAATATGCACCCAATCACCTTTTTAGAATCTGAAATATGCTGCATTGTGAATCACCTCTGGCCCTGGAGCTGTGGAGAGGGGCCTAAGGGCCTCGGTAGGGAGACTTGGTGAAAGCCACGCCTACTGGGCGCAGGGGGTGGGAGGCCCTGAGAGAAGGCTGAGGACAGAGGACCTATCCCAGGGCGTCTTGGTCTCAACAGAACAGCTCCAGCCGAGGTCAGTAGCCAGGGAACTTGTTGGTCAGTTTTAGGGCATCTGAAAGTGGACAGTCCGGCTCAGAGGCCTCAGGGCCAAGAAGTGGCCAAAAGTCACCCACAGAACTGGTCAGATGAAGAACGCAGAGCCTAAAGCCCCAGCCTGCGCTGGCATCCCGATGGGCAGTGGGCGGCTGAAGCAGAGGCCACGTCCAGCCTAGCTGCTGCCACCCCCACCCCCTTGGCCCAGGACACTGTCTCTTTCTGTCCCTGTGTCCAGATGCAGCCTCTGCAGTGGGAAGAGCTGATTGGCAGAACCAGGGTCACTGGACCAAGCCCAGCAAACATCTGGAAGTTTGGCTCCTAATGTGGGGGGTGGTTCTGCTTCCAGCTCCAGGACTCCTGAGGAAGGGATGCTTCTAGAACAGGAGAGACTGCAGACACCAGGCAGCCAGGTGAAGGCTGGGCGCAACAGCGTCCCCGGGTGGGTACCACCGGGCCAGGTGGAACAGGGGACAGAGGGTGGGGAGGGCACGGGCCTCTGTCTGGCTCAGCCTGCTGACTGGGTGGGACTCAGCACCACATTCCCACTTAATCCCCTCTGCGGGAGGCCCTGGGAGCTGTCATTAGCAGCAATTTTCAGGCAAGAAACTTGAAGATGAAGGAGGTTAGGTAAACTTGCCCGAGATCATCCAACTAGAAGGTGACGGAGCGGGGACCTGAATGCAGGCCTGTGGATGCCCGGTCCGAGCCCCCTGCCCTAGATGACATGCAAGTTCCACACTGATTATGGCCAGTGCTGCTTGGGAACCGTGTTGAGAAGGATTCTGAGGTTGACTCTGAGATAGAGTGGCAGCGCTGTTTCTGGGACCAATTAGTGATGTCTTAATAAATTTGACCAGAGAACTCAAAATTCACTTCTCTTCACGTGAGCATACAGCATTTATCAAAGTCAATCACGTGGGCTGGGGATGTGGCTCTGTGGCTAAGTGCCCCTGGGTTCAATCCCTGGTACCAAAAAGAAATAATCCAAGACACTTTAGAAAATGGAAACTCTTCAGACTATGTTTTCTGACCACAAGGGAACTAAACTAGAAATCAAGAGCCAACAGATAAACAGAAACTTCTTAACTGCCTGAGAGTTAAATGTTGCACTAGACAAAGAAGAAATAAAAATGGAAATCAGAAGACACGGAATTGAATGATAATGGGAACAGGACATATCTATACTTACAGGATGCCGCTAAAGCAAAGTTGAGAGGGGAAATGTGTGGCCTTGATGCACCCATGAGACAGGGGACAGGTTTGAAAAGTACTGATTAAAACTTCCATCTCAAGAAACTGAAAAAGAAGAGCAAATCTAACGCAAGGGGGGGGGGTGAAGAAGAAAATAACTAAGCCAAGAGCAGAAATTAAAATCAACACCACCTTTGAACATTGGCTCTTTGAAAGGATTGACAAAATCGAAGGAGTCCTATCTGTATTGGGAGGGTGACACGTCAGGTGCCAGCTCATCCCTGGTCTTAGAATATTCCACTGCCCATCGAGTGACCTTGAATTTGATCAAGGGCAGAGAGACAATGAATGTTTAAGGAATGTTAACAGAATGGGTGCTTCTGTTAAGTTGGAGCTGAAAATTACTGTACAGGAGATGAGTTAGTAGGACTCTGGTGAGTGACGGGAGGCTAAATCAAAGTGGGCTTATGAGGGACTTCATTGGTTCACCTAACAGAGAAGTCCAGATGGGATTCTGGCAGCATCAGGTATGGTTGGTTCTAGGTGTCTGAGTGGCTGCTAAGGAAGGGCTCTTTTGTTTCGCCCCTTCTTTCCCTCTGTACTTCAGGGCAGTGGGCCACCCAGGAAGCTCAACCATATCAGTCATTCCCAGGTGGCATGTGTCACTTGCTAACACACGGTGGGTCAGACAAGTCACAGCTACCTCTAAGTGTGGAGAAATCTCTGGCCATCATGAGACCATGACAAAGATACGTTATGAAAATTCGGGACCATTATCCAATCTATACCGATTTTGACTCAGAACTGGGCTTGCTGAAGAGGAGTGTACATGGACGCTTCATTTTGTTTTAAAATTAGACTTATTAGCCAGGCGTGGTGGCACACACCTGTAACCCCAGCGACTGGGGAGGCTGAGGCAAGAGGATAGCAAGTTTGAGGCCAGCCTCAGCAACTTAGTGAGACCCTGTCTCAAAATAAACAGGGCTGGGGATGTGGCTCAGTGGTAAAGCACCCCTGGGTTAAAAAAAAAAAAAAAAAAAGATTAAATTTATTTTTAACAGATACATAGGAACCTAAAAATTGTCCATATTAACAAGTTGACATGACGTTTTGGAGCATGCATACATCCGTACACCAATCAGGTTAAACATGTCTTTCTCCTCGAACATGTTTCATTTCCATATGGCGAAAACCTTCAAAATCCTTTCTCCTAGCTTTTTGAAATGCACAGCATGTTAGAGTCATCTAGAATCACACCTGAACTCCATGCTCCTACCTGACTGCCCCTTAGTGCCCACTGAGCATGCTTCAGTATATTTAGTATTTAGTATCAAATCCAGCAATTTTTGGCTTTAGTATTGCCCAGTTGCTCTCCAGAATGGTCACCTCAGTCCATGTTCCCACCAGTGACTGGCCAGGGTCTCCTTGGTCCTCCCCAGTGGCCAACGTCACTGACTGTCTTCCTTTCACCAGCCTGACAGACCTGAAGTGACACCTCACCACAGCCTGCTTGGCGTGTCTCTGATCACGTACGCAGCTGAGCTTCCCCTCCTCTTGTTAGCAGTTGGATTTCCCTCCTGAGAATCACCTGTGCATATCCTTTGTGACTTTGTCCCTCGTGTTTCATCCTTTTCCTTGCTGATTTGCCGGGGTCCCATGTATATTCTAGATATTCGTCCCTTGCCAGCTTGAGATGTCACAAATGTCTGTTACGGATCAGTTTTCCGTCTGATTTTGTCTACAGGATTTTTTGCTGAACAAAAATCCTTGATATGCGCCGGGCGTGGTGGCGCACGCCTGCAATCCCAGCACTTGGGAGGCTGAGACAGGAGGATCGCGAGTTCAAAGCCAGCCTCAGCAATGGTGAGGCACTTAGCAACTCAGTGAGACCCTGTCTCTAATAAAATACAAAAAAGGGCTGGGGATGTGGCCCAGTGGTCAAGTGCCCCTGAGTTCAATCCCCGGTACAAAAACAAAACAAAAATTCTTGATATGATCAAATCCAGCAATTTTTGCCTCACGTCTTCTGCTTTTGGGGTCTAATGTGTCTCCCCTGTTGCTAGACAGCAAGAATACACTCTTGGATTTGATACATCTGGCATTCCCCTATGTGGCTGTCGTGGGCAGGGAGACTTTGTTTCTGCAGAGCGAGCCAGTTTTCCCAGCATCGTCTGCTCAGAAGTCTGCTCCCTCCCTTCATGATCTATGGTACCTCTTTTGTTACACATCAAATCTACCTACCTAGTTGATTTCATTCTTTGTGTGTGTATATATATGCATACATACATACCATGGATCGGACCCAGAAGTGCTTTACCACTGAGCCACATCCCCAACCACTTTTTATATTTTATTTAGAGACAGGCTCTCACTGGGTTGCTTAGGGCCTTGCTAAGTTGCTGAGGCTGGCTTTGAACTCACGATCCTCCTGCCTCAGCCTCCTGAGCTGCTGGGATTACAGGTGTGCGCCACTGCGCCCGGCTCATTCTTTGTGAATTTTAATTCTTCTGTATGTAATTGAGAGCAAGCTCATGGAATTTCTCCACAACAAAATCCAGCTAATTTTGTTCTTGAGTCTGTTCTGATGTGTAGATTAATATGAGGAGAACCAGCAGCTCATGGTGCTAGGTTGCCCTGTGAATAAGGAAGAGGTATCTACTTATGTCTTCTCATGTGTCCTTTGATAAAAGTTTTAATATTTCATCTTAGGAATCTTTTGCCTCCCTTTAGATGATTTCTAGATACGTGTGTGTGTGTGTGTGTGTGTGTGTGTGTGTGTGGTGCTGGAGGTGAACCCAGGACCTCACCCATGCCACACAAGTGTTCCACCACTGAACTACACCCCAGCCCCTATTGATAACTTTTAATGTAAATTTTAGCATCCTCCCCAAAACATTTTTTTTGGGGTATCAGGGATTGAACTCAGGGGCACTCGACCACTGGGCCACATCCCCAGCCCTTTTTGTTGTATTTGATTAGAGACAGGGTCTCACTGAGTTGCTAAGTGCCTTGCCATTGCTGAGGCTGGCTTTGAACTCGAGATCCTCCTGCCTCAGCCTCCCAAGTGCTGGGATTACAGGTGTGTACACCCCCCAAAAAAATTTTTTTTGAAGCAATCTCAGACATACAAAATAGCTGCAAAACCAATACCAAAAAAAAAAAAAAAAAAAAAAAAAAAAAAACTTTTCCAGAACCATTTGGGTTTAGGTTGCCAACCGGATCCCCGACGCATGGTTTGTATTCCCTACAAACTAGGACAGTCTTTCTGCTCCTTAGCCCGCCTTTGACTTCTGTGGCCTTTGGAGGATCGCGGGGAGCTGCCGTTTCACAGACTGTCCCTCCGCTCGCTGTCTGGTACTTGCTCACGATCAGATTCAGGTTGTGCGTCCTTGGCAGGGACATCACACAGTGAGCTAAGATGTTCTCATTCTGTCCTATCAGATGACACATCATTTCAGTTTGTCCGTGGCTGATGATGTCACCTTGGACAGCTCAGTGAAGGCCGCATCCGCCAGGCTCATCACCATAACTTTCCTCTTTTGCCTTGGGTAAGGAGAAGTGTTCTGTGGAGCGGTTCTGCACGATGATGTAAATAAGTCTCACCCAACGGCAGAGAGCTTGTAGTTTTCTCTTTTTCTTCAGTCTGTTATTTATTAATTTGGCTCTCAAATTCTTCCCTTTCTGTCCACGGGGAGCCTTTTCAGGTGGCATAGGTCTTTTGACATGTCCCTGTTATTCTCTGGGCGCTTCCTTGCTTTCTCATCTCAAGATGACTTAAGAGGGGCTGGAGTTGTGGCTCAGTGGTAGAGCGCTGGCCTAGCACGTGCACGGCCTGGGTTCGAGCCTCAGCACTAAAAATAAGTTGTGTACAACTAAAGCAAATAAACAAGTATTTAAAAAAAAAAAGATGACTTAAGATCTTCTTCTCCTTCCTCTCCTCCAGTCCTGGAATCCACCCTCTGTCCCAGGAGACCAGAAGCCTTTAATGGAGAATGGGATCTCGAAGCCAAACTCCAAGTCCAAGGCGTGCTCACAGCTGTCAGAGACTCACTGCGTCTGGCCTTCTGGGTGGATGGACCTGGGACACAAAGAGCACTGTCCCCACCGCTCCTGGCAGCAGCTCCCACGCCAGGTGTCCCCCAAGCTCCATGCCCTCCTCACCCCACTTGGTCCCCAACGCCCCACACAGGCTGCCCTCTTCACAAATGCCCACCCGTGTGCCCCACCTAATGCCTTTAGGACTGGAATTTTCAAGAAGGGAAGGGGAAAGAGGGAGAAGGAAGGGGAACCCACACTTACATACTTTAGTATTTTATTTTCCTTCACATTTTCCAATGGGTTTATTGCTGATATGGAAAAATGCTACTGATTTTTGTAGGTCATCTCTCATCTGGTAATTACTGTGTTGGTTTTTCGAGGTAGGTGGCTACATAATCTGCAAGTAATGACAGTTTTACCTTTTATCTTCCAATCCTTAGAGTCCTTTTCTTTGTCTTTGTCATGTCAGCAAGAACCTCAGGCCTAAGTTAACTAGTAGCTATCATTTCAGGTACCCTTGAGTTGTTTCCAGAAGTTTGTTCCTTAAGAATATATTCACCCTAAACTTTGATTTATAATTTTCATCAGATTTGTGTTCTTTTCTTAGTTTGCTAAATTTTTTTTTTTTTTTTTTTTTTTTTTTTTTTTTGGTACTGGGGATTGAACTCAGGGGCCCTCAACCACTGGGCCACATCCCCAGCCCTTTTTCGTATTTTATTAGAGACAGGGTCTCACTGAGTTGCTAAATGCCTCGCCCTTGCTGAGGCTGGCTTTGAACTGGTGATCCTCCTGCCTCAGCCTCCCAAGTGCTGGGATTATAGGCATGCGCCACCACGCCCGGCTTGCTAAAAAATTTTTTTAATAAAAATAAATTATTGCTAAAGATATCAAAAGCCAGGGCTGGGATTGTGGCTCAGCGGTAGAGCGCCTGCCTAGCACGTGCGCGGCCCGGGTTCGATCCTCAGCACCACATACAAATAAATGCATTGTGTACAACTAAAGCAAACAAATAAATATTAAAAAAAAAAAAAAAAAAAAAGATATCAAAAGCCTTTGTATCACCAGGCGTGGTGGTGCACGCCTGTAATCCCAAGGTTGGGAGGCTGAGACAGGAGGATCGCCAGTTCAAAGCCAGCCTCAGCAATGGCGAAGCACTTAGCAACTCAGTGAGACCGTGTGTCTGTAAATTAAATACAAAATAGGACTGGGGATGTGGCTCAGTGGTGGAAAGCCCCTGAGTTCAATCCCTGATACAAAAAAAAAAAAAAAAAAAAAAAAAAGGGCTGGGATTGTGGCTCAGCGGCAGAGCGCTCGCCTTGTACATGCGCGGCCCGGGTTGGATCCTCAGCACCACGTAAACATAAATGCATTGCATTGTGTACAACTAAAGTAAATAAATAAATATTAAAAAAAATACAAAAAAGGGCTGGGGATGTGGCCCAGTGGTCGAGTGCCCCTGAGTTCAATCCCTGGTACCAAAACAAAAACAAACAAACAAACAAACAAAAACAAAAACAAAAACCACCTTTGTGTCTATGTGCCTACCATGAAATAATCATGTGATTTTTCTCCTTCAATCTATTGATTAACGGGGAAATTTTAATGCATTTATTTTATGATGGTTGATTCTCCTTTCTTATCTGGGATAAACCTAAGTTGGTCATGCTTTAAAAAAAAAAAAAAAAAGAAAGAAACAACAAACAGAGGATTCACTTAACCAATATTTTATTTTAAGAGTTTTATCTTTGTGTTCATAGGTGAAATGAACCTATAATTTTCTTCCCATTGTGTTTTCTAGTTTTGAAAGTAAGATTACATTGCCTCATTAAATGAGTTTAACAATGCCCCCCTTTTTTTCCCTGATCCCCTGCTTTAGCATTGAGACACAGGATTTGGCTAGGATAACAAGGAGAGTTAGTGACATTTTCGGCCCTGCATAAAACACTCGTCCTGGAGATGTCCTTCTCCTGGGCTCCTGCGTCAGGCACAGGAGTTCTGGACACAGTGTGGCTATCTTGCCTTACGCTGCCAATCAGAGCAAAGAACTTGCCTAATGCTGCCAATCAAGCCGAGTCCTCTCAGTCACACGGAGTGCAGACCAGGCCACGCTGATGGCTGTGTGTCCCGAGCACATTAAGTAGACAGAGGCAGATATGTCTTTGCAATGCCAAGGTTTATTCACAACCAAATTCAAAGCCAAATTCACACAGTCCTAACTAGCCTCTATCTCCCCGAGTCCCAAGGGGCTCACCAAGGGACGTCTTCTTAGCCACTCGCTGGATCAGATGAAGTCTGGTCCGGGAACTCAGCAAGCAGCCAGCACCATCAGCAAGTCAGTCCGACGGGAAGTGTGACGGGGTCTGGTCGTCTTGAAGGCGCTTCACTTGAGTGAGCTGGGGACTCGGTTTATATACTATTTCTGGCTAGGCCTTTACGTCACTCATTGCGTCATATCAGGGTTACACACACTGTTATCAGGGTTCCACACACAGGGGCCTTCCAAGCGTTGCCATGGATATTCACTGTGCATGTCACAACCTGTGACAAGACAGGACATGTCTGTGACACTTATAGCATTAAACACAATTTCCACACAAACACAAAATTAACTTCAGATTCACCAAATTATTATTGCTTTTGGTACTCAGTACATTGTGACAGCCCTGACAGTCGAGACCCAGCTTCGGAGGAACCAATAGAACCTGGGAGAGCAGGGAAGGACACTTGGTGGTAGCGCCATCCACGTGGAAGCCTGGCTGGCCACGGTTCACAACCCTGGCCCGGGTTGGGCTTGTGGCCTGCACGTGGGAGAGGATAGGCTCTGGGTTGTGCGTCCTCTGAGACGGCAGGCAGGTTCTAGAAAGGACCTGGGAGTGGGAGGAAGGGGAAGAAGAGGCTACCTTACTACCCTCCAGCAGGGCTGTCATGCTGGGTGGGTCACCGTCCCCACCCCAGGGCCTCCCTGGTCTCTCAGAGGCCAGCTGAGCCTGGCTCTGGGTGTCTTCCAGCAGGCTGCTCTGGCCCTGCCCCTCCGGCCCTGCTCCTCTGGCCAGCCCCAGCCCCAGCCCTGCTTCTGATTCCGCCCCCTGCCAAACCCAGCCAGCCCCATCCCACACCCAGCCTGGACTCTGCCCTTTCAGTCCCAAGACAAGTCCCTCTCACCTCCACAGAGGCCCCTCACCCAGGAAGGGTCTGTTCTTCTTCTTGATTTTTACTTTTTAGTTGTAGATGGACACAACACCTTTATTTTATTTATTTTCATGTGATGCTGAGGATCGAACCCGGGGCCTCACACGGGCGAGGCGAGCACTCTCCCGCTGAGCCACAACCCAGCCCAGGCAGGGTCGTGCTTAACTGGACCTGGGTCTCCATCCCCCTGCTCAGAATTCCCAGGTCACCCTCGTGGCTCTGCTCTGGAGAAATGACCCGTCTTCTTGTTTGTCTCCCTCCTGCTCTTCTAGAGGGCTGCTCTTCTCTGTCCTCAGAGCTGTCCCTGCCCATTCCCACACTGTCCGTGAGCCTGAGCTGGGGATGCCGCCTCACTCTAGCCCTGTCTCCCTCGACTGGGATTCCACGCTGGCCGGGGCTCCCCTCAGCGGGATCATGGCTCCCTCAGGTACCACGACCAGAAGGCTGGCACGCGTCCTTCCCTGAGTGGATGTCTGCCATCCCCTGCTGGTCAGTCCACTATGGACCTCAACCGCTTCTAAGGCCCACAGCTGCGGACTGGCCACCCACCCTTACCTGCAGGATCACACGGTAAGCACTCAACACACTTCACTGAACTAAGTGTACACAGCCACTGCAGGAGGTCGGCTCTTCTATTGACCCATTTTACAGATCAGAAACTAAGACCCCAAGATGGCAAGTCCCTTAACTAAGGGATAGAGTCAGTTCCAAACCCAATGCAAATTAGCAATAAGAATGAGATCGCAAGGTGCAGTGGCGCACGCCTGTAATCCCAGCACTTGGGAGGCTGAGGCAGGAGGATCACAAGTTCAAAGCCAGCCTCAGCAAAAGTGAGGTGCTAAGCAACTCAGTGAGACCCTGTGTCTAAATAAAAAATATGAAACAGGGCTGGGGATGTGGCTCACTGGTGGAGTACTCCTGAGTTCAATCCCCTGTACCCCCCCCCAAAAAAAAAGATGGGAGCACCTGCGCGCACCTGTCAGGAGGTTGAAGCAGGTGGATCACTTGAGCCAGAAGTCAGAGGCCATCCTGGGTTTCATAGAGAGCCCCCAGCTCAACAAAGGAAGAGAGCAGCTGACACAAATCCAGTTTTCCCAGGACCCAGAACTGCACTGAGCTTTTATTTATTTATTTATTTATTTATTATTTTTCAGTTGTAATTGGACACAATACCTTTATTTTATTTACTTATTTTTGAATAAGATCGAACCCAGGGCCTCACACATGCTAGGCGAGTGCTCTACCGCTGAGACACAACCCCAGCCCTGCGCTGGGCTTTTAAAATTATCATCTCCTTGAACTTCCTCTCACTTTCTGCGACCTGGGATCAGCTCTCTGCCACCATGCACTTAGAGCGTTCTCCCCACAAATGCGGACTGCCTGGCTCCTCTACTCTCCGTGGGGGTCCTCAACCCACCTGCGAGGTGTGCAGAGATGCCGGCACCTGTCCTGCCTCACCTTCCCCTCCTGAGACAGGCCAGTCTGCGCCCCGGTCCTCTGCGTCCCTGTCCTTCCTGTTTTCAGTTGATATTCCCTTTCCCCAACGGGGCCAGCCGCACGCTGAACATCCTGCCCCCGCGGCTGGACGCCTCCATACCGGTCCTCCAGGGAGGGTCCTTGAAGAGCTGTCTGCCCTGCACCTCCTCCTGTCTTCAGCCCAGGCTGGTCTGGGGTTTGGCCCACAGCGCCACCAAAGCATCCTAAAGTCACACCCTGCATGTTCCCAGCCCAGAGGCGCCTGACCTCTTTCCCAGCCGCACTGGACGCCCTGGCCACCTCCTCCTCTGGAAAGCCCTCCACTGGGCTTCTGTTCCCCTCCGTCTCCTGAACCGCTCCTTCTGTGTCCTTTGCTGGTGACAGTCATTTCCTGCCCATTAAATGCTGGCGCTGGGACCCTCGCTCCCAGATCCTCCTGTCCTGCGCAGTCCCTGGGTCATCTCGCCCGCCCTGCGCAGAGGCGGGACGACTCCCACATGTAGTACTCCGCGGGGGTGGGGGGTGGGGGTAGATCTCAACTGCCGGCAGTTTTGTCCCCCCGGGGGCATTCAGCAGTGTCTGGAGACATTTCCAGTTGTCACAGCCACCATCCAGTGCAGAGGGGACAGGATGCTGCCAAACATCCTGCGACGCCCAGGATGACCCCACGACAAAGAATTCCGTGTCACCGATGCCGAGGCTGGGAACCCCCATTCGAGCCTAACCTCTGCTCTGACCCAGGGGGTCCATCCAGCTGCCCGTGCCCCTCTCCACGTTGTCAACTTGTGGCTCTGCTGACCCTTGGACCTGTCGCACAGGCTGTAAAGCCAGGACTCCGCTGGGAAACCGCCATCTCCCCCAGCCCGTATTCTAATCCAATCTCAGGACCTGCCCATTCCACCTCCCGACCCCGGAGTCCAAGGCGCCATTACCGCTGCCCTAGGCTTTTGGCAAAGCTGGGTCTCCCTGCCCTGTCTCCAGGCCCCGCCCAACATGTTCACCACACAGCAGCGGATTGGTCCAGTGGATCATGACGTCACCTTGTTTGAAACAAGGCTGGCTCCCCACTGCTTCTCACCCAAATCCTTACTGCAGCCCACAAGGTGGGGTCCTGTCCCCTGTCACCCTCCAGCCCAGGGCCTTTGTGCAGACAGCACTCCATGCTGGACCGCTGCCCCCTTCTCCCCAGTTAGCTCCTGATCATCCTTTAGAGCTCACCACCAAGACCACTTCTCAGGGAGGCCATCCAAGACCCCAGAGTCCAGGTCCAGGCCGTGGCAAAGCCTCTCAAAGAGTGTGTTTCCGCCCTCTGGCACACAGCCCACCTCGGCACCCCCCCACTCCTCATGATAACGTGTCTCCTGGCCTTGGCTCTGTGCCCACCAGGTTAGGACCACACCTGTGCTTGCTCAGCAGCCCTGGGGGCTCACCACCATGAAGGAAGGATGGAGTGAATAAAATCTGGCCTTTGCACCCAGCCACACAGGGAGTCACACCTCGGAGCAGCATCTAACTCTGCCTCCATTTCTTCTCCCCTGAAGAACCTTCTTTCTACTCCTTCCCTGGTGAAAAGCAACCAATGGTTGTTGTAGAAAATCAGAAAACACATCAAGAAGAGGAATATGTGGTTGTGTTGCATGTACTGCTTTGCAAACTGCTTTTTATCCTGAATGATAAGAAGTAAACAATAGGCACAGAATAGGTGCATGTCAGTAGCTACATTTCTGTAACCCTGTTGTTCAACATTGTGCTGAGCACATGATATTCTGTTTATATGTAAGGAGAAAAAATTTTTTCCTTAACCCCCAAGGTTTGCGGCATTCAAATATCTTGGAAGTTTTTGTTTGATTGTTTGACAGATTCTTACTAAATTGTTGAGGCTGGTCTCTCCAACTTGTGATCCTCCTGCCTCAGCCCCCTCAGTAGATTGGATTACAGGTGTGCACTACTGTGTCCAGCTACACTAACACTTTTTAACACCAACGTTAGATCAAGTCCCAATCTAATTCAGCACACTCTGATGACTTCCTCTTGTACTTAGGATTGAAATACAAATCTTCAAGTGGTCCACAAAGCCCTGTGTGATCTGGTCTGTGCAGTTCTCCCAAGTGACCTCTCTGTGGGCTCCTCCAGTCCTGGCCTCCATGGGACTCCCCATGAACTGAGCTCCTTCCTGCCCACAGGTGCCTTCACGTGTCCTTGAACTTTCACGTCACCACACCTCACCCTCCCCCAGCTCTCAAACTGAATGTCCTTCTCTAGGGTAGTCCCCGTCCCCAGATGCAGTGCTGTGTCCCCATAACTCTCAGACTGCCTCTGCATTTCCATGATTAGGTATGTGACACGGTGCCACTGCCAGCCTCACTCTCTGGAGCACTGGCCCCCTGGGAGTGAGGACATGGCTGTGTCTCTACTATAGACTTAGGGCTAGCACCGTGCTCTCCTATGATGGGCTCTCAATGCGAAGTCATCACAGGGGTCGGAGGAGCAGAGGTGTCATTCTCTCATTTTAAAAGGGAGAAAACAAACCGGGTGCAGTGGCACACGCCTGTAATCCCAGCACTTGGGAGGCTGAGACAGGAGGATCACAAGTTCAAAGCCAGCCTCAGCAATGGCGAGGCACTTAGCAACTCAGTGAGACCCTGTCTCTAATAAAATACAAAAAAAAGGGCTGGGGATGTGGCCCGGTGGTCGAGTGCCCCTGAGTTCAATCCCTGGTACCAATATATATATATATATATATATATATATACCATATATATATATATATATACATATATATATAAATTAAATAAGGGATGGGATGAAGCCCAGTTATAGAGCACCCCTGGGTTCAATCCCCAGGGAAGGAAGGAAAAAGGGAAGGAAGGGAGGGAGGGAGGAAAGATTAATACAATGTGCAAAATCTGAGCCAGATGTGGTGGTGGAATCACAGCAGCTCAGGAGGCTGAGGCAGGAGGATCGCGAGTTCAAAGCCAGCCTCAGCAGTGGCAAGGCACTTCTCAACTCAGTGAGACCCTGTCTCTAATAAAATACAAAAAAAAAGGGCTGGGGATGTGGCCCACTGGTCGAGTGCCCCTGAGTTCAATCCCCAGTACCAGAAAGAAGAAAAAAAGGGAGAAAACAGAGGCCCAAACATAAAGGGGAGGGAAGGAGTCTAATACTCCCGTGCCTTAGGCACATACTGTGTTTTTTCCTGTTTGGAAAAAAAAAAAAAAAAAAAGTGAAGAGGGCTGGGGATGTAGGTCAGCGGTAGAGCGGTTGCCTGGCACATGTGAGGCACTGGTGTCCATTCCCAACACTGCAGAGAATGTAAGGCGACTTGTCTGACATTGGTGGCACTGCTGGGCCCCACCCAGGCCTGCAGACCCTGAGGCCAGGCTCCTCCTCCAGGCCAGGAGCCCCTAGGAGGTGCTGCTCTTACCTGTATGTGGCCATTGAAGCTCACCAGAGCTCTGAGAGCCAAGGGATGTTTTCTGCGTGTCATAGATAAGCGTTCCAATTCAGGCCGCGGGGGTCCCAGCACTGGCCCAAAGTCACCAAGTTAGCGTGGATACTGGATTGAAGCCCAGGCTTCTCTCTCTGTTATTTATACCATAGCCAGCTCTAGTCCAGCTCTTAGTGGGCACCTACTAAGTGCCAGGCACCGTGCTGGGGGCCAAGGAGGCGGAGCACACCCACAGACACATGCGCCCTCCTGCCCCCACATCACTGCAGGAGGAGACATGCATAGGGACAGTCACAGTCCAGACGTGAGCCGCGGACGCTACTACAAGTATCCCAGGGGTCCTTCCCTGGCATTCCCATCTCCAGGCACCTGGAGGTTTCTTCTGCCCCCAGCCCTTCACCAGGGCCTCCCTAAGCTCTCTGGTGCCAGCCCTCGCCCAGGGTCAGCACGTTCCCAAGCGCTCCCTTCAGGTCGCCACCAGGGGGCAGGCGTGCTCCGCCTTCCCCGCCAGGGCGGCGTTCCAGCCAGAATCTCAGGCCTGCCGGGAGAGAAGAAGGAAGGAGCGGAAGGAAGGGGACGGAGGAGGGACCCGTGCTCCTGAGTTGGGGTGCTTCGGGAGTCAGGTCTGTCCAGACCTGGGAAGCATTCCTTCATGTTTCCCCCTCCCTTGTCTCCCCATCATCCGCTCATTCAACAAACTTTAAACGCAGCTTTATTGAGCTGTCATTGATGCACCACAAGTTTCCCACTTAAAGTGTACCAGGCAATGCCATCTAGTACATTTAGAGTAGTGAAAGCCTTAGTGCAGTCCAATTAGTGAAAGCCTTAGTGCAGTCTAATTCGGGACGTTCTCCTCCCCCAAAGAAACCTCACGCCCAGGAGCCTGAGCCCGCACATGCGCGCACGCACCCCTCTTCCCTCCCTCCCAGGCCTGCAACCCCTGGTCCGCTTTCTGTCTCTGTGGCTTTGCCTGTTCTGGACGTTCCGTAGAAATGAAATCAAAGGACGTGCAGTCTTTTGTGTCTGGTTTCTTTCATTTAGTGGGTTTTCAATGTCATTTCTTTTTATTGCTGTATTTTGTCCATCTGTTAATTAGTTGATGGGTTGTTTCCTTTGGGGACTATTGTGAACTATGTTGTTATGAACATTTGTATACACTTTTTTATTTATCACAGATATAATTTTTTAATTTATTAATTTAGGTATCAGGGACTGGTGCTTAACCACTGAGCCTCATCCCCAGCCCTTTTTTTATAATTTATCTAGAAACAGGGTCTCAATGAGTTGCTTTGAGCTTTGCTAAAATTTGCTGAGGCTGGCTTTGAACTCGTAATCCTCCTGCCTCAGCCTCCGGAGCTGTGGGATTACAGGCATGCGCCACCCTGCCCAACATAAAATTCACTCTCTCCTTTTTTTTTTTTTGGTACTGGGGATTGAACTCAGGGGCACTCAACCACTGGGCCAGCCCTTTTTTTGTATTTTATCAGAGACAGGGTCTCACTGAGTTGAGAAGTGCCTCGTCATCGCTGAGGCTGGCTTTGAACTCTTGATCCTCCTGCCTCAGCCTCCCAAGTGCTGGGATTACAGGTGTGCGCCACTGCGCCCGGCTAAGGGTGAATTTTTATATGCCGGGCACAAGGGTGAATTTTTATATGCCAGGCACAGTGGCGTACACCTGTAATCCCAGCACTTGGGAGGCTGAGGCAGGAGGATCAAGAGTTCAAAGCCAGCCTCAGCGATGACAAGGCATTCTCAACTCAGTGAGACCCTGTCTTAATAAAATACAAAAAAGGGCTGGGGATGTGGCCCAGTGGTCGAGTGCCCCTGAGTTCAATCCCCGGTACAAAAAAAAAAAAAAAAAAAAAATCATTTTTAAAGAAAGAATGAATAGCCAGCCATGGTGTTGCATGCCTGTAATTCCAGCTACTCTGGAGGCTGAGACAGGAGATCACAAGTTCCTCAACAATTTAGCAAGACCCAGTCTCAAAAAAAAAAAAAAAAGGTTGGGAATATACTTCAGCAGTAGAGTGCCCTGGATTCAATCCCCCACACTGCACACACACAAATAAGTAAAATAAAGACTGGATAGACTTTCGCCCTCTCAGTGAACCAGTTGGTTCTTAGTACGTTCACAAAGTTGGGCAACCATCACCAGCATCCAATTCCAGAACATGTCACCACCCCGGACACCTGTATAGAGCTCCCTGGCCTCTCTCCCTGCTCCCCTCCCTGGTGCCCGGCAGCTACATCTGCCTCTGTTTGCCTATTCTGGACATTTCCCACAAGTGAAATCATACACTGTGGCCTTTCATGTCTGGCTTCTTTTGCTCGGTGTAATGTTTCTGAGACTGCCCACGCCACAGCACGTACCCGCACTTCATTCCTTTCTGTTGCTGGACAGTGCTGTAGGACAATGGCATGCCACATCATGTTTATGCATTTGTCAGCTGATAGACATTTGAGTGGTTTCTACTCTTTGCTATTATAAATAGCGCTGCTGTGAACGTTCACAAACAAGTCTTTGTGTGGACGATTGTTCTCGTTTCTCTTGGGTATATACCTAGGAGTGCAATGGCTGGGTCACGTGGTAGCTCTTTGTTTGCTCTCTGAGGAACAGTCACACTCACAGGGTCCGGGCCGTCTTATCAGCAATGTATAAAAGCTCTGGTTCCTCTGCTCCTTACCTTTTGGATCAGAGCCATGCTAGGAGGTGGGAAGTGGCTTTTCACTGTTCACACAGTAAACGTTTACTGAGCAACTGCTATGTGCCATGTTCTCTTCTAGGTGATGGAGATTTAGCAGTGAACATGTCAGCGGTGGCCCCTACCTTCATGGAGACTCAAGATGATGTAGATTTACACATCAGAGGAGCAATGAACTTGTCATAAGCCAAGTCCAGGAAGCAGCAAGTGCTGTGAAGGCCTGAACCTCTGTTCTCACGGGGTGCATCATCCTGGGTCAGGGGTGAGGGCCCGTCTGGGGAGGGAGGAAACACCTTGCTCAGCTCTGGAGGAAGAAATCCATGCACAGGAGGAGGGAAGGAAAGGCCCTGAGAACAGAGAGATTTGGGGTTTCCTAGGAACACCGAACGTATCTAGAGCTTAGGGAGGAATAGCAGAAGGAGGAGAGGAGGCAGCAGAGCTGGGTAGATGTAGAATTCATATTTTATTCTAAGCTGGACATGAAGCCACTAAAATTTTGAAAGCAGGGTATTTGACACTTTTAAAATGTCCCTAGAGCCAGGCGTGGCAGCACATGCCTGTAATCCCAATGACTTGGGAGGCTGAGGCAGGAGGATCACAAGTTCGAGGCCAACCTGGCAATTTAACAAGACCCTGACTCAAAATAAAACATAAAAAGGGCTGTGATGTAACTCAGTGGAAGAGCATCCCCGGTTTAAATCCCCAGTGCTGCAAAAATACATTAAAAAAAAGAAAAATGTCCCTGGAGGAGCCAGCGCTGGGGGGAAAAAAATCTTCCTAGCCAGGCAGTTGCAGTCAGTTGGGAGGCTAAGGCAGAAAGTTTGGTAGAGACCAGGAGTGTAGGCAGCCTGGGCAACATAGCAAGACTCTACCTAAGAAGGAAAACAACAAACAAACAAACAAAACCCCTCCTTACACACCTGTTGGAATGGCCAGATTTCAGAACAACATCAAATGCTGATGAGGATTTGGGGCAGCAGGGACTCCATTCATTGCTGGTGGTGATGATGCAAAATGGTACAGCCTTGTTTTTGCATTTGTTTTCCAGTACTGGGGACTGAACCCTGGGGGGGCTCTCTACAGTGACCCACACCACCAGCCCTTTTTATTTTTTATTTGGAGACGAGATCTTAGTAAGTTGCTGAGACTGGCCTCCACCTTGCAATCCTCCTGCCTCAGCCTCCCAGGTTACAGGGTGACAGACGCATGTCACCCTGCCCTCCTGGTACAGCCACTTTGGAAGACAGTTGGTCTGCCTTTCACAATACGGAACATCTCTTACCATACAACCCAACAATCATGCTCCTTGGTATTTATCCCAGGAGTTGAAAGCTCATGTTGAAACAAAAACCTGCACACAGATGTTGGCAGCAGTTTGTCTACGACTGCAAACACCTGGAAGCAACCAAGACACCCTTCAGCAGGGGAACAGGTGAACAATGTGGGTCATCCAGACCACAGAATCTTTTTCAGTGTTGAAAAGAAAAGAGAGAGGGGCTGGGGTTGTGGCTCAGAGGTAGAGCCACCTCTGAGCACTCGCCTACCGTGCGTGGGGCACTGGGTTCGATCCTCAGCACCACCTAAAAATAAAATAAAGATATTGTGTCCACCTTCAACTAAAAAATAAATATTTAAAAAAAAGAAAAGAGAAAACAAACCATAAGACGCTTGGGAAAACCTTCAACACACGTTACTAAGTGAACAAAGGAATCCCAAAAGGCTTTGTTCTGTGTGATTCTAACCAAGTGTCACACTGGAGAAGGAGAAACTATGGGGACAGTAAAAAGATCAAAGTCGCCAGGGGTTGGGAGAGGAAGGGCTGGAGAGGTGGAGCGCAGGGGGTGTTCAGGGCACGGAGCCCACCCTGTGTGACCCTTTACAGGTTCTTAGGTGTGGTGACACGTCTGCGCAGCCCCACCCTACGCCCAGCACCAAGCATTGACCCCTTGGTAAACTCTGAACTCCGGCTGATACCGATGTCTCCAGCCAGCGTCCTCAGTGGTAATGAATGGGCCACTCTGCAGGGGGACGTTGATCCGCGGGGTCTATGTGGTGGCAGGGCAGCAGGGATGTGGGAAGTCTCTGCTTTCTGGTCCCAATTTTGCTGTGAGTTTAAAACTACCCAAAAGTCAGGCGTGGTGGCGCACACTTAGGAGGCTGAGGCAGGAGGATCTCAAGTTCAAAGCCAGCCTCAGCAGTGGCGAGGCACTTAGCAACTCAGTGAGACCCTGTCTCTAATAAAATCACAAGAAAGGGCTGGGGGTGTGGCCCAGTGGTCAAGTGCCCCTGAGTTCAATCCCTGGTGCCAAAAAAAAAAACTACCCCCAAAATACAAAGTGTTTCTTTAACACCCTCCCCCACCCTGCTGTGAGTCAGGAAGCCACTGACCTGGTCCAGGGTAGGTCCGTGGAGGCTGGGAGTGGAGGCCGAGTGGACTTTAGAGGTAGGACAGGACAATTGCTGGAGGCGTGGATGTGAGAGATGAGGGAAGAGAGGTGTCTTCCTCCTTCCGGTCCTGTAATTTGAAAATATGCATTGAGACCTCCGTGTGATGAGTCTACCCAATGTGGCCACAGGGACCAAGACAGATGAATCTCCGCCTTCAGCTTGGAGACCCGGACAGGCAAGGGCTCCACCACTGGGTGGCACCCCCAGCCCTCTCCCTGTTTCAAGTACAGGACAGTTTTTTTAAAAAATATTTATTTATTTATTTGCTTTAGTTGTACACAATGCGTTTTATGTTTACGTAGTGCTGAGGATCGAACCCGGGCCGCGCACGTGCTAGGGGAGCGCTCTACCGCTGAGCCACAATCCCAGCCCCTCCAGGACAGTTTTAAAGATCTTCATAGACCTTTAAGCCTCTGGAGACTCTGTTTCCCCTCTTATCAGACATTAAAACACAGCCACACCCCACACCAAACGTAATCTTTTTTTTTTTTTTTTTTTGCTACAAAAATAATCAAACCAGAGCCGGGCGTGGTGGCTCATGCCTGTAATCCCAGCACTTGGGAGGCTGAGGCAGGAGGATCATGAGTTCAAAGCCAGCCTCAGCAATGGCAAGGCACTAAGCAACTCAGTGAGATCCTGTCTCTAATAAAATACAAAAAAGGGCTGGGGATATGGCCCAGTGGTCAAGTGCCCCTGAGTTCAATCCCCGGTACCAAAAAAAAAAAAAAAAAATCAAACCAGGTGTGGTGGTGCACACCTGTAATCCCAGCAGCTTGGGAGGCTGAGGCAGGAGTATCACAAGTTTGAGGCCAGTCTCTGCAACTTGGTGAGGCAACTTAGCATGACCCTATCTCAAGGTAAAAAAATAAAATAAAAAGAGCGGGCTTGGGTTGTAGTTCAGTGATAGAGCACTTGCCTAGCAAGTGTGAGGCACTGAGTTTGATCCTCAGCACCTCATAAAAAAATAAAATAAAGGTATTGTGTCCATCTACAACTGAAAAAAATTTCAAATAAATAAATCAATAAAAAGGGCTGGGGATGTGGCACAGCGGTAAAGTGCCCCTGGGTTCAATCTGTAGTACCCCCCACCAAGAAAAAAAAAAGGAATTGATACTTTTGCAGTTGTAATTACTTCAATCAACAGGGTGCGTGTGTGGGACTCTGGTGGAGGTGGTGGTTGTTACTTTGAAGTCATTAAAATTCTTTGTTCAGGTCTAAAACGTCCTCCAGGCCCTTGGGCGTCTCCCAGGCCCAGGGCTGAGCTCATGGTACTGGAAGCGACCCAGCTGGGCCGGCCTGTTGCTCTCCCTCCTCATCAGTCCTGGGCGATTCCGGCAGGGCAGCTGGCACCGGGCTGACCTCGGGCACAGGCCCGCGGGCGCCGAAGACTGCCCGCTCAGGAGTCCGGGCGTGTTTGCTCTCCTTGTTTTCCGACGTCACTAAGGAGAAACCCCCAGATGATGATGATCTTGTGGAGCAAGACTCCTGGGAACATGCCTGAGGCTCCCCAGAGGCCCCCCGGCCCCAGTTGAGGCCTCGCGGGCTCCAAGGTCAAGTCGCAGCTCCTTGCCCACTTCTCGGGTCCACACCTCACACCACTGGCCCCTTTCCTGTGGCCTTTCTCCCCATCATGCCCCTCTCTGTAACCCAACATGCTGGCAGCTGCCCACCGCCAGGCCTTTGCCCCCACTGTTGGCTCTGCCCGGAATGCCCTCCCTACTGTTTGTCGGATGTTTTTAGGTGTTAAAAGATTGCACAGAGCTGGGCGCGGTGGCGCACACCTGTAATCCCAGCACTTTGGGAGGCTGAGGCAGGAGGATCGCGAGTTCAGCCTCAGCAATGGTGAGGCACTTAGCAACTCAGTGAGACCCTGTCTCTAAATAAAATACAAAAAAGGGCTGGGGATGTGGCCCAGTGGTCGTGTGCCCCTGAGTTCAATCCCTGGTACAAAAAAAAAAAAAAAAAAGATTGCACAGGTTACACACGTTCGTTACCAGAAAATAAGAAAATATCAACGTGCAAAAATAGAAACATTAAAGCCAGGCCTGGTAGCACATGCCTGTAATCCCAGAGGCTGAGGCAGGAGGATCACAAGTTTGAGGCTAGCCTTAGCAATTTAGCAACCCTGTCTCAAAATAAAAAATAAAAAGAGCTGGGGATATGGCTCAGTGGTAGAGCACCCTGGGTCCAATCCAATACCAAAAAGGAAATTAAAATAATCAATAATGTCAGGGGCTGGAGTTGTGGCTCAGAGGTAGAGCACTCGCCTAGCACGTGCGCGGCCTGGGTTCGATCCCCAGCACCACCTAAAAATAAAGGCATTGTGTACAACTGAAGCAAATAAATAAATGTTTAAAAAAATCTATAATGTCATCATTCAGGAATAACCATGATTAATGATTATTTTCTATATACTTCATATATACTTTCCCCCGTGCATACATTTATATTGACAAAATGTAATGAATGCTGGTTTTCAAGTGAAGTATTATAAGCAAAACAAAAAAATGTAGAGACTAGTATGACATATACTCACTCAAAATCCAGTCTCGAGAAATCCTCACACATTTTTTTTTTTTTTTCCAAAATGAAAGCAATCCTCCTGCCTCAGCCTCCTGAGTCTCTGGGATTACACACATGCGCCACTGAGTCTGATGAGATCTGTGTTTTTAAGACCAGTTGCCATTAATCCATCTAAAGCTGGATTGGAGTGATGGTTGAAAACTCTGTGTATTTACTAAAAATGAGTGAATTATACTCTTAGGCCAGGTGAACATTGTGGCGTGTCTGTTACACCTCAATTGAGAGACATACAGCGGAAATGACATGGGACCTACATTTGGGGGCTTCATAATCTAATTGGGGGCTGGGAGTGGGCTCAGGGGAGGAGTATGTGCTTGGCATGCACAAGGCCCTGGGTTCAATCCCAAGCACTGCAAAAAATAATAAAAAATAAAAATAAAAAAGGGTTATTATATGGGGCTGGGGTTGTGGCTCAGTGGTACAGCACTTGCCTAGCATGTGTGAAGCACTGGGTTCAACCCTCAGCACCAAATACAAATAAATAAAACAAAGGTCCACTGACAACTAAAACATATTTTTTAAAAAAGAGGGGTTATTATAACCTAATTGGGGAGGAAGAAAATGGGTCAGTCATCAGCAAGTCAGTGTAGAATAGGGAAATCTGCTAAATACAACAGAGGACGTGGGGTCAATGCAGTGACAGAATAAAGGGGACCTTTGCAGAGGGAGCCAAGCAAGGACTTTTAGAAGCCGTGACATTGGACTGAGACTTTAAAGGAAGGAGACAGGGTGAGGGGTCAAGACCTGGTGGGAGGAGAAAGGCCAGTGTTCTAGAAGCTTCTGAGCCAACACTTACATCTTTTTTTTTTTTTTTTTTTTTTTTTTTTTTTTTTTTTTTGTGGTACTGGAGATTGAACTCAGGGGCACTCGACCACTGGGCCACATCTCCAGCCCTTTTTTGTATTTTATTTAGAGACAGGGTCTCACTAAGTTGCTAAGTGCCTCGCCATTGCTGAGGTTGGCTTTGAACTCGCGATTCTACTGTCTCAGCCTCCCAAAGTGCTGGGATTACAGGCATACGCCACCGCGCCCGGTTTACACACATCTTATAGATTCTCAAAGAGGTTTCGAGTTGGGTGAGGCAGTGCACACCTGTAATCCCAGCCACTTGGGAGGCTGAGGCAGGAGGATTGCATGTTGGAGGCCAGTGTGGATAACTTAGCAAGACCCTCAGCAATTTAGCAACATCCTGTCTCAAAATAAGAAATTAAAAGGACCGGAGATGTACGCCAGTGGTAAAGCACTCTGGATTCCATTCCCAGTGCCAAAAGAATAAAAAATTAAGAAGAGGTGCCTGGACCTGCCCAAGACCACACGGCACATGCACCGCGGTGAGCGTTTGAGGCGAGGTCTGCGGATGCCTTGGGTGGCACCGGCCTCCCTGCCAGCATGTTCTCGCAGCCAGTGCCAACACCCGATCCCACACATCCCGGCTGGCATGCCCGCACGGGCCTGCCACAGCCAGGGCTTGGGCCACAGTGGGTAGAAGAAGTGCCCGGGCACGTGCTGGGTGAGGAGCGCCCGAGGCATGTGTGACTTCACGCCACCAACGGCTGTGACCCAAACAGTGTGAGTCACAGGCCGGGAGTGCCTGGCGATCCTGGGCGGCCCCACCCAGGCTGCGGGAGAGCCAGCCACCTGCCCGTCACCGCCTCTCCCTGGGCCGAGCCCGCCCTGTGGCCTGCAGCCAGGGTCAGACCTGGAGCCCCACATGTCCTTCCCGACCGCAGGACCTGCCCCTGCCCCGAGCCTGGCTCTGCTGTCTGCTGAACCAGGGCATCGGTGACAGCAAAAGGCAGATCCTGGGTCGGAATCCACATCCCTTGGCCAAGGGCTCATTCAGCTCCATCTGTACATCCGGGGACCTGGCTGTTGATGGACGCTAGGACCCACCCTCCTAGACTGGGCCTCCAATGCCCTGAGCTGGGGTCGGAGGTCGGCTCCCCAGACGAGGCAAATGCTGCTAGTCCGAACCCTCAACGAACAAAAAAAGGAGACTGAGGCCCAGAGATTCTGAGCGACTTTCCCTGTGCCCAAGGCCACCCACTCAGTATGGAGCTACACCTGGCGTCTTTGAACTCTCCCCTCCTCATCAAAGAACTGTAGGGATGACGTAGGAAGCCACAGCAAGGGGCAGGAGCATTAAAAGCAGAGGTGAGTTCAAATTCTGCATTGTGCCAGGCGCAGTGGCGCAGGCCTGTAATCCCAGCATTTGGGAGGCTGAGGCAGGAGGATCGCCAGTTCAAAGCCAGCCTCAGCAACTGCAAGGCGCTAAGCAACTCAGTGAGACCCTGTCTCTAAATAAAATACAAAATAGGGCTGGGGATGTAGCTCAATGGTTGAGTGCCTCTGAGTTCAATCCTTGGTACAAAAAAAAAAAAAAAAAAAAAAAAAAAAAAAAAATCTGCATTGCTACTCATGGGTTGGGTGACCTGGGCAAGTCTCTTCACTGCTCTGACCCACAGAATCTTCAGAATCTTCATCTGGTAAACTAGTGGTCATGTGAGGGCTAAATGAGACAGTGCTTGCAGAGAGGGGTCTGATGGACATTTACAGAGCATCAACTCTGTGCTGGTCTCTGTTTCTGGGGCTGCAGAATTGGGGGTGGGTAGTGAGACAAAGAGAGTAGAGGTAGGTGACAAGCTGAGGGAAGGGCATTCAAGGGGAGGGAACAGTTTGAGCAAAGCCTCTGAGGCTAGAGAGAGAAGCTTGAAGAACATCTGACTAATCTCCCTTCTGAAATTGAGCTGCAGACTTGAGATGTGGCAGGGGTATGGAGAACAGGAGTGGCTGTATCAAGGGCTTCTTTCCTAGCACTTCTGATTTGGAGTAAACATTGATCAAGAAACTACTTTTTGATAAGCCTCGTGCCTCTGTAAACCCACCTCTTCAAAACACCCTTCAGCTAGGTGATATCCTTTCCATCTTAGAGATGAAGCTCAGAAAAGCAGACCCTCATCCAGGCTGGCCCCCAGCCCTGTCGGATGGGTCTTTTTGTGATTTTGACCAGCCCGTGGTCCTGGTCAAAGTGCTGGATTTTCACCCCGGGCTCTGGCTGGCTGGGCTGCCCTGGGGAGTCCCCACAGCCTGACTCAATGCCTTTCTACCTGCCTCTCCTGCACCCCAGCCTGAGGGCGTGGCTGCTTTAGCTGGAGACCCCCAGGAGGGGGCAACAGCACCTGGCCTGGGACAGGATTTCCCCTGAAGGCAAGGCCTGGGGGCTTCTCACTACCCACCCCCACACACACCCTCACTGCCTGGGGCACCCTGGTGGTCTCTGCCAGCTTCACTGCCTGAAGCCCTCTTCCCTTCCCTCCTGACTGGGCAACCCCATCCTTCCACACAGCCATTTCCTCCTCAGCTCCTCCGACCCCCTCCCCATGACAGTTATCCCCAGCACCAAGCACCACTTCCCCCGCCACCAGTCACCCCTGCTAAGTGGCTTTTACCTTCCTCCCGGCTGGCCCACCTTGCCCAGTCCTATGCTGCTCCCATGCCTTTACCATCTGCTCCATCTAGCTGTCAAATTCACATTATCTCTAGCACCTGGACTGAATTGGTTGCTGAGATGAAAGGGAATATTTCTCTTAAGAGCTTCCTAGCAGCCAAGGCAAAAGGGGAAATATAGTGGGTTATAGTAGCCTGGTCCTGGGATGAGTTGGTTCCTTGAAATAACACACACTTCCTCCTCAACTGGGAGGGGCTGTGTGCCATAGAAGTGCTACTGCAGCAAAGACGCATGAGGAAATGGTTTTCCACTCCCCCCCCCGGCACCTGGTAGTCTCCCTGTGCCCATGCCAGCTGCCAAGTCTTGGGCATTTCTTCTGCTTAGCTGCTCCAGCCTGGGCTACTTCCTCCTCTATTTCCCTGGCTCTGGTCTGTCTGCAAAAGCAGCGAGTCTGTTGTTAGCGGAGGTGTTCAGACAGGACCACTTTACTCTTCTGGGGAAAATGCGGAGGAGATTGATAAGTCAAAAGAGGAACTAGAAGAGAAAAATTTCCACAGGTCCAGGTCCAGCCTCCCCGGCCTGAGTGCCTGGGTCACTGAACACAACCCTGCTCCCCACCACGCTGACCACAGCCACGCAACTCCCACTCGGTTCTTCAGAAAAAACCACCACTGAGTTCGAATCCCACAACCTATGAGCTGCCTCGGGGCACTGCTGACCTCAGCCCATGCGACTTCAATGTCCCGGTGCAGAGATGGTGGAAATGCCCGGCTGGAGGACTCACGGGGTGGGTTCCAGGCCGTGCCTTTCTCACTTTCTTTTCTATACATCCCCACCCAACCACAGAACACAGCTGAATCATCTTACAAAAAAAAAAAAAAAAAAAAAAAAAAAAAAAAACAGTATTTTAAAATAGACATTTCCCAGAAGGATAAGATAATAGACAAATTGGCTCATCCCAGCTCCCCCACTTGCGGGCTGTGCGACTTTGAACAAGTTGCTTTACATCTCTGAACCTTGGTTTCCTCCTCTATACAATGGGATAATAGTGGTACCCCCACCTTTGGGCTCTTGTAGAAGTCAATAAATTAGTACACAAGAGTCTTAGCGCAGCGTCTGGCGGCCTATAGTGTGAAGGCAATCTATTTTAGCACTTATAATTATGATGTAATCTCATTTTTTGTTTATGAAAAAATAATCTGGATAAAGCAGAGACACCATGAGTCCAGTCCCAGCCTCGGCTCTATTAGAAACTCTAGCTCCTCCTGGGGGTGGGGGTGGGGGTGGGGGGGTCATCGAAAACCAATTTAAATATTTACCCAATTCTTTTGAGAATGTTAAAGCGGATTTCATCCATAATCTCAATAGGAGTTTCCCAAATTCCCTTCCTGCTGGTTTCTCCCTCTTTCCCTCCTTCACTTTCACCACAGCACCCAGGTCTGCGTCCTGATTCCCTCTGACCCTACCCCCCCCCCCCCCCCCCCCCGCTCCGCTCCCCCTCCCCCCTCCCCGCTGCTCCTGCTGCTCTCTCCCCACCCAGTCCTCCACCCATCAGCAGATCCGCAGGATAAGGCTGGGCTGGGGCTGCCTGGACCACCGAGTTTCCTTCCTTGGGGGAGGCAGGGAGGAAAGGGAGGCTGGCAGCGGGTTATTGATGGCTCTCCTCTCAAAACAACAGATCTGTTAGTGCAGCAAGCGCAGATCGCAGGGAGAAGTTAGCGGAGGTTAACACTCGAGGAGCAGGGCTGTGGGGGCTCCTCTTCTACCCCGTTCATTTCTGCCTTCTTCACTTTACACAGTACACGTTATATTATTTTTCCTATGTGATTTGTGTGTACTTTGGAGTTTATTTTTTTCCTTTTCTTTTATTCTAAGTTGTTATATATGACAGCAGAATGCATTATAATTCATATTACACTTATAGAGCACATTTTTACATATCTCTGGTTGTATACAAAGTATATTCACACCATTTGTGTCTTCATAACATGCACTTAGGGTAATGATATCCATCTCATTCGACCATCTTTTTTTTTACCCTTTTGTCCCCTCCCTTCCCCTCCCTCCCCATTGACTTTTCTAGTGTTCCTCTAATCCTCCTATGCTCTCCGTCCCAACCCCACTGTGAATCTGCCTCCTTATGTCAGAGAAAACATTTGGCATTTGGATTCTTGGGATTGGCTAACTTCATGTAGCATTATGTTCTCCAACTTCATCCATTTACCTGCAAATGTCATTATTTTATTCTCTTTTATTGCTGAGTAATATTCCATTGTGTATATATACCACATTTTCTTTCATTTCCATTCATCTACTGAAGGGTATCTATGTTGGTTCCACAGTCTAGCTATTGTGAATTGTGCTGCAATAAACATTGATGTGGCTGTGTCCCTGTAGTATGCTGTTTTTAAGTCCTTTGGGTATAGACCGAGGAGTGAGATAGCTGGGTCATAAGATGGTTCCATTCCCAGTTTTTCAAGGAATCTCCATACTGCTTTCCAGATTGGCTGCACCATTTTGCAGTCCCACCAGCAATGTATGAGTGTGCCTTTTCCCCCACATTCTCTCCAACATTTATTGTTTGTGTTCTTAATAGCTGCCATTCTGACTGGAGTGAAATGAAATCTTAGTTTCGATTTGCATTTCTTTAATTGCCAGGGATGTTGAACATTTGTTTTTGTGTATTTGTCGACTAATTGTATATAGTGCATGTTATATTTGAAATCAGGAAAAATAGAGATGTCTTTCCCTTTGCGGTGTAGGGGACGGAACCAGGGCCTCTTGGCACCTCTCACGGCTGGCCAAGGGCTCCGCACCCGATCTGCACCCATAGCCCCCTAATTATTTTCAAAGTTAAGTAAGGGAACCAGGGCAGAGGGAGGAAACGGCATAAAAAGTAAATCAAGGGGCTGGGATTGTGGCTCAGCGGTAGAGTGCTCGCCTAGCACGTGGGCGGCCCGGGTTCGATCCTCAGCACCACGTACAAATAAAACTCATTGAAAAAAATGCATTGTGTACAACTAAAGCGAATAAATAAAAATATTTAAAAAAAAAAAAAGTAAATCAAGTGCAGGGACAGAGTGAATATCCTCAATCTATTCCACTGTGTTTGTGTTTAAATCTTGTGAAGCCCCCGGGACGGGCTCAGGGTAGACTTGACAGATAACAGCTGTTCTTGGACTTCATGAATCTCCATTCCTCCCTGAAATTCAGCTGGCTAACGGAATCAGAGAAGTTGGTGACCCAAGAAGCTAGAGGGAGGTCAGGTGGGACATCCAGTCCCCCAGGCTCCCAGCGACTCCCAGGGCGGGGGAAGGAGAGAGCTTGGCTACCTCTGGGCGGGGTTGGGTGAGTCAAGGAAATGGCCTAATCAGGTCTGAGGTGCCCCTCCTGACTGCTCTGAGCTGGAGGCCAGTGAGGTCAGACACTGGTGCCTCCCTGCCAGCCTCCTCGTGGGCTCCTCCTGGTGTCTTCGTGACTATGTCCTCTCAGCCAGACTGGTGCCGCTTCCTGGAGAGTCCAGTGATTTCCCCGGGGAGCCCTTGACTGCAGTTTTATTTCGTTATGAAAACAAAACAAAATTAAAGACTCTTCTGCGTCTCCTTCGTCTCCTTCTGTCTGCATGCCTTGGGCTGCCCACTTTGGCCGGGAGCTGTCTGAACTGACATGTGGCATCAGTTAAAAAAATAAAATAAAATAAAATCAACCAACCAAAAGGGAAGCCTTGAGGACCCACTGTGTGCTAGACAGTACCTAGCACCTATTCCGGACAGGGTGACAGAGGCAGGGCAGAGTTAGAATGACACCAATAACAGCCGTCACCATGTACTGACTTGTAAGCCTCTTTAAAATTCTGAGCTATTCCTTTTGGATCCTGGTGAGTCCTAAGACTGGGGAGGCTAGAAACTGCACTTAAACTAGACCACCCACTAGGTCACCTCAGAGGGTGCCGCTCTGTGTGTGGTTTGGCCAATCAGAACCCTTGGCCCCAGTGATTGGCCAAAGAATTGACACATGTCTCAATGAGAGCCAATGAGACTTGGTTTGAGGAATGTTCTTGGAACTCTTGGGAAAAATGAATCCCTATTTCTGTTGGAGGTGCTGAGAAAGTAGGATGTGAGCCTGGTATTGCTGGCAGCCACCTTGTCATCGTGGGGCGAGAACTTGCCAAAAACAGGCCAGGAGAAAAGGAAGCCGTCCTAAGAGATGGAGAGAAGGGTGTTGAATCCTAATGGTGTCATCGGAGCTCTTCAAGCAGCCATGCCTAAAGCTAGCTTTCCCCTGTGCTTTGTAGTTATATAGGCATAAGAGTTCTTTCTTTTTGGTTGGCCAGATTAAGCTGGCTTTTCTGCCAGTTTGAGCCCTGATGCTCTGACTGAGCAGTTACTGTGACCATCTCTAGGAATCTAATCAGGGAAACATGTTCTCCCAACACACAATCACCATGTGTCTGTCAGAGAGGGCATGAATATCGAGCAGAAGCAGCAGGCCAGCAGATGAGGATCCCTTCAGACTAGCTGTGCCTTCTGGCACAAATCACTTTCCCTCTCTGAACACTGATTTTCCCACCTGCAATATGGACGTGGGTGGACATGGGATATTATGGGAATTATAACATCTATCATATAAGATTATCAGAATCACTAAGAAAATGCTGCAAAGCACCTACCAAATGATAAATGTCTGGCACATAATAAATGTTCAACGCTTAGTACAGCTGGTGTTTCCAGAGGGCTTTTGGGGAGGTGACCTCTGAGGACCCCCAAGGAGACAGAGGTAAGGGTCAGAGTTGGCAGCAAACTTCAAGGGCTTCCCCTGGAGCCACATAAGGGCAGGCGCTGCCTCTCCCAGGGCAGCCCTTTTTTCAGTGAACAAGCCCCTTTGATTCTCTCTCGCCTAGCTCTTCTCTCCTCCATATGCCCAGGGTCACTCTGCACTAGTCTCTGGACAAGTGTCCCAGCCAGCTGCGGCTACTATTCCCTCCCAGTAGCAGGCTTTCTTTTCTCCTCAAATCAACTGCTATCCCCAGCCAGTTCAACCTTTCCTCCCCTGTGGGTAGTAGGCAAGACTTCCCAGGTCTTTCCTTCTGACCTCACAAACTCTTAGTCATGCTTCAAAACCCAGATCCCAATTCCTCCAGGCTGTCTTTGTCTCTCCTTAACATGTACTCATATGCCAGCTCCATGTTAGTTTCTTTTTCTCAGCACAACACAAATATAGAGGATCATGAAACAGACACACTTTCAAGGCACACACAATGTTTTTCTCTCCCTCTGTCTTACAAATTGGGCCACACACAAAGTTGTACCAAATCCTAACCATGTCCCTCTCCCGCGTGCACATACACACATGCACAAGAGACACCAAAAAATCCACAGGGATTTGCTCTCTTTTTGATTATAAAAGTGACACAAAGTGCTCTTTCCACCACACCCACATGCATACACAACATAATGCAAATGTACAAATTACACATCATAAAAATATACAGCACGCATGTTTTGTTTTGTTTTGTTTTTTCTGCTTCACTCGCATCTACACAATATACGTGTAGAGACAGTTTCAGAGCCCGCGCTCCTCTCAGCTTCCCTCCCACACCCACTCGTCCCTCTCTCAAGCTTACACACACACACACACACACACACACACACACACACACACACGTGCAGTAACAATTCCCAAATATAGTTGTCTGTCTTCCCTTCACACATAAACACACAGACATCAGGAATCCAACCCTTCCCCCTTTTGCCTCTCTCTCTCTCTCTCTCTCTCTCTCTCTCTCTCTCTCTCTCTCTCTCTCTCACACACACACACACACACACACACACACACACATGCAGCTGCAGAGCCCCGGGTCATAACTCCAGTGCAGGCGCCAGACAGGAGACAAAGGTCGCCAAGACTCCCCGCGCCCCGCACCGAACACAACAGAGCCTCTCCCCGGCTCCTCCTACGCTCAAAGCCAGTCTCAGCGGGTCTGGACTCTGCACCCCGAAGCTGGAGGCTGGAGCCCGCGCCGGCCCTCCGAGGTCCCCGGGCAGCCCGGGCCTCTAGCTCCCGGCGCGCCAAGGGTTAAGGGGCTCGCGGGGGGCGGGGAGGGGAGTCCGGCCTCCGCGTGTGATTGGCTGAGCCGCCCGGGCCCGGGACCCCGCGCCCCACCATTGGCCCGCGGCGGGCCCCGCCTTCCCAGGAGTCGGCGCCGGAGCCGCGCGCTCGCCCGCGGGGAACTAAGCGCGCGGCCGGGGCCAGCCTGCCGCTCCGTCCGAGCTGCGCAGCGCCGGGAGCCCGAGCCCGAGCCGGAGCCCGAGCCCGAGCCCGAGCTCGAGCCGCCAGCCGCGAGCCGCCAGCCGCGCCGGAGCCGAGCACGCGCGCTATGGTGAGTGCGGTTCCAGCCTGCGCACTGTTCCGGTCCAGCCTCGACGGTCTCCGCCAGCCGCCGCGGAGGGCACCCGGGCCCGCCCGACTCGCGGGGGCTGGGCGCCCGCTGCAGCGCAGCCCCCGCTCGGCGCTCGGAAGCGTGGAGTCGAGGGGCGCCGGGCAGGGCTCGGCTCGCCCGCGGCTCCGCGCGGGGCTTCATCGCCGGAGGCCGGTCGCGCGGAGCTTGGCTCTGGGCAGCTGGCCCGGGCCGGGAGGGGAGGACTCGCGGTGGCCGGTTCGGCGTGGGGACCGTTGGTGCATCCGGAAGTTCTTTCGCCCTGCTTGGCAGGGGGCTGACCCTTGGCAGCGGGCTGGGTCGGGTCTGAGGGTGGTGGTGATTCCCAGGCGTCAGAATCCGCCTGGACCAGAGTGTCCGGAAAGCTGGTGCCGTTCTGGGGCTCCACTTGGGAAGTGGTGTGTGGCCGCACCGTGAGCATTCGGAGGGCTAGACTGGGACACTCCCGGACTGCTGACCCCGCTGTGGCGTAGGGGTTGGAGATTGTGGCCAGGTTGGAGGCTGTCAGAGACCAGGGGCACTTGGAGGCTCTAGGTCCAGAGATCTGGTCTCCCCAGCATCTCCCAGCAGGAGTCTTCCGAGGAGGGGCCGAGTGCTGGTGGGGATGGGCAGAGGCACCAGAGAAAAGGGGGACCAAGGGGAGAAGGTTTCATGGGGATCTCTGAAGCCCTGAGGGAAATCCATTTGGTCCAGGCTGGGTCTTGAACGTTGTTGTTGTTGTCGGGAGTTGTCTCCTGCCCAGAGCCAAGGCCTCTGGTCACCTCTCCAGGGCCTGGAGATTTCCTCTCCATCACACCGAAGAGGCCAACTGCTTCTCTTTGGCCCTTTTCCAATGGACAGGCCCCTCTGATTCCCTCTCCTGCCAGTCAGGTTCTGTACCCTCTGCAGTAGGCCAAGGCACCAGGTAGCGCCCAAGGAGCACACTGCCAGTGATGGTGGCTGCCAGTCCCAGGGATGCAGCCACCTCTATTTCTCTTGTGATGCTGCTTCCAAGACTGAGGGGCACACTGGGAACAGTTGAAGAGCCTCCCGTGATCACCCAGGACCTCCTGGCTCTGCTCAGCTCTGGAGACTCCTTACAAATTCCCTTTCCCTGTCAGTCACTTCTAGAATCTTCTTCCTTATGCACCCACTAGAATCTTCCTCCTTTGTACTACCACCTACCTCTTTAGAGAACTGTGGCTAATTCTACCTGCCAAAGCACCCAGATGCCATTGTGGACTCCACCTACCTCTGATTTAAGAATCCCACTCGAATGCTGTGCTTGGCCAGTTTCACTGTTAGGGGTATATTACCTGTGGACCAGCACTTGATTCAGTCTTAAAATGTGGGTCATAGAAGAGGGTAAGACTGTGAGATCTTATCATCCAATGTGCCTCCAAGCCCATTCTGACCTAAGTTATGTAGAAGGAAGTCTTTTTTCTCCTCAAAAACCATCATAAAGAGGAAGAGGGAGAGGTCCCCACCTGCCTTGGTGACACTTTCTGGAACCTTACATCTGAGAAGCCTCCCAGCCCATCAGGAAGATTCCAGATTATGGCATCAAACAGGTTTGGGTTCAAGTTCCAGCTCGCCCACTTCCCCACAAGGACTTTGGTCAAGTTGCACCATTTTCCCTGGGTTACACTGGGCTCATCAATGACAGGAGATGATAAGTCTTATCTCCTAGGGATGGTGTGGAGATTGGTTGAGATAACCCAAGTGAGAGTGTTTTGCTTGGATATAGCTTAGTTTTCTTTCTTTTACAACCTTGAGCTCATGTTGGGAAGTTCTACCTAATATCTGACCTATTTGCTGGTCTGGAAGAAGGATTAATGTTTATCATGATGTGAGGAGAAAAGGACAGTGATATGTAGAGAATGTTTTGTGTGTCATTCAATAGAGATTTATTGAACACTTACTACATGCCAAACCTTATGCAGGGGAAGAAAAAACTGAAATACAATGTTAAGAGAGCTTCCAGGGGCTGGGGTTGTGGCTCAGTGGTAGAGCGCTCGCCTAGCATGTGAGCAGCCCTGGGTTCGATCCTCAGCACCACTTAAAGAATAAATAAGTAAAATAAAGGCATTGTGTCCAACTACAACTAAAAAATAAATATTAAAGAGCGCGCGCGCGCGCGCGCGCGCGCGAGAGAGAGAGAGAGAGAGAGAGAGAGAGAGAGAGAGAGAGCGCTTCCACCAGTCCTTAAATGTCTACCTGGTCCTCAGGCTAGGTGGTGTGTCCTTAGGAGAGGTCGCAATATCATGCCAGGAGGGGGCTGACTTCTGGCTGGAGAGGTGAGAGGAGGCATCATTGAGCAGGTGGCATGTGAATTGGAAAATTCACCCCAGATAGGGGACTTGAGTGACATAGGAGCTGAGTGACATGCCAGGATGGAGTGGCCTGGCAACTGTGTGAGGGTGCCAGGAAGAGGGGGCGAAAGCAGGCAGAGGGCCGCAGGGGCAGAGAGGAGGCTGGAGCAGGCCGGGTGGAGGCCCCAGCCTGGATCCTTGACACACACGCGTGGCTGGGGTCGGGGCTGGCGCCAGGCTTCCTGGTCCCCTGTCATTTTGGTTTCCCCCCATACAGGGGTCCCCACCTGTCATTCCTGAGGTGGGGGCGAGTTGGGACTGCCACAGCGTTTATCCCTGGATCTCCTGCTCTGTGGGTTTCCAACAAATCCAGTGTCCTTCCCCTCCAGTGTGGCCAACCCCCACCCCCGCCCCTGGTCCTAACAGACCGTGGGGCTGTTTCCTGTTGTGCTGCCTGACTCCCCTGCTGCGCTCCCCACCCAGGTCTCTAACCCCTTGGCAGGGCCTCAGCGCTGATCTTAAACCCTCAGCAGCGCAGCAGCAGGGGCTGGGCCAGCCCGTGGCTCCCTGGGGGAGCGCTCGCCTAGCACGCGTGAGGTAGGCGCTGGGTTCCATCCTCCGCACCACATAAACGTAAATAAAATAAAGGCACAAAACATACAATAACATTAAAAAGAAAAAAACTCTCAGTGGGCCCACCCCACCTCCGTGTAGGCTGTGGGACGGGGTGACAGGGAGACTTTTGGTACCTCCTGCCTTTGGCTGTCCTCAGACCACCCAACGCGGGGCGCAGAGAGGTGTCGGAGGCTGCCCAGGGCCACAGTGCCAGAGCAGGCCCAGATCTCCTGGGTGTCTGAAAGGTTCGCCAGACAGACAGGCTCCCGGGAAGGAGACCCAGCCCGGCTTCCCCTCTCCCCTTGCGGTGCCTTGAAAATGTTCTTTCACATTCCAGGCGGGGACTAAGAGCTGCCAGTCATCTCTACTGCACAGTGGTTGAACTGAGGACCAGGTGCAGGCCCAGGTCCTGTCGAACTACCGACTTGCTGTGTGACCTTGGGTTAGCCACCCTCCCTGTCTGAGCCACCTTTCCCACCAAGGGGAGCAGATGTGCTCCGCTTCTCGAAGTATCATTGTGAGGACATAGCGGACGCGGACACTATTAGAAACAGGAGGGGGACGGCCCCACACCCCAGCCACAATTGCGCCTCCCAGACGCTTGGGACGGGGCCCTTGAGCGTGGCGGGCCGTTCCCTGGCAGCCAGCACCCGTCTGGTAACTGGGTTACTCATGTTTCCTTGCATTGCTAGGTTTTTGGTAAGTAAGAATATGGTCGCTTTCTGTTAAGGAGTAAATCCTCATTTTCCAGCCAGAATCGGAGGGGCCAGCCCCCAGCAGGCGGGGAGCAGGGTTTGAGGTGTGACACTCCGGGGTCAGCGTGGCAGGGTGGCTGGCCTGAGCTGAGGTCCATGGCTTAGCTGAAGTCCACGCTCTGGTGGGTACAGGGAGGGGACCCTCAGCAAATGGTGACGACCTTTTGTGCTTCTGCTAAGTGCCTTTCCCTTCAGCTGGCTCGGTGAGTGCCCAGGTCATGGCCAAGGCGCTTTGTTCATTTATTCACCCAATAAGCGTGCCTGGCCAACACGGCGCTGGGTCCGTGGTCAGCAGGAGGGCAGTGTGGCCGCTCTGCCACAGTCGGGGGACAGGCCGATGTGGGCAGGAAGTGACAGGTGTAGTTACTGTTGCCAAGGAGACATGCGGGAGCCAGGGGGGCAGAGAGGCACCTGGCCTGGGGGTCAGAGGAGGCTTCCTGAGGACAGGAACGGCAGGGGACCCAGGAGGGACCCCGTGGTTGGAACGCCGGGCACTGCCCCTGCAGCCCCCCACCACTCCATCGCGCTGCCCAGAGTGGGCCGCGAAGACTGGAGGAGCCCAGGGTCCCCGCGGCCCCTGCCCCTGCGGGCTTCGGCCTTCCTCCCTCCTCCTGCAGCCGGACCTGCAGCCAGACTCCCGGCCTCAGGGAGCCGCGGCTACTGCGGGAGACAAGTTCCCACGCGGCTCTGGAGTGACCAGGAAAGCACCCAGCGCCAACCTGGGGCAGCTGCAGGCGTCCTGCCGTGGTGCCTCAGGGAAGGCATCCCGGGAGAGCTAGCGGCCGGCGGAAGTGCTCCCGGGGCCACAGTCCAAGTGCTCCACTCATCCACACATGAGACTGGGGGGCCCCGCCCTGTCCTCACAGAGCCTCGTCCAGCGGGCAGCGTGGGCGGCACCCCACTGAGCCCCAGGGTGGGGTGGCGCTGGGAGTCACGCCCTGGCTTCCGCCTTCTCTCAGGGCTCTGAGGGCAGCGGTGGCCGGGCATCTGCAGGCCTGTCCTGGCCGCTGACAGGCCTAGGAATGGCTCCCCTCTCCCCACAGGGCCTCTGGGGGGCGGGGTATGAACCGAGGAGCAGATTTCTGGAGAACGTTCAGGGAACCAGCTGAGGGAGGGGTCTGACATCAGGGCCCAAGAGGGAGCTGAGCACAGAGTGCTCTGTTAGGGAGGAGCGGGAGCCACGGAACGTGTACAGGTGGGACGACTGAGGGGTGAGATGAGCACCTGCTGCGTGCCTGCCTGGCTCGCGAATGTACCCTTTTTAAAAATATTTATTTGTTTTAGTTGTACACAATGCTTTTCCTTTTTTTTTTTTTTTTTTTTTTTCTTTTGTGGTACTGGGGATTGAACTCAGGAGCACTCGACCACCGGGTCACATCCCAAGCCATTGTTTTGTATTTCATTTAGAGACAGGGTCTCACTAGGTTGCTAGGTGCCTCGCCATTGCTGAGGCTGGCTTTGAACTCGCGATCCTCCTGCCTCAGCCTCCCAAAGTGCTGGTACACAATGCTTTTATTCTTATGTGGTGCTGAGGATCGAACCCAGGCCGCGCACGTGCTGGGCGAGCGCTCTACCCCTGAGCCACAACTCCAGCCCCTCAAATGTACTTTTGAATGTACTCCTCCTTGCACTCTATCATCCCAGTGACTTGGGAGGCTGAAGTAGGAGGATCACCAGTTTGAGGCCAGCTTCTGCTACTAAGCAAGGAACTGTCTCAAAATAACAACTAAAAAGGGCTGGGATGTAGATCAGTGGTAGAGTGGCCCTAGGTTTGATTCTCAATCCCTCCAAATAAACAAACACACACACACACATAATCTCCCGATCTTCACACCAACCCCAGGCAGCAGGGTGATGCCTGTTTTTGAGTTGTGAAAGGCTCAGGGGCCACTCAGGGAGCCAGGGACTGGAGAGCCCCTGCTGCCCCATTCTTCAGAGCTCTGGCCTCAGCCCCGGGCTGCCACTCGATTTAGTGAAACTCCACTTTCCTGGGAAAGCCCCCAGGGACAGGGACCAGGCTGTTGGGAACTAACGGGGCTGGACCTGGACACTAGCCAGCCTGAACTGCTGATTATTTATCTTTGACCTTTGTGCTTGTGACAGTTAGAAAGCCCTTTCGTCCCCATTCACTAAATGTTCTTGGAACCCACTGGCAGAGCCAGGACTCAAACCCAGGCCTGTGACTCCAGTCCCAGACCCCCATCTCCCTGACTCGGTTCCAGCCCCTCCCTGCCTGGCACTGCCCAGGGCCCCCCAGCTGTGGATGTCCCAGGCTTTCTGACCACATGCTCCCCCCCCCCCCCCCCCCCCCCGCCCACAAGCCTCCTCTCCCCCAAATTCCTCCCCCACAGACTCCTTCCCTGCTTGGCTGGGAGAAAGGAGGCAGCAGCCAGGTGGAGTCCAGTTACCCTGTAAACACAGTCATGTCAATATTTACCTCTGGCTGGGACCGGAGCCTCCCACTGCCCTGCCACCTCCAACGCCCATCCAGGTGCCCGTGGCCTGCTCCTGGCTCCGGTCTGGGTCTGGCCGTGGAGAGCAAGGCCAAGGGTGGAGACCTGCCTTCCAGCCCAAGCTGGGCCACTAACCTTTGAAGTGACCCTGAACAAAGCACTTTCCCTTCCTGGGCCTCAGTCTTCCCATCTGCAAAATGACACGGCTGGGACGGACCAATGCAAGGGTGACGAGCCCAGTGCTGTGGCATGGCCTCGAAGCTACGCAGACTTGAGTTGGCCTCTGACTCTGCCGAGCCTCACACTGAGGCTGCGGGCACGCGCTTGACCCCCGGAGCCTCGTTCCTCATCTCTGTGGTGGGATCCCGACGGCGCCTGCTTTGGAGGCTTGTCGGCGGCTTGCCGGGCCCAGCAGAGCCCTTGGCACAGGAGGGAAGAGGGACAAATGGTGGTGGTGGAGGTTGTTATTCCAAATAAACATTTTATGACTCTGAATCCAGACGCTGGGTTGCGTCACTCGGAAGTTGGAGCCAAGGGCGGGGACTCTACCCTCAAGCCCTCCCGCTACTCTGGGGCCACAGGCTGGGCTGGGGCATCCCAGGGGTTGAGAATGACCCTAGTCAGCACCTCCCCTGTCCCAGCGGCCCAGTCTTTGGAGTTCCTTCTGATCGGCCAGGGTCCAGGGCTGAAATGACCTCAGAGATGTGCCCTGAGAGGAGCGAGGGAGGGTGGAGGGGGCGGGAAGGGGAGGAAGGACGCATTTCCTAAGCTGCTCTTTCACACACGCTCCGGTTCCCAGCCCTGGAGAGGAGGGCAGCTGTGGGGAGGGACTGGCAGCCCGGGTGTGGGCAGGGCAGGACAGGGACAGGGGACTGCCTGGGTGGTGAGAATGGGCCTTGGAGGGCTATTGGAGTGGGCCCAGATTCAAACCTGGCTGCGTCACTTTTTGCTGTGTCACTTGGGACAACTTGTCCCTCTCGGAGCTTTATTTTCCTCATCTCTAATAAGGAGCGGTTGGAGCCTGTTTTGTTGGGAGGGTTTCATCTGAAGTGCTTCGCAAGAGCTGGGCTCCGTGCTGGCACACACAGGGCTCCGTGGCGATCTGCTGCTGTGGCTGTGGGGACCGCAAGGGGCTGACACCCACGCCAGCCTGCACGCTCCCGGGCGGAGTGGCGCGTGTCTGCAGGTTGGGGCAGTGTGCTGAGCGGGGGGTGTCTCAGCTTGACTGTTCAAGTGCACGCACCTGCACACCACCTGCACCAAAGCCCCGGACATTCCCACACTGCCCGCGTGGCCCTTCGCCAGGCTCCTGTCCTTGCTGTCCCCTTTGCTGGCCTGGTTTTAAGTGTCGTCTGCCTGGTCCACGCAGCGCACCGTTGGTGCCTGGTTTCCTTCAGTGATGGCAGCGGCACCGTTGCTGAGGCCCGTCCCACGGGGCCTGCTCTGGCCTCTGGTCTCTTTAGGCTGAGCTGTGTTGGGGGATGGACATGTCAAGCCATGGGTGACACTTGGGTTGATCCCAGTCTGGAGCTGCTGTGGCCTTCTTCTTCTTCTTCTTTTTTTGGTACCAGGGATTGAACTCAGGGGCACTCGACCACTGGGCCACATCCCCAGCCCTTTTTTGGATTTTATTTAGAGACAGGGTCTCACTAAGTTGATAAGTGCCTCGCTATTGCTGAGGCTGGCTTTGAACTCGCGATCCTCCTGCCTCAGCCTCCCAAGTTCTGGGATTACAGGCGTGCACCACCGCGCCCGGCTTGCTGTGGCCTTCTTGTGGTGGTCTCTGCAGACCCCGGCGTGCCTGCCTCCTGGCGCATACTCAGGAGTGGGAACTGGCGGGTGGACGGGTGGGGACCTTAGCGGGTGTTTTGGAGGCCAGGGGGTCTGAGGGCCTCCCCGCCCCAGAGCCTCAGCTCCACTCCAGCCTTCCGTGTCCCCAGCGCCTGGCAGCTCCTGGCTGCATTCTGTCCTGTGCTGAGCCTCTGCTTCACCTGGGGCTCTCCAGGGGTCCTGGCGCTGGAGACCCCAGCCACGGGGTCCACCGCTGTTGGGCTCTGTGGCCTTGGGCTGACCTTCCTGCCCCCCACCCTCAGTGTTCTCCCTCGGGGAGACTGAGGGGTCCCCGCACTCGCTGGTGTCTGGTGGCCTCCCTCCGCTGCAGGCCGGTGTGCGTGCAGGTCCTCAGTGAACGTGAGCGGTGGACCCCGCGGCCGCCCCGCGACTCTAGGCCTGGGGAATGGCCGCCTCCCTCCCTGCGCTGCTAGAAGGCCTGAGGAGTGCAGGTAGGTGCGGGTGCGGCTGCCCGCGTCTCTGCTGAAGGACCAGGGGGCAGTGGGGGGCACGGGTGTCCTGGTGCCCTCCCTGAGAGCCTCACTCTGGGCGAGTGCCCGCGGGCAAGAGCCCCTGGACGTGGGACGCTGCTGCCCTGCGAGGCTCTCCAGAGACCGCCTGGGCACCAGGCTACTTGGGTCCGAATCCTGCCACGCTCTTGCCTGTGACTCGGTCCATCCACTTCTCTGACTTACAGTGTCCCCATGTGCCGGTCTGCGAGGTCCCCACTCACTGCTGAGACAGGCAACCAGGCAGCCGGGTCCCTGCCCTGGAGGGCGCCATTCCGGGGAGGGAGCAGGGGACCAAGCGCCAAACCAGCCATCCAGAAAGAGCACGTGGGAGAGGGACTTGTGGGAGAGTGCTGTGGGGGACAGGACTGCTCTGGGTGGTGCCAGGGCAGCCAGCACCTCAGCGGAGAGCCAGAGGTCGCGGGGTTCCCAGCAGGAGAGACAGCAGGTGCAGAAGGCCCGAGACGGACGAGGCGCTGGGGTGTTATGGGAGGTAGGAAGGCCCCTGTGACTGGGCAGAGGCAGCCAGGGGAAAGGAGCAGGAAGAGGTGGGCATGGAGGGGCCCCATCAGGGAGGGCCTTGCCTGGAATCGGGGCGGTGGCATTTTGTTCTGAGTGATGGGAAGTCACTGGAGGGCGCCAGGGGATGACTCAGTCCGGGCTGTTCAGAGGCCCGGCTGCCTGGTGGCGCATGGGCTGCAGGGGCAGGAATGGGCAGGGCGGCCGCCCGAGTGAGGGGTGAGCCTGGCCTCGGGTGTGCACCTGTCCCGAGGGCCAGGAGGCTCCCATCTCCAGGATCTGGGACCTTAGCTGCTTCAGGGACAGGAGTGAGGGGACAAGGCATCCTTCCCAGATGCCTCCAGACATTCCCAGCAGCAGGGCAGAGTGGGCAGAAGTGGCCTCCAGAGCCACAGACCTGTCCTAAAAACTCCCCTTGAACTCAGCCTCAGGACTCTCAGAGTGACCACGATCTGGGTGCCCCAGCCCCCAGGGACCCGGAGGGCACACGGCCTGACCCTGCCTCCCCTGCTTCTGCACCCCCTGCCTGCCGAGGAATGAGGAAGAGGAAGTCACGGCAGCGTGGGGGCCTGTCCCCTCTGCCCTCTGGCCGGGGCAGGGCAATCCTGTGGTTTTGTGGTTCCTGGTGTCCTGGGCTGGTTTGGGCTAAAAGCAGTACTTCGTCTTTCCTTGCCCCTGAGTGTCCCGGGTGGTGGCTTGGTGTCCTGCTGGGCTTTGGGCGGCAGGGGCCACGAGGGGCCACAGGTCTGAGTGGAAGTGAGACTTTGGCATCACCAACTTCCTCCTGGGGAGGCCGAGACTCGAGGCAAGAGAGCCTCTGCCGGAGGCCCCATGGCAGGTTAGACGCAGCCAGACAGGTAGGGGTTCTGGTCTCAGCCCTGCCACTGAGTCCCAGCTGGCTGGGCAGGTGACCATCTTTGACTCTCGGTTTCTTCCTCTGTGGACTGAGATGAAGCTAAAGCCCTCATTGTGGTGGCGCTGCGAGGAGCGGCTGGTGGTTTGTGGGGTGCTGAGGGGTTGGTGCGTGCAGCAGGTGCTCAGTAAGTGGGAGCTGAGAATACCAGGGAGGCTCTGTCACCCTAAGCTGGGAACAGCTGGGAGGGTGGCTGCATGCTCGCTGTCCAGGCCCGAGGAGCGCCCGGAGGGCGGGCGGGGAGACCCTGCCTCTGGCCCATCTGCCGCAGCTCATTCCTTTTGCTTCCCCGTTCTAGGTGGGAGGCCCTTTGCCCCAGCCCGTGACCGCCTCCGTCACCCCAGAACCTGCACACGTGCTCACGTGAGCGGGAGCTGTGCCCTCAGCGTGTGGCAGACAGGCAAAACTGTCACCCCAGGTAAAGACCTGGTGGCTCTCTTCCTGCATTGGTCCCTCCCTTGTGCCCCCAGTGCCCATCTGTGATCACGTGGTTAAGATCTGGGCCATGGGGCCCACTGGGACTTCAGCCCGGATCCCCGCTTATCTGTCAGCAGGCAGGTGAGCCTTCCTCTGAGCCCGTGGTTTCCCATCTGTGAAGTGCAGGTGACGCCATCCCTTGGCGACTGCAAATGTTAAATGAGAAAATATGCCCAGACAGGCCTGGTGCGCGTGGACTCAAAGAAGTGGGTGGCACTGATGACAAGGTTGGCACGTGTCCCAAACTCCCTAGGCCCATTCTTCTTTCCATAGCTGCTCTCCCAAGCTTTCTGCGTCACCCCCTGGACCCTCGTCGTGTGTTTCTACTCCCAGATCGGCTGCTACTGGAGCAGCCGTAGGCAAATCGCTTAAGCCTTGGCCTCTGTTGCTGCACAGACACAATGGGATCCTACCAAACTCAAGTTGTTTAAGTAAGCGATCACAATCTTTTTTTTTTTTTTTTTTTTAATATTTATTTATTTGCTGTAGTTGTACACAATGGGTTTATTTGTACGTGGTGCTGAGGATCGAACCCGGGCTGCGCACGTGCTAGGCGAGCGCTCTACCGCTGAGCCACAATCCCAGCCCGCGATCACAATCTTGTAAGGTGCTAGGATGGGTGCCTGCCATGCAGCAAGTGCCTAATAAACGTTAGGTGATTTGCCACTAGCCAGTTTTCTGCTGGCCAGAGCCCTGTGCTTTTCCACGTCTGCTCCCCAGCACCTGGGAAGGGTGGGATGGGGAGGAGTTCGCTCTCTAGGGATCTGTGCTGTGGGCAATGGAGAGCCGATTCCCAAGGAGACTGCTTGAGGCTTTGGTCAAGGTCACACTGTGAACTTGTCTATTGGGCCGATTGGCACTTTTCCCACAACCCTGCACCACTGTGTGCTGGGGACAGGCAGGGGCGGGTGCTGCCCTTACCGAGCTCATATTCTGTGGAGGGATGTAGGGCAGAATGGCCCTGATACCATTAGAAATGACCAGCCCAGAGCGGGTCAGGTTGCTTTGGGTTGGTCTTCTTAGGACCATTGACACTTGGTTCCTTGGGGGAATTAGGTAATATCAACTCTGACTACACTGGGTTTTCCTGCCTCTGTGTTTATTGCTCTTGGCAGTAATAGGATGGTGTCTGTTCCATGTTTGCCAAGGACAGAGCTAAGTATTCTGTTATAAATTCACTTAATCCTCCCATCAATCCTATAAGGTGTTTATTACTAGTAAGGCACGGACTTTCTAGGTGGGACACTGAGGCACGGAGCAGCTGGTAGAACCCTCTGTCTGTGAGCAGCAGATCCGGACGAGTTCTTGACCCCACGCTACTGCACCCTCTCTGCAGCTGACCTTTCCTCATAGTCCTGACGACAGTCACTCAGGGACTCTAAAGAGTACCTTCACCTTGCATGGGAGAGGTTAACACAGGGTCTTTCGGAAGCCTCCCGTTCTCAGCTCTGTGCTGAGCTGACGTAGGCCTGACTCAGGAGAGGGAGTCTGACATTCAAACCCTGGAAGATAAAGGGAGAGGAACAGGAAGCCCTTAGCTGGGGACAGGGAAATCAGAAGGCGGGAAAGGCTGGAATTCCCTGAATCAATGCTTGCTATGTGTGCTTCTGTACCAGGCATGGGGGTGCCTGGGTCCCCAGAAAGTCCCGGCCTGTGGGAGAGGTGAACAAGCCAGCAGAGGAGTTGCCAGATGGCATTTGGTAAGCGTGTGGCAGGACCCCTCGTGAGGCCCAGTGGGCTGGACAGCTCACTTGGCACAGGGAGTCCACGTTTGAGTTGGGTCTTGAAGGATGAATAGGAGTTTACCAGTCAGGGCAGAATCGAGTTTAACTCAGTGGTCTCACAGGCTGTGTGCTCACCCACGTGGCGTGCTCAGCTCTGCTGCCCTGCAAAGTCCCATCTTGGGAAATGAGACTTTTATGGGTCCTGGTCACTCCGTGGGAGCCAAAACGTTGAGTCCGGGGTCTATATGGCAGTCCTGCTTCTGTGCCTCACAAATTCCCATCCCAGCACCTTCTGCAGGGTGGCTGGCCAGGCTTGCAAGGAGGGTCTCCACCTCTCTAAATATCCAGGACTTGTGGTGTCCCAGGGACACAGGGACTTCACCCCAGTTGTGCCTATGGTAACCGAGAGGCCGCAGGGAGACCTCGGAGCACTTCCTTGTTTGTTTGCAACTGTTCCCTGCCCCCCACCCCCCCACCCCCGGGCCACCGTGCCTGGAGTAGACTTTGCATATAGCACCTGCTCAGACCACCCCACCAACCTGGGAGGTGGAGGTTGTTTATTGTCATTCTGAAGGTGACTCAGGTGAGCCACCTGTCCCACTTCACACAGCTAAGCAAGCAGTGGGGAGGATCAGAGGTGCAGGGCTTGTGTTGGCTGTTTTAAGCTGTTAGAGCACCAGTCACCTTACACCTGTGTCACCATACCCCTGTGCGGGGACAGATCTCAGTCCCCTCTGGAAGCCCCGTGGCGTGGCAGGACCCAGGACCTGCAGGGCAGTGGAGTGAGCACAGCGTGTCCCCTGCAGCTGTTGTAACTGGAGGGCGACGAGGACTGCAGGGTGCTGACCTGTGTCTTCTTTCCAGAGATTCTGACCCAGTACCTTTGGAGTGGGGTCCGGGGCCTATATTTCCAAAAGGCCCCCTGATTCCAGTGCTGGTGGGCCTCAGAGCACACTTCAAATCCTAATTTGTTACAGGCCTGCTCTGGGCTTAACACTGTCCTGGGTGTTTTATTTTGTCATTTTAGTCATCAGATCACCTCCTGGTTGGGGAAATTGTTACAAAGGGAGGCAGGAAGTCCCGAGAGTGACTTCCACCAGTCACCAAGGAGACATTTTTTTTTTTTTTTTTGCACCAGGGATTGAACCCACAGGTGCTTAACCACTAGGCCACATCCCCAGCCCTTTTTTGTATTTTATTTAGAGAGAGGATCTTGCTGAGTTGCTAAGTGCCTCGCTAAGTTGCTGAGGGTGACTCTGAACTCTCTATCCTCCTGCCTCAGCCTCCCGAGCCGCTGGGATTACAAGTGTGTACCATCGTGCCTGCACCTTGGAGAATGCTTAACTAGGCATTCATTTCATCTACAAATCAGTTGGATGAGGAAACAGGCTCAGAAAGGTTAGGCAATTTTCCAAAGCCACACAGCTGTAGTGGCAGAGCTGCGATTGGAACCTGGGCCCTCGGCTCCTGAGGTCCGTGTTCTGAACCCCCCCCCCCCCACTCCAAAAGGCTTTATTTTCTTTATTATTTTCTACACACACACACACCAAAAAAAAAAAAAAAAAAAAAAAAAAAAAATGCTTTTTGAAGGGCAGATGAACACACACTGGAACCACCATGTAGAAAAGGGGGTTTTATTAATCAGCTGAAGGGACACATGGACAGGGGGGGGGCGGGAACCGGTGAGAGGAAATGGGTTGTGAGGAGAGAAGAAGAAAAGGGAGGGATTTCAGTCCAGAGAGCACTTAAGTAGTGAACCAGTGAACTGAGGGACCCCCCCAGAGGGAACCCCAGTTTCATAGGCTGCCGGGGGTCAAAAGGAAAACCCGTGTGTTGTAATTGGCTCAGTAAGGCATCTGGGGTGTGGCCAGCATCATGGCCAGCCTGAGGTGCTTGGGAGGTGTGTCTTGTCTTAAGGTGCCTGGGAGGTGTGGCTAGTTGAGCTACCTGGGAGGTGTGGCCTCCCTGCCTGGAATCTAACATTCCCCCCTTTTTGTTTTCTTAGGAAGCGGGGCGTTGTGTTTCAATCTGGCTGCTTCGAGCTGAAATGGGGCGACGTGGGGTGTTATGAGGGGGGGGATGTGGGCAGGCAGGTCAAGCTTGAGGGCAAAAAAAATTCCCAGGAGGCAGGCACCAAAAAGATGAATCTCTGCAGGTGTGAAATGGATGAAGGTTCCTTGAAGCCATAAATCGGTGAGGGTGTCAAACCAAGCTTCTGCAGAGGTCACCAGGGGAATCAACCAGCTATCCTCTCAAAGAGCATGCAGGAATTGTAGGCCTCTCGAATTTACAGGTAGCATCTTAACACTATTATGAAAACAACAAAGAGAAAGAAGGTGAGAGGGATTATTGTCTGACTGCCTATATTCCACCGGGCGGGACTCACAGCCAATAGAGTAGGGTAGCAGATTAAGGGCCCTTCGGAGGTAGCCGTCGAGGAGTCGTCCGGGGAGTAGTTGATCCCTCTAGAGATTGGTAAGTCTGTCCCGAGGTGGAGAGAAGTCATCTCTGGTTGGAAAGTCATCTGTGGTTTTTAGCAGTTGATAATTCCTGAGGAGAAGCTGGTTAAAGGTTTGATTAGATGTAGGAGCCCTGTTTGGGGACATGGCTATGATTGTAATTGACTTTGGGCCATGGAGTTTTGGACATTGTCGCCTTTTGTAGTCTCATGAGACTTGGCCTGGGATCTTGAGAGACTTGGGCCGAGCGCGGAGCGGGTCGGGGCCATTTTGGTTGTTGTTTGCTGGTATGTGATACGTGTTACAGTTGTTAGAGTCAGAGAGAGAAACTGACAAAATAAAGATCCTATTTGTTTCCAGTCTGCCTCTAAACTTATTCCCACGGCTTTGCTGCTCCAAGCGGCCATCGCTTCAGGCGACAACAATTAGAAATCTGAAAAATCTGATTTTGAAGGCATCTTATGACACAAGGGGCTAACATCAGGACAAGACATATGGTTATAAGTAGGCCTAGGAGAGGGAGGATCCAGGGGGCCATCCCTTCCCATAATTCCCATGAGGACCTCTGCTGCCACCGAATCTTCTTGTCCCCTAGATCTTGTATCACCTTCTTCAAGCGATGTATGTTGTGGTCCACCTTGCCTGACTGATTAACATAATAGCAGCATTCTTCACCCAAGAAAATACAGGTACCCCCTTTTTCTGCTGTGATGAGGTCTAAGGCTTGTCTGTTCTGGAGTATAACCTCCGCTAACGAGGAGAGTTGTTGCTGGAGGGCCTGGATGGAGGAGGCGGAGGCTTCAGCCGTCCTGGTGAGCTTATCTGTGAGATCAGAGAGCTCCTGTCCGAAGGATTGGGCCACTACAAGTGAATGAGCCAATCCTCCAATTGAGAGGCCTGCAGAGGCAATTGCGGTGTCTAAGCTAACACCCACTAAGGCTGCCAGGGTGGCTGCTCGTTTAGAGCGCCTCCCTTGAGACTGTAGGGAGGTAAGAAGGTTCTCAACCTCAGTTTCCTTATATAAGGTCAGGCTTGGAATTAAAACAACAGGATAGCAGGGACCTGGGGTCTTAGCATTAATGCATTGGAACATATGGGTGGAGCACCAAAATAGGAGAGGGGAAGGGAGAGTCAAATTACCCGTTATGGGATGCCAGGTGTGTTCCGGGCAAGAGTCACTGGCGGCGGCCCAACAAGAAGTAACGTTAAAGAAAGGGGGAATAGTTGGAAGAATGAGAGAGAGAGATGGTTGGTCGTGGCATGAGGAGGTCAGGGTGGCGTTGGCATGAACTGGGATTGGGACCAATAGAGACTTGTGAAGCGGTGCGCAGAGGAAACAGGTTGAGGCATTAAAGGTGGAATAGTTCGCTAATAAGGAGAGAGATAAAGAGAGGATGGAGTTCCAGGAGAAAGAGAGAGACCCATTCAAATGTCGAAGATGGGTTTGAGTCTGTTGCCTGGTGGCATTAAGTATCTCAAGTGCCCTGGCAGCAGAAGAGTCTTTTATAGTCTTTTCTATAAACGATTTTACCTCGACCATGGGCCCATTTGTGATTAGCAAACCCTACCGCACCAACACGACTCTGCCAGGAAGAAGGGTTAGTAATCTTGAAAGTCACGTTGTTACTGTACCTCGAGGATTGGAGTTGACTTGGTGTAATTCCCCAGGTATTTGTTACTCCCATAACGGGATGGGACCAGTGATAATTACAGCTCCAGGATGGACATCCGACCCATCCATCAGGGTCATTGCACCTGTCCTCAGTTTGGTCCTCCTTAAAACAAAGGTACTTTGTTGATTGTGGCATTTCGGGAAAGCATTGGTAAGCACATGTAGAGACTGCATCAAAGGTGAGCAGGATGGACAGGCAATTATCAAAAGGGCAGGACGATTGATTAAGGAGGCGTATCTTTTGCCCATGGTTATCTAGTTGCCAAACCTCAAAAAAGTAATGGCATGGAGGAGTAGAGCAATAAGACACAGAACCTGCAGGGGCAAGCGGAAAGAGAGCCAGAGATAGAATGAAAAGGACAGAAAAGGTCATTTTAGGTCAGTGTTAGAGACACGAGAGAAGCTGACTTTTCAGGGATCGGTGGGAAGGGGAGAGCAAGTATACTGAGGTAGTTGTTTGTCGTCCTTTGTGGATCTTCAGTTGGTTGAGCAGCTGGTTTCAGTCTGGAAATATGAATCCAAGAAGTCAAGTTCCCTGAGGTTTCACGAAGCTTAGCAGCCGCGGGTGTGCACAGCACAACCTGGAAGAGGCCTGTCCACTTTGGGGCAAGGGAGACTGATCCCGTGTCCTGGGAGGGAAGAAATATACCCAAGAACCAGCTGTTAATGGGAATGAAGCAGTGAGTCTACTTGGGTCAGGCAGGATGTAATCTTGGCACGTCCATAGCTGATGTCTGATGAAGGATAAAAGAGAAGAGAGATCTTTGGGCAAGGGTCCTTGAATTGGGGAAATTCTGGGTGGAAGAGCTGGTCGCCCAAACATCGCCTCAAAAGGGGATAGTGAGGAAGGTTTCTTTGGTGGGACTCAGAGCCTAAAGAGGGCAAGGGGAAGTAGCTTGACCCAGTCCAAGTGAAGCTCCAGGGAGAGTTTAATCAGAATATTCTTAAGAGTTCAATTGGTCCTCTCTACTTTCCCTGAAGACTTGGGGTGATATGGGATGTGAAAGTGCCAAGGGATGTTAAGGGAAGTAGATATATTCTGGGTGACTAATGCAACAAGCAGAAATGAATTGGGTTTGATTGGAGGAAGAAGAAAGCTTGGATATAAAAAAATCTCTGTCCATTCTTTTGACCACTAGTAGAAGTTGAAAAACGGTCTCTCAATTACTTTGGTTATCTAAGGGACTTTGTGTGGGGGGGTGTCAGCCAGGATGGATTAAGAAGTTCTGAACAGGAAGAGACTAATACAGTATTCTGGGCTGTGGTTGTAGCTCAGCGGTAGAGCACTCGCGTAGCACCTAGCACGTGCGCAGCCCGGGTTCGATCCTTGGCACCACGTACAAATAGATGCATTGTGTACAACTAAAGCAAATAAATAAATATTAAAAAAAAAAAAAAAAAACCAATAAGCTGGGTGCGGTGGCGCATGCCTGTAATCCCAGCACTTGGGAGGCTAAGGCAGGAGGATCGCGAGTTCAAAGCCAGCCTCAGAAATGGCGAGGCACTTAGCAACTCAGTGAGACCCTGTCTCTAATAAAATACAAAATAGGGCTGGGGATGCGGCCCAGTGGTTGAGTGCCCCTGAGTTCAATCCCCGGTACAAAAAAAAAAAAAAAAAAAAATTCTGAAAAGCGTCCTTTCCAAAATAAGTATTAGAGGGAGATCCAAGTCTGTGACTCGGTCGTCACCGTAGCCAGGCAGACATGGGGTCTCATGAGAAGCGTCCTTCTCAAGATACTGGAAGACTATAAGCCAGCTTGCGCAAGGGTTTTCTGTGTCCCGTGTGAATGGGAAGGAGAGACTCAAGTCCAGAGTGTGGAGAGGGACTTCTTTAATCACTCCCAGCTGAAAGCTTTAGAGCGGGCAGATGGAGATGGAGGTGGGGGTGGGGGGAGTTCCTGGGGTCCACCGTCGCCTTTATTTAAAGACTCGGGTGGAATGCTTTCCCCCCTGCACAGGTCACGGGCGAGATTGCCGGAAAATCAACGGTCAATTTTCACCACGTAGTGACCAGATAGGTTTAGGAACTCGGGGCGGGGTGGGGCGGCTTACCAGATCCAGAGATGCTGTGGCAGGAGGGATGGACAGAAGAACGGAGGCGATTTCCAGGAGGTTTATGCCCTCAGAATAGACGAGCGTTTCCTGGCCAATGCACCAGAATGAAGGGCAGATGCACACGCTGGAGCGCTGGAGCCGCCGAAAAGGGGGTTTTATTAATCAGCCGAAGGGACACGTGGAGGGGGGAGGGAGAACCGGTGAGAGGAGCTGGGTGGCGAGGAGAGAAGAAGGAAAGGGAGGGGTTTCAGTCCAGAGAGCACTTAAGTAGTGAACTGAGGGACCCCCCAGAGGGAACCTCAGCTCCATAGGCTGCTGGGGGTCGAAAGGGGAACCCGGGTGTTCTAATTGGCTCAGTAAGGCTCCTGGGGTGTGGCCAGCCGCATGGCCAGCCTGAGGCGCTTGGGAGGTGTGTCTTGTCTTAAGGTGCCTGGGAGGTGTAGCTCGTTGGGCTACCTGGGAGGTGTGGCTAGTTGAGCTACCTGGGAGGTGTGGCTAGTTGAGCTACCTGGGAGTGTGGCTAGTTGGGCTACCTGGGAGGTGTGGCTAGTTGGGCTACCTGGGAGGTGTGGCTAGTTGAGCTACCTGGGAGGTGTGGCTAGTTGGGCTACCTGGGAGGTGTGGCTAGTTGAGCTACCTGGGAGGTGTGGCCTCCCTGCCCGGATTCTAACACTGTTAAGTCCTCAAAGGAAGAAAAAGCCAAAACATGTAGCCGATGGGGTGGAGGTTTTGCCTGAATCTGGCAGGGCTGGGAGCAGGGAGTTAACAGGGTCCCCTTTGCCTTTTCTTAAGCTCATGCTGGGTGCCCGGTGCAAGTGAGCTAGGCTTGGGGGAGGGGCAGGAGTGGACTGAGGGCGGTGCTGGCCTGGGAGAGGGGACGGAGATGGAGGAGCGGCTCAGTTAGTAGCGCCTGGCGGTTGGCCTGGTAACTGATGGAGGTGGGGCCAGGGAGCCAGGCCATGGCTTTGACAAGTCAGCCCAGAGCCCAGAAGGGTCGTGTGAGCTGCTGGCGTCACACAGCGTGACCGGCAGAGCCCAGGTGCTGAGCTGGCGCCTCCTGCCTGGAGCCTGGGTCCCTGGCAGCCGCTTCCGCAGGCCCTCCCAGGCCTGGTGGCTGCACCCTCCCGCCCCTCTTCCCTGCCCCTTCCAGGGAGGGGCTGCTGGGGGAACACCTCTGTCTTTGAAGCCGCGGGTGGGGGAGGGGCAGTGCTCTGACCTCCAAATTCTTTCCTCATGACCTCTGTGACCCTGGAGAGCCTGGGGCCCTGGGGACCCTGCCCTCCCCAGGCTTTCTCAGAGTTCCACAGAAGTGGGGGCCGGGGCTGGACCCCTGTGCACAGACAGCCCCTCCCTGGGGTGGACGGGGGGCCTTCAGAGCCTTGCAGAGATGCCTGGCCCAGAGAGAAAGGGGTGCGGGGGCCCAAGCCTGGGCCTGGCCGCCTGCCGGGGGAGGGCGGGGGAGGGCGGGAGGCTTCCTCCTCCAGACCTCACGGACCCTGAGATTCTCCATTAAGGGACCCGGAGCCCGGGCCTGACACCTCCCCCTGGGCGGAGCCGTCCCCTCCTGGCCTCCAGGACAGCCACAGCTCCTGCAGTAGCAGCCGGCCACCAGCATCTGAGCCCCCTTTTCTTAGCCGGGGCTCCCTTTCTCATGTGTCCAGGGCCTCCTCTCCCAGGCCCCTGGACTCTCGACCTGGGTCTCACCTCTCTCTGGGGACTGGTCCCCAGCTGGCCGGGAGTCTAGGACCCACCCACCCACCCCACAGCCTCCCAAGTGCTGTGTCCCCACCAGCCCGACACACAGTAGGCATTCAAGAGCTGTGCCACTCCTGCCACCCCCTCCCTCTGCCCTATTTTTCTGGCTCCTCCGGAGCCTCCCGCCTCCCCACGCAGGTATTTTTGGTCTTGGCTCAGGAGGGGCGGGCACGCGGCTGCTGGGCCTGGGAAGCCCTTGTGTTTGGCTGAGGACAGGGACTCAGCTGTGGGGTTGCTCACTGGGGGACAAGCACCAAGTTTGGGAATAAGGTGGGTGGAGAAAGCCCCCGGTGGCTTCATGGAGAAGCTGGGCTGCCTGAGTCTCCGCTGAAGTCTGGCTCTCTGGGCCACCACCTTCGCTGCCTCCTTATCTGTCTGGGGAACCCAACTGCAGAGCCTGAACTGGCCCTGTGCTGAGCGACACTTGCAGACTCCTTTCCCACCCACGTTTCCTCTAAAGGGTGGGTTTTATTGTGTCCCCGATGTTTCTTAGATGGTGGGGGCGCTTGCTGTGTTGCCCAGGCTGGTCTTGAACTCATGGACTCAAGCAATCCCCCTGCCCCAACCTCCCCAGTAGCTGGGACTACAGGTGTGTACCATCACTCCCTGCCCGTGCTCCCATTTAACAGATGAGAAGGCTGAGGCTTGGGGAGGCAGTGGGAGCGAGGCCAAAGCCCCACGGGTGAGGATGGTGAAGCCAGAATCCTTGCGGATTCCAGAGTCTGTTCTTTGAAGGCCCCGGGAGCGTCCGCCTTCAAGATTGCGTGTGGTGCTTCGCTTGTAGCTCAGAAGGCCTCCTGCAGCCAAGAGGAAGGAGGCGAACAGCAGAGGATGAGAAGGTCCTGCCGGACCCCAGCAGGGGATACTCTGGAGGGGAACAGGTGGTGACCTGGGGAGGTGGGCACAGGCCTCTGGGAGCAGGTTCCCAGCTGAACAAGGTGGCACCGTCCTGCCCTGGGGCACTCATGCCCTTCGATTGCCACCCTTACTTCTCTCCCCTGGGGGTGGGGTCGTCCCTGAGAACGGAGACCCTGGAGCAGTCTGCGTCCCTCTGGCCTCCAGGGAGCCGTGTTCAGTCGCTGCACTTTGCAGGCGGTTCCCCCGGCTGTGGTGTAACGGGAGCCTTCCCCCCCCCCCCCCCCCCCCCCCCCCCCCCCCCCCCCCCCCCACCTCTGACCCACCATTGAGGAGCTAGCTGAAGGAGGACGGTTCTTCCTTCTTTGGTGACTTGTGAGTTTTCGTGTTGTCCCCAGGTGGCCATGAGTCAGCCCTGAAGCTCGTTCAGGAAAGTCCTGAGGAATTTTTCTTCTCCGTCAGGTTTTATTTGAGCAGGCTGGTGACACCCAGGGACCTGATGCACTCGAGGCTGGGTGAGGAGAGGCGGGCACCCTTCCCGGCCGCTCCTCTCAGCACCTCTGCCTCCCCTTGTCCCCTGCCTTCCTGGGGCCCCGGGGCCATCTCAGCCAGAGCAGGGAGGCGGATTTAGTGACCAGAGGCCCGGGCAGCCTGGCTCAGCCCTGCCCAGGTCTCTCTGGGGAAAATGAGTCACTTCTCCAGCCCCGAGATGTTTGTCTCTAAGTGGGGGAGGCGGGGCGGGGAGGAAGCAGCGCCCCGGGCCCCCCCTAGAGGCCTCAGCTCTGAGGAGCGCTGTGGCTGGGGGGGTGGGCAGCCAGACGGGGTAGACCAGAACCCCCAGCTCTGGTGGTCACCAGGGTCGCCCTGGGCAGAACCATGCTGGACCCAGAAGGCAGGGAGTCCCTCTCCCCCTCCTCTGCCCACCTACAGCCTTGGGGGGGTGGGCTGACCCGTCCACCCCTCACCCCTCTGAAACTCAGGTTGAGGGTGCACGAGGGGAGGTGGCAGAGTGTTCTCCTTCCCTGTCCCGTCTCCTCCCCTAAGTCCTGTGGTGTTTGCAGCCACCCCCCGCCAGCCTGGGCCAGCCTGTTGCTCGGCCATTGGCCATCATTATTTTGAGGATTTGGAAATTGGCTTTAGCGGGGGAGGGAGAAGGAGTGATGGATTCCCTCAGTCAGTGACATGTGCCAAGCCAGGGGGCCGGTAGGCAGGGATGTGCCTAACTGTCCTCCCTGGGCAGAGCCGCCCGGGTTCAGCCTCGAGCCCTCCCCGATTCCCCGGGCCTCTGCAGGGCGGCTCCCAGCAACTCCTCTCGCCTCCCCCGACGCCGGGGCTGTAGGACAGAGGAGCTCATCGCCACCGCAGCCGTGGAGAACAGGCGGAAAAGAAAGCACTGTCATTCCCTGTGAGTGCCTCCTGGCACGCCACCTCCTCCCAGAGGCCTTCCCTGACCGCCTGGTGAAAATCGCCCCCACCTCCATCTTCTGTCCCTCTTGCCTCTTTGATGGCCACAACCAGACCTGCTCCATGATGACTGTCCTACTGTCTCCTGCTAGCATATCGGTTCCCTGGAGGTAAGGACTGGGTCTGTTTTGTCCCCTGTTGTACCTACCCAGGGCAGTGCTGGCACATAGTGTCACACAAATATATGTAAAAAGAATAAATGGAGAAAATGAGCCGATGAGGGAGCGTGAGCGGGGCCGCGGTGGGTCCCGTCCGCCCGCCTCGCTGCCCTCCGGCTGCCACCCCGGACACTGCCTCTCTCCACCCGCCCTCTCGGGCTGCTCACCCAGCTCCTGAGGCTTCATGCTTGGTTTTTACATCTGGGCTTTTCGTAGCCGAGTACAAGACTGCCCTGGGGAATAGTGAAGCACTTTAAATCCCAAAGTGCTATTTTGGAGTAGAATGCAGAACTGGCACAAATTTTTAAGATAAACAAAAATGAGACTCCAGCCAAGACTTTAACTGTGTCCTTAAACCTGCCAAGCCTGGCTCAGGTCCCCCACACCCCTCCACAGCTTCCCCCAGTGACAACCTCTGCCTGGTCCACTCCAAGAGATGCACGCTAGTGCCTTTCTGTCAAAGTGCATACCTGTTCGGTGTCACCAGCTCTTACACCGACGTCCTGCTTCTGTGCCGGAGTCCTGTCCAGGATACCGCAGGACATTTACTTGTCCCGTTGTTCTAGCCTCGCCCGTCCATGAGAGTTTCTCAGCCTTGTCTTGTTTCTCAGGACCTTGCAGTGCTGAGGATGCAGCCAGGTGTTGGGTAGGATGCCCTGCATGCTGTCTGTGACCTCTTCCTGTCTTTCTTGAGAGCCGTGGTGGCGTGGTCCTCAGGGCCACCCCCTCTTCCTCTGCCCTCCACGCTGCCTCTCCTCTCTCCACTGATGAAGGCCACTCTGCCCCCTCCTCTCCTCCTGTCCAGACCTGCTTGTGGCCTGCCCCCACCTCAGTCCCTGGCATCATTCCTGGATGGGATTCAAGGTGTCACCCCCCGTCCCCCACCCCCATTCTTGACCAAATTCTATGGATTCTGCCTGGCTGTGGCTCCTCTTGCCCTGGCTGGCCTTGGCCTCGGCCAGGCACCTGCTCTCCTGGTTGAGGGCAAAGCCTCCCCTGCCCTCCCACGCGGCTCAGCCGTGTTTCGGAGACTCAGGTCTAAGCAGGGCATGGCCTCTGTGGCTCCCCGTTACCCTGGGAGCAGGCAGACTTCTTAGGGATTCCGGCTGCTTCTTGCTGACCCCTGCCCGATTCTCCAGCCTGGTCTCAGGCTTCCCCCTACTGCCCTCCCCCGCAGCCTGCGAGTCCTGCGCCGCTTCCTCCTCCCCCTGCTCCGGCCAGCCGTGTCCTCTTCCCTTCCTGCCCTGGGAAGGTGAACTCCATGAGCCTGGAGACCCTGTCTGGCTCGCTCTCCCTGTCCCCGCAGTACCTTGGACAGTGACTGGTGCACAGTCAGTGCTTGATAAATACCTGTGGGTGGTCGTGAAGGAGTGTACGGACAGGACACGTGAGTCACAGCAGTGACAGGTGCATGCTGTTGGGTCCCAGTGCTGCCTGTGTCCGTAATCGGAGATTTGACCCAGTCAGGAAGCTCAGGAGGAGAGCTTGCAGAACTCACCTACAGAGGTGGCATTCTATATGTGATGTGAAAGAGAGGCCATGTTAACTAGGCAGGAAGGAAGAGCATTCTGGGTGCACGGAGCAGTGTGTGCAAAGGCCCTGTGGTTTAAGGGACTATGAAGGACTCAAAGACAAGAGTCACTATAGGACCCAGGGTCAGGAGTGGTGGGGGCAGGCTGTGAAGTGAGGCTGAACAGGGTGATGGGGCCAGAGCCTCAGATCCCTGTGGACCGCTGCCGGAGTTTTATCTTTGTCCTCAGAGTGAGGGCAGGTTTAAGAGTGGAGGAGGAGTGGGGGGCACAGTAGAGGAGGATGGGGAGAGACATGACCGGGATCCTTTCTCAGCCGAGTGACCTTGGACACGTCACTTGGCCTCCCGGAGCTTCAGTCTCCTGTCTGTAAAATGGGGACCAGAACCAGCCCTGTGCTGGGCTGCCTGTGCGCAGAGTGGGCTGAGAGGTGCGGGAGGCCTGCCCCTGGCCGGAGCCTGCCGGACGCCTGCCCGCTCCCCGTGACCACGGCCAGCCCCAGCCGCACAGTCATTGGAGTCACCGGCAAAGGCCCTGCTCCCCAGGCCGCGCCAAGCCCCTTCACGCATGAGCTCATCCACTCCTTGCCGCAACCCCAGGAGAGAGGGCACGTCACTGTCCCCCCTTTTAATATATATATATATTGTTTTCTTTTTTTGGGGGGGGTGCTGGGGATTGAACCCATGGCCTTGTGCTTGCGAGACAAGCACTCTACCAACCGAGCTGTATCCCCAGCCTTGTCCCCCCTTTTTATAGGGGGGAACAGAGGCTCAGAGAGCGCATGTCACTCACGTGGGGTCCTGGGTGGGGGAGGCAGGTGCCTGATCCCCAGCCTGTGCCCTCGGGTCTGCACTCAGCGGTGCCCCTGCCCCACCCTGGGGGCTCCCTGAGCTGCCAGTCCCCCCTCCCCGTGGGGATTCCTCTGTGGATTCCAACGCAGACTCGCCAGGGAGGTGGGCCAGGCCTTCTCTGTGTGAGTCCCAGTCCCTTATAGAGTCTTTTGTGTCCCTGTCTCTCCCAGGAGAGCCCCCGGGAGACTGGTGAGCGCCAAGACCCTGAAATCAGTCAGGCTACCCCGGGTTTCAGTCCCCAGCTCTGGGACCCTGGCTGTGAGACCCTGGGAAAGTGACTTGGCCTCTTGGAACTTCACTTTCCTCCTCTGTATTCAGGGGTGATAACACTTGCCGCCCTGGGCGATGTGAAGATGATGTGGACAGGGTCTGGGCGCCGCCTGGCCCGGCGTGGGTGGAGGGTCGCAATGGCCCCTTCCTCTTCTTCCAGACCAGGAGGCCCAGCGGCAGCGGGTCCCCCAGTCAGACCCAGGGCCGGGAAAGAGCCCCGCAGGGTCAGGTCTCCCCAGCTGCGGGCAGCGCCCAGGGCCCGCGTGGCCTGGGGGCAGAGAGCCCGGGTGTGAGTTGTACATGGAGAGTTTGGGGCACAGTCTGGGCAAGAATTTTCTATTTACTTTAGGATGTGTACGAAGCTTCCACTGACTTCTTGGCCAAACTCTTTAATGACCCCTAAAACAGTAATTAAAATTTTTGGAGCCCGTTTCTCCAGCACCTTCTGTGAGCCAGGACGTTTCAGTGCCTTTGTCAAATTACCCTGTTTCTTGTTTCTAGTCCTCCGTGGGCTCGGCCCTGTCCTTGTCCCCTCTTTATCAATGAGGAAGCCAGCCTATAAGCAGTAGGAGATCTGTCCCGGCCCAGAGCCCCTCCTCCCCTGAGCACCCCCCCTGGAGTTGGAGTTCTCAGGTAGGAGAGGGGAGGCAGCCGTGGAGCCAGGAGCGAGGTAAGGTGCCTGCATGGGAAGCCGGCGGGGGAGCCGGTGGGGGAGCCCAGGGACCTTGTGTGTTTATCCAGCTTTCCCAGGCAGGCAGGGGCCCTGACCAGCCAGTGTAAACATCCGGCCTGCTTGTCAGCCCAGTGGGGGCCTGAGACGGGCCAGGCAAGCAGAGGCCGGTGCCTCCCTGAGCCTGGCACGGTGCCGGAGGTGCCCCTGTAGGTGGGGGCGGCCCGGAGCCAGGCTTTATTGAGCATCTCCTACGTGCCAGGCCGCTTGCAGGCCATGTCTTATCACCCCTTTGCACAGCCCTGCACGGTCAGGATGATTATTTTTTACCCAGCTGATGAGGAAATGAGCCCTAGGACTTGCACAAACCCAACTCCATTCAAAGCCCACAAAATGTGGATTCCTAGGAAGGTATCTCCAGCTGCTTTCTGTTGCTGTAACAAAATACTTGAGACCAGGTCACTTATAAAAATGGGAATGATGCCGGGCGTGGTGGCGCACACCTGTAATCCCAGCACTTGGGAGGCTGAGGCAGGAGGATTGCAAGTTCAAAGCCAGCCTCAGCAATGGCGAGGCACTTAGCAACTCAGTGAGACCCTGTCTCTATAATAAAGTACAAAAAAGGGCTGGGGATGTGGCCCAGTGATCGAGTGCCCCTGAGTTCAACCCCCAGTACCAAAAAAAAAAAAAAAGGGAATGATTTGGTTCATGGTTGTAGAGGCTGGAAAGTCCCAGAGCCTGGCAGTGGCATGTGGCGAGGGCGTCCTGCTGCAGGGGAACACGGAGGAGGGCATCGCATTTGAGAGGGCGAGGGAACGCTGGCCGGGGTTTCTGCCCCTCCTTCCCGTCCTCCCCAGTAAAGGGGATCAAACCCAGATTTGATCTGGGTTTGGGGGAAGGGGAGGGGACCGTTTACACATGGCAGCCTGGAGCGGTGGCACCTGGAGGCGCACGAGCTGCCCTGCGCTGTGAGGGACGATGCAGCCTGGGGACGTCAGCATCTGGGCCAGGAATCAGACACCGGTCCCGCCATCTCGTAATCTCCGTCACACCCGCTAGAGCCAGGGACCAGCAAAGTCATCCAGAGAGTTATTTGGGTCCAAGGTGGTTGAGATTCCACCTGGAGCATGAGCAGAGCTCAGCAGAGGCTGAGGAGAATGGGCAGCGGAGGAGCCGGCTTCCCTCCGCCCTGGGTGGGGGTGGCGGCTGGCTTAGAGGCACCCCAGAGGACACTGGGCGCAGAAGTTCTGAGAGGCAGCTGGGGGCTGACCGAGAGAGTCGCGCCAGGCCTGGCTGTGACTGTCTGTGTGCTGATGAAGGGACCGAGGTTGCACAACCGCCAGGGCCCTGATGTGTCACCAGCTAAGAATTGCCGCAGCCTGGTCTGGCCTTGTGACTGCTAGCCAGCTCTTCCCTCCATCGAGGCCTGTGGGCGGCCCCTCCCTCCAGCTGTTCACTTGTGGAGACCCCCACAGCGGCAGGAGCCCAGGCGGTGCCAGGCCCCGTACAAACAGGCCTTGTTTGACTCTCCAAGAGCCCTGGACGCTAGCCATGCGCGGCAGGGTCCCCATCCACAGAGGCAGGGCACAGCGGGCTTTCCTTCACACCTGTGTGACGCCAAAGCCCGAGGCTTGGGCACACCAAGCACAGAGCACAGCAAAAACCTCCCAGACGCAGCCGGACACCGCCCTGCGTGTTCCTCCCAGGTCCAGCCCCGGGACTGCTACTTCTTGAATGACAACCTCGATGCTGGTACCAGACCTCTCTAAATGACGCCTGGCGCCGCCCGCTGCGTGGAGATGTTGGCGACCGCAGGAGGCTCCCACTCCTCTCCTACAGCTTGCCGGTCCCCCTCCTGTGGCCCGAGTGGTGACCACCGGTGTCCACCGCTGTGCAGTGTCCCCACGTGGCTCTACCCTGTGGTCTCTCCAGGCCACTGGAGATGGGCTGGTACGATGCTCCTGGGGACCTGGAGTTTCCGAGATGTTATTTGGTATTCGTTGAGGAGCGGAATCTGGCGAGGCCCCACATTTTAGGACTGAGGTAATTGGCCAAAGTCATCTGGGGTTCCTGTTCTGCAAGTGAGAAGGCGCTGAGGACAGGAGCGTTCCTCTTTTTTTTTTTTTTTTTTTTAAATATTTATTTATTGCCGGGCGCGGTGGCGCACGCCTGTAATCCCAGCACTTTGGGAGGCTGAGGCAGGAGGATCGCGAGTTCAAAGCCAGCCTCAGCAATGGCGAGGCACTTAGTAACTCAGTGAGACCCTGTCTTCTAATAAAAACACAAAAAAGGGCTGGGGATGTGGCCCAGTGGTCAAGTGCCCCTGAGTTCAATCCCCGGTACCAAAAAAAAAAAAAAAAAATATTATTTATTTTTACTTTAGTTGTACACAATGCAATGCATTTATGTTTACGTGGTGCTGAGGATCGAACCCGGGCCGCGCACGGGAGAGGCGAGCGCTCTGCCGCTGAGCCACAACCCCAGCCCCCAGCGTTCCTCTGTTTTGTTCACCATTGTGAGCAGTGCGGAGAAGAGTGTCTGGCACGTAGTAGGTGCACAGTAAATGTCTGTTCACTAAATGAGTGGATGTTTGCCAGGTTCCAGGTGAGATTTTCATAGTCTTCTTCAGTCCCTTATAAGGAAGAGTCCTTCCCATTACAGAGAAAGGTTACATCTTGTGTTGTCGCCTGAAGCGATGGCCGCTTGGAGCAAAGAAGCCGCGGGAAGAAGTTTAGAGACGAACTGGAAACAAACAGCTCTTTATTCTGATAACTTTTCTCTCTGGCTCTAACTACACCCCGACACGCCGTCCACGCTCCTCTAACCTCCAAAATGGCGCAGACCTCCTCCGCAATCTCGCTCAAGTCCCTCGAGATCTCCGGCCAAGTCTCGCAAGATCCCGGGCCAAGTACGGAAGGCGCCAATGCCCAAACATGTCCAAAGCCCGTAGTCAACCGCAATTTAAGCCATCTCCCCAAACAGGGCTCCTACAATCTTGTCCCAAGGGTCTAAGGCCAACCCCCAAATCAGCCAACTCTTTTTTTTTTTTTTTAAACATTTATTTATTTAGTTGTACACAATGCAATGCACTTATGTTTACGTGGTGCTGAGGATCGAACCCGGGCCGCGCACGTGCGAGGCAAGCGCTTTGCCACTGAGCCACAACCCCAGCCCCCAGCCAACTCTTTCCTGAGGTCGCCATGGACAGGGTAGATTGTAAGCAGGACCGGCTTCTAGATATAAGGACCAGTGGCTCTCTGGGTTGCCCTGGGGCTGTCACAGTGAGGTGGGGCCAGCTGGCTGGTCCTTTTGACCAGATGGGCTTCCGGGGCTGGGGGTGTTGCATCTCCTTGGGGATTGGGGTTTGGCCAGGCTCAGGATTCAAATGCAGTCTGAGGAGGGAGGCGGCTGACCTGACTTGGGGCGTGAACAGCTCTGCATTCAACTCACAGGCCTGCTGCTCACTAGCTCTGTGACTTGAGGCAGGGTAACCTCTCTGAGCCTTATCGCCTCCATCTGTTCAGTGGGGATCTTGACTCTCTCAGAGCTATTGGTAGATCAGAATCCACGAGTGTGACCCTCTTGGCCCAGGGCCTGGCTGGTAGTGTGCAGTATGGGAAGGACCATCTGCTGGAGATACACACTCATCACCAGAGTGGGTCGCTTGAGGACACAGGGGAGGACTTCATAGAGAGGACACTGGACCTGGGTTCTGAAGGGTGAACAGGAGTTCTCCAAGCCAAGGAGTAGACCGTGAGCCAACAACTTCTGTGCCTTCTGTGGACTTGGAACTGACAGGGCCCGGCCACGTCGCTCACACACACATAAGCAAATGTAAGTTGTGTACAGTCGAGATACACCATCCTGGGAGGGTGGCGAGGCCATGTGCCAGCTGATGAGGCAGCCAGTGGCATCGGGTTCAGAGGACCACGTGAGCGCCGTGGGCCGGGGGTCCACAAGCTTCCTGGAGGGCGGCGGGGGTGGGCGAGGAGCAGCGAGGCCCCCTGACCCTTTGTTTCCTGGCTGCCCTGCTATCCCAGTAGGGGCCTGGGGACAGACACCCTGGGTGCTGCCAGAAGCCTGCTGTGTTCTTGTCACCAAGGCTCTGGCCAATCTCCCTTGAAAGAGAAGACAACTTGTTCCTAATTGTTAATTGGGCGATCGCAAATTGGCTCCTGAGCTGTGCGGAGCGGAGCCAAGCCCAGAGGGGGCAGAGGAGCCCGGCTGGGTGGCTACGGAGCCAAGATTTCGGGGACCCAAAAGGGGGTTTGGGAATGTCACCATGTGAGTGTCCCAAGCAGGGACACCTGCCTGACCTAGCCACACTTCCCTGACCAGCACGTCCACTGCGCTCTGCAGGACTCCAGAGTGCCTAAGAGTCAGGTGGACCTGGTTGTACCTCATCCTCTCACCCACTGTGTGGCCTCAGGCTGGTTACTTAGCTTCTCTGTGCCTCTCCTTGCACATCTCGTGCATGGAGTCGCCAGGATGATCGAGCTAGAAAACACACAAAGAGTGCTAGCAAAGGCCCAGAAAGAAGTCGCCGCTCAAGAACCAGGTTCGCTGCGTCTGCTGGTCCTGTTGTCATTACTGTTTAGCAGCAGCAGCAACGTGTCGTCATTGCCACCCTATTGCTCAGGTGGAACCCCAGGGTCATTCCAGCTGCCCATGAGCCAGGACAGGACATTCGTATCCAGTGTCACAGGTTGTACCTAGGCAGAGCCTCTGGGCAGGCAGGACTTGAACCCCTGTGTGCCTTTTCCTGGATTTCCTCTGTAATTCCTTCCAGGCCTAATGAGGTAGGTGTAGGTGTTCCCATTGTATAGATGAGGATACATGCTCAGAGAGGTGAGGCAACTTGCCCAGGGGCACACAGCAATAAATTACAGGGATTTGACCCAAGATCTATCTGTTCTAAACCCTTTGCTCTTCCTGCTTTAAGACTGGGAAGCCACTTATCCCGGTGGGGTCTGAGCCTAGCATCCGTCCTTCCACCCCCACTGGCTGCGGGTCCCCTCTGCTGGGCTGGATGTGAGAGTGGTTCCCGTGAGGCCTGGGCGCTGTGGCAGGTGGGGACAAGCACTTCACACTGAGGCGGGATTTCAGAGGGCAGGAGGGAGCGTGGGGGGACAGGGGCAGAGAGAAATGACAAACAGGCCTGGCTCTGTCACTTTGTGCAGTTGGAGCGAGTCACCATCTCTGAGTTGTAGGTTCATCCTCTGCAAAACGGGACGGTGCCAGTACGTAGCGTGCAGGTAGAGAGCGAGCAGCGCCCGCGTCCCCGAGACATGACATCTGAACCATTCTCATGCTCGTCAGTGCCCATGGGAGTGGGGGAAGGTGGGGGGCCAGGCCCCCTCGAGTCAAACACGCAGGCTGTCCGGGTCCCCTGCCTGCCACCTGCCTGCCATGCCGTCCTGCCTCTTGATGACATGGTGACGATGTGCGGAGGCACTGTGCCAGCCGGGTTTCTCTTCTCGCCCCGGAGCCCGCGCGTGGCTGGAGCGTGGGACACACGGAGGGGGGGCTGGACCTTGGGCCCAGGGAGGCGCTGGGGCTGTGACCCAGCCGTTGTCCCCGAGAGGAGCCCAACTCCTAACCAGCCCCGTTCACCGTCCCGCCCCCTCTCCGTCCCCAGCCACCCGCGGCAGCGTGTCTTTGGGCGAAGTGAGTTTTGAATGCACATCCAACTTTCTCCAGTGACAGTGGTCAGGGGACCCATGTCCTGCTTCCCCAGAGGCGGGTGGCAGTGTCCTTGTCAACATGGTTTTCAGGACGGTTCTGAAGGCTGCCGGGGGGCGGGGGCTCGGGAGAGTCTGGACTGGGGTTCTCAGAGCTGATGGCTGGGGACCAACCCGCCCAGAGCCTGTTCCTGCACAGCGTCATGGTCCCTAGTCACCCGGACCCAAGTACCTGAGGTGTCACTGAGCCCTGCTGGACGCAGAGGGCTTGCAGAGCACGGTGGGAACAGGGAGGAGAGCGCGCAGGGCTGGCGTGGGGCCTGGGGACAGGCTGGCCGTGCTGGGTGCTCTCGGCTGACAGCAGCTGCCCTCCCTGGGGAACTGCCCCCCCCACCCCCCCCACCCCCGTGCGGAGTGAGTTGTGCTGCCTGTCACAGCATCTGGCCCCCCCATTTGCCGCAAGACCTGGCCTGTCAGTTCCTTCCTCCAGTGCGCCCCGCTGCCGCCAGGGGAGCCCCGCCAGCTCTCTGGGCCTGGCAGTGGCTGAGCTCAGGGGCCACAGTGAGGGCAGGGCAGCCCCTGGATCAGGAGGGGAAGTCGCAGCCACAGCACCACCTGAACTCTGGGTCACCGCCACCTGACGCCTGCCCCTCCCTCCTTTCAGACAATGCAAGCCAAGATGTTTGCTTTGTCATAAGATCAGGCAGGAGTTGGGCCTGTCACTTACAACCCTGAGGGTCACCGAGGAAGCTTCGCTTGAACCGTGCACTGGAGGAGCTCTTGGGACAAATGTCCGTCCGCCGTGGCGAGGTTATGCCGGGCAAAGGGAGCTGATGGGAAGGAGGCAGACCCTGAAGGGCCCCATGTCATGGAGCCATTCACTCACCCTGCAGCCTCCCGACTGGGTCCCCGTGGCATGCCAGGGCTACTCCAGACACTTTGTGACCATCCAATTCTGTCCCCTTAGCAACCTAGCAAGGGGGGCCACCGAGTCATCACCCCACAGGTAAGAACACAAGTACAGAGAGCCTGAGTAACTTGCTCCAGGTCACACTGTGGGTGTGACAATCAGACCTGCACACAGCCCTCCTTGGGGACGAGCACCCTGCCACTCCAGCCGGGTTCTCTCCATGTCTCTGGCCCTGTGGGCATGAGCCTGCAGGACCCTGATGAGCCTGGGAGCAGCCCCAGACCTGGAGCCCCATGTGGCCTGCGTGGTGGGAAGGGAGGGACCCAGGCCCTGTGGCTTCTCTCAGAGGCTGGGGGGGCTGCGCTGTCCAGCTCTAGCCCCGCCAGTGAGCAGCCAGCGCCAGGCCCCTCCAGCCCCCGCCGCTCTGCACGCTGCGATAAGCTCCAGAAATGCGACAGACTCTGGCTGGGCCACTAAGCCCTCAGTGGGAAGCTGGTGGCTTTAAGAAGCTCTGGCTCTTTGCCCAGGTTCTGGGAGTTCTCAGCTGGTGCTGGCCAGGGAAGCCCTGGGCAGGCCGCTAGGGGACAGTGTGTTTGCAGTGGAGCCGGAGGACCTTTGGCATCAGCCCAGGCACCAGCCTGCGGTGACACCCAGGCTCAGGACCTCAGCGTGCTCAGGACTTTCACCTTCTCACCCACGGGCTGGGGTATGAGCCCTGTTTACAACGGAGCAGGCGGAGGCGCAGGCAGGGCTAGTGACTTTCCTGAGGTCACACGCCAGTGTGCCGAGCTCCATGTCAGGGCTCTGGGCGGCCGGAGGGCCCTGCTGCTTGTTCTTTGTCTCATCTGAAGGGTTTTTGTTGTTGTTGTTTTAATATTTATTCATTTGTTTTAGTTGTACACAATGCCTTTATTTTTACGTGGTGCCGAGGATGGAACCTGGGCCACACGTGCTAGGCGACTGCTCTACCACTGAGCCACAACCCCAGCCCCTGATCTGAAGGTTTCTAGAACACACCTGAGCACCCTGGGGCCTCACCCCTCCTTCCCACCAAACACCCATTTTCTTCTTAAGCCCAATTCCAGAGAGGGTCTTTTCCCCAGTGAGGAGCGCTCTTCCATTTGTGGGGAGGCCCCAGTGGCCACTGGGGGTCCTACACAGGTGGCCTTGAGTTGGTGAACTCTAACCTTCCCCCAGCGGCCCAGCCCTGGCAGGATATTTGAGAGGAGAGCCCAGCGAGTCTTGGGAGCCTCCGTAAGTGTTCCTTAACCTCCAGCTCTGGGAGGAGGGAGCCATTCCTGTTGCAGATAAAGGAAAGCGTAGGTGGAGCCCCCAAAGTTGGCCCTTTTCTGAGAGAAGAGCTGGAAGTGAGATTTTCTAGTTGACAGAAACAGCACAAGGGAAGACAACCCCACTGGGTTCCCTCTTGACCTGCGGGAGCTGTTTCTTTTCTTTTCACTTAAACAAATCCTATAAGCTGGGTGCGGTGGCGCACGCCTGTGATCCCACGGCTCAGGAGGCTGAGGCAGGAGGATCGAGAGTTCAAAGCCAGCCTCAGCAACAACACTGAGTGAGGCACTAAGCAACTCAGTGAGACTCTGTCTCTAAATAAAATACAAAATAGGGCTGGGGATATGGCTCAGTGGTCGAGTGCCCCTGAGTTCAATTCAAAGTACCAAAGAAAATTAAATAAACCCTGCTCTTTTACACTGAAGAAAGAAAGAGAAGAGAAGAAGGAAACAGCATAAGGGAAGGCCACCAGTCCCCAGGAGGGTGGGAGGAGCCCCATCGTGCTTCCATACCAACAGCAGGGCAGGCAGTTGTCTAGAAGAGACCCTGTTGTAGACCTACTGAGGGACTCCAGAGGTATGTGACCCACTGCTAAATTAGGGAAATAGTGAGCCAGCTCTTCTGTCCTGCCCCAGATCTCTACCAACAAGGCTACTCAGGGTGCAGCTCAGTCCCCCAGTGGACCAGGCCAGGTTGCCTAGCAGGGTGGGGCCAGAGGCCCTAGTGGGCAGAGCCAGATACCCTAATGGGTGGGGCAGACCCCTAGTGGGCGGGTCCAGACTCCCTAGTGGGCAGAGCCAGATACCCTAATGGGTGGGGCAGACCCCCTAGTGGGCGGGGCCAGACTTCCCTAGTGGGCGGGGCCTATCCTGTGCTTGGCTGCCTGCCACAAAGGTTTATCCCTTCCTTCCCACTTCCTGTCCAGAGCCCAGGGCCCAGGAGCAGCAGCCCCTATGTGCAGCCTGGTGTTCTGCTCTCAGCCATTGAGGTAGAGCTCCCATTTCCAGTCCTAGGTTATTTTCCTCAGTGGTACAAAAAGCAGCCAGCTCTAGTCCTGGTGGGTTTATGGGACCAGAGCAGCCTCTGGGGTGCAAGGAATGATCTCCTGGGCACCCTGTGCTCTGGCATCCTCACATCAGTGACCATGACAACAGTGTTTAAAACCTGCCTTTGTGCTGCAGTGGTGCATGCCTGTAATTCCAGCAACTGGGGAGGCTGAGGCAGGAGGATCACAAGTTCAGAGCCAGGCTCAGTAACTTAGTGAGCCCCCGGACAACTATCTAGACCCTGTCTCAGAATAAAAAGGGCTGGGGATGTGGCTCAGTGGTTAAGTGCCCCTGGGGTCAACCCCCAGTACCAAAAACCAAAAAACAACCCTGTCTTTGTGAAACGTGAGGCCCCAGCACTGTGCTGGGCCATCTGACCCTCATTCCCTGTCAGGGAATCCGCTGCTACCTCCTGTGTAGAGAGAGGAAACGGAGGCTCCAGAGGCAGCAGGGCCCGCTCAGTGCGCAGCTCCTGGACAGCTAGCCGAGCGGGTCTGACTTCAGAACCTCCTGCACCCCCCACGTGGCAGCCCTCACCCCGCCCCCCAGAGCAAGTGCAGAGGGGCAGCCTGCCCCACCACGGCGGAAATGCCAACGCCTCGGCCGGCACCGCGCAGCCTGGCTGGGGTAGCGCGCACTCTGAGCAAGAGGCCGTCCAGGCTGACGCACTAGCACTGGACTCAGAAGGAGGGCAGAATCTGGGTACAGGGAGACAAGGGACCCCTCAGCTGGCCTGGCATCGTCAGCGCAGGAGTTGGCTCTGTGCTGAGCCCTTAGCGTTGGTGGCCAGGTGTGCAGGGCTTTGGAAGGAGCCTGGGCCCGGGATGCAGGGGCCTGGCTTCCAGTCCTGTCCCGGCTTTGCTCCTGATCGGCTTCCTCGGGGGCGGGGATCTCTTCTTTCAAGGCCTCACCTCAAGGCCTCAGTTATTTCATCTGTAGAATGGCATGGGTCCTGGGAGGGTCAGACAGGGTCACCCCTCCTACAACCATATTGCCCTGCTTTTATTTTATTTTATTTTTTGCAGTATTTGAGTGACCCCAGGCCTCACATGCAGGCAAGAACACTGCCAGTGAGCTACAACCCCAGCTCTGTTCAAAACTTTCTATTTTGAGACAGGGTCTTGCTAAGTTGCCCAGGCTGGCCTTGACCTTGCGATTCCCTTGCATCAGCCTCCCGAGTTGCTGGGTTACAGGTGCCCGCCACCTGCTTCCTAAACACTGCCCCGTTCCTGCCGGTGGGACTTTGCTCTTGCCAAGGGCTTGAAGTGTGCTTCTCACAATGGACACCTGGACGTTCCCATCTCAGTTTGCGTGTCACCAGCTCACAGGCACCTTCCCTCACTCCTCTCCACGCCTCCCTGCCGTCCTTTCTTCTCAACACTGCCCACTCCTCTTCGCAGTCAGGCCATCCGCCTCCTGTTAGGAATTCAAATTTCTGGGTTCAGATCTCAAACTCCACCACTGAGAGCTGGGTGGTCTTCACTGGGTGATATATGCAAACTTACTGTGCCTCAGTTTCTTCACCTACAAAATCAGATCAGTAAATACATATTATTTTTGTAAGGAATAAATAAAAATGCTTTAAAAAGCACTTAGTATTGGCATACAGTAAGCACTCAATAAATGTTAGATGCAATTATTTTTACTCTAGCAACATTGTTTATTTTCTCTCCGCAAGTGCATAGTTCGTGCTCTTGAGGGCCAGGACCTTGGTTCAGTGATGAATTCCTGGCAGGGAGCTTGTTCCCTGGCAACAGCAGGTACAGGGCGAATATTCATTGCATGAGCTAATGAGCAGACAAGTGTGGACACCCCTACCCCCACCCCGCTTAAGACCCCCCGGAGAGCTGGGTTATGGAGGGTGGGTGCCGGGAAGACCCAGCCAGCTCTTGGCTCAGGGCTGGCCAGCCCTCTGTTCCCAGCAGCCCCTGTGGTAAGTCCCTGCTTCCGCCTGCCCAGGTAGGGGTTCCATGCCCCCCAGGGATCAAGGTAGCTCCCTGTCCTGCCACCAAGGCCACAGCAGTGCCTGTGGGTGTCTAATGCTATTTTCCAGCTCAGATTCCAGCGCCAGGCAGGGGGACTGACGCACGTTTCCCCTGTGCTCAGAGCCCTCCCTCCAAGCCTCTAATCTTCACCCTCCTGCCCCCGGGCCGCTGTCACAAGCAGAGGTGCCCTGCCCCTCATGCCGCCCCGTGCCTCCGCTGTCTGGCAGGGCAGGGTGTACCGGTCCTGACACATCAGCTCCCCTGCGGGCTTTTTCTTGGTCCCTGGTACTCTGAGTGCCCCTGAGAACGTTGTGGATGGGCCCAGTCCTGATGGGACTTGTCCCCTGCATGGAGGACAGGTCTGCTGGAGGCCCACAGTCCAGGGCCAGAGCTGGGATTCAAACCCAGGCCTTGCTGTCGGCTTCCTCCTGCCTCATTCATTCACCCAGTTCACGTTCACCGAGCTCCTGCTCCGCACAGCCGTGGTCCTGGGGCCGCCCTGTCGGAGGCCCAGGCTTCCAGCAGACCAGGAGGGAGCCCAGCTTTGGAGACTGCGTGCCCCAGTGTGGTCCAGTAGAACCTTCTGCAAGGACCTACGTGTTCTGTGTCTGTGCTGTCCGGTAGCCATGTGTTACTTGTGCAAATGAGAAATGGAACTTTTCACTTTATTCCGTTTTAATTAATCTGAGGGCTGGGATTGTGGCTCAGCGGTGGAGCGCTCACCTAGCATGTGGGCGACCCGGGTTCGATCCTCACACCATGTACAAATAGAACGCATTGAATAAAACGCATTGTGTACAACTAAAAGCAAATAAATAAAAAATATAAAAAACAATCTGAATAGCCACTTGCAGCTAACGGCTTCTGTCTTAGGCCCCCCAAGTGGGTCTGTGCAGTTCTTTGAAGATAAACCATTCCTGGCCTTAAACCGTATGTCTCAAGCTCCCAGCGAGCAGGAGCTACGTGGGAGTCGGGCTGGCTTCCCAGAGGCATCTTGAGTTATGTGTCCGTCACAGCTGTCAGTGTGGTAAATCTGGGTGGCGTTTTCTGCACACTGAAGGAGTCAGTCCCTACTTTCCTTGGACCGTGAGACCCTCCTGACCCAGTTTTCTGTTTCCACTTTTTCTTTCTTACGGAACGGTGACTTACACAAGGCAAAGCACACGGGCCAGGAGCTTTGACAAATACAGACACCCATGTCACTGACACCGGAGAGGGGACAGGTTGGCTCAGTGATGGTGGAAATGGAATTGAGTCCAGTGAACACAAATATACAGGCAGGGACGGTGTAAACAGGGGCTTTGGCCATAGGGAGCAGCACCGACCCAGGGGAGAGGCGAGCTGGGCACAAGCCTGGTGGTGTCCCAGTGCTGGGGATGGATCCCAAGAGACCATTTTGCACGAGATCAGATGACCGGAGGTTATCTTCAACTTGCCTGAGGAGTTGCTGAACTAGCCTTGTGGCCAGTGCCACCATCCTGCACCAGTATCCTGGCCTTGTGGCTCCATCCGGGCCCTGTGACAGGGCTGAAGGGCTTCTGGTGCTCATGCTGCTGCAGCTGCCGGAACAGCACCTGGGGGGCGGGGGGCGGGCAGACACCAGCTCCAGGGCCAGTGGACGCAGCGGCATGCAGAGCCCAGTGGAATCTGACCCGACAGTGAAGGCAGCAAAGGGGACAGAGCCCCATTCCAGTCGCCATGAGACAGCTGCAGGCCCAAGTGAAGACTCAGCATTTTCAACAAAAACAGCTTTTGGGTCCTTGGAATGTAACCTTGGCAACCGTTAGCATCGTAACCCACGTGTCAGAAGTGCTATCTACAGCAAAGCTAGTTTTGGGGAAACTAATAACGGATTGCCCGGCTGTGCGGCCTCCAAACTCGGTGATGTTGAAGTTGACTAAGAATGAGTGAAGCTAGGGGGGTCAGTTAGGCTCTCCCCGTAACAATTCCATCTCGTGCGGATGTCCTGCTGCTGAGGTTTGATCGGGATCGGGTCTGTGGCTTCAAAGGGTAGGAGTTCACTGTGCCCAGGGGTTGGCTTCACTGTCTCAGCCTTTGTCCACCATGGCGGTCCCCCGCTGTCTCATGAGCATGCTGGGATCCTGTAGACGACATTTCCAGAACATTTCCGTCCCCCAGAAAGTCCCCTCGTGCTCTTTTCCAGCCTCAGAGGCACCGCTGCTCTGGTGTCTGTCACCATGGATTAGTCTGGCCCATTTTGAAGCGTCACATAAATCATTTTCCCACTTTTGACTGAGACAGGGCTCCAAGAAATGTGCGTCTTTTCTCTTTGCTGCAAGTGACAGTGCCTGCGTAAATGGTGGGGCTGCCCTGGGCCATGTGAAGGAGGAAAGGGAGGAGGACGTGGCTGTCCAGCCTGGGGACTTAGCCTGTTCTCAGGGGACGGCCACCTCTCAGCTGCAGTGGGCGTTTGCCACGTGAGAATGTGGGTCCACCATCACCCAGTCTTTTTTATTTGTTGCTGTCTTTTTTACTTTTTCCTTTTTAAAGTTGGAAATACTAATTTTTGGGTAATCTCCAAAAATCTCTAAAATGTTGGCATTTCAAAAACTTTTATACATCTGTGGGCCAGATCCGGGGACCACCACTCAGTGAGCTTGGTCTTAGGGCGATGTCTGTGGCAGTCATAGCTGAGACTTGTCCGGGGCTTCCTTTGTTTCCCGTCCTGGTCCAAGGGCTGCCTATGATGTCACTGAGATCCTCAGGACAGTGTACTTATAAATCCAAGCCCGGCACGGTGGCGCACGCCTGTAATCCCAGCACTTTGGGAGGCTGAGGCAGGAGGATCGCGAGTTCAAAGCCAGCCTCAGCCATGGAGAGGCACTTAGCAACTCAGTGAGACCCTGTCTCTAATAAAATACAAAAAAGGGCTGGGGATGTGGCCCAGTGGTCGAGTGCCCCTGAGTTCAATCCCCAGTACCAAAAAAAAAAAAAAAAAAAAAAAAAAATCCTTTTTACAGATGACTGTGGACTGAGCCCTGGGAGGAATTAGGGGATTAGCTCAAGGTCACAGACTGAGGCCTTGGCAGGGCTGGGATGGGAACCCTGGCTGTCTGGGTTCCCACCCACTGCAGGTCCTCCCCAGGAGCGGGGGTTGATGGCCGTGGCTGAAGCTGCTGGGGCTGCGGCTCTGCCAGCCACCGAGGGTGCTGCCTCCTGCACATGCCACAGAGCGCCCCTGGGCGCCACCCCCAAGACTGCCCCGGCACGGGCAGATCTCGTGTCCAGGCACCTTGGCAGGAGTTGGCGGAACCCTGACTCCACGAGGAGCCACCAGAGGAGGGAGAGAGAAGCAGCAGGACCCTGTGTGGGGGGGGGGGAGCGCAGCCCAGGAAGGCGGGAGGGGGAGACCAGGACAGACTGCTGCCACAGGGTGTGCGTGGCTGGGCATGCCCACTTCCTGGGGACATGTCCAGACAGGCCTGCTACCTGGAGAAGCAGGAGGAAAGATAAGGATCATGGCGGAACAGCCCACTTTCTGTCATCACCTCCCACCCCAAAGGGGTGGGGCCAGGGAGCACAGGGCGGGGCTGCAGCCCAGTCCCGACTCCCCTTCCTGTGCCTTTTGGCCACATCCCAAAGCCGGGAGTTGGAGGGAAGAGGGTCTATGGTCCTGGAACTTGAAGGGGACGGCAGGGTGGGACAGTAGACCTTCCTTCTGGCTCTTATCCTATGGCAAGTCCCTGTGTATGCAGTAAGTGCTAAATAAGTTTTCACTATTGTTACTGGATTTTCCCACTCTGCTCTTCACCACCCCTTTCCAGACCTGTGCTGTTATCACCACCATGAGAGAGCTGAGGATCAGAGAGGTTACCCAGGACACACAGCCAGAGAGGCATTGGCAGGACTAGTAAACCGGTGTGCGGTGCGCTTGCTGCCAGCCTGGTACACAGCGCAGGACCCAGGTGTGGCACCAGAGGAGGCGCGAGCGAGCAGGACTGTTCAAAGACGGCCTCCCAGAGGAGGTGGCTGGGCTGGGCAGTTCTCCCGGGAGCCAGCCTTGTCCTGGGTGAGAGCACCCAGCAGCTTGGGCGGGTCCCTGGAGGCTTCCCAGGCCCCCCGGCAGCCTCCGCCCCAGGGGAGCCCCCCAGGCCGGCTGCTGGTCCTGGGCACTGCGAGGGGCAGCCTGGCCCTGAGCTGGTCACATCACCTCTCCAAGCCTCGCTTCCCTCCTTGGTCAGATGGGGACAGCGCTACCCACCCTGCAGGGTGGTGGCGAAGGCCTGGTGCGTGGTAGGCGCTCAGTGAGCAGGCACACCAGAACCTCTGTGCAGCGGCTGCTGAGCTGAAGTGGCCTTTGAGGACAGAAGACGGGTCCCCAGTGGAGCCCGGGGAGCCGTCCTCATGCTAGCTCAGAACGCCTCTCCTCAGGGCCAGGAGGGGACACTGAGCCTCTTGGCAGCCCTGTCGCTGCACAAGGGCAACAGGGAGCCACCTTGCCATTAGCTGTTGTCCCCCAAACCTGAGCACAGCAAACACCTGCTGAGCACTTACTGCATACCGGGCAGTGTGCCGAGCCGGCAGGCGGTGGGGCTGCCGCTTGGCCCTGTGGAGTGTGGTCCAGAGCCGGTACTCCAGGAGGGACGGTAGCCTCAGAACAGAAGTGCCCATCCGGGGTGGCCGTCCACAGTCAGAGCCTTTCCCACACCTGAGTCCATCCGTCCCAGTGACACCCAGCCAGGATGGTGCTGTCACCCCATCTCACAGTTGAGGAAAGTGAGGCCCAGGGAGGTGACGCCGCGTGCTCTAGGCCATGTGGCTGGGCCGGGATGTGGGGTCCAGAGCTCTCAGGCCTCCGTGGGGGGGACAGCTGTCCAGCCCCAACGCAGCAGCCAGCAGGCCTCAGGGAACCCTCCGTGAGCGCGGCCTGCCTGTGCCACGGCCCGTGTGTCCACCCTGTGATGCTGAGCCCCGTCCCCACCTAGGATGAGACCTTCTGTGCCCACCCTGCATGCAGCCTCGGGGCTTCAGAGCCATCAGTTAGTTCTCAGGGAGGTTTTCACACTCCACTTCCTGGATCCCTTGAGAGAACCAGGGCCAGGGCGAGAGGTCATGAGGACAGAAGCAGCTCGGCTTATACCAAGGGGTGGTTTTGTTTTGTTTTGTTTTGTTTTTGGTACCAGGGATCAAACCCAGGGACACTTAACTGCTGAGCCTCATCCCCAGCCCTTTTTATTTTTTATTTTGAGACAAGGTCTCACAAAAGTTGCTGAGACTGATTTTGAACTTGTGATCCTCCTGCCTCAGCCTCCCAAGCCACTGGGATCCAGGTGTGCGCCACTGTGCTCCACCCATGTTGAGTTTGGTTTTTTTTTTTTTTTAAATAAGTGGCTCCATGGGATTAAAAATCTGTATAACTGTAAACCACTACTCTGACCCAGCCACCACCTCCCCATTTCACGGAGGAAAACGCTGACAGCAGAGCCCATTGTTTCCCCATAAATGGCGATATGACCCACTCATGGCCCCAAGACTTTTTGCTCTTTGACTCTTCATGAGTCCTATGAGGAGACCCTGGTCCGAGGATTCCGACGCTCCAGTGCCCAAGGATCCACTCCCCCACCCCCCGGTTGACACACTCCTTCTCATACTCCAAAGGGGGAAGTCACTTGCTGACACCCAGGGAAAGGTGGCACCAGAATTGCCACCAGACTGTGGGGCTCCCACCTCCCAGCCTCTCCCCAGTCGCTCCTGCTGCTCAAGACATCGCTGGGGCTGGAGAGGGAGACAGGCAAGCCTGGGTGAACCCTGGCTGTCACCCACTGACCCTGTGACTTTGGATAAGTGACCTCTCTGAGCGTGTCTGCTCACCCTAGAAAAGGGGTAACAGTGCCCACGTCAGGACGTCATAGTGAGAGTTGGACAGGATCCTTCATGTGCATTGGTTGGCTTGGGGTTCATTGATCTGGGGAGTCCCCAAAGCTTCCTGTCCCATCTACTTCTTCCCTCTTCTCAGCCACCCCCCTCTCACTTGGGTAGCACAGATACTAATTATAACCATTTCCATGAGCTGTTTCCTGGTTGAGCCTAATTACTGGGCAGGTCGGTCGTCACCATTATAAATATCATTAAATGAGACAGATTAACTTTGTCCTGAGTTTTATGTGATTGGATCAGCAAATTGTCGGGGCACCCTTGGCCTCCCCAGCTGGGACTCACCCAGACTGCTCGTGCTGCACCTGAGCGTGCCGGAGCTTGAGAAGGTGCCCTGGCATCTGCGGTGGCCCCAGGGTCAGGGCCAGCTGTGGCTTCCTGGTCTGCCTTGAACTTGGTGCTCAGAGAAGTTCAGAGAAGACAACTAAGCCCCTTGAACCCAGCTGGGAGGCCATGCCCGACATGGTGAGGACGGAGTGGGCGGGGCAGGGCCGGTGGAGGGAGGTGGCGGCCACCACATGGCAAAATAGCAAGCTCTGGGGGCAGAAACACCTGGGTTCAAATCCAGCTTTGTTATTTACCAGGTGAGTGACTCTGGGCAGGTTGCTAAGCCCCTGCAGCCCAGGTGGAGGAGAGTCACACGTGGCTGGATCAGAACAATGGTTTACAAATATACAGATTTTTAATCCCATGGAGCCACTTATTAAAAAAAAAAAAAAAAACACACAACATGGGTGGAGCACAGTGGCGCACACCTGGATCCCAGTGGCTTGGGAGGCTGAGGCAGGAGGATCACAAGTTCAAAATCAGCCTCCGCAACTTAGCCACTCCACCATTGGAGGAGAGCCGAGAGCTCACACGTGCCTGGCACACCGTGCTCTTCCCTAGTGGTCCCTCCCCTGAGGTTTCCTGAGGACAGCCTGAGGACCTTGTGTCTTAGCTTACGACGTAGAAAGACCCCACGGACGAGGCACTCTGCGCAGCCCTCTTAGGTAGAGGAGAAAACCAAAGCCCAGACAAGCAGGGAAATGGCTTTGTCAAGGTCACACAGCCCCACTCGGAGGCCAGTCATTCCCTTGGGATGAGATGCTAGAAGCAAGCTTCTGGGGGGCGTGGGGAAGGTCCCGGCTGCCTGGAGGAAGGTGGACCTAGGAGTCAGGGAGGGAGGCAGAGGGGCAAAGGCACGCGAGGGCCTGGAGTAGGAAGTGCGGGCAGTTGGGGGGGGCAGTCACCGTGCAGGGGAGCAGTGAGAGGTGAGGGGCCAGGAGCCGGTCCCTGGTGGGGGAGGCCGGGGCTGAGAGCCTGCTAGGCCGTGGCCTTCATTCTGCCAGCTCCAGGGAGTCAGAGGTGAGGCAGGGTGTGACTGAGTCATGCCAGTTCCTTTAGAAAGTTCCACCAGGGCCCACGGGCCCATGAGGGACCAGGGGAGCCGGAGTTGGAGGTGCAGGGGCCTGGGTGCTGACCAGAAAGGGTGGGGCAGAGCCAGGGAGGCCTGGACAGAGGGCAGAGCGGGTGGATAGCGGCCCTCAGGTGGGTGAGGGGGTGGCCCACGGGAGGAATAAGGTGTTGCCGTCAGGTGCGGGGCTTGGCATGGGGTGGCCTCCACGGGCACCGGGCAGCACTGGGTAGGGTTCTGCACGCCCCCGAGGCCCCTGCACGTGAGTCAGCTCTGGGCCCAGTGGGCAAGGGCTCCCTGGCCCCCCGCACGTACGGGCATGTCTCTCCCTCCAGCTCCGGAGCCAGAGCCCAGCCGGGACTGTGGTCCAGGGCGACTGACGCACAGGCCGGCAGCGCTGACCTCCCACAGCGTCCCATACCCTTGGCCTTCCCGCGTCTCCCTGAGGCACCCTGCGCCACCCCTGCCACCGTTCCCTGCCCAGGCCTCCAGCTCCTCTGACCCCTTGGTGTCACAGAGCAGTCTCCCTCCCCCACTGCCAGCAGCTACATCCCTCCCTCTGTCCCACAGCCCTACTGGGGTGACCCGTAGCCTCCACAGGAGATTGTCTAGAGAGCTGGCTCCAGGAAGGAGGCGCAGGAAGAGGGGAAGACCCCAGGGAAACCAGGAAGATCTGGGTTTGCCTCCCAGTGCTGCTCACTAGCCAGCACCACCCCTGTCTGGAGCCTCAGTCCCTGCATCTATAAAATGGGCATCCCAGGACTTATTCCACCAGACAATCCAAGCCATAAATTAGAGGAGGGTATAAAAGACTGTGTCAGACAAGGGCTGCTTTCTCTTCCAGGGGATGGCCAGTTATTTTGTTAAATAAACCTTTTAATTTTAGAACAGTTTTAGATAGAATCATGGTGAAGATAGTGCAGAGAGGACCCTGGCACCCCACTCTCGATTTCCTGTATTATTAGCATCTTAGATAAAGCACTTGCCACAATTAAGGAACCAATATCGACACGTTGTTACTCACTGAAGGCCGCACTTCATTCACATTCTCCAGGGGTGCCCAGTGTCCTTTTTCTGTCCCCTCCAGCAGACCACAACGTAAGTTCACTCTTTGTGTGTTTTTAGGCTCCTTGTGATCGTGACGATTTCTCAGGTTTTCCTGGCTTTGGATGCCCTTGCAGTTTTGAGGGGTCCCAGTCAGGTGTCCTGTAGAGTGTTTGTAAAGTGGGGTTCGTCTTGCGGTTCACAGTTAGACTCAGGTGACATGCTTTGGGGAGGAGCGCCACAGAGGCAAAGCACCTGGTCATCACATCAAGGGCACAGCGTACCTGGTGACGACTGTGTTCCACCTGTGGCTGTGGGCAGCAGCCTCGGTCACCTGGACAGTCAGTTATGTTTGCCCCGAGGACAGCAACAGGGCTAGAATAACGCCAGATGTTGGCGGAAGCAAGGCCAAGACTAGAGTGTCCATGAGAGCAGGGGCCAGAGGGCAGGGTGGGGGGAAGGCGGAGGGAAGCCAGCGTGAGCGTGAGCGGGGGTCCCCGAGGCCCCAGAGGGAAAGCAGCACAGCTAAAGTCACGTGAGCCAGGGAACCTGGGGTTGGGCCCAGGTCTGTCTTTACTGCCTCTGGACCAGGCCTTCCCACTGCCAGATAATGCCTTGAAGCTGCCTTTCCAGGGCAGCATGTTAGAGGAAGCACGTTCCTGAGACGGGCTCTTTCTAACTCACTTTATTCCACAGGATTCATGGTTGGTTACAACTAGACCACATTCAATAAAATGATATGCTCTAGAAATAGATAACCAGGATCGTGGAAAATACAGTAGAAAATGTAAACAAAGAAAAGCCAAACATAAAGGTCAGGAAAGTAACAATAAATGAGTTTCAGATTTGGCTGTGAGAGCCAAGGAAAAAGGGATACAGGCTGACTCCTATCACAAAAAGTAAAAGCTGGGTGTGGTGGTGCATGTCTGTAATCCCAGCGGCTCAGGAGGCTGAGGCAGTACGATCTTGAGGTCAAAGCCATCCTCAGCAAAAAGCGAGGTGCTAAGCAACTCAGTGAGACCTTGTCTCTAAATAAAATACAAAATAGGGCTGGGGATGTGGCTCAGTGGCCGAGTGCCCCTGAATTCAATCCCTTACTAAAAAAAAAAAAAAAAAAAAGTGATAGTGATGTCAAAGGATGTCTGCTTCAGAGTGATGGTCACTTTGTTACTGTCTTGCCTTTTACCCAAAGTCATCCTGTTTGACTCTTACTCCAGTTGCATCAAGCAGTGAATTCTGTCTTTTCATGGTTGAAATCACAGATGCCTATGTCCTAGTGAAAATCTGGGTTACAAACCAGGCAGCCTCCTATGTAGCAGGCTCTGTGCTGGGTGCTGGGGATGCAGTGACAGTCGCCCGCCCCCTCAGGCTCTCTCCATCACAGGTAGACACCCAGAGGCCTAAATATCACACAGGTGCTGTGCTGGGGCACACCAGAGGGAAGGACACAGTTCCTTCCGACTGGGGAGGAATGGAGGGCTTCCTGGAGGAGGAAGCAGCAGTCCAAGATGGAGAGGGGTCATTAGAGTAGAGGAGGCAGAGTCCTGGTCGGGGAGATAACAGCCCCAGACCCCTTGAAGGTGGGGACCACGTCCCACTAGAGCTGCCCCCTAAGCTGGCAGCCAGGGTCTGGCAAGTACCAGGGTTACTAAGCAAGCTTGTGTCGAATGAGATAAGATGGGGCAGGGGATGACTGGGGGAGGCTGGAGAGGTAGGTCTGGGCCATTTGGGGACCCTGAGTGCCGGTGCAAGGAGTGGGAGTTTTGTTCTTTACACAGTGCAGATCAATCGAAGCCCCTCAAACCTCATATTTTATCAAGTAATCACGGCACAATAATAACAGCTAGCACTTGGTGGACACCTGCTGAGGGCCCCGCACTGTTCTGGGTACTCTGTCTATATTAATTATCAAAGCAGTCCTGTGAGGGAGGGACTGTTTTGTTTTCTTTATATATTTATTTAGGTACTGGGAATTTAACCCAGGGCTGCTTTACCACTGAGCTACCTCCCCAGTCCTTTTTATTTTTCATTTTGAGACAAGGTCTCACTAAGTTGCTTGGGGCCTCGTTAAGTTGCTCAGACTGGCCTGGAACTTGCAATCTTCCTGCCTCTGCCTTCTGAGTCCCTGAGATTATAGGCATGTACCAGCTTATATTATAGGCATGCCAGCTTATCTTATTTATTTATTTAGCAGTACTAGGGACACTCTACCACTGAGCTATAGTCCTAGTCCCTTTTATTTATTTATTTATTTATTTATTATTATTTTTTTTTTTTTGGTACTGGGGATTGAACTCAGCGGCACTAGACCACTGGGCCACATCCCCAGCCCTTTTTTGTATTTTATTAGAGACAGGGTCTCACTGAGTTGCTAAGTGCCTCGCCATTGCTGAGGCTGGCTTTGAACTCGCGATCCTCCTGCCTCAGCCTCCCAAAGTGCTGGGATTACAGGCGTGCGCCACCGCGCCCAGCTCCTTTTATTTATTTTTGACAGGGTCTTGCTAAGTTTCCTAGGAATGTGCTATCCTAGAGGGAAGTATTATTTTAATCTCCCCCCATTTTACAGATGAGACCACTGAGGCCCAGAGAGATCACTGAGTCACTTGCCCAAGGTCACACGCTAGGAACTGGAGAGTGAGGCTCTAAACTGAGATTTGGAACCAGACCTTTTACCCACTGTGCCTGTTGAACATAAGCATTTAGCTCACAGGCAACATGCATGTGCCCTGGATGCCATGTGACAGTTTAACAGGCCAGCCAATGACTGGCACCAGGAGCAGGAACTGATGGGCACTTGGCCACAGGGCGGCATCCCCACAGAGCAGAGCTTAGGAGCAGAATGGGAAAGCAGCTCGCAGGAGTGGCCGCTGAGGCCATGGCCTCGGAATCTCTCTCGCGGGGCTGCTGTCTGCCGCCTCCGACACGTTCCAGGATTCCTTGAAGATCCCCTGCCTTCGGCAAACCACCCGCAAGAGCCATGGGAGTGACTAACGCTGTGCAGACAAATGGGCCGTGCCCGGTGGCACCAGGCCACGGGGCCTTTGTTGTCAGAAACGTGGGCATTTGTGTCTCGTTCTCGTTCACCCAGGCCTTCGACCTCCACAGGGAGGGCTTCCGAGACTGGGCGCCCGCTCCCTCGCCTGGTTTCTGGCACTTTCCCCGTACAGCTGGGCCAGGGGGGACCGGGGCACCCTGCAGGGAGCTGTGGTTCTCCCTGCTCCCTCTCGGTCTCAGCCAAACCCTTCTCTGAACGCCAGGCCCAGCGTCAACCCAGATTCCTCCTCCGCAGCTGCAGGCAGAGCAAGGCAGGAAACTCCCCACAAAGCCAAGGTTGTTCTCCTTTCCCTGCGCTCCTGGGGCCGGGTGTGGCATCCGCACCGCAAATGAGGCAATTAATGAGAATAAGGCTGGCTATCGTGCCAGCCCGGCACCCTGGTCTTCCTGGGGCACCCTGACTCCGTGAGGCCCCCACCTGGAGAAGCAGCCCACCTTTCACAAAATGCATGGGCCGGAGTCCGGGCCCCTGGCCCACCTGGCCACTTTCTAGCTGTGTGCCTTGGGCTTTGGAGGCTGCTTAGTGAAGTCAGTACCAACAGGACTGGGAGACAAGGGCAGGAGATCCTGGCCCTTGCTTCCATGGCACACAGTAGGTGTCCATGGCACACAGTAGGTGTTCATGGCACACAGTGGGGGCCAAGTCTATGCAGCCTCTCTCCCCTCCCCTTCCTAAATCCCGCTGAGGCCAAGCCTAAGGGGATGTGGGGACTTAACACAGTGGCTGACTAGGGAGCACCCTCGCAGCACACCCAGGGGTGGGGCTGCCATTGTTGGAATGTCACTCACCCATGGGCCTCATGGTGCTCCCCATCCAGCAGAGCCCGCTAAGCCCTTCCCACCTCCAGGGAGGTTCAGGTCCACCACAGGGCCTGCAGCAGGTGTCTCAGGAAGGGTCCCTCAACCTTTGTGTGCTGGAAAATAAACAGGTCTCCATCTCAGTGTGTTGGGGTGCATGTGAGCTTCCTGTATCATCCAGCTACAGATGGCCGTGGCGGGGTGGACTTCAGGGCGCCTGGCCTCGACCCCTGGGCCCAGCTGCCAGCCTCCCTGTCTTGCCTCCCACCTTTGCTCACACATCTGGAGGCTGAAGCCCCGGGCGAGACCCTGGAGGCAACAGACCCAGCTTCCCCGACCTCCTGTCCAGAGTGGAAGACAGCGCTGTCCCGCGGGCTGTCCTGGGACACAGCGGGCCAGCGGGTCTGGGAGGGTGGTCAGGAGAGCCTCCCAGAAAGGGAGGTCTCTGAAATGAGACGGGGAGAGGAGAGGAAGCCCTTGCTAAAGGACACTGGCAAGTTACGCCCCAGCCCCGGGTTCATTTGCCCCCGAGGGGCCAAGCGTACCTGCTCCTGAGGACAAGTAGGAGGCTGAGAGGAGGGGGCGAGGCACTGCCAGTCCCTCACACCCAGGGGCTCCCAGAGGAGATGTTGGGGGACTTAGCTTCTTTTTCGAGGGCCTTTCCCTCAGCACCTAACACTTTACTGGTCAGCCTGACTCGGCCATCCACCTGCCCACCTAAGAAGTAGGCAGACGATGGGAAACGGAACCTCAGGTAGAACGAGACTGCTCCTCTGCGGGTCCCAAGGAAGTGGTCACAGTTTACAGAAACAAAAGCCAGGAGGTAAATGTGTGAGATTTAGCAAGAGAGCATGTCAGTGGTGCTGATGGGGGGGGTCTTATTTTTGGCACGAGGAAGCCATTTCTACTCCTGTCACTTGGTGTAACCCAGTGTCCTGGTGTAGAAAAATCCTGGCTATAACCCAGAGATAAATGAAGCAGCCCTGGAGTCCTTTCTCTCTTTGAGGAGGATAATGGGGTATTTTCTACCAAGCATGAGTGAGGCAGAAGTTTTAAGAATTAAGATTCTCCCTGCCGGGCGCGGTGGCGCACGCCTGTAATCCCAGCACTTTGGGAGGCTGAGGCAGGAGGATCGCGAGTTCAAAGCCAGCCTCAGCAATGGCGAGGCACTTGGCAACTCAGTGAGACCCTGTCTCTAAATAAAATGCAAAAAAGGGCTGAGGATGTGGCCCAGTGGCCGAGTGCCCCTGAGTTCAATCCCCAGTACCAAAAAAAAAAAAAAAAAAGATTCTCCCCGCTCACTCGGGATCTGTGCCCGTTTCCTTTTGTACTTAGGCATTACAAAGACAGAAATCTTGAGGATATAAAGGCAAGGTGCCATCCCCACCCTCACCCCCATTTGTTCCACCATTCATTTTAAGTAGGTGCTGTTTGTTGAGCACCTACTATATGCCAGGGGCTGGGGATTCTCTGTTGGACAGGACAGACAAGGTCCCAGCCTAAATCACAAGGTAAAGCTTGTGATTCTGGGAAGGGGGAAAGAGACAATGAAAACATAAAAAATAACAAAGAATTAACAGACTACAATACATTCTACAAAGGAAAGCAAACAGGCTGCTGTAGTAGAGAAGGTGCAGAGCCACTGAGGGCGACGGGATGTTGCAGGAGGTGGCATTTAAGCTGAGACCCGAAGCAGGAGCTGGCTGAGAGAGGAGAGAGATGGAAGGAGAAAGTTCCAGGGGAGGCAGCAGCAGCTACAAAGATCTTGGGGGAAGGGGCAACTTGGGGAATCTGAAGAACGGAGAGAACACCAGAGAAGATGGGGCCTGAGTGGGTAAGGGGCAGCCTGGCATGAGGGACAGGAGTGGCCAGGACTCTGGGGCTCTGGTAAAGGTCAGAATGTCATTCCAGGGGTGACCGGGGGCTTTTAAGCAAGGGGTGGCAAGATGAGTACTTTGGTTCTGAAGGCAGCTCTGGCTGCTGGGGGACACCACAAGACAGCAGGTGTGGCAGCCAGGACACTCTGAGGAGCCACCATTCTTGCTGACCCCGAGACCTTGGTCAGTCATCTCCCTGCTCTGATCCTGTGCATTTGAACACGTGTGTGATTGTGGGAATCAACTGGAATGAACAAAAATGCATTTTCCCAAACTGAAAAATATGTTCAAGTTCAGGCATTCCACAGTTTACTGGAAGTGGCGTGTCCTTTGGGACTTGGCTGGATTAGGCCTTTTGGGGATTCAGAGTGGAAGGGACAGTGCTAGGCCCCAGAGTCCCCACCTGAACACCTGACACCTAACACAGCCCACTCTTCCAGGGGGCTGAGGAAGGTGAGGGAAGGGTGCTTGGAGGGGACGCCTGTGTGGAGCTCTCTACTCCTGCGGGAGGGTGGGACCCAAGGGTCAATTTCCTGGTTTGTTTAACAACTGATACATAGTAACATGAGTTTTGACCTGGTCCAAATCCATGATGTTTTTCTTCCTCTTTTGTGTGCTGGGGATGGAACTCAGGACGACTGCATGCTTAGGAGAACTGTCCACCCCTGAGCTACATCCCCAGCACAGCTCAAAGCAATGATTCTTCACGTGCCTAGGGAGGGCCACAACCTTTGAGGGAGAGTGGCAAGCACCGGATTACCCTTTAGCCACCCAAATAAATGCACATGGCTCTTTTCATTCTATGTCGGGGAAATTCCCTGGAATTTTCTGACATTCATTCATGAACTCCACCTTTAAAATGCTTGAGCTAGCCAGGTGTGGTGGCACATGCCTTGTGGATTACAATCCCAGCTACTGGGGGAGTGGGGGGAGGCTGAGGCAGGAGGATCTCAAATTCAAAGCCAGCCTCAGCAATTTAGCCAGGCCCTAAGCAACTCAGTGAGACTCTGTCTCAAAATGAAACAAAAAGGGCTGGAGATGTGACTCAAGGGTAAAGTGCGCCTGGGTTCAGTCCCCAGTACCAGAAACAGAAAAAGAAGGAAGAAAAAGAAAAACCCTTTGAGCTAGAGGAAAGAGGCCATCAGAGCTCAAAGCGGGGACACCTGTCACTTTTATCCCACCTCCCCTCCTCGCCCAGCCCCCTGCCTAGACCCCCTTGACCCGCCATCGGGCTGACAGTGGGGGAACCTCTTTCTTTACTGCCAGGCCTGACACTGAGTTGGCATCGAGCACTGGGGACCTCGTTACTGAAGAGGGGACTCTCTGAGAGGCCCCTCCTGCCTGCTAGGGTCTTGAGCTGGGGTTCCCCTCTCCCGACCTCTGGGAAGGCCGGGGTCCCCATCTCCTCCCCGGCTCCCGGCCTGCTGGGTTCCGCTCAGAGAGCAGCGGGGCAACCCGAGCCGCGCCGCTCAGGCCCCGCCCGCGAAGGTGGCGCGTCGCCGGCCGGGCCCTCCCCCGAATCCCGCGGCGGCGGCGGCGGGGGGGACGGCACCGCGGGGCGCAGCATGCGGAGCGCGTGGCCGCCGCGCCCGGTGGCCGCCGTGCTGTCGGCGCTGGGGGTGAGGCGGCGGCGGCGGGCGGGCGGCGTCCGGGCGGCTCGGGTGTCCCGGCCGGGGCGGGGCGCGGCGGCGGGCGCTTCCCCATTCGGGCGCGAGCCATGGAGGCGCTCAGGGAGTCCGTGCTGCATTTGGCCTTGCAGATGTCGACCTACAAGCGGGCCACGCTGGACGAGGAGGACCTGGTGGATTCGCTCTCCGAGGGCGACGCGTACCCCAACGGCCTGCAGGTAGGACCGGCCGCCGGCCAGCCCCGGGCATGCGCGCTGGCGCCGCCCCGCCCCGTCCCGCAGGACCCCGGGGCCCGCGCCCCGCGCTCGGCGCGGAGGGTCCCCTGCTGGCCGCAGAGCCTGTCCTGCCTGTCCCCGAGTCCCCCGTACACCTGCTTCCAGGTCACGCCCAGGTGGCAGAGTTGAGCACCCCCTAGACCCGAGCTGGCCCGGTTACGGTGTCACAGAAGAGGCAGTCCCCGTGTGCAGAGGGACTTGTCCCGGGTCCCACGGCCCACCGCGGGCGGGATCTCAAACTGCTCCAGCTTTAGCATGAAAGTTCCTACATTCCACGCGTGGTCCAGGGCAACCCCCCTTATGGGGGGACATTCCCCTTTCTTCCTGTCCCTTCCCCGCCCCAGTACCTGAATTTCCTGGGGGAAGGGAAGGGGAGGAACTGGTCTTCTGTTCCCCTCTCCCTGCCCCTTTTCAACCTACCGGGGCAGCTGGATTCCTCCCTCCAGGGTCTGCCCTGTGGGAATCTGACTCTGGACTGGCCACCTCCTGCCTGGCAGCAGAGCCGTGAGCCAGGCTGAGTTTTGCTGTCCTTGCCCTGCGCACCTGCAGCGGGACAGTTCTTGCCAGGCGGTCAGCCCTGGTGGGATTTGCACCTGGGCAGGTAGGTGGGAGTGAATTGGAAATGAAGAGAATACCAGGGTGGCCCTGTGACCTGGATGCTGAGAAACCTCACAGAGAGCAGAAGTGGAACCCCCTCAGCCCAGGAGGACTTCTGGCCCGTAAACCAAGAGAGGTGTCCTCTTGGGGCCACTTGGGGAACTGAAACCCAGTCAGAACTCCTCCAAGGGGCGAGCTTAGGAAGAGTGGGGACAGCAGCTCTGGACAGACACACCCTGAGAAGCTGGAATTCAGGTAGCAGTAAAGGGAGCAGCATGGATTGAGTTCCTTCTCCAGTCAGTTTGTTTTGTTTTTGTGGTGGTGGGGATTTAACCAAGGCCCTTGGTGCATGCTAGGCAAGTGCCTTACCCCTGAATGACACCCCAAGTCCTCCAGACTAGTTAAGTAGGCCCAGGGATATCCAAACAAATATCCCTAGTGCTGTACCTACTACAATTCGGTACCCCTACCTATGTGGTCCCACTTAACCTTCAGGACCACCACTAGGAGTGGCAGTTACTTCCCCCAACTCACAGATAGGGAAACTGAGGCCCTGAGGGGACAGTAACCCATCTTAACTGGGTCACAGACCTAGAAGTCTGGGAGAGACCAACCTGATCTGTCTGCTTTCCTGTGAACCCTTCAGAGGCTAAATCCAGCCGGAAGTTATTTTTCTGTAGCAGGCATTTTCCCCTTCACAAATCAAAACAGAATCTAATCAGCAATCTTTTTTTTCCATCTCATCTTCCCCAGAAGGTTCTAAATATATCAGCACAAAAGCGTCAGAATTCACAACAAAATAACATGCTGTAGCCGGGCGTGGTGGCGCACGCCTGTAATCCCAGCACTTTGGGAGGCTGAGGCAGGAGGATCGCGAGTTCAAAGCCAGCCTCAGCAATGGCGAGGCACTTAGCAACTCAGTGAGACCCTGTCTCTAATAAAATACAAAAAAGGGGCTGGGGATGTGGCCCAGTGGTCTAGTGCCGCTGAGTTCAATCCCCGGTACCAAAAAAAAAAAAAAAAAACATGCTGTGGTTATTCTGACAGCGGAGCACTTGGGTTTACAGCCTTTTTCAGATCGGCAGTATGTTGGTCCAGGTACACCCCCTGGCAGAGCGCAGGGAGCCCACCCTGAAGCCAGGGACCCAATGGTGGGCGTGGGTGAGGAGCCCCATCTCCTTCAGTCCCACTGGGCGTGGTGGCACACGCCTGTAATCCCAGCACTTGGGAGGCTGAGGCAGGAGGATGGAGAGTTCAAAGCCAGCCTCAGCAGTGGTGAGGCACTTAGCAACTCAGTGAGAACCTGGCTCTAATAAAATACAAAAAAAAAAAAAAAAGGGCTGGGATGTAGCCCAGTGGTCGAGTGCCCCTGAGTTCAATCCCTGGTACAAAAAAAAAAAAAAAAAAAAAAAAATCCTTCAGTCCCCACTCCCTCTTCTCTGAGATGGGATCAGAGAAAGTGCCTGAGTGCACACTCCAGGTCTGCTAGGAGTGCTGCTGTTGTTTTTATGACCTGTGAAGTAAGGGCCAGCGTGACCATGGTACAGATAGATGTCACAGCTGAGCCCTAGAGACAGGTTGGGCACATCCTGTGGCCACATCGCTGTCATGTGAATTGGAGGTCAGTTGGTTTCCCCATGTCACACTGCCCAGCTGGGTATATTTTCCACTTGCCAGGCAGGGAAAAGCAAAAGGGTTAGCCCAGGCTGGGACATTTCTGTGGGTACTTCACTTGGCTTGCTTGGAGCCCAGGGCAAAAGTGAACTTTCCGGTACCTGCGTTTCTGAGTCAAGACCTGTCTACCTCAACTTACAAGGCAGAGTTTGGTTTCTGTTGTTCTTCTTTAGTTTGGGGATTTTTGCAGTACCAGGGATTGAACCCAGGGGCACTCTACCACTGAGCAACACCCATGCCTCCCCCTTTATTTTTTTGAGACACGGTCTTGCTAAGTTGCTGAGGCTAGCCTTGAATTTTCTATCCTTCTGCCTCAGCCTCCCAAGTCACTGGGATTGTAGATGTGCACCAAATGTGCAGCTAAAGGCACGCTTTTTTTTTTTAATTCAATTTTTTTTTTAATTATTTGAAGGTCTTTTTCCTATAAAATCTTTACATGCTCATTTGTGCTTAAAAAAAAGAGAGAGAGAAATATAAAAAAAGATCTAAAAGGAAACAGTGATCCCACTGCTCAGAGATATGGGTTCTAGTTTTTTCTATGCATACATGTGAATGAGTGGTGCTGGAGATTGAACCTAGAATCTTATGCATGCTCTTCCATTAATCTACTTCCTCGGTCCCATGTGTATGTATATGTGTGTGCGTGTGTGTGCATGTGTGTGCGTGCGTGTGTGTGTGTGTGTGTGTGTGTGTGTTTTTTGGTACCGGGGATTGAACTCAGGGGCACTCGACCACTGGGCCACCTCCCCAGCCCTTTTTTTGTATTTTATTAGAGACAGGGTCTCACTGAGTTGCTAAGTGCCTCACCATTGCTGAGGCTGGCTTTGAACTCACGATCCTCCTGCCTCAGCCTCCCAAAGTGCTGGGATTACAGGCGTGTGCCACCGCGCCCGGCTGTGTGTGTTTTTAAACATAATTGAGCTCACTCTAAGTGTACAGTATTCTGTCCTGAATTTTGCATTCAGTGCCACTTTGTAAGCATTTTCTATGTTGAAAGCTTCCAAAACATGCCACAATTAAAAATTTATAGTGGGCTAGGTTTTGGCTCAGTGGTAGAGCAGTTGCCTAGCACATGTGAGGGTGCTAGGTTTGATCCCCAGCACCACATAAAAATAAATAAATAGGGCTGGGGTTGTGGCTCAGTGGTAGAGCACTTGCCTAGCACGTGTGCGGCCCGGGTTCAATCCTCAGCACCACATACAAATAAATGCATCATGTACAACTAAAGCAAATAAATAAATATTAAAATAAATAAATAAATAAAGATATGGTGTCCATCTACAACTAAAACGTTTTTTTAAAACATGTAGCACTTGTGCATATTATTTATTCAATGTAGTATAGATGGACATTAGGATAATTGTCATCACATGGTGGGTGACGATCTCTTAGCCTTTCAGATTGTTCCATGGTCTGGATGCTTAAAACACAACTGCTCCCTCAACATTAGCCTTTTTTTTTTTTTTTTTTTTTTTAATATTTATTTATTTACTTTAGTTGTACACAATGCAATGCATTTATGTTTACGTGGTGCTGAGGATCGAACCCGGGCCGCGCACGTGGGAGGCGAGCGCTCTGCCGCTGAGCCACAACCCCAGCCCTCAACATTAGCCTTTTAAAGATGGACTCTGAACCCCCCAATCTTCCTTCTTAATTAGCAACTATTAAAATAAGCTATTTGGTAGCCGTGGTGGTGTACACCTACCATCCTAGCTACTTAGGAAGCAGGAGGATGGCAAATTCAAGGCCAGCCTCAGCAATTTAGCGAGACCCAGTCTCAAAATAAAAAATAAAAGGGGCTGCAGGTGTAGCTCAGTGATAGAGTACCCCTGAGTTAAATCCTCAGTTCAAAAAAAAAAAAGAAGCCAATTATCTCTAAGTTCAAAGTGATCAACACTAATAGTTAATAAGTTGAAATTTTTAAGTTTCATCTCTCAGCTACACTTGCCACTTTTATTGCTGGATGTGTTAACGAAGTGCTGAATCTAGCTGGAGGAAAGTTCTACCTATACCTCATTTGAAAGCAGTTTTCCTTTATCTTATTTTAGGCGAATTACTTACAATCCGCTCAAATGAGTTGTTTGAGGGCTAAGCCTGGATTTTTTTTTTCCTTTGGTCTTTTCTTTCTTGGCACTGGGGATCAAACCCAGGGATTTGTGCACACAAGGCAAGCGCTTTACTGCTGAGCTACATCTCAGCCACTAAGCCACCTAGTCCTAACTTGGAGCCCTCACTCTGTCTCATATGGCCGCTGAGACCTGAAAGCAGCTCATTCACATAGCTTTATAAAATGGGTTAATAATATTGCTAGCTCACCTCTGGGAGCCGCTGCAAATATTCAAATGAGGCCACGGAGGTGAAAGCCTTCTCTGCAGTGCTCAGAGTGCAGACTTGGCTGCTAGCAGAATTCTCTGAGAAACTCACCATTCGTAGCATCGCAGCCCTTATAGAATAGCTTTCCCCGCCAGGACCTCGGCCCTGCTAAAGCCAGCTCCTGGTCTCCCCGCACCTGTACACGCAGCACTTCAGTGACTTGAAGGGAAGCAGCCGTGGTTGTACCTGTAGCCAGCCTGGGAAGCAGCCAGCCACACTGTCTACCAACACCTTTGAGATTCATCCAGTGATTTCTTAAAACTTTTTATTTTTATTTTTTAGGAATACTGATATATTTAAATGCACAGGGCAGTGATTTGGAGGTGATTTTGGAGACAGACCCACTCAAGACTTGAAAAAGACTTCTGTGCTTACCAGGGGGTCCTTTCAACTCTCTCTACCAGTTACAGGATTAGAGTCTTGGCCTGAAGTTTCTAGAATCTGAGACAGTCCCACGTGGGGCTTCATCCCAGCTTCCTCACTTTAGAGAGGGGAGACTGATGAGGCCCAGAGGCTGCCCAGGTGCATGTGATGGAGTCTTGGCTGGCCTTTGACTTCTCAGGTTTTGAATCTTTCTTCCCTGTGCCACAGAGATCTGGGTGTTCATTCTGGAAATCAAAGATAGCTGGGAAGCATTTCTCTAAATATTGTGCAAGGTATCCCCTCCCCTACGATGGGAAAATTTAAGCTATTACTCGTCACTCGAAGAAGATCAGGCATGGGGACCGGATGGCAGGGAGGGCTCAGGCAGACGGTGGAGGGCAAGACATCATAGATTTGCTCTGGGCTGACCCTAATGGCCTCAGCAGGAAGTCCACCTCATGGAAACTGCAATGAAAGAAACTTCCCCAAACTGACACCCTCGTGGAGGCAGGGCTCCCTGCTAGGTCACGGTCTGCCTGTTCTGAAAGGCTGACTCCAGGGCAGCCTGGTCTACTGCCAGCCCTCAGAGCAGCTGGGCTTCTGGGCCGCAGGGGTGGGCTCCCCACCAGACCTTTGAAAATGGCTTCCTGTCTGCTGCATGCAGCCTGGTCATGGGGGACTTGGCAGTGGCTGGGAAGAACCTCTGTTCCCTTGCTCCCCGACTCTGAGGGCCAGGCTCCCCGCCCCTGCTGCTCCTGGCGAGGCTCCCGGGCCCCAGGCAGTACCCCGTCCTCACCTGCAGAACTCGTTCTTGCTGCAAGCCTAGGTGAGCCACGCTCTTGGTCCTGTAACCGAATATTTATCCCCGATTAGGGCTTTGTTTTTTTGGCTGTGGAAACCCTGGGAACTCACTCCTGGGCCCGACAGCTCAGTCCTCCCCCCGCCACGCCCCACCCCACGCTTTTCTGGATCTAGTGCGGCCTCCTTGGTCTCTCTGCCTCTCCACCGCTCTCTGTGGGGAGACACTCTTTTCTCTCTACTGCTTTCATTCTCTGTGTGCCTCACGTGATGATAAGTAGGAAATAAGGCCTGCCAGCCGGGGAGCGTCTACCCCGACTCTCAGCGCCATCTTCCAGGCTTTGGCTCTGGACCTTGGCCGAGGGCCACTGCCCAGTTACCTTTCCCAAGATGGATTGGGCTGCTTGCCACTAATCCTCTGCCCTCCAAGTGGCCACAGCCCAGTCTACCATGATTGACAGGCCCTCGTTTCTAAAAGGAAAGGGAGAAACCGCTCACCTCTCCCCTTGCTGTGATTTCATCTCAGGGGATGGTCCCCAGGGTCCTGTGAAGGGGGCAGGGCAGATGCAGTGGGGGGTTCAGAGAAAAGGGACTTGGCTGAGCAGGTGGCCGTAAGGAGCAGAGCGGTGCCCTGGCACAGCCTCTGCCTTGTCCATCGCACCCAGGAATTGGCCAGCCTCTCAGTGCCGCAGGTGACTTTCCCTGCCCCAGGGAACTGCCTCGGATTCACTCTGCCCCCTGAGGTGAGGCCTGACCAGAAACTAGGAGGCCTGGGCCTGGCCACACAAGTCAAGCCAAAAACATGCCACGGGTTAAAAAAATCTCTTTTCAAATTCTGTTTGTGGTTCTTGCCTGAAACTATGAATTTTTAATTCAATTCAGGCTTAATTCTAATTTAATTTCCAGCGGACACCATCTGTTTAGATTCAGCACTTTGCCTGGCATGGAACAATGACACTCAGCTTGACTTGGCTCCTCTGGCAGGTAGCACAGCCGCCCTGGGACGGGGCGCCAGTCCCGGAGAGATGGGGCGCCTCGTGGTCCTCTCTCCTTATTCTTCCCTCGCAGCCCCCGCTTCCTGTGCTGCGTCTGGAGCTAATGCTAGGACGCACTCTTAGGGACGAAGCTAGAGTCATACCCTCTGTGACAAAGTAGAAGGCGCAGGACGCCAGGCACGCAAGCTGCCATGGGTGCCCCCTCCTCCGCTGGCGCCCTGCTCCTCCCGCCTCCTGCCTTCTGCTTCGTCCCCCTCTTTCCCTCCTCGGTGCCTCTGCTCTGGCTGTCTCCGTGTCCCCTCTCCTCAGCATTTCCGTGTCTCCCAACATGGTGAGGGTGTCCTGCTTCTCCCCAAGCCTCGTGGGGCGTCCTCCAGCCTCCTAAAGCTGGCTGCAGGCAGGGGCAGCCTCTGAACCCCGGTCCCACTGCCTCTGCACCGGTGAACTGAGCCACAGCGGTGGGGGCAGGAGAGGTCACGAGGAGGAGGAGGTAGGCCAGACAAGTCCGGGGGCAAAAGGATGGCCAGGCAGAGGGCACAGTGACAGTGTCTCCAGGGCAGGCAGTACCTGCCTCAAACCCATGGGCCCCTGTGATTATCAGTGCCCCAGATAAATGGGCTGAGGTCACTGATGTCTAAAAAAAAGCACCTTATAAACTTTTGAGTGCTGTGTGTGTTAGCACCATTAGCTTTTCCCTTAATATAAGGCTTTTTTTTTTTTTTTTTTTACTGGTTTTCTTTTTCTTTTTTTTTTTTTTTAATATTTATTTATTTGCTTTAGTTGTACACAATGCATTTTTATCTGTATGTGGTGCTGAGGATTGAACCCGGGCCACGCACGTGCTAGGCGAGCGCTCTACCGCTGAGCCACAATCCCAGCCCCGGTACTGGTTTTCAAAACCAGGGTTGCTTTACCACTGAGCTACCCTTCCAGTCTTTTTAATTTTATTTTGAAACAGAGTCTTCCTAAGTTGCCCAGGCTTGCCTTGAATTTGCTACCCTCCTGCCTCAACCTCCCACTTGCTGGGATTAAAGGTGTGTGCCACCATGCCCAGATTAATATAGCGTGGTCAGAAATCTTTGCTCTCTCCACCCCCCATTTTTTCCTCCCTGTTTATTTATTTATTTATTTATTTGCGGTGCTGGAGACGGAACCGAGGGTCTTACACATGCTAGGCAAGTACTCCACCGCTGGGCTCCATCCCCAGCCCTTTTTATTCTTGTTTTGAGACAGGATCTCACTCAGTTGCTGAGGCTGGCCTTGAACTTGTGATCCTCCTGCCTCAGCCTCCCACATAGCTGGGGTTACAGGCTGCGCCACCACGCCCAGCACGCATCTCCCCATTTTGTAAAAGCATTTTGAGGGATCCCCGCAGGCAACGTCTCCCTCCCTCTGCTGACCCCCCACCCCGCCGCCGTGTCTGAGCTCCTGGATGTCTGTGAAAGTGTTACCAGTTCTCAAGTTCCTTTTCTCAGTTTCAGAACGCAGTTTTTCTTCCACAGAAAGTTCTCGTGCTCCCCTTTCTCGGGTGCGGTCCTCTCTTACCTGGAGAGTACCCAGGATGGCCACGGTGCCCTTCCCTCAGGTGGCCCACCTCAGATCCTTAAGTGCTGGCGTGGGACTCCCTCAGGGCCCTCTCCTGGCTCTAGGGAGAGCCCCTCCTCAACAGTGTGGGGGCCTTTGCAGATTGGAGGCTGGTTCTCCTTGAACCCCCCCCCCCGCCCCCCGCAGGCTGCCATGGCCTCCTTAATGTCTCTCTCCTTCTCTTCCCCTCCTTGCCAAGCCTCACTTACTCCTTTCTCCCCTCCCTTCCCAAAGGGCAAATCTAGTGCTGTCTCTTCAGTCCCCAGGAGGAAGTCGTGTTCTTTAGCTTGCAGCTCCCTGTGGGATCTAGCCTTCACCCCTCACCAACCCCTACTTACCCTTCAAGACCCAGCCCAGACATCACCCCCTCCAGGAAGCCTTCCCTGACTGAACTCCTGCCCACTCCAATCTTTTCTTGGTCTGCCTGCCTGCTGGGCAAGAGCAGTGGAAAGCAAAACAGTCCACCTTCCCGTCAGCCTTCTGACGTGGCGCTGAGTTAGTGCCCAGCTGTCTGTACAGGGAGGTCATGTCACTGCACCAAGCCCCACCTTCAGGAGACCCTTCCTGTCCTGTGGCCCTGGCTTTTGCAGGAAGTACCTCTAAGAACAGTGGGGAGCCCAGAGCAGGCTTTGGGCGTGCGGGACCCGGCCTGAGAGCTGTTGACGGGTCTGTCCCTGGAGCTGGAGGGCCCGCCACGCCCTCCGCTTCCCCCCATTGTGCCTCCTTTCCTGTTGAGCTGGGAGGCTGGGGACATTGTCTCTGCCTTTGAGGACCTGCCTGCATGGAGCTGTTTCTCCTTGTGTTTCCCCCAACATCTCCCGAGACCCACCCCTCTGGCCCCCTCTCTAGTGGGCTCTAGAGTCTGCAGACTGCCTTGCGCACCCAGCTCCACCCTAGAGCTGTGTGATGGGAGCCGGGGGTCTCGCCCGCCACACCTCAGCTTCCTCATCTGTAAAATGAGGACTAATAAGGTTGCTCTTGTGGGATTGGGAGGGCTCAATGAGCTAAGGGTGTCCCTGCTTCTGGGAAGCATGAGCCGTGGTCAGCCTTGTCCCCAGCTCTGTGGACGTGGGGGCCCTGAGGAGAGCCCAGCTGGACGCCTGTAAGTCCAAACATCCTGTTCTTCTTGAACTCCTTACTGGAGAAACAGGGAAAAGCTGTAGGTTGTTCTTTCATTTTTTTTTTTTCCATCTACTCATATCGGGTGACACAGAAAACACAAGCCCGGCTGCGCTGAGCTGCTGGCTCTCTGATGTTTGGGAGCAAATCCAAGCTACTGACCAGGGTGGCGGTTCCTTTCCTGGATTAGGGCTGATTCTGTGGGAACTGGACCACCCCTGAGTTAGGAGGGCAGCCCTGATGCCTCCCCAGGGCCCGGGCCTGCCATGGAGCCCCTTCCTCCTGGAGAGGGGGAGCCCCGGGCACCCGTCCTCCCCACCCCTCCTGCCTCCTTCCCTGCAGGTGAACTTCCGCAGCCCCCGGAGCGGCCAGCGGTGCTGGGCAGCACGGACCCAGGTGGAGAAGCGGCTGGTGGTGCTGGTGGTACTTCTGGTGGCAGGGCTGGTGGCCTGCCTGGCAGCTCTGGGCATCCAGTACCGGACAAGTAGGTGCCTCTGGGTTTCAGGGTGGGCTTGACTCACTCCCGCCCTCTGCCCCATTTACCTGTGCGAGGGTAGCTTCCTGCTCAAGCCGGGACTGGCTTCCAAGGCTGAGGAGGGGGCTGGGCCTGGTGGGCTCAGGGTGCGGAGGATAGACCGAGCCCAGGGAGGTGGGCGGCATGGATGGTCTAAAAGCCCTGGAGCCAGGAGGACAGGAACTCACGTCCTGGCCCAGCCACTGTGCCACCTGGACAAGCCTTGGTCTTCTCCACCTGAAACGGGTAAGCAGTGCCCCGTTTGGAGATGGCTCTGAGGGTGTGCCTGGCACCTGAGAGGACTTTTCCAGCTCCGTCTGGGCACTACTGTTGTTAGGACGTGGGATGCTTAGACAGGCTGCCACTCCTGCTGTCCTCGGTTCCAACAGACTAGCAACAAAGGCTTCTGATTACTGTACACCACCCGCGGGCCAAACGCCTGTCATTTATAGCTGTCACCTCCTGTCCTCCTCAGAGCAGCCCTGCGAGGTGTGGTTGCTTTGGGTCCTTTTCCATATGAGGAAATAGGCACAGACCAAGTGACTTGCCCAAGCTTACACAGCCAGCGGGGGCCGAGTGGCAGGTTGAGTGGAGAAGCTGGAGTTGGCACAGGCTGCCAGGCTCCCGAGGGCTCCGGAGCCCAGGCCCCGCCCGCCCGCTTTGTAAATCAGGATGCCCTCCAGAGCACATCAGGACCCCAGAGGAGCTCAGCTCCGTGACCCAGTGCCTTTGCACAGCTCTGTAAGTACATGTGTCTGTCCCACCTCACATAGTGATGCCACGGGTCTAAGGCCAGGGGTCCGAGGCTGGATCTCGTGTCCAGCTGCATAGATCCAGTCAGTGCCTCATTGCTCAGCCCTTGTGCAACCCACCAGGGCGGATTCAGGTTACAGCCAAGGCCAGGGGCCCACTCTCCTGCACCCCCCATCCTGCTTTCCGCTGGTCCAGCAGGGTGAGCCGTCCCAAGGGTTCTAGCCACCAGCTTGGTCACTCACCCCACCAGAGAGCTCATGGCTGTGTTGAGCCTTTGCCATTGTGAAGTTGCTGGCCTGTGAGGGTGGCTGTGCTGGACTGGGGTGAGGAGGGGTCTTGGGGGCCTGGAGAGAGGGCAGGGACTTCATCTGAGTCACCCCTGCATCTCTCTTTTTTTTTTTTTTTTTTTTTTTTGTGGTACCGTATCGGGGATTGGACTCAGGGGCACTCGACCACTGGGCCACATCCCCAGCCCTTTTTTGTATTTTATTAGAGACAGGGTCTCACTGAGTTGCTAAGTGCCTCACCATTGCTGAGGCTGGCTTTGAACTCGCGATCCTCCTGCTTCAGCCTCCCAAGTGCTGGGATTACAGGCGTGCGTCACTGCGCCCGGCTTGCAGGCTTGCATCCCTCTTGTATGGGACCCATATCATTCATTCATTCCACAAATGTGATTGGTGTTTACGCTGTGTCAGGCACTGAACTAAGGATCAGCATAGTGCTTAAGAAATAATCACTTGATTTTTATTTTATTTATTTATTTTTTTTGTAGCCGGGATTGAACTCAGGGGCACTTGATCACTGGGCCACATCCCCAGCCCTTTTTTGTATTTTATTTAGAGACAGGGTCTCACTGAGTTGCTAAGTGCCTTGCCATTGCTAAGGCTGGCTTTGAACTCGCGATCCTCCTGCTTCAGCCTCCCAAAGTGCTGGGATTACAGGCGTGCGCCACTGTGCCCGGCTTCACTTGATTATTTAACTGTTTAATCGTTTATGGGCATTTTACCTAATGTGCCTGGCCCAGCGGTGCTTAATGCATATTTGATTCATTAATTACTAGTCTCCAGACTTCTAACCATACGTGCCTGGCATCATGCCTGCGTGCCTTAACTGTGCAAACAGTAGATTGAATAAATGAAAGTTTGACAGAGCGCCTGCACCTACTAGAAGAAACAGGAGGCCTGAATCTCCATCACGTTGGCCTAAAGACCGGAAGTTGGAGTGAACCGCAGAGTGGGTAGGAGGAGTAAGCTGGGGACAGCCTTTCTCTGCCGAGTGCATGTGTGTACCTGACTGTGCAGGTGCGTGTTGTGAGTGTGTGCCTGCACCTCTGCCAACAGGGCACAAGCAGATCACCCTTACCCTGCAGCTGCCGCCTTACCTCATCCTAATCAAAGTCAGTCCAGAACATCTGGCTGGTCAGTGTGGAGCCTGGCCAGCCTCATCGCCCAGCTGAGGACCCAGGACTTGGGGAGTGGGGCAGATTCCAGCAGCCAGTGTTGCCTGAGACCACCCCTCGGAGTTCCCAAGAAGCTTCTTCACCAGGAACCAAAAGGGAACCCCCACGTGACAGTTCCTAGCGATCAGACCCAAAACATTTCTGCCAAGTGAGGAGTCCTGCTTCTGCCTTGTGTTCCTGCCTCTCAGGGCCTCAGACAGATTTTCCCTGGCCTGGACCTAGGAGAGGAATGAGGCAGGCAGAGGATCAGTGACCCCTGGGCCACCTGAGAAAGCAGTGGCCACCTCGGATGTTGACCGTGACCTCGTTACACAGCAGTAGGTGCTGACATTGGCCACGGATGCACAAACATCGGGCCAGTCAAAGCAGATCCTCTGATGATCCTACGAGACCCGCCTGTGAGTGATGTCTGGCCAGTGAAGTACGTTCCCACTACCTTCCTGCTACGCCCTCCCTCCTAGAAGCTTTCAGGTGCTTTGCAAACAGCAGCAGCAAAACAAACAACAAGTTCTCCCAGGAAATATCTCAAAGCATCTTTGCTGGCACTCTCCAGATGAGTGCATTAGACGCGGGATTAGAGGCGGGACTGGTTCCTGCTTCTCAGCTGACCACGCACCCTAAAGAGAAGAAATACGTGCCATGCTGCAGGTGGTGACCAGCTGCTGGACGAGGCCCTTTCATTCAGTCACTTGTTCATTCCACAGACATGCATTGAACAGCTGCCAGATGCCAAGCACGGTGACGGGAAGAGGACAGAGAGGAGCAAGGGAGATGTCAGCCCTCCCCTGAAGTTCATGTTCTAGTGCAGGAGGTGGACAGGGAGATACGGTCATGACACAGCATAGTCCATGCTAAGATGGCAAATACCCAGACGGCCAAGGGACCCAGAGGGGATGAAGGTCGGAAATGTTTCCCTAAGGCACAGAAGCCTTAGATGAGCAGGCCTGGAAACCATTAATTAACTAATCAAATATACATGAAGCACCTGCTTGGCCAGGAATATTTGTTTAAAGATCTTCAAACCATTCAATAGTCAGATAACCAAACAGTCACCGCCTTGGCACCAGCCAGGAACCTAGCCCAGTGTCTGCAGAGGAGGCGCCAACTGAGGATGGCAACCTTCAGGAACGGCTCTATCTGGGTGCTGGTTTCTGCTTTGTTTTTAAAACCTGAGCCCATTAACAGTCTGTCTTCTGGGCATTTCCACCAGCCAAGGTTTGGTCAAGCTCTACTTCCTGTGGTTTGGTGTACAAAAACAATAGGTATTCTTTTCCTTTCCCAAATACGAAGTTTTATCATAATAGTGAATAGGCCTTTTTTCAAACCGCACAAAAGTTCTCTTCCGCCTTTCCCTGTAACGATTCCAGTCATCGCCGTGGCTGGGGGACCGGGCCATGCAACTCTGATCACGACGAGCTGATCTGGAAATATTGAAAATGGCAGCTTCAGTCCTGCCGTAGAAGAGGTGCTCTGGGTTTGTGCACAGTAGCTCAGTGATTTTTAATCACTGCATAATGATCTCAAAATAAAGTCACCCTGATTTTTTTGCTGTTGTGTGACTCCTCTGAGCCCTTCGTCCACCTGAAGGACTTGGTGTTTGTCACCTGAGGTGCGTAAGACTCTGAGGGGCCTGCTCAAGACCATCGGCCCTGCTGGGATTGTTTCCGAGTGAGCTGAAGATGGCAATCTTGCCTCCTCCCGAGAGATCAGCCTGGAACCTCAGACCCTGTCTGACGTACCCGGCATCATGCCGCCATGTGAGATCCTCCGGTCGTCGCTGTGAAATGCATCCTAGAGAGAAACTGAGGCTCAGAGGTTTTTTTTTTTTGTTTGTTTTTTCAACGGCAGTGCTGGGGTTGAACCAGGGCCTTCAGTGGCAGAGCCCATACTGCCAAGCTACGCCCCCAGCCCAGGCTCGTAGTGGAGGTCGCTGCTCCAGGGCCCACAGGCAGAAGCAGAAAGTTGAGATTTGAACCCAGGCCTACCAGTCTCCAAAGCTGCCCAGCCTCACTGCCTCCTTGTGTGCCGGAGGAAACAGTCTTGCCAATCAGGCCACTCCAGCCCCTGCGGTGGCCACCAAAGAGGACTTGGACAGCAGGAAAACGCAGCCTTGGAGCTGCTGGACCAGCCCAGGCTGGGCTCGGCTCTCAGCTCTCCCATGCCGCCGGGTGACCTCGATCTGGTCACTCTCTCGGAGCCTCAGTTTTCTTGGGGGGTGTTCCGCCCGCATCTGATGCCAGAGCCAGAGATGAAAGAGGCCGTGAATGTACGGAGGGGCCTGGTGCCGAGCCTGTGTGGCCTGGGGGGCTCCTGTGCGGGGTCATTAGTCCTGTGGCCTCCGGGAGCCCCTGGGGACCTGCCAGGTTGGTCCCTTGCCAGAGCTCACCAGCCAACCTTGAGGCAGGGGCCCGGCCCCTGCTTGAGCTTTTGGCAAACCAGACTCTCAGGTTTTGTTTCTGTTTGTTTGTTTGTTTGTTTTTTTGTTAGGTTGTTCAGCACCCCCCCCACCACCACCTGGGACAACTGACTCCCCTGCCTGGTGCTCGGAGGGAAGGCTTCTCCTGGCTCCTCTCCCTGTCCCTGGGTCCTGGTACCATATGTCCGCATCACCCAGTTGGCTCCTCGTCAACGTTCAGTGTAGTTTTGTAAATAAACAGCAGTTTCTCCTGGTGTGTTTTGACTTTTCTCGTATAATGTGTGTATCCCCAACAAAGGGCTAGCACTTGAGCGGAAGGACTGTGCCTCCTGTCCCCCACCCCCCCTTCCCGCTCTGTACTCAGCAAAGGGCCTCAGGATTTCTTTTGTGGAATAGACGAGTGCATGAATAGGGGATAATTTTGTTAAGCATCAGGGGATAATGGGAAGTCAGTGAATCTTGTGGAGAGAAGGGTTGATTAAGAGCAGAGCACCCCTGGGTGTGCTAGTGCACCCCTGTAGTCCCAGCGACTTGGGAGGCTAAGGCAGAAGGATAGTGTTACTGCCTGAAGCGATGGCCGCTTGGAGCAACGAAGCCGCGGGAAGAAGTTCAGAGGCGAACTGGAGACAAACAGCTTTTTATTTTGATAACTTTTCTCTCTGGCTCTAACAACGACTAACATGCGCCGCACGTACCACCAAAATGGCGCTGACCCGATCAGCAATCTCGGCCAAGTCACTCAAGATCCCGGGCCAAGTCCCGTGAAACTACAAAAGGCAACAATGCCCAAATCTCCATGGCCCATAGTCAACTACAATTCAAGCCATCTCCCCAAACAGGGCTCCGACAGGATAGGACGTTTGAGGTCACCCTCAGTAACTTAGCAAAACTCTGTCTCAAAAATCAAATAAAAAGGGCTGGGGATGTAGCTCACTGGTGATGCAGCCCTGGGTTCAATCCCTCGTGCTAAAAGAGGGAGCGAGGGCTGGGGTTGTGGCTCAGCGGTAGAGCGCTCGCCTAGCATGTGCGCGGTCCCGGGTTCGATCCTCAGCACCACATACAAATAAAGGCATTGTTTACAACTAAAGCAAATAAATAAATATTTAAAAAATATATTTAAAAAAAAGAGGGAGCGAGAAAGCCCCTTGGTTCCAGGTACTTTTAAGCCACCGAAGGGATTTTAGGCAATAGCAGAAGTCTTTTTTTTTTTTTTTTTTAATATTTATTTATTTGCTTTAGTTTTACACAATGCGTCCATTTCTACGTGGTGCTGAGAATCGAACCCGGGCCGCGCACGTGCCAGGCGAGCGCTCCACCGCCGAGCCACAACCCCAGCCCCAGCAGAAGTCTTATTTTACAAACCAGAAGATCATAAAGCTACTGGGACCCTTTCTTGTCTGGGGTCTAGTGACCGTCCAGTTCCAAGTCTGTCTGGTCAGGGCAGGGGTGGACTCGTGTGCCAGGGCGCCAGGCCACCTGCGCTGCCCTCCCGAATCCTCCTCCCAGTTCTTCACTGGCCTCTTTCCCTTTCCCCTCCAGGGACACCCCCAGTGTGCCTGAGCGAAGCCTGCGTCTCGGTGACCAGCTCCATCTTGAACTCCATGGACCCCACAGTGGACCCCTGCCAGGACTTCTTCAGCTATGCCTGTGGGGGCTGGATCAAGGCCAACCCCGTGCCTGATGGCCACTCACGCTGGGGGACCTTCAGCAACCTCTGGGAACACAACCAAGCCATCATCAAGCACCTGCTGGGTAAGCACCGATGGGGACACTAAGGAAGGGGCCGCAGGGGGCGCCACCTACTGCACCTGCTGGCCAGGCGGTCAGAGGAGGGGTGTGGAGGGCGTGAAGCTGGGCTCGCCCGTCTGCCCTGTCACTCGCTGTGGGGCCCTGCTGTGTAAGTTTCTCATCGCTAGTCTCAGTTTCTCTGTGTGTAACAGCATTAACAACATGCAAACTATAGAGTTGTTTTGTTTTGTTTTGTTTTGTTTGACGTGCTGGGAATCAAACCCAGGGCGTTGCATATGTTAGGCAGGTGCTTTGCCACTGAACTACACCCCTAGCCCTTTTTAAAATGTTTTCAAAGTGTTGAAACAGGGTCCTGCTAAATTGGCCAGGCTGGCTTCAAATTTGCAATCCTCCTGCCTCAGCCTCCAAAGTTGCTGAGATTACAGTCATGCACCGTTGCGCTCAGCCCAAACTGCAGGGCTTTTAGCGCTACAGAATACACCCGTGACGCACCAGCCCATGTGTGACACGTACCAGGTACACAGGAGTTGGTAGCTGTGGTCATTTTATTGTGTGGCTTCAGGATGCAACGTAGTCTTTGACTAGCATTGACTGAGTTTTGAAAGCTGTGAGCCAACGGAATCAAGGCTGGACACGCCATTTTAGACTTTAAGCCTGCAACCCAACGAAAGTTGTAACAGCTTCTCCGAGAGTTAAGTTCTCCACGTAGGTGGAGTCTCCCATGGCCTCACGGACTCTCCAGAGTACTTTTGACTTTGGTATTGATGGTTTTATCCTCAGATTACAATCCCACATCCGCCTTGTTTGCAGCTCTATTCCTGGTCCCTGTTGGTTGAATTCCCATCAGCCCTGTGGAATCCAGAGGGAGTCCAGCGCCAGGCTGCACCAGAGTCCTGACTTGAAGCCCTCAGCAGTAGGGACCCTTTCCTGCTGCTCCCTGCCCTGTCCTGGGACCCTAAATGCTGGGAAGGGCCAGATCATGAGAAAAACAATCCCTTTAGCCATTCCAGACAGACCTTGGATTTGACAAATACTCATTACCTTTTTAAAAACCACTCAAGACACCAATAGTAGGTAAATGCTTTGAAGAAGCTACCTGAGAGGGGACAAATCTTCTCAAAGGGACAGTCATCTCCTTACAAGATAGGAAATGATTCTAATTTGACAATTATGAAATCGAGGCACCTTCGTGAAGCTGGGAACATGTACACAGGCAAAGGAGTCCTTGACTCTCGTGCCCAGTGCTGGGCACAGATGCCACCAGGTAAAAGCCGCCTGTCCTTTCTCCTTGACCCAGGTGGTTCCTGGGCAGGATGCCCCTCAGCACCCAGTGCAGCGATGGCCTCCTGCTGGTCCCCCAGGGATGGAGCAGGGTGGCATGCGAAGGTGGAGCTGAAGGAACTCTGTAGCCTGAGATGGCCCCTGGCCACCTGAGGCCACCAAAGTTGTCTTCCAAAGGGGATGCCTCCTTTTGTTTCAGATCTGGAAGCTTAAGTGGCAAGTATGTCTGTGGTCTCAAGGCTACAACTCAGGACTGTCCCTTCCCCAGGGCCTAATGACACGGCCAGGGCCTTGACAGGACCACCAGTGAAGCAGGGCATGGTCCAGACATGTAGTGGGATGGGCGGGCCCCACTGCTGCGGCCACAGGAGCGGGGTTCCCGTGTCCACTCTCACTGTGAGGTCTGGGCCAGTTAAGGAGCCCCGTTTTTCATTGACACAGTGGCAACCACGCTCCTCCAGGTTGTGAAAATTAAATGGGAAAATACATTTAAAGAGCTCTAACTCGGTCTGGCACGTGGTGGTTGCTCTTTATGGTGATAGTACTGTCATTCTTCTCCATTAATCCCTACTCAGGACTGTCCAGTTCACAGAACTCTTTTGAACTATCGTCCCATTTTATCCTGCAGGGTGGGAGCTGGGAAGGTATTGTTCATTGAACTCAGGGGCACTCGACCACTCCCATTTTTTTGTATCCTCACTGAGGGTGGCCATTGCTGAGCTGGGAAGCGTATTACTGGGATTACAGTTCACCTCTTTGATAGATGAAAAAACTGAGGTTCAGAGAGGTCCGCAAGACAGGCTAATAGTTGGCCTGATTCCCGGTCATGTGCCCTTTCCCCTGTCCCATGCCCTCTCCTTAGGTATGAGGGACAGACATAGCCCTCTTGTCACTGTGTTGAAGAGGGCCTGCAGGGAGCACAGAACACTCAGGGCTGAAGGAGAGGGGGAAGACACTGGCATTTGCTGAGTGTCTATTGTGTTTTAGGCTATTTATATCTACTGCCTCTTTAATTCTCGTTACCATCTTGGGACTTAGGGATTATCATTCCCATTTCATAGATGAGGAAACTGAGGCTCAGAAATGTTAGGTAATTTTGCCAAGAACACACCTTCATTCTAGAATGGAGTGGGGGGCTCGTGCTCTGGGGGGCAGATAGCACCGAGCGGAGGAGGAGGAAAGATGGACAATTGGGCCCAGAACCAGCCCTCGTGCTTTGCGGTCAAGGGTGCTGATCCCACGGCCCTGGAGCTGATTCTTATTGGAGGACCTTAGATCTGTGCCGAGACTGGAGCCATCCTGTCTTGTCCCCTGTAAGTGGGCAGGGCTCATGAGGAGTGGCCTCAGGCCTGGGCTGTGGCCTTACAGCCACCCTGTCCCCGAGAGTCCACTGTAGGTGGGAAGCTGCTCTGAGCCCTGCACAGAACTGGAGAAGCCAGTGCCGCCAGGCAGTGAGGCTGCTGTGACGCTGACGGGCACACAGTGGTTGAGAGTGCTGCGCACAGGCCTGGCACCCACCAAGTGCTCAGCCCGGCCCTTCTTGGCGGGGTGAGTTCAAACCAGACTTCACCCTGAGAAGCTGTGTGACTGCAGAGAGGCCACCCAGCCTCTCAGGACCTCAGCTCTTCACCTGCAAAGTGGACTCATTAATAAGGATGCTCTAGGAAAAGAGGGATTATTGCTTATTTCATTTCTCACGGAAGCACTGACACGGACCTCGTTCTAGAGAAGGCAGTATAGGCGCGTCCATGACACCGAGGCTCTTGGGTTATTTTGATTTATTCCCATGGTACATTCAAGTAGGCACCAGTATATTCCCATTTTACAGATGAGACTCACAAAGACAAAAAGAAATGTATTTCCCAGGAAAAGGTGGAGCTGGGATCAGACACAGCTGTGGGGCCTCAAAACTTCTGTCTTTTATCTCCTGGCTCTTCTTAAATCAGATCCTGAGCTTTGCAGCCAGCCAAGCCCTGGCCTAGGCCTGACTCAGTAGCTGGGGTCACCTTAATGTCATACTGGCCAGGGGCTTGGAAGGCACATCCTGGGGTCCTTCCCCCATCGGGGTTACTCCTGGGAACTAGACTAGAACAGCCTCTCACCTGTGGGCCTTGATACCTGGGGCTTTGGTACCTGGGTGGACCCGGGAACAAGAGGCTCCTCTGAGGTCACCTGGAGCAGACTTCTTTCTAGGTGGACAGAGGAAAAGGACATTTGCAGTGCCAGCAAGGACTGTGTCCACTGGTCCAGCAGAACAGCTATTACCATCCATTTGCTAAGTGACCTTGGGCAAGCCGTGCATTTCTTTCATGGGTGAATTCACCCCAGCCCCCTCAGGAAATCCAGAGACCTAGAGCACGTGGGCTGAACCAGGCCAGGTGCCACTGTGGTGTGTCCTTGCAGCCTGCTGGCTGGAGGGTGTGACCTCGGCTGTGCAAAACACAGGTACCTCACTGCACTGTGCCACTTCCCCAAGAGACATACAGGACTGACCTGTGGACTTAGGGGAGACAAGAGTGTGGCCTCACCAGGTGCAGGGGTGCACGCCTGTAATCCCAGCCACTTGGGAAGCCAGAGCAGGAGGATCACAAGTTCGAGGCCAGCCTCAGCAGCTTAGCAAGGCCCTAAGCAACTTAGACCCAGTCTCAAATGAAAAATAAAAAGGGCTGGGGATGTGGCTCAGTGGTGAAATGACCCTGGGTTCAGTCCCAGGTACCAAAAAAAAAAAAAAAAGAGTGTGGCCTTACATCATCAGGGGATGTCAAGAGACAGGCCCCTCACTCCTTAGCCTGGCCCTTGCCTGAGGCTTTCCAGCTGTGCTTGGATCAGATTATTCCAGCATCTAGAGTGCCCCTGCCCCAGCCCTTCAAGACCCCTTATACCTACTTCCTCTGTTGTGTCTTCCAAGGGCTTCTTAGGGCTTGAGCCATATGTGCATTGTGGTACTGTCAGGTTTACTTCACAGTATGTGTGTGTGTGTGTGTGTGTGTGTGTGTGTGTGTGTGTGTACGTACTTTTTTTTTTTTTTTTTGGTCGTACTGGGGATTGAACTCAGGGGCACTCAACCACTGGGTCACATCCCTAGCCCTTTTTTTTTTTTTGTATTTTTATTAGAGACAGGGTCTCACTGAGTTGCTAAGTGCCTCGCCATTGCTGAGGCTGGCTTTGAACTCGCGATCCTCCTGCCTCAGCCTCCCAAAGTGCTGGGATTACAGGCGTGCGCCACCACGCCCCGGCAATATTTATATTGCGTGGAAAAGGAACTCTTTTTTTTTTTTTTAAATATTTATTTATTTCCTTTAGCTGTACACAATGGGTTTATTTATACGTGGTGCTGAGGATCGAACCCGGCCGCGCATGTGCTAGGCGAGCGCTCTACCGCTGAGCCACATCCCCAGCCCTGTACTTTTTTTATAACAAAACAATTTAATGCAAGCTTGTAGCAACTCAAGCAATACCAGTACCATAAGGAAAAGTTAGCCACCTCCCTTCCTTCTAACCCAAACACCAATCTACCTGAAAAACCCACGCACGATATTCCAGCAGTGTGAGATGTGTCCGTGTCAGTGATCTAGTAGTGAATCATGTCACCCTGTGTCATCTCTGGTGGTTTTGTTTTTGTTTCCCACATTTGCTGTCTGTTTGGTTTTCATCTCCCCGCCCTCTGCCTCAGAAATGCTTGCTCTGTGGGGGGGCACATTCTGGGCATGGAAATTGTTTGGCAACCTGGGACCAGACCACAGGGTTTCCAACAGCCCGGATGCTTCCTTCTTAGGCCCCGAGTTCCAGAAACTTCCTCAGTCACTTCCCCAAAGTCCCGGAGAGGAAAGACAGCATCCCTCTTAATCGGGCCACTTCTTCCTCTGGGAGTTTTTCTTGGAACGCCCTTTCCCACATCACTCCTCAGGAGCCTACAGGAGCTAGGCAGGCAGAGCGGTGACCGAGGTGGGCTGCGGGGCTGGGGTCTGGGAATTCCATGGTCTCCCTGGCTGCAGCAGGACTGCCTGCCCAGGGACATGTGGGGCCCCACTCTACCATCAGGGCAGGACCTGTGTTTGTTTTAGATAAAAGCCACAGACTCAGTTCCAACAGTCACAGGCCTCCGGAGCCCCATCCTGCTGGAAGGGGGAGCTTATAAAGAAGGCGCCTTGTTCTGCAGGAGAGAGAAAATAAGGATAACATGTGTCATTGTCATTTCTGGTGCCTGCTGCAGGCCAGGCCCTGCACCAAGATCTCATGGTAACCCCCATGGGGGTTCCGCATCATCCCCGCATTTCAGAGACAACGGGGAGAAAAGTTAGGCCCAGGTAGGGGCAGAGGCTGCCTGACAGTGGCTTGCTGGAATTTGAACCCAGGCGCACTTAAGCCTCTCTGGGGACCCTCTGTGTGGGTGTGGCCGTGTGTGCATCTCATCCAAACAGTTCCCACAGTAGCTCTTATTAGTATCACACCCCGTTTATAGGTGAGAGGTTGGGTAACTTAGTGGAGGTCAGACGAGTCAGTGGCTGAGGTCCAGGGCAGAGTTCCACTGGGAGAGATCCCCAAGTGTCTGAACTTGAACTTCAGACTGTCTTCACTTACTCTGCTTCCTCACCTGCCACTGGTTCCCCAGGCTTCACATCCTGGCTAAAAGCAGCTTCTTGCCCAGGCTGAGGAAGCTTGGCACTGTTCCTGACACTCTCACCCCTCCTCTGCCGGCCCCTGGCCCCAGCCCCCATCTTCGTCCACCTGATCTACTCCCGTGGCCTCCACCTGGCCATCTTGCTTCAGCACTTGTCCCCCTGGAGCCTGCAAGGTCGTAGCTGCCCCTTGAGTGAGGAGGGGGAGGAGGTGGGAGAGCCCCAGGGGCTCCGGGAAGCAGAGGCAGGAAGAGGAACTTGAACTTCCACCAGGACTCCTGCCCCAGCCAGAGCTGGCAGCGGGAGCCAGGTACGACACTCACCCTGCATTTCCTCTCCATGCAAATCTCGGGTGGCCCCAGCCCCGTGACCCTCTCCTCCCCTGGTGTGACGTCCTGCCTTGTTAAATATGGACGCTGAGCTGCATTTCTTTGAGCGCATGTTGCTGGAGGCCTACTTTGTTCTGGGGACACAGGGGTGACTAAGACACAATGTGGGGCGAGGCAGCCCACAGGGCCCCACTCCTGCTCCACGTCAGCCTCCTCCCGCTCCGGCAGGGCTTCCTCTGGCCGTCTTCCCAGGCCTCTCCCACCATCCTCTCTGGTGGCTTCCGGCACCTTCTCTTCACATACTCCCCTGCGTGGAATTAAACACTCCTGTGACTTCAGTTGCCGTCTGCTCACCATGGCCTGCCAGCTTCCTGCGGACAGGTCCACACCCGTCTCCACACCCGGCCTGGCAGCCACCAAATACCAAAGCAAACAGCTGTGGGAAAGCCAGTGAGCGTGACCCCAGGTTGCTGGAGGAACTTTGAGCTTGGTTGGGGGAGCCTCTCCACAAAGGAGAGAGGGAGGCCATGCTTGAAGGAGGTGTCCTTGACCTCCAGGTGCTAGGGAAAGAAGGGCCAGGCAGCCTCGAGCTGGAACTCAGAGCGGAACTCAGAACGTGCTGTGTTAGGACAGCCAGGCTGTTCCTAGTGAGCCTTCCTTGGGCTCTTATCTGGGTGGCCTTGGGCTCTGGAGGAGGGAGATGCCAGGCCCTCTTAGCCCTGCTCAGAGCACCTCCCCTAACGGTGGCCCTGGCATTTCAGGGTCATGGCTGGAGCCAGATGTGGATGGTGAGACACAGCTTCCGGGCCTGGCAAATGACGGCAGTTCTCCTGCTTGCCTTTCCAAGAGCCTAGCTGCTGGGAAGGGAAGCGTTGCCATAGAGATGAGGCCCCTGGGGTGGGGGCTCCCCTTTGTGGCCCCTGATGCTCTGCTACCTGAGTCTGAGGGGCAGCAGCAACCCTAGCTCCGCCCCCTTTCCCTTCAGAGCCCAGCAGCAGCCCTCCGTCTCCAGGGCAGGGTTTGCCCCTCCTTGTTAGGGCCCCCAAACCTCTGTCTCTTGCTCAAGGGCTTCTCCTGCCTCTGATCTGCCTTCCCACCAGCCGGGCGGTGCCCATCCCCTTTCCTGGGTTACCTCCCAGACTTCAGCAAGCCTGGGACTTGATGCCCTCTGACCAGTGATAACCGTGGTGCTATTTATGGTCAGAATGGAGAGACAGGGAGCCCTCTGGGGTGAGGACTGGGAATGCTGATTGAAGACTGGCCAGGAAGTGACTTGTGCCCTTGGCACCCAGTGGCTGCGACACACACTTTCCTTTTCTTCCAACAGCATGCCTTTCCCGCTTCCTTCCCTGGCCCCACACTGTCCACTCCCTCCACCCAGTGCCCTTTCCCCTCATTTCTACCTGGCGAACGCCTGTTTTCCATCTTTGAGACCCACTTCCAATAGATCATGCTCGGGAAGCTCCCCTCCCCCACAGAGCCGTGCTTTTCTGTGTTGCAAAGCGTTTGCAGTGCTAAAGTGCTTCTGCGTCCTGGGCTCTTTCCTTCAATATCTGTGTCCCCCTTCGACTGTAAGCTCTTTGGGAGCAGAGAGCAGGTCTTATTTTTATGCCCGGAGTGCTGAGAACCTTCTGGAAGGAGCATCATAGGAGAGGCTCTAGGGAACAAAATAGACTGGGAAGGGCTGGAAGCATGTGGGGTTTTAACAGGGTCCCATGAGGAAGTCTTCTAGGGTGGAGGACATTGTCATCTGGCCCCAGAGCAACTAATCTGAAAGAAGGACAAGTGGCCAGCCCAGGTGGGGAGCAAGCCGGACAGATGGACACAGGGGCTGGGTAATCTGGCGTGGTCTGGAGTGGAGCTCTGAGATGGACATGCAGGCACAGGAACCCCAGCACGTAGTAGGTCCTGGGACCTGAGTAGTCAACTCACCAGGTACAGATGGGGACCTTCCATGCTGTGCTCATACAGGAGGGTGGCCTTCAGCAGGTGGCTCTGGACCAGGTGCTAAGGAGACGGGGAGGGGAAGGGAGTCTCTGGGTGTGTGTGTGTTGGGGGGGTTGCTGCTGGCCTGGGCTGGGGAGGGGCGTGGAGAACAGCCCTTGGAGTGGGTGGCAAGTCTGTCGACTGCGCGGGGCCCCTCGAGGAGGAAGCGCAAAGTCAATTCATGATAAATGCGGCCTTTCAGGCTTCATTCAGCGGCAGTCTTTCTCACAAGGAAGGTCAGCTGGGATCTGAAAGCCAAGACATGGCTCTGTCCCAGCACCAGGCAGGGGAGTTTGTGCCACGTGTTGGCTGGCAGAGATGCCAGCTGCCCTGCTGGGTGGGCCCGGGCTGCTATGCCAGGGACAGGTCCTCAGGCCCCATCAGCAGATGGGCAGAGGCAGGGTGTGCCCTCCTGATCTGCACTCAGCTGGGATTCGGGAGCACCCCCAGTGTGCCAGCTCTGCCCAGGGGCACCCGTACCTGCTGGCTCCTTCCTCACCTGACAGCAGCTGCCCTGATGGCTTCACAGTGGGGAACACTGAGGCTCCCAAAGGAGCTTGCCTGGGGATCCCCAGCAGGCAAGTGGGGGCTTATTCAATCTCTGCTATCTCTCATCCTTCTAGAAAATTCCACGGCCAGCGTGAGTGAGGCGGAGAGGAAGGCCCAGGTGTACTACCGTGCATGTATGAATGAAACCAGGATCGAGGAGCTCAGGGCCAAGCCCCTGATGGAGCTGATTGAGAAGGTGAGCCCCTGGGACGGACTTGCCTCCTCCTCCCGCTGTGCCACCTGCCCCTCTGGCTGCGGCTCTCAGGACCACCGGTGCTCAGCCACCCCACACCTCCCGCCTCCGCACCCAGCTGGAACGCGCAGCCTGTCCGTCTGCCACTGCGTGTGCATGCACGTCTCTGCGTGGGGGGACTGTCTGTTGTGTAGTGTGGGGTTGTGTGTCAGCATCTGTTGTGGACGTCTGTGTGTCTCTCGGTGCATCTGCGTGGGGCTTGGGGACTGTACTCACAGGGAATCTCTTCCTTTGCACGGCCGCTTCCTTTTCCTCGGGAGGTGGGTGTGAGTGTGCCGAGAGGTATGTGTTGTTCCAGAAAGACCAACAGGGAACCTTAGGCCAGAAACAGAGCCAGACCTGCTGGCTGGAGGCCTCGCCTGGCTCCTGAGCCCAGGAGGAAGCTTCCTTCCTGGCCAGGCTGCCTGGCACAGACAGACGATGGCTGTGGCTTTTCTGGGCACCCGTTGCTTGCTCGAGGGCTCTCCATCCTAGCTCAGTTCAGGGAGGGTATTGCTGCAGGCACGGGGACTGTCCCAGTCCCTCCTCTCTGGCACAGGCCCCACACACCGGTGTGTGCCAAGCCAGGGAGGACCAAAGAGATTTTTTTAAGTCCCAACTTGGAGAGAGACTAAGGTAGACCATAGCTTATCAACCTTTTTCAAAATATGGAGCCTTAAGCCGTGCGCAGTGGTGCACGCCTGTAATCCCAGCACTTGGGAGGCTGAGGCAGGAGGATTGCGAGTTCAAAGCCAGGCTCAGCAATAGAGAGGCACTTAGCAACTCAGTGAGACCCTGTCTCTAATAAAATACAGAAAAGGGCTGGGGATGTGGCCCAGTGGTCGAGTGCCCCTGAGTTCAATCCCTGGTACCAAAAAAATATATGTGTGTGTGTGTGTGTGTGTGTGTGTGTGTGTGTGTGTGTGTTTGTGTGTATTGAGCCTTATTTCCCATAGTCACAATTGGATTTCTGTCTTAATAGTAATACATTCATGTGATTGATTGTCCAACAAATAAATAGCGCATGGGCCAAAGTCTCTTCCGATTCTCGCTCCAGCCACCCGGGAGTGGCCGCTGTGGAGATTCACAGCTCACTTGTCAAGGATGAGTCTTTGCTCCCTCCGTGGGTCTCCAGGTCAGGGGTCAGAAGCCCCCCAAGGACGATCATCCCTTTCATTTGCCCTGGAGGCTCCCAGAGGTCAGATGACTGCTCCAGGGTCTCCAAGCAAGTCAGCTGCTGACCAGAATCTGCACACAGGTGTCCTCACCACCTTCCCCCCTCTCTGCTCTGCCTTCCCCAGCTCGGAGGCTGGAATATCACAAGTCCCTGGGCCAAGGACAACTTCCAGGACACCCTGCAGGTGGTCACTGCGCACTACCGCACCTCGCCCTTCTTCTCTGTCTACGTCAGCGCGGACTCCAAGAACTCCAACAGCAACGTGATCCAGGTGAGCAGGCCTGGCCCGGAAGGGAAAGGGTGTGGCCTCCTCCCCTCTGGATTCTAGTGGGTGCTGGGGGGAGGGGGAGACCTGCCCTGGGGTGTGGGCACCAGACTTCTGGTTTCTAAGCCGGGGTTATTTCTGGCGGCCCCCAGCAGTGAGATTTTTATGGGAAAGAGACTGAGAGGGCAGACTGCCCATCTTGGTGGGCAGCTCATGGTGAGCCACAGGAGTGACGAGTGATATCAACTCCTGGGCACAGCCGTAGCCACCTCTCTCTCCCCTCCCTCAGCCTCTGGCCTTGGTGGTGCTCTTGGAATGCTTTTGAGTCTCTCTCCTACCAGAGCCTGCCCAAGGCTGAGGATCAGCACACCCAAGAGAGCCCCCAGATTAGGGGTCATAAAGGCTTGGTTCCCAGCCCAACTGTGCACGCACTCACTGTGTGACCTAGCAAGTGGCTCACCCTCGCTGAGCTACACTTTCCCTTTCACCCTAATGAACTAGATAGCAGCTACCCCAGGTGCATCGAGGTGTGGCCAGTAGGTTCCAATGGTAGCTATCAGGAGCTGGCCCTCCTCTGCTGGCCAGCACTCGGGAAGCCCTGGGCTGACACTGTCCCCTTGAATCCTCCTTCCAGCTCTGAAGGTTAGGCGTCATCTCCCTCACTTTCTGGGTGAGGAACCTGACGACCAGAAAGGTTAAGTAACTTGACCACGGTTACCCACCTGTGGTGGCTCCTAGCCACATAGGAAGGGTTCAGTGAAGTGGGGTGCATTGCTGAGGCCAAGGGGTGTTTAAGAGGAAGGAGGCTCTGTCCAGCCCTCCAGAAGGGCCCAGGTCCCTGCAGCGGCAGGAGTGTGTCTGTCTTATCGCCAAGTGAGCCCACCTGTGACTTCAGCTACCAGCTTGTGCTCCTGCTGGGACCTGAGCTGCTCCTGGGTGCCAGGTGTGAGCAGTCCTGGGGCAGGCAGAGGCTGGGCAGGGGCACGCACACCTGCAGCGGGGACTCCCTCTCACTCTGCCTCCCTCTTCAGGTGGACCAGTCTGGCCTGGGCTTGCCCTCCAGAGATTATTACCTGAACAAGACTGAAAACGAGAAGGTGAGTGGCCTTTGCTGGTGGTTCCCCGCCGTGTCCCCCACAGCACACCTGGGCAGGTCTTGGAAGCTGGGGGAACACAGGGGTGTCACTTTTCTGATGGGCAACAGGCAGTGCCAGGCAGGGGAGGGACGCCCCCATATGGACGCTAGTTCATATTCAGGCACTATGGGCACAAAGGGCAGGGGGTAGGTGTCATTTGTCACCATTATAGAGAGAGGCAGCAGTAGCAGCCCCCACCGGTTGTGGGTATTAGACCCCTAACCCTCCCAGTCACCCCAGAGTTACTCAACTTCTCTGAACATCATTTGCTTTATCTGTCAAAAGGGTATTTCTTTTACCTTGCCCTATACAGAGGAAGAAATAAGGCTCAGAGACACAGGTGACCTGTTCCAGGTCACACAGCCAGTAAGTGGGGAAACAGAGCCACAACCAGATCACCTCCTCCAACACTCACAGCTCTCCCTTCCCCTGCCCGGCCCTCCTGAGGGTCGCTCACCGGCCCACGGGGCTGGAGGCCCAGCAGGGGAAGGAGACATTACTTAACTGACCACCCAACTAGATGCCAACTGTACATTGGGATCAGAGCAGGGGAGCCAAGGAAGGACTTGATCCAGCTCTGGGGACGTGGTGGCAGAGGGTGGTTCAGAGAAGGTGCATTCGCAGAACAGAAAGATTGCTGAGGACAAGCCCTGCAGGCAGGGCCAGAGCAGCAGGGACCAGCCCTGGGGACCTGTGCGTGTACCCAGAGCGCCAGGGGCAACCAGTGAACAGACACAGTGCCACAATCATCCCAGCACTGTTTTGCAGCATGTTTCCTGGGTCCTGGGCACGGGCTGCAGCTGGGCCTGCCTCACCTGGCCCGCTGGGCAGCAGGTGGCAGCCACTGACAGACAGTTTTGGGGTGCTGGGTCCCACAGGTGCTGACCGGATACCTGAACTACATGGTCCAGCTGGGGAAGCTGCTGGGCGGGGGGGACGAGGACGCCATCCGGCCCCAGATGCAGCAGATCCTGGACTTTGAGACGGCGCTGGCCAACATCACCATCCCCCAGGAGAAGCGCCGGGACGAGGAGCTCATCTACCACAAAGTGACGGCCGCCGAGCTGCAGGTACCTTGTGCGCCGGCTGCTGCAGAGGCAGGGCCTGCCGCGGGAGTCGGACAGGGCTCTTCGCTGGGGGACCTGTACCCACGTCATCACGTCCTTAAAGCCACCCTCGGAAGGAGGTTGTTATGATCAGGTTACAGGTAAACTGAGGCTCAGACAAGTAAGATCACCTGCTGGTGGCCACAGAGTGGAATGTGACCCCAGAGCGAGGCTCTTGTGACAGTGCTTCCCTAGCAGCTCCGTGGCAGTGACAGTAAGGCTCACGGGACAGGGGCATTCCCAGTCATCCACTCTGAGCACTAAGTCCACGTGAGGTGTGGATTCTGTCGTTGCTTCTCCCTTTTCTGAGCCAGGAGACTGAGACATGTCAGGGCCTGAGGCTCCTGAGGGCAGGGGTGCTGGCCCTGGGACTCAGGCTTGGCTTACCAGAGCTCAGCTCTTGATCATGTCCCTAGGCCATATCCCAGAGGTGTGGCTGGGAGTCAGACCTGTGCTGTCTGTAAACTGGTGGGACTCACCAGAGACCTGCTGTCCCCTCTGTAGGTCAGCCTTGCTGAAGGCTGCCCCCTGGTGGCTGCTCAGGCCTCCGGGGCCTGGGGCGGCCTTCCCGCTGCTTCCTTCTTTCTGGTCCACGTGCCCTTGCTGACCAGCTTGTCCTGGGCCCTGCTGGTCTCAGGAATGAGCAGAGTGGTCCCACGGATCTCCCTGTTTCTTGGCCTCGAGCAGGAACGCCTGGTAGACCTTGCTGGTCCGCTGGGGTGGACCCCACTCCAGCAGTGGGTTCCGCGGGCCTGTCTTCTCCCTGCTTCTCTCCCGCCATTCCTTCTTCCTTCGAGGAGGAAGTTCCTGCCCGTTTTTTCCTCCTCCATCTGACAGGCATATCTGGGGCCACCTTGGGCCTTGCTTTCCCGTGCATCTGGTCTCGTGGGGACAATCCCAGTCTCCTGCCTAGCGCTGTGGGCCAGGCGGGGAGGAGCTGGGGCTGAGCGTAAGGAGGTGGTGTACGCTGCCCCGTGGGGACTTGGCGTGTGCAGGGGCTGTGGGCTTCATTCCCAAAGTTCCCCTCGGGTTTCCCGCGGGGAGTGTGTGGCCCTCCCGCCCCAGGCACAGGGCTGCAGCCCACCCTGCCCACCCTGGCCTAGTGGGCAGCAGTTTGGGAGTGCTGAGTGCCAGGTGCTGACTGATACCTGAACTGCACGGTCCAGCTGGGGAGGCTGCTGGACAGGGGCGGGGGGTGAGGGCGCAGCAGACCCTGGACCTTGAGACTCTGCTTTAGCCTGAGGGCTGCGGGGGAGGGGCAGGTGCAGCAAAGACCTGGGCTGAGGCAAGAGACCCAGCCTCCTGGTGGCACCAGCTGCCCCTCAGGTCCCCGGGGGTGGCAGGGTGAGGTGCGAGCGGGTTGTTGTGGAGATCAGCAGCCTGTGTCGGGCACCATCTGGCACTGCTTTTCCGCTCTGAGGCCAGGAGGGCAGCGTGGCTTGGTTTCCTCCAGCTGCAGGGGGCTCAGCCTGAGCGCTCGTGTTGCGGCTGCTGACGTGGTGCTCAGAGTGATGGACACCAGCCTGGCGCGGCCCAGCAGGTTCTGCCCCGGGCAGCCTCTCTCCGCTGCTTCCGCTCTCTTCTTCCAGGGAAGAAAGGAAAGGTCATAACTTCAGCAGAGGCTGAAGACCACGCGGTGCCTGCTGGGTGGGGGGCTCGGAGTCAGAGGATCACACCTCGAGCCGTGTGGCCTTGGCAGGTCGGAAGCCCACCCTTGAGCCTTGGTGTCCTACCTGGTAAAAAGGCCTTTGCTCATTTGCTCACACCTGTTCTGTGCCGGAACAGAGACACGTGAGACCCAGCCCCTGCCCTCACCAGGGACGGTGGCTCTCAACTGTAAGCCATGGAGTCTTGAGAACAGCTCAAAAACTATGGAATGTCACCCAGGAGACATGGGCATGTGTGCATGGAAAAATACATGCCTAACATTTAAAGAAGCCCTGGACTCCCCTGAAGTCTGGTAGAGGGACCTGCCTGGCCTGCCCACCCACCGGTTATGAGGACATAACCTGAAGCAAAAGATGAGATTTTGTTTGGTCAACTGACATGTGCTGTAGGAAAGTAACGTCCCAGAAATCATTATCGGTAGTACCGTGCTTTTGTGATGGGTGCTATTTCTCAGGTCCCCATCACTAAATTAACTTGAATCATTCCACCCTGGGACAGAGAGTGTCTTCTTCTCGGGTAGCTGGAGATTTGGCTGCTTCTCCTACTCTGGATGAATCAGGAAAGGTACTGTAGGCTTCACGTGTGGCTCAAGGCTAGACCCGCCGGAGTACAGAGTGGTGTTCCAATCTAGCCCCAAGTGGAGTGTGGATTCAAAGCCATGAGTCAGAACGCCTTCTGCTGCTCTGGGGGAGGGGGGACCGTCTCGTTCCTTCATAGGACCCCTCTGCCCCAGAGGCTGTTTGGGGCTAAGTCCCATCCTCTGCCATTTCTCCTGTAAAAATGAAGCCCGGAAGCATCCTCGTCTTTCCCAGTCTTCAGGCCTCGGTTGGTTGGTTGGTGCCCAGCGGTCCTCCTAGTCTGTGGGCATGGAAAACAGCTCCCCGGCATGCCCTAGGGGATTTGAGTCAGGGCAGAATGCCCTAGTTCATTAAAACTGCTGCATCAGGGCTGGGGCTATGGCTTAGCAGTAGAACGCTCATCTGGCATGTGTGAGGCCCTGGGTTGATCCTCAGCACCACATAAATAAAATGAAGGTATTGTGTCCACCTACAACTAAAAAAAATGCTGCATCAGGAGGCTGGGGTTGTAGCTCAGTGGCAGAGTGCTTGCCTAGCATAATGAGACACTGGGTTCAACCCTCAGCACCACATAAAAATAAACAAATAAAATAAAGGACATTCTGTCCATCTGCAACTACAAAAAAAAAAAAAAAAATTAAAAACAAAAACAAAAAAAAACTGCTGCATCAGCCAGGTATGCACCTGTAATCCCAGCGGCTCAGGAGCCTGAGGCAGGAGGATCAAGAGTTCAAAGCCAGCCTCAGCAAAAAGCAAGGTGCTAAGCAACTCAGTGAGACCCTGTCTCTAACTAAAGTACAAAAAAGGATCTGGGGATGTGGCTCAGTGGTCAAGCGCCCCTGAGTCCAATCCCTGGTACTAGAAAACAAACAAACAAAAAATTGCTGCATCCATGGAGATGGATCTAGGCACATGCGTTTAAGTTAGGAGTTTGTTAAAGCAAGAGACTGAAAATGTGGACGTCCTGGTGCTAACACACACCTCTTTATCGTGAATTGCCCTGCTCAGGGCCCCTGCTCTCCCTGAACGTGCAGGATTGTGATAAGTAAAACAGGGCTTTCCCCACCCCATGCCTCATCCTGCACCCGAGATCCGGCTGCCTGCAGTTCACGAAGCTCTCATGAGACCTGTAAGCCGTGACATTTGGTAAACTAACCCACTTTCCCAGGGTCTCTGCCACCAGGCCACGCAGTCAGGTGACTCTAATTGTTGTTGGACCCAATTTGAAGGTCTCATATTTGGTCTCCTTTATTTGTCTTACATTTTGCCCTTTCAAGAGAATAGAGAATGGAATTTGAAGTCTGCCAGGCCCAGGGCCACTGTTTTTTTTAGTTGCAGATGGACACAATGCCTTTATTTTATTTACTTATTTTGATGTGGTGCTGAGAATCGAACCCAGTGCCTCATATGTGCAAGGCAAGTGCTCTGCCCCTGAGCCACAATCCCAACCCCCCAGCGCCACTTTTGGAAGGTCTTGAGCAATGATCGTAATTGCTGGGATTGCTGGCTAAGTGCAGGTGCCCATCCAAGTGATTAACACGTACAGGTGTCTTTGCTAACATACGAGATATGTAACCCAAAGCCTCGCTCACTCTGAATTTTGTGTCCACGGAAATGTAAAGATTAGGGCTGGGGATGTGGCTCAGCGGTAGAGCGCTTGCCTAGCACGTGCGTGGCCCGGGTTCGATCCTCAGCACCACATAAAAATAAATGCATTGTGTACAACTAAAGCAAATAAATAAATTTTTTTTTTAATGTAAAGATTAGCTTGAGGGTCTCCTGTCAGGGAGAGAAGAGGCTCAGGACCACGGGGGGTGCCAGGCCGAGAGGCCCATGGCAGTCAGCTGGCCGGGGGGGGGGGGCAGCAGATCACTGACCCCATTTTTTTTTTTTTTTTTTATATTTTTGTAGTTGATGATAGACCTTAATTTTATTTATTTGTACATGGTGCTGAAACTCGAACCCAGTGCCTCACACGTGCCAGGCAAGTGAGCTACCGCTGAGCCACAGCCTCAGCCCCCATTGACCCCACTTTAGAGAGGATAGAAAATGCCCAGAGCTGGTTCCTGCTGGGGACTCTGATCTATGTCTCCTCACACCCAGCTCATGTCACAGCTGGGCTGTGCTGGCACCTGCTGGGTCCCAGGCCCACTGTGCACTTCTCTTCCCAACCCTGGGGGGTTTGCACTCAGCCTTGGTGGGAACATTCGCCCAGGGATGACACGAATCAGCCCCTACTGAGAACTGGTCATGGACTTGTGCCGCCTTTGCGAGCTGCCCCCGTCCCATCCCCAGCCTCATTTGTCCTTTGAGATCTTTGCTCTCTGGTAGCTAAGATGTCCCTTTAAACCCAGGAACAATGGCCTTGGGGTGGGCCCCAGTGGTAAAGATGTGCTTAGCCTGCATAAGACCCTGAGTTCAATCCCCAGCACCCCCAAAATACACCCAGAGACGAGTGCCCTGGGTTTTATTTAACTCCCACAACAAATCATATAACCTCAGGAAAGTCACCCTCCCTGAGCAGCAAACAGCCTCTGTGAAGTGGGGCTCTGGTGACTGCCTGCACAGCAGGCGGGGTGGGCCTAGTGTTGCTGTATGGGTGGGTTTTCCTGTATGAAGGGAATGCGTTTCTCACTTCCTTTGTTTGTCTTACATTTTGCCCTTTCAAGAGAATAGAGAATGGAGTTTGAAGTCTGCCAGGCCCAGGGCCACTTTCGGAAGGTCTTGAGCAATGATCATAATTGCTGGGATTGCCGGCTAAGCGCAGGTGCCCATCCAGGTGATTGACATGCAGAGGGGTCTTTGCTAAAATGTGAGCCCAAAGCCTCGCTCACTAAAAATAACTGGGCGTGTGGGGAATACAGGGCCCGGGCAGACACTCACATTGTGCAGATCTGCTTGAGGAGGTGGCGCCAAGGGACGCGCACCAGCAGTGGGGCTGCTCGGGCGGGCGTCAGAGTCACAGAGACAGCAGCAGAGCAGAGTGGTGGCTCTGTGGGGCCCCTGGTGGTGGGAAGTGGGGAGCACAGAGTGCCAGCCTTGCAAAAGGCAATCTGCGGCTGGATGAGCCACACTCCCAGCCCTTTCTAGTTTTTATTTTGAGACAGGGTCCCGGCTAGTTTGCTGAGGCTGGCCTTGAATTTGCGATCCTCCTGCCTCAGCCTCCTGGGTTTCTGGGATGACAAGTATGCAGCATATTTTACCACAATTTATTGTTTTAAAACTTGCAGGGCTTTATAACAAAAGGCAAAACAACATCTGCAGCCTGGAGAGGGATAGCTCGCATGGCTGGAGGCTGCTGCTGCAGGAGAGGCTGGCCGTGGAGGTGGCGGTGTTGAGGGGAGACAGCTCCGAGCAGCAGGGCGCCTTGGGGTGCCAAGGGAAAGTGCGATTTGTTGGGAGGGGACAGTTATGAAAAGCTGAAGGTCTCTCTTCGGAAAGCCCTGGGTACAGGGTCTCATTTTCGGTCACCTTAAAACATCATGCCCACTGCTGGGCATGATGGCACACACCTGTAACCCCAGAGGCTTCGGAGGCTGAGGCAGGAGGATTGAAAGTTCAAGGCCAGCCTCAGCAACTTAGCGAGGCCCTAAGCAACTTAGCTGCCTCAAAATAAAAAGGGCTGGGGATGTGGCTCAGTGGTAAAGTGGCCCTGAGTTCAGTCCCCAGTACCCCCAAAAAACAAACAAAGAAAAACAGCCACTGGCCTGGTGTGTGCACGGCCCGAGCTGCGGGCTTCTCCTTTCTTGCTGCAGGTCATCACTGACTTTGCTCTTCCAGCTCCCACACCTCGGCAGCCTCACCTGTGAACCACTCAGTTTACCCAGCAACGCTGGCCTTCCTGAATTGTCATGATGATCCCTGCTTCTCTCTGTGCTGAGGCACAGAGGGGCACATTAACTTGTTAAAAGTTGCACAGCTCGTAAGCAAGGGAGCTAGACTAGGAGCCCAGTTCAGCGCCCGATTCTTAACTGTTAGAGGTCTGAGGCTCCGTCTCGTCCTCTGTAAATGGGGATCAGTGTTGCCACTGCTTGGTCAGTTGGGATAACATCTGTGAATCCTGCACAGTGGCACATGCCGCGGGGGAAGGCATGGTGAAGGTGGCGCTGCTGTCCCCACTGCTGCTGCCGCAGCCTCTCTCTCATTTTATCCTGATTTCGCTCCAAGCGAGGTTTGCCCTCTGGCTCCTGAGGACGCTGTCCACGGCAGCGCTGACCGCTCGGCCAGCCTCTGCCTGGCGCTCCGTCAGCACTGCGCTCTCCCCTTGGTCACAGGGCAGAGGCACAATGACGCCTTCAGAGTGACGCCCTGAAGACGGGGCTGAGGAGAAGACGCCCTCCGGCCTCACCATGTCCCCTTCCCTTGCAGACCTTGGCACCCGCCATCCACTGGCTGCCCTTCCTCAACGCCATCTTCCACCCCGTGGAGATCAACGAGTCCGAGCCTATCGTGGTCTACGACAAGGAGTACCTGGAGCAGGTGTCCGCCCTCATCAACACCACCGACAGATGGTGAGGCGCCGCAGCCCCTGCCCGGGCAGGACGGGGCACAGGAGACGGCGGACCAGCCGGACTCAGGACAGTGCACCCTGGCGGGCCTCCCCCAGAGGCAGCAGTGGGTGCTGGTCCCAAGGGCAGGTTCAAGGGCACATCCCTGTCCTATCATCTCGGGGTCATACTGTCATCTGTAAGATGGGGGTGCAGATAGCACCTACCATGCAGGGGATTCGTGAGAGTCACACGAAAAAATTCATGTTTTAACACGGTGCCTGGCATGGAACAGGGCTCAGCCAATATCACCCGTTATTTTTGGTTAATACTTATATTTTTTAGATTTTAAAGGCTTGTAGAAATGTTAGAAATTACAGAAAAATAGGAAAAAAATGTAAAATTATTCAAAATACTACCCTTGATCATTTTGGGGGATGTTTATGTGTGTACATATTAGGGAGAGAAGGTGTAGGGGGAAGGGAGGTTTCCAATCCATAGTTCTATTTTTCCCTTGACTTTTTATTTTTACTTTATTTTAGTAGTAGTAGTAGTTCCGAAGGATTGAACCCAGGGGTGCCCAGCCACTGACTGAGCCACATCCCCAGACTTTTTTTGTATTTTATGTAGAGACAGGGTCTCACTGAGTTGCTTAGGGCCTCGCTGTTGCTGAGGCTGGCTTTGAACTCGCGATTCTCCTGCCTCAGCCTCCTGAGCTGCTGGAATTATATGCATGCACCACCACACCCAGCCTTGCCTTGACTTTCATCATGAGTGTCTTCCCCATGCCGTCCCAAACACCCTGTGAGGATCATTTTTATAGTTGCATAGTATTCCATCATCTATACATACAATATTTGCCACACCCTCCCCTGTTGTCAGACATTTAGGGTGATTCCAGTTGAGGCTAGATGTTCAATATAGTGAACATCTTTGTACTAAGGTAACATCTCTGCAGACATGACTCATCCACAGATAGGTTCCCTGTGCCCTGTGGGTGGGACAGTGGGAGCTGTCATTCCTGGAAACCTGGCTGGCCAGAGCTTCCTTTCCTGGCCTCCTGTTCCTAGGCCTCTACTGCTGGCCTTCCAACGTGGAATGGCGGCCTCCTCCCCCACTCCAGCCCCATAGCATACACCATCAGGGCAAGTCTCTATGCAGTGGCTTCACAGCTTCCAGACACAAAGCAACTAAACAACAGCATTTATTGAGCACTGCTGGTATGCAAGTGATTACAGTAGACACTGGGGTTTTGTAGTGGAGCGCGCAGGCTTTACCTTGAAGAGCTTACACCCCGTGTGCTTAGAAGGCAGTTGCCAGCCACGCGCCCAGGTAGGCCAGGAAAGAGCCTGGGGTGAGGCCATCCACGGGCCCGGGGCGTTTCTGAGGCGGCGGGTCCTCTCCGCAGCCTGCTCAACAACTACATGATCTGGAACCTGGTGCGGAAAACAAGCTCCTTCCTCGATCAGCGCTTTCAGGACGCCGATGAGAAGTTCATGGAAGTCATGTACGGGACCAAGAAGGTGAGCCTGTGACCGCGCGTTCCCGTGTTCATGCTGAGCACCTACTGTGGGCTCTGCCCCGGGGTAGGGGCTGGCAAGACCACTGTACCCTCAGAGGGCTGTGGCACTTAGGAGGGGTGAGTCTAGGAAGAGAACGAAGAGGCCACTGAAGGGTCCATCTGGGGTCATGGGAGCACTGACGGGGACTGAGGCCCCCAGGGTGGGCAGGGGCTTCTGGAAGGAGGTGGTTATACCGAGCCAAAGCGCAAAGAGGAGTCCTGGCAGCCCCGCGGGTTTACAGAGAAGGTAGGTTCTGCTCTCTCCCCTCCAGCTGCGGCTCCGTGGTGACGTGAGCACTCTCCTTATGTGACCGTGACTCTGGAGGTGGGGACTGTTATCGCTTCCTCCCCAGAAGCGCCAAACACTTAGAACAGCGCCTGCTCGCAGGGCTCCCTGTCTCTCATCCCCCCTGTTTGTGGTCTGGGGAACCCCAGTCCGGATCCGGCCCCGGTTCTCCCAGGGAGCAGGAGTGCCAGGCCGCAGGCCCAGCAGGCTCCACCACCTCGAGTGCCCCGAAACCTCTGAGGGTCCTTCTTTAAGAGACTTCCAGGCCCTCCCTCCCGCCCGGGAAGCTTGCCTCCCATGGGAATTCTGATGCCCAAGATGTCACCTCTCATTTATGCATCCGACAAATGGTCTCTCCCTGAGCTGTCACCATGTGCCGGGCCCCGAGACCAGTGTGGGAATACCAAGATGGGCAGGATGGTCTGTGCCCAAGAGCTCTGCCTGCCTGGAGGGTGCCAGGGCTGACCTGCCCTCTTGTACCAAGGTCCCAGAGAATGGCTAGGAGGGCCCCGGCGGCAGAGCGGGGGAGGCTGGGCAGAGAGTTGAGTGTGAGGTTCTGCTTCTTACCACACAGCCTTGGGCGAGTCACCTAAATGGGGTATGGACTCAGTCTTCCCATCTGTGAAAGGGGGTGACTGATCCCTGGTCTCCTTACCCTCAGGCTATGAAGTTTGGTTTTGTTTTGTTTTTGGTACCAGGGATTGAACTCAGGGGCCCTCGACCACTGGGCCACATCCCCAGCCCTTTTTTGTATTTTATTAGAGACAGGGTCTCACTGAGTTGCTAAGTGCCTTGCCATTGCTGAGGCTGGCTTTGAACTGGGATCCTCCTGCCTCAGCCTCCCAAGTGCTGGGATTACAGGCGTGCGCCACCGCGCCCGGCTCTCAGGCTGTAAAGTCGGTTCCAGAGGCGGAAGCCTCCGCTGTCCGGCTGTCCTTGGTGTTACCTGCTTATAGTTTGCTAGTTCTTGGTCGGGAGGAGGAACCCCTCTCCCGCTCCTTGCTGGGTGCTCCTTGGATTACAACGAAGAGGCTAAAAGTCATACGGCCTATTAAGGGGCCTGGTGGCCATTCCTTTTCTGCCCAGAGGTGGCCCCCAGGTCAGATGGACGCTGCCTGACCCGTCAGTTGGGCCTGACCCTTTCTCCTTTCAAAGATTTTTCTCATCATTCCAAGACATTTCCAGGTTTGTGACTTGTAGGCAGTCAGAGTGGCCTTTTTGAGGGAAGTCACTGGAGCCAGACTCTCTGGGTTCAATCCCACCTTAGCCACTTGCTCCCTGGGTGATCCCTTTGGGCGAGTGACTTACCCTCTCTGCACCTCGTTTCTCTCAGTCTGCGGGGTCACTGTGAGCACTCTGGGCGTGGGGCTGGCGCACCGTGAGCGCCGGATGCTCTGTGTGCTGTTGCGGCTGTTGACCCTGTTACTACGCGTCTGTCTCCTGCGGGACGATCTGGGCGTTTCCATAGAGCCCTCAAGGGCAGGCGCACGGTTGATGCAGCTCTAGATTCCTGAGACCTGGCACAGTCCCCGAGCAGTGGAGTCACTCGGGGAACCAACGTGGGGGGCGGGGAGCCTCAAAGTTCCAGGCTCCCCGGCTGCGACCTGCTGTGTGCCCAGCCTCAGCACATCCAGGCCAAGTCTGCGTCCAGCTGTGGGCTGCAGGGGGCAGCCAGGAGGGAGAGGGGAGCAGACAGCAGCCATTGAAATGGACACGTGGTTGGGACAGCTAAGCAGAATCCAGGGGCTCCACTCACAGAGACTAGACTAGAATGGCCCTCCCTTCCTCTTGCCTAGAAAAAAAAAAATTTTTAACTGAGTCGTAATTTAGAGACAATAAAGTATTCAATATACCTGGCCATGGGGGCACACTGCTGTAATTCCAGCGAGACCCTGTCTCAAAATAAAATTTTGAGGTGTAGTTCGGTTTAATGTGGTGCTAGGGGTGGCCCTGGGCTCCATCCGTAGCACTGCATTAAAAAATACGAGCCGGGGCTGGGGTTGTGGCTCAGCGGTAGAGCGCTCGCCTAGCACGTGCACGGCCCGGGTTCGATCCTCAGCACCACGTAAAAAATAAACGCATTGTGTACAACTAAACCAAATAAAAATAAATATTAAAAAAAAAAATACGAGCCAGGCGCGGTGGCGCACGCCTGTGATCCTAGCACTTGGGAGGCTGAGTCAGGAGGATCGCGAGTTCAAAGCCAGCCTCAGCAATGGCGAGGCACTTAGCAACTCAGTGAGACCCTGTCTCTAATAAAATACAAAAAAGGGCTGGGGATGTGGCCCAGTGGTTGAGTGCCCCTGAGTTCAATCCCCCAGTACCAAAAAAACGAAAATATAAAAGCCCCGCCTAGCAAGTGTGAAGCCCTGGTTCAATCCCCAGCACTGGAAAAAAAAAAAAAAAAAATGCACACACACACATAGAGTAGGGGTGAGGGTGCAGCTGGTTGATTTCTGACAAGTGAAGTCATGCGTGTGACCACCGCCCCAGTCAGGAGGGAGAGCGTGTCCGTGACCCACTTACCCGGCATCCTCTAGGCGGGAAGTCCCCTCTCCCCTTGGTCTCCCGAGGCAGTGCAGACGGGCAGCCCAAGTCCTGCACCGCCTGCCTGGCTGCCTCGCTCAGCGAGTCTGTGGAATTCGTCATGTGGTGGCATCTCTGAGGAGCTGGTTGCTCTGTGTTGCCAAGTGGCATGTTGCTGTGTAAAAAACACCACATTTTGTTTATCCTCTGTCTGCCGATGGGCACTTGGGTTGTTCGCAGTAGGGCTGGTGTGAATCAGGCTGCACCCCGCTGGTTGTCGCGCCTAGTCTTCAGCCCACACTCTGCTCTGCTCTGGGCCTTTCCTACTCCAGGCCAGAGGCTCCTGGGCCCTGCGTCAACTCAGAGGCCTGCTTCCCAGGGCTTGCAGGACGGGAGTTTCTCGGACCCTGCAGTTGGACCGGTTTACATAAGCAGCGTCATCACGCCTGGCCATACACTGTCCACAGAGGGACGGCCGGGCAGGGGCCGGTGGGGCTGAACCTTCCCAGTGCTCTATATCAGCTCACGCTCCAGGGAGCTGCAGCCCGAGGACCATTTCTGGTTCACACTTAGGCATCCTGCGGGCTAGTGGTGCTTGTGAGTGAGACTGAGGAAGAACCAACCCAAGCCTGGCACAGTGACACACACCTGTGATCCAAGCTGCCCGCCCAGGAGGCTGAGGCAGGAGGATTGCAAGTTCAAGGCCAGCCTGGGCAATGAGCGTTGTGAGACCCTGTCTCAAAATAAAATGTAAGAAAAGGGCCAGGGGCTGGGCGTGTAGCTCAGTGGTGAGGTGCTTGCCTAGCACGGGCAAGGCCCTGGGTTCCATCCTTAGCACCGCACTTAAAAAAAGCCAGCATTGAAGTTCTGTGGTGTCACTGTGGCCAGGGTCGGGGCCCTGGCCTTCTGGGAAGGTTTCCGTTGCTCAGGTAGACAGCAGCTTCCCGAGGATCATGCCTCCAAGATTCCTTGTGTCCTCCAGGAGGCGGGACAAGGTGGGAGTTGGCAGGAGCTCCGGATGGAGGGCCAGGCGTGTCCGAGTTCCCATCCCTGTGACACCCCCACCTGCCGTCACCTGCTGGGGGACCCTGGACCAGCGACTGCCCTTGCTGAGTTTCTGCTTCCTCGTCTGTCCAATGGTCCCATCCCTGCCCGCTAGGGGCGTTCTGATGGCTCAGTGGTAGACCTTTGTGAAGTACCAAGCACAGAGGCCAGCACTCGGGACACAGTAGGTGGTGGCCAGGAGGGGCGTCGGTGGCCTAAAGTAGCTTACACAGTCAGAAGAGGTCTGTCTCCCGGAGTTCTGGAGGGAAGCACAGGCCCCCGGTGGGCCACCCCCCAGGCAGGCCCTGGGAGAAGGAGGACTGGGCCCAGTGACCCCCTGCTCTGGTGTTTTGCAGACCTGCCTTCCTCGCTGGAAGTTTTGCGTGAGTGACACAGAAAACAACCTGGGCTTTGCCCTGGGCCCCATGTTTTGTCAAAGCGACCTTCGCCGAGGACAGCAAGAACATAGTAAGTATCTCCCGTGTGGACAGAGAGCTGGTGTCGCGTCTGCTGGGCCCCTCCGGCACCGACAGCCCACACTCTGCTCTGCTCTGGGCCTTTCCTGCTCCAGGCCAGAGGCTCCTGGGTCCTGCGTCAACTCAGAGGCCTGTTTCCCAGGGCTTGCAGGACGGGAGTTTCTCGGGATAACTTCTGTCGTCGAGGGCCAGGCTGGTTGTCTGTGTTACTTAATTTGACCTTCCCAATGACCCCACGAGGTTACTACAGCCCTCTCCACCTCCTAGGGCTATGAAGGACCCCTCCAGATAATGTTGACCTGGAAGTGACATTTTTCTTACTCTGTGGGTGACAGAGTTACTCTGAGCAGGCAGAGGACCATCATGGCAAAGTGCTGGGGAGACAGCCAGCTCCCAGCTCAGATTCTGGCTCTGTCACTTGGCCGGGTGACTTAAGCAGTGTTCTCCCTCTCCTGGGACAGGGAGGTGGGGCTGTCCCTTCTGCAGAGAGGCGTTAAATGAGATGCTACATGCAAAGAACACCTGGCACAAGCTAAGCTACAATAAATGGCAGCGACTGTTACTGTCACCGCGTTTGTTACTAATGGTATCGTCTGCGTAATTAGGATCTGTAGTCGAGGGGCAGCGCTGCACCTCAAATCTGCTGAGGCAGAACCTGGGTGGAGCTCTGTCTGCCCCAGCCCCGTGGCTCCCGCCGTTCCAAAGCTCCGCCTTCCCCTTCCCCAGAATCTTCCATCTTCCGGCTTTGGCCCCGGCTCTGCCCATGCCTCGTCACCCCTGGGTCTGCCCGTACATCATCACCCTCAAGAGCTGCCATTCGTCCCCTGAGTGACTGTGGCCTCTCTGACACTGCTCCTCAGATCAGGCTCTCTGGATCTGAAAGCTCTAGTCCATCAAAAAGGAATCCTGTGCCGGGCGCGGTGGCGCACGCCTGTCATCCCAGCACTTGGGAGGCTGAGGCAGGAGGATCCCGAGTTCAAAGCCAGCCTCAGCAATGGCGAGGCACTTAGCAACTCAGTGAGACCCTGTCTCTAATAAAATACAAAAAAAGAAAAAAAAAAGGACTCCTGTGCCCCCATCAGTCTGGGAGAGGCCGTGTCTTCTAGTCGTCTCCAAAAGAGCGCTTCACCCTGTTAAAGGCCCTGGAAAGTCCTGCAGTGACTTTTCCAGCTTCCCCAAGGCGTGTCCAGGCTTATCCCACCACAGAGCCCTGTTCACGGGAGGCCGGTCATGTCTCACAGGGGTCCGTGTTAGGAGCACGGCCTGGAAGCGTGGCTGTGGCCTCCTCTTAGCCCAGCTCTGCAGAACCCGAGGCCTTGAGCCAAACCTCAGTTTGACGTCTGGCCTGGTGTCATCCTGCCCGGGGCACAGGCTGCACCCCGTGGGCCTAGCGCCCAGAGCTCACAGTGCAGCTCTGCCTCCTCAGGCCAGCGAGATAATCCTGGAGATCAAGAAGGCGTTTGAGGAGAGCCTGAGCGGGCTCAAGTGGATGGACGAAGACACCCGGAAATCGGCCAAGGAGAAGGTGAGGCCCCCCGGGAGCTGGGGCCGCCGAGGCTCCTGCACAGGGCGAGAGCAGCAGACAGAGAGAGCGGGGTAGGAGGGGCCAGCCTGTCCCCTGGGCACGCACGGATGCTGTCCTGCCTTGTGACCAGTCGCAGGTTGGGGGGACAGCCCATGTCACACGTCCCTTGGCAGAAGGTGGACGGGCAGGAGAGCAGTGTGGAGAGGTGGTCTAAGCCACCGTGCAGCCCCTCCTCCCTCCAGAGCTAGGCGAGTCCCCCAGCAGTGGGGGAGGGAGCCTCAGAACCTCATCACTCCCAAAGTTCCTCCAACACTTGAACTTTGGGACACGTTCGGACCACAGAGCTTCCCTCGGGGAAGTAACATTTAATCAGAGACGCAAAAGATAAGTTAGGCAAGGGGGGGATCTTTCCCAAACAACGACATGAAAGCCCGAAGGCGGGAGGAGCCTGGGCCCCCTCCCCTTGACCTGACCCTGAGCCCAGTGCCCACAGAGCTGGGGCCGGCTGGCCAGCATCGCGGACACTCAATCCTCTGTGTCCCTCCCGTCCAGGCGGATGCCATCTACAACATGATAGGCTACCCCAACTTCATCATGGACCCCAAGGAGCTGGACAAGGTGTTCAACGACGTGAGTGGCTTCCACCCTGCAATCCAAGTGCCCACTTGGGGCAGGGCCAAGACAGGGCTGGGTGCCGATGGGTGCTGAAGGCAGGGAGGCTGTCGTGGCATCTCCAGGCCATGTGAGGTGGGGCTTGGGGTGGGCAAGAAGGAGCCATTCCCTGCTTTTTCATCTCCTGGGTCACTGGAGCCTCCATCAGGCAATCCAGCCGTCATTACCAGAACACATGCTGCGTGTCCCACCGGAAATGGTCAGCTCCATCGGATGAGAAGAAAATAGTGGGGCATTAGCTCAGCAGGAGACGGGACAGTGCTGCCCGATTGCAGCCGGGTTCAACCCAAGCACTGCAAAACAGAGTGGGGGAAGCAGATCCTAGAAGGTGCAGGGAGAGCTGGGGACCCTAACACCCCGCAGGTGGGATAGAAAGTGAAGCCCTCACACCCCCTGCTCCTGCCACCAGCATGCCGCCTATTGTCAGGGTCCTTCCCCGACTTCCTCAGAGAAAACCTGGACCTCAAATTTCGACCTTGAGATGGGAAAGAGAAAGCATGGATCCCCACTGCAGGTCTAAGCTTAACTGAGGTAGCGGGGGTAATTGCTGCCTCCCCCAGAACTTTCGGCACATCACTCCTTGAAGTGGATTGTGATTTGGCCCCAAATGAGAAAGTTTCCTATCTTCTCCTGAGTGAAATTTGTGAAGTTCAGGCATTTTTGAAATTATAATAACCTCTCATCATGGTTCTATTTAAAACCTAAGACTATTAAAATCACTTCTGAGAATAGGAGAGTCCTTCCGCAGGCATGTTCCTTGAGAATGATTTAACACGCCCCAAGGCCCAGAGTCTCCTAGATACGCCCAGGCAGTGCCCACAGGATCAAGGGCCCGCCTCCGAGGGCCCAGCGCTTCACCAAAGCCCTGGGTACAGCCATAGGATCTGGAGTGGATCCAAGGGAGGGCTTTGCACCCGTCAGGAGCTGAAAGGCTGGGCCCAGGGTGGGGGTGTGCGTGACAACGCCCGTCCCCTGACATTTCAGAGCTTGATTCCGGCGCGGTTCATTAAATCCGTGCTGTCCAATTTGTTAGCTACTAGCCATGGGGGCTATTTAATTAATCAAAATTTAAATTAATTAAAATTTAATTACCCTAGCACATTTGAGATGCTCAGTAGCCACCTGTCACCAGAGTCTACCATATCGGCCAGTGTGGACGTAGAACACACCCATCGTCACAGTTCTGCAGGACAGTGATGGAGATACTTCTTGCCCAAGGCCCAGGAACCCCTGCAAGGGTGTCCTGCAGCACTGTGACACTCTCAACCTGAAGGAGAGTTGAGGCTGGGCCCAGCAGGTTAGAGGCCTCGGGAGGGACGGAGCCTGCAGCTCTGATCCGGCACTCTGGCCTTGGCCTGCTGACCCATCCCTTAGCCTCTTGGGGTCTGAGTGTCTGAGTTTCCCCCGCCCGGGCGGGCTCCACCCTGTGTCTCTCTCTGCTTTCTTTCTTTAGTACACTGCAGTTCCAGACCTCTACTTTGAGAACGCCATGCGATTTTTTCAACTTCTCATGGAGGGTCACCGCCGACCAGCTCAGGAAAGCCCCCAACAGAGATCAGTGAGTCCCCCTGGCCCAGCCGGAAAGGCCCTGGTTCCCCACCAGGGGATGCCCCCCACTGAGCTTGCCTTTCTCACCCACTGCCAGATGCCAGGTGCACCTGTCACAGAAGCCCTCTAGGAGTGGAGGTTGTTATTCCACTTTCCAAATTAAGAAACCAAAAGCCACTGGGTACGGTGGCGCACACCTGTAATCCCAGCGGCTCTGGAGGCTGAGGCAGGAGGATCGCAAGTTCAAAGCCTCACCGTTGCTGAGGTGCTAAGCAACTCAGTGAGACCTTGTCTCTAAAATACAAAAGAGGGCTGGGATGTGGCTCAGTGGTCGAGTGCCCCTGAGTTCAATCCCCAGTACCAAAAAAAAAAAAAAAAAAAGAAAGAAAGCCAGAGCTGGGGTTGTTGGCTCAGCGGCAGGGCGCTCACCTTGCACGTGCGCGGCCTGGGTTCAATCCTCAGCACCACATAAACATAAATGCATTGCATTGTGTACAACTAAAGTAAATAAATAAATATTAAAAAAAAAAAAAAAAAGAAAGAAAGCCAAAGTAGGGCCCACCCTGGCCCCGGCCCGTGTACTGCAGTGCCCAGCCTATTGGCAGAGTGAACCTGGTCTCTGAGGCTGAGTGGGCCTGGCACCACGCCCCAGCTTCATAGCCTCAGCACTCGGAGACTTCATTTCACTATCTGCAGAGTAGAGTGGAAGGGAACTGGTTCTTGTTCACTGTAGCTATCCAGTGTAAGAACTTGTGGGGACGGCCAGGCCCCGAGAGGAGGCCTTCAGCAAGGGCGCAGGTCCCACAACTCCTCACAGAGAGGAGCAGTGGCTTCTCAGGGGGCAGGTCTCCCACTGTCCCACTGAGGCCTGGGGAAGGTTCTAGATGGGCCCTGATAACTAAGCACATCAGCACACTGCAAATCCCACTGTGCCTCAGTGTCCCCTGGGGAGCAGTTTCAAAAATAGTCTCCTAGGATGAGGGTAGAGTGGTGGAGTACTTGCCTAGTACTCAAAGCCCTGGGTTCCCTCCCCAGCACTGCCAAAAATGTGGTGGGGGGTTGTTGCCTCCTGAAGTTTTTTGTTGTGGTGGTTTTGGGTTTGGGGTTTTTTTCGGAGGTGGGTACTGGGGGTTGAATCCAGGAGTGCTTTATCAGTGGGCTAAATTCCCAGCCCTTTTTTATTTTTTAATTTTGAGACAGGGTTTGACTAAGTTGCTTAGAGCCTCACTAGGTTGCTGAGTCTAGCCTTGAACGTGATCCTCCTGCCTCAGCCTCCCAAATTGCTGGGATTACAGGTGTGCACCACTGCACCTGGCCATAGCCTAACTTCTACCCCAGATATTAAGTCAGAATAATCTGGAGCAAGACCCTTCTTTTTAAAACGGTCTCCCCAGGAAAGTTAGATGTAGTCAGCCCAGTACTAGTCCTTCCATTCCTGAAACATTGTCCAGGATAAATCTTACCAAAAGGTGAGAACAACTCCTCTTTGTCTCTGGCGCCCTCTTGTGGGCAATGGAGGTTCAAACATCTTTTTCCTCCAAGTTTCCCATGGTCTACCAGGGTACCTACCCCTAAACAAACAAGAAGGTAGGTGGAGGAGTTGAGGTTGTGGCTCAGCGGTGGAGCGCTGGCCTAGCACGTGCGCAGCCTGGGTTCGATCCACAGCACCACATAAAAATAAAAAGGCAGCCGGGCGCGGTGGCGCACGCCTGTAATCCCAGCACTTTGGGAGGCTGAGGCAGGAGGATCACGAGTTCAAAGCCAGCCTCAGCAATGGCGAGGCATTTAGCAACTCAGTGAGACCCTGTCTCTAATAAAATACAACAAAAAAGGGCTGGGGATGTGGCCCAGTGGTCAAGTGCCCCTGAGTTCAATCCCCGGTACCACAAAAAAATAAAAAAATAAAAAAAAATAAAAAGGCATTGTGGACAACTAAAATAACAAATAAATAAACATTAAAAAAAAAAAAAAAAAGGTAGGTGGGCCTTCACCTTCAGAATGTGGCAGAAGAGCCGGGCGCGGTGGCGCACGCCTGTAATCCCAGCACTTTGGGAGGCTGAGGCAGGAGGATCGCAAGTTCAAAGCCAGCCTCAGCAATGGCCAGGCACTTAGCAACTCAGTGAGACCCTTTCTCTAAATAAAATACAAAAAAAGGGCTGGGGATGTGGCCCAGTGGTCAAGTGCCCCTGAGTTCAATCCCTGGTACAAAAAAAAAAAAAAAAAAAAAAAAGAATGTGGCAGAGACACTACTGCCAATTTACTTGGATTTTTAATTTTTAGATTAAAATTTTTCATTTAAACTTGTCTTTTAGCCAGGCACAGCGGTATTCATGTGCAATCCAAGCTACTCGAGCGGCTGAGGCAGGAGGATCCCAAGTTTAAAACCAGCCTAGGCAATTTAGCAATGTAAAAAATAAGGGCTGGGGCCAGGCGCGGTGGCGCACACCTGTAATACCAGCACTTGGGAGGCTGAGGCAGGAGGATCCCGAGTTCAAAGCCAGCCTCAGTAATGGCAAGGCACTTAGCAACTCAGTGAGACCCTGTCTCTAATAAAAATACAAAAAAGGGCTGGGGATGTGTCCCAATGGTCGAGTGCCCCTGAGTTCAATCCCTGGTACCAATATATATAATAAGGGCTGGGGATGAAGCCCAGTGATAGGGCACCCCTGGGTTCAATCCCCAGGAAAGGAAGGAAAGAGGGAAGGAGAGAAAGAAGGGGTGAAGGAAGGAAGAAAGGGAGGAAAGGAGGGAGGAAGGGAGGGAGGAAAAAAGGAAGGAAAGATTAATACAATTTGCAAAATCTGAGCCAGGCGTGGTGGCGTACTCACAGCAGCTCAAGAGGCTGAGGCAGGAAGATTGTGAGTTTAAAGCCAGCCTCAGCAAAAGCGAGGCACTAAGCAACTCAGTGAGACACTGTCTCTAATAAAATACAAAATAGGGCTGTGGATGTGGCTCAGTGGTCTAGTGCCCCTGAGTTCAATCCCCAGTACCAAAAAAATAAAATCTCCAGTACAAAAAAAAAAAAAAAGGAAGCCGGGCGCGGTGGCGCACGCCTGTAATCCCAGCACTTTGGGAGGCTGAGGCAGGAGGATCGCGAGTTCAAAGCCAGCCTCAGCAATGGCCAGGCACTTAGCAACTCAGTGAGACCCTGTCTCTAATAAAAATACAAAAAAGGGCTGGGGATGTGGCCCAGTGGTCGAGTGCCCCTGAGTTCAATCCCCAGTACCAAAAAAAAAAAAAAAAAAGGAAATGGTATTTCACTAAGATTTACAGATTTTCCACTCTCGTGTACTACAGCAATAAAAACAAAAAAATCCACATTTGTCAATATCATAGCTGACCTCCTGAGAAAAGTCTTAAAGTACTGGGAAGCCATCATCAAATTCATGATGGTCAATACAAGTTTTCCAAAATTTTAAATTTTTTTGAAACTTCACTTTTTTTTTTTTTTTTTTTTTTTTGAAATCTCAGATTTTTGTCATTGGTAACAAATGACAAAATTTTTCCCCTGAGATGCTAAGCTTCCATTTTCATTTTCAAGAAAATGTCTGCCTGGTTAGCCAAGTCCAAAATTCCATGGCTGGTCTGTCATCCTAAGAGAATGAGTGTTTCATGAAGAGACCTGAGGCAGTATATGGGTACTTCCCCATTGGTCACACAGGATATTAAAAAGACTGGTACTTGGGGCGTCGAGATTTAATGGAATTAGCAATTAGCCTCTTTTTCATGGGTGTTATAAACGAAAATGACTCGCTGACTTGTTTTGGCTGGAGCACCTGCTGGCCAGGAAGCGCGTGGCCCCTAGGACTTGCCTGGCTTCCTGCCCAGCAGGCAGCAGTGTCATCCACGATTGCTTTTGTGCTATCATGCAGATCTCAACACACAGCAGAGGCAAGTAGTGTCTTAATATTACAATGATAATAGTGTTTTTTTTTTTTTTTTTTTTTTTTTTTTTTTGTGGTACCAGGAATTGAACTCAGGGGCACTCGACCACTGGGCCACATCCCCAGCCCTTTTTTGTGTTTTTATTAGAGACAGGGTCTCACTGAGTTGCTAAGTGCCTGGCCATTGCTGAGGCTGGCTTTGAACTCGCGATTCTCCTGCCTCAGCCTCCCAAAGTGCTGGGATTACAGGCGTGCGCCACCGCGCCCGGCACAATGAAAATAGTTTTGACATGAGACCAACCCCCAAAGGATCTTGAGGACTCTCCCCTACCTATCTACAGACCACACCTCAGAACTGCTGCTAGACACATTTTAAGCCTCAAAAATAATCTCAGTTCAATATCTGATGCTCCCTCTTGCCGACTGTGAGAGCCTGGGTGTGGCACCCCCAGAGGTGACGTCACTGATTTATAGGCATTCAGGTGTTTTCCAGTTTCCCCCTCAAAAACAGCCAGATGTCCTGGTGCTCACTCACTTGGGCCCCGGGTCAAGGAGAACCCACGGTTGTAAGCCTCCTGCTACCCGTTCCTCTAGCTGCCCTCTGCTCCCACCCCTACCCCTCTCCCCCACCGGCACCCGCACCTGGGCTCTTACTCATGCGCGCACCGTTGCCTGCAGGTGGAGCATGACCCCCGCCCATGGTGAACGCTTACTACTCGCCCACCAAGAACGAGATCGTGTTTCCGGCTGGGATCCTGCAGGCGCCCTTCTACACCCGCTCCTCGCCCAAGTGAGCTGCCTCTGGTGCTGTCGCCCCTCAGCCCAGCCCGGGTCTGCAGCTGACCCTGACCAGCCATCTCACTGAGCCATCTGTGGCCCAGGCGGCCTAGGATTGCAGAGGACAGCAGCCCCCTCCCCTGCCTTCCCTCCGGGGGTCTCTGGGGCTGACCGCTCCTGCCCCTGGGGAAAGGGGCACAGTCATGCAGTCAAGAGCCCTATGTGGGGAAAGAGTGCTGTGGCAGTGGTTTAGAGCCATGGGAGCTGGGAGTTGGCAGGGGTGAGGGTGCTGTCCTAGAACTGAAATCTACACCCCTGGGTTGGACTCCCAGGATGACTGTGGGGCTTGGGAAAAGTCTCTGGCCCGTTCCTTTACTTTAAAGCCTAACGGCTGAGTCCGCTGGAGGGGACGGGGTCCTGGAGAAAGTCCAGCATGGTGCATGTCACCCAGAGGGCACAGCTGGCTCCCGTAGACTGCCCAGCCGCCCACTGTCTCCAGGGCTATGTCTCACAGAGCCCTGAGAGGCTCTGCTGCATCTCAGGCACAGAAGTGAGGGTGACATAAGGGGGCAGGAGCCAGAGGCCCGGGTGGGCCTTGCCCTCACTTTGCGTCTCCCTCCAGGGCCTTAAACTTTGGTGGCATTGGTGTCGTCGTGGGCCATGAGCTGACTCACGCTTTTGATGATCAAGGTACGGGTTTCTTGGGGTCCCTCCAGACAGAGCCCACCAGCTTCCTAGCCCCGCTGCCTCTGCTCCCTGGTCCTGTCACTTCTAAAGGTCTTAGCTTTGGAGAGAAGGACCAGGGTCCAAATCCTGGTTCTGCCACCTGCCAAATGCACTCACCTGGGCAAGTCACATCATTCTCCAAGCCTCCATCTCCTTATCTGTAAAATGGGCATGACAGGTCCAGGTGGGGGTGGGGAGGATCATGTGAAGGCTACGGGCGAGCACCTTCTGCAGGGTGCTGGGTGCTGGGTGCTTGGTGGGTGTGAAGAGTCAGAGGTGTGGAAGTCACACCCTCCTCAGCAGCTAATGTCCAGGGTCTTTCCTCATTGCCACCTGCTCGGGGACCTCACAGCCAAGAAGGAAGTGGCAGAGACCCTGGAGGCCAGGCCTGCCAACTCCACTGGCCCTTGCTAGCCTCCATTCCTTAGGATCCGAGGCCTTGGCCAGTGGAGATCCTCCTGCACCTCGCACCCTCGCACACCCGCACCGCTGCTTGCCTGGCGCTGTCCTCCCCCACTCGGCCTGGCCCGAACTCTGGTCCTCCGACGGGCATCCTGTCCCTGTGCAGGCTGGAGTGGGGGGGGGACAGACAGAGGAACCCACTTCTCACCGGGAGGGGAGAAGAGCGGGTCCCACAGTGCCACTTCTGCCCTCCGACCACAGGGCGGGAGTATGACAAGGACGGGAACCTCCGGCCTTGGTGGAAGAACTCCTCGGTGGAGGCCTTCAAGCAGCAGACCGAGTGCATGGTGGAGCAGTACAGCAACTACAGCGTGAACGGGGAGCCCGTCAACGGCCGCCACACCCTCGGGGAGAACATCGCGGACAACGGGGGCCTCAAGGCGGCCTATCGGGTGGGTCTGCTCCCCCTGCGCACCCTGGTCCAGGGCCACGTCTGTCCAGGTGCCTCACCAGTAGTCGGCGTAGAGAGGCCCGGCAAGCTGCAGGAGCGCTGTGCCTCGGTTTCCTCGTCTGTCGGATGGGGGTGGGAGGACAGGGGTGCGGACTGCAGTGCAGCAGCCTGAGCTGGGTGCCCAGGGCTTTCTGCTCGGAGCCCGCCTGCCCGAGAGACCCTGGAGAGACCCAGGGCGGGTACACCTGCAGAGCCGGCCCCTTCTCGCCTTTGCAGGAGAAGCCACTGCCACGTAGGGCAGCAGGGCCCAGGAAGGAGGAGGACACTGGGCACAGAGCCAGTTCTGGGTTCTGATCCTGGTCTGGAATAAGTCACCACCGCCCAAGCCTGTTGGCTTGGCTCTAAACCCCTGACACCTGCACCCTCAGGTGGCCAGAGGTGAAAGCAAGTGTCTCTTGGACACAGGGCCCGGCCCAGGAGGCCCCCCAAAATGTCAGCTGAGTTAGGTGACATGAGAGAATCAGAGGATGAGAAGGCGAGGCCACGAGCGCAGAGAGGAGGCCTGTCCAAGAGCTGTGCAGAGGTGGACGCAGCCTGGCACAGTCACCAACAGGACAGAGGACCGGGGGGAAGAGGCAGGAGTGTGGGGAGCAGGGCCTCTGTCACTGCGAGAGGAGCTTGGTTCTATTCTGGCGACGGTGGGAGCCGCTGCAGTGTCAAACAGGAGACGTGATCTGATTCGTTCTTTAGGCAGGTCTGCAGCCAGCAGCCTGTGGGCAGATCCAGCCCCAGCCTGTGCCCACAGGTTTGGGGGACCCGGCCACACCATGTCCACAGGTTGCCTGTGGCTGCTTTTGCACTCTAAGAGCAGAGCAGGATAGTTGAGCAGGGACAGCAGCCCCAAAGCTGGAATCATCTACTCTGGCCCTCACAGAGGAGGTCTGCCAACACTGGGAGGAGGGTCAGATTTGGGGTGCGTGGGGTACGTGTGTGTGTGCGTGACTTATTCCTTCTGTGCCATGTTGAGTTGGGGGTGACCTTGGATGTCCAGCTAAGGCAGTTGAATATCCAGCTCAGGGAAGAGGCTGGCACCAAAGTGCGTGTTGGAAAGCCATCAGCATTGAGGTGACGTCTTAGGCTTTGGGGTTGATTGTTCTCCCCTTCAGGGTGAGAGCAGAGAAAGAGGAGGGATCCTACAGGCTGTGCTGAGACCCCAGAAACCAGCCCCAGCCTGCACACGAGCCCCTCACCCCTGTGTATCAGCTGCCCCCCGAGCTCTGGCTTTCTCTCTCTCCCCCCAGGCTTACCAGAACTGGGTAAAGAAGAACGGGGCTGAGCAGACCTTGCCCACCCTGGGTCTCACCAATGACCAGCTCTTCTTCCTGGGGTTTGCACAGGTGAGTTCCTTAGGGAACAGGGACAGGTGCCCTCAAATCAACAGCTCCCTAACCCACCGGACCATCTTCAGGACGTTACCCTGTGAGGAAGGGAGCTTCCTGTCATTAGAGAGATTCAAGGAAGGGCCAAGAAAGAACACTAGTAAAAGGATCCCGTATCTGGTGGAGGAGGCCCCTCCTGGTTCTGGGGTTCCAGACACTTCTTAAAGTCAAGATAGCTAGACGTGGTAATGCATGCCTGTAATCCCAGCTCCTTGAGAAGCTGAGGCAGGAGGATCACAAGTTCAAGGTCAGCCTCAACAACTTAGCAAGACCCTGCCTCAAAATAGAAAATGAAAAGGGCTGGGGGTGTGGCTCAGTGATAGAGCACCCCTGGGTTTAATCCCCAGAACCATCGGAGGGAAAAAAAAAAATAGATACACCAGGTTGGCACCTGAGTTGACCTTCAGTTGATTCCCAGAGCTGCCAGGCCTTTAGACAGTGTCCTGCCCAGGAAATAGGAGATCTGGACTAAATCCAAGATTCGTAAAGTGGAGCTTGGGCAGAATCCCTTGTTCAGGTGCAGCCTGGTACATACGCAGCAGATGGAGACTCCTGCTCTGGCTGAAGAGACACAGCTTGGTGACACCGCATCAGAGAGTGGGGTCCAGGCCTCCCCTCACCCACCCACGGGCCTTGCTGACTCCCTGGGGTCTGAGCACCAGGCGAAGGCTCGTTCCACCCCTGCTGTGATGGGGCCAGTCTGGCGGCCTCAGGGCCCCACGGTGACCCCAGCTTCTCCCCCTGCTCCCTCACAGGTCTGGTGCTCCGTCCGCACGCCCGAGAGCTCCCACGAAGGCCTCATCACGGACCCCCACAGCCCCTCTCGCTTCAGGGTCATCGGCTCCCTCTCCAATTCCAGAGAGTTCTCGGAACACTTCCACTGCCCGCTTGGGTCACCCATGAACCCTCGTCACAAATGTGAGGTCTGGTAAGGGGCGAAGCACCGAGAGCCAAGACGGAGGAGAGGAAGGGGCCGGGGACGAGCCCCCAGGGGAGGCTGCCACGTCGGCCCCCTCCTTCCAGCCCCTTGGCCGCCCAGGGCCCCTTCCCTGAACTGGGGGTTTGCAGCCGGCGCTGGGCCGGGCAGGAGGTCCTCTGCGTACCCGAGATTCCTCCCTGGCACGCGGGCACCAGCTCCAGCGGGCATTCAGGTACCGGGCTGGTGGCTCACCAGGCCTGGGCCCCACCGTGACAAGGGTGGGGGGACATGGCCCCTCGCCCACACCCAGCACCACATAGACCACAATCACCACTGTGTCAAATGCTTTAAAGATATATTTTTGGGGAAACTATTTTTTAAACATTGTGGAATACACTGGAAATCTTCAGGGAAAAAATGCATTTAAAACACTTCTTTTTTTTTTTTTTTTTTTTTTGAGGGAAGGATTGTTATATTTATTATGTTGATTTTTGTTTTTGTTTTTGTTTTTTTTGTTTTTTTCCCTAAATAACCTGTGGACAAAGGAAGCCCCACTGATTTGCCCCCTCACTGCAAGGCTGGGCTGAGGCAGGGACCCCCCACCCCAGACCACTAAGCAAATCCTCAAGTCTGAGCTGCCTCAGCCCTTGGGGTGTACGGCTGCCCCCCTGGTACTGCTGCCACAGTCACCGCAGACAGGAAATGTGGGAGCCGGGCAGGGAGGAGCCGGCCGAGGGCCCAGTTCATGGCCAGCCCCTCTCAGCTTGCCTGCCCCTGCCCCAGAGTGCAACCATGGAAACCCCAGGAGGAGGATCTGACCCCCACGGTCACAGCAGGGGACTCACGGCTATGGCCCATGAAGCCAGCTCAGGGCCCCGGCACAGTCTGAGGGCACCCAAGCGCTCTAGATCTGGAACCCAGGAGCCCCCCGGCAGCAGATGCACACAGCTGCCCACGGACCTCCTCTCAGGGTCCTTCCTCTCTGGTCACCCCGTGGGACCTGTTGCTTCTCTGCAGCAACCCCCACCCCAGCCATACTGGGCTCTGCCTTGCTGGGTCCCTCTTCCGCAGGGGAAGGAGCCAAGAGAGTACCCTTCTGTCTCCCACAGGGTCCAGATCCTCCCTCTGAGCTCCGTCCTCTGCCCCTGCCTGGTCTGCTTCCAGGCCAGTTCTCTAGTGCCTTATCTGAGGCTGTGGCCCCGGGCCCCAATGAGGAGATAGCCCCTGCCCCAGAGGCCCCTGGCCTCCTCAGTGGAGCCCCCAAGTGTCCTGATTGGAACCCAAGGCCATACCCACAGTCCTGATGCCCGCAGGGCCACCCCTCAGCCCCCAGGAGCTCTGGCCTGCAGGGCCCGTCTCTAGGTAGTAGAAGTCGGATACCGCTGAGCTCGCCCCGGGCTCCAGCCCTCGCGGGCCCCTGGTTAGATCAGGACGGCACCTGCAGCTCGACGGGCTCCTCTCCTTCTGGGTGCTGTTAGACTGGAGGCCAAGGAAATGTTCCCGGGCCCAGTCTGGCCTGTGGGGTCAAGGGACCAAAGAGGTCACCCCCTCCTTGAGGCCACAGCTTCTCCTAAGAGCGGATGCTCAGGCTCCACCAGGTGGACTGACTGTAGGTGCACGGCAGCCCCCCTGACAGGCCAGGCCCTGCCCCATGGCGCGCCCCTCATGGAGGAAGCCAAAAGGCACAGACAGCTCAGCCTTGCCCTGTGAGCTCGGGTCGGCAGGAGGCTTGCGAGTGGGCTCCAGGTGAGGCCCCTATTGCTCACAAACAAGTTCAAGGCCTGGTAGCTCTTTGGGAGAAAGATAAGAAGGAACCAGGGAAGGAGCTGGAGCCAGCCAGCTGGGGGGGAGGGTCCTTTTCCAGCCCCAGCTCCCCTCCGAGCCTCCGCTCCCCGACCCTCCATCCGTCCCCAGGGAGGGGGCGGTCCTGGAAATTGTCAGCACCACGAGCCAGAAGCCAGTGTCTTGGGCTGGTGTCTGGCCAGAGGGGATGAAGATGGCACCCACTGTCAGGAGGGGCCGGGGCAAGGGGAGAAGCCCAGGCCCACGCAGAGGCAGCGTCCCACCCCACTGCCCCTCCACAGTGTCGAGGCCAAGGCGAGATGGGCAGCTGCACTCTAAGACCAGGGGAGCCACAGGGCTTGCTGCTCTGTGGGTACGTGGGTGTGGGGTTTGGAGCTGGGGATCTATTTTTTTGTATTATGTTTCGTGCTACTGTAGTTTTGTGTGGCACTATTGTAATTAAAATAAAGTACTTGTATCAAGAGCCACATGTCCAAGTGTCCTTCCAGGGTGCTGTGCATCCTTTGGAACCACAAGAGAGCCCCAGCCAGCCCAGAGCTGCCCACCCTAGCCTCACAAAGAAGAGGCATTGGACCCTGGGAATGGCCGGAGCTTCCTCCTGCCTGTGCCCACCTAGCCGGCCCTGCTTCATGGGCAGGCTTGCGTGCGCCCTCTACTGGTGAGAATGATGCATGTCACTGCCTGCATCCAAGAAGCTCCCTGGTCAACGTCATGTTTCCATTATCTCAGAGCAAAAGCATCTCAGATGCTTGGACAGGGCAAGCATCTCCAAAAAACAGCTTCCTCCTGGTTTTTTTTTTTTGTTTTTTTTTTTTTTTTTTTTTTGGTACATTGAACTCAGCGGCACTAGACCACTGGGCCACATCCCCAGCCCTTTTTTTGTATTTTATTAGAGACAGGGTCTCACTGAGTTGCTAAGTTCGCCATTGCTGAGGCTGGCTTTGAGCGATCCACTCAAAAGTGCTGGGATTACAGGCGTCGCCACCGCGCCCGGCTGTCCTCCTGGTTTTTACATATATTCTTCCCTCTGCCTGGAATGCTCTTCTCTGGCTTCTCTACCTGGTAAACTCCTACCCATCCCTCAGCGCCTCACTCACCATCACCTCCTCTAGGAAGCCCTTCCTAACATCCAGGTCTCCATCAGGGGGGATCACACAGGCTTTCCTCTCATTCCAGAGGGTATTGGTTTGTTAGGGCTGTTGTAACTAAGTACCACAGACATGGTGGCCTACACAACAGATCGAGGTATTGGCGGGGCTGGTTCCTCCTGAGGGCCCCAAGGGAGGAGGTGCTGCCTGCCTCTGTCCTGGTTGCTGGTGGTCTCTGGCCATCTTTGGTGCTTCTTGGCTTGTAGAAGAGTCACTCCATTCTCCACCTTCAGAATGCCTTGTCCCTGTTCCCAGATCTCCCTTTTTCATGAGGGCGTCAGTCAGATTGGATGAGGACCCACCTTAATGATCTCAACTGATTACATCTGCAGTGACCTTATTACCAAATACAATCATGTTATGAGGTACTGCAAGGTAGGACTTTGACACGTGAATCTGGGGTAGAGGGACACAATTCAATTCGTAACACAGAGACCCAGATTCTCTAGATGATGGGGGTATCTCCACTGCCTGAAGCAGGGCCAGGCACGTAGCAATGCCCAGTGGATTGATGGCTGGGTGGGTGGAAAGCCGCTGGATGGACAGATGGCCATAAGTAATACATGTCTGAGAACCATCCCGAATGCACCAGCACTGTGGTGGGCCACAGTGACCAGAGAAGACTTCCTGGAGCAGAGAAATTCCAGATGTGCTTTGATTGAATGGGGGAGCAGGGGCAGGGGCGGGCTGGGATTCACATCCCTCCCCGAAAAGAGGAATGGCTTGTGCAAACTCTCCCTGGGGACAAAAATCCCGCCTCTTGACTCTGCCTTGCTTATTCTTATAATACCCAGAATTAAAGCCAGGGGTTCTTCACCACTGAGTTACATCTCAACTCTTTGTGATTTTTTAAAATTTTATGACAGGGTCTCACTGTGTTGCTGAGACCCTCACTAAATTGCTGAGCTTATCCTCGAACTGGCAATCCTCCTGCTTCAGCCTCCCAAGTTGCTGGGATTACAGGTGTGGGTCGTCAAGCCCAGCCTGACTCTACCTGGCTTTGAAAGGAGTAGGTCATTTCTCTTTGACTCCATTTCTCTAGCTATAAGATGCACAATTTACTCTCTTCTGTCTGTGGTAACCCTCAGATATGGGGTGACTGTGAGGATGCCAGAGACCGTGACGTCCTTTGAGCTTGGATTGTTCCCACTAGGTGTGAAGGGGCCTTCGAGGCCCAAAGGCCCCAGCATCTCTCCCCTGTGCAGCTGGGAGAGCCCCCTCCCCTCCAACTCTTGTCCTCAGGAGAGCAGCCTGTTTAAAGAGGAGGTCCCTCCCTGTCACTTGCTCCCACCACACATGCTTTTCCCTTGGGACTTGTACCCCTCCCCACACACCCTTTGAGTCTCTGTTTTGTTTTGTTTTGTTTTAGGGGGTGCTGGGGATTAACCCAGGCCTCAGGCTCCCAAACTCCACCACTGAGCCACACCCCAGGCCTCCAGCTTCTTTCTGGAGCCCAAACAGGCCAAGCCCTTTCCCACTGAGGCTCTTGGTCCCGTTTGTCCTTCCGGCTGGAATGTTCTCTGCACACACGCACACCCCTCGCCAGAGGATAGACGCCTGAATTCTGTTTAGACCCTCCGCGAATCCCCGTGCCTATTGGAGTGGAGCCCTGTGCCTGAGCTCTCCACACGGCTCTCCTTAACTCACAGCAAGTTTGTGGGATGGGGAATTTCTCAGCCCTGATGCTCAGAGGAGGAGTCATTCAGGGACACTGGGTTGCAGGGCAGGAAGTGGCTGAGCTGGGTTCTGAACCCAGGCCACTCACAAGGAGCTGCTTGGGAAAACGTTGAGAAGCCGCTAGAAACAGAAAGCCCCAGGGATGCTGTGTGTGCACGAACACGTGTGTGTGTGTGTGTGTGTGTGTGTGTGTGTGTGTGTGCATGAAGACTGCTGCCCACCCTTTCCCAAGAAGAAAGACCTAGA